>CM060319.1:37155313-37157813 GCA_030674155.1 Stramonita haemastoma | reverse complement strand
ACTACTGTATGACACAAGGGATAACGTCAGAACCGGGGGTGGTCAGGATAAAGCAAGTCGTGAGTATCAACATAATGGATTAAGAATTTAGTTTATGTTTTGTTTTTTTCCAGGAGTTTTGAAAGGGTAGATATAATAAAATCTAGCCTATAGTTTGAGGGATCTGGAGGGTCACCATCCTTGTAAATGGGGATCACTTTAGCTGTTTTGAAAATAATGGAGCAATGCTTTCGATCAAAACAAAAGTTGAGTATGTATGCTAGCGTGTCTGTGGTAATTGCTACCTCATAGCTTTAATATTCTGCAGTTTATTCCATTGGGATTACACGTTGCTGATTGTTTGAGGTGAGTCGCACGATTAAAGACATTGGGTACAGACATGGATACTGTCTGTGATTTTGAAGGGAGATCTTTTTTTTTGGTGAAATTGCTTTGATTAGCAGATGTCCTGGGACTGTGTATTACTCTATGATTATGAATGACAGATGATAACTATTCAAATCGTTCGTGAAGGGATTATTAAGCTCTTTAGTGGAAATTTTGTTCATTAAATTTTATTTCCCACCTATTGATCGATAGATAGATAGATAGATGGATACATACATACATACATACATACATACATACATACATACATACATACATACATACATACATACATACATACATACATACATACATACATAGAAAGAAAGAAAGATATATAGACAGATAGGACAGACAGATAGATAGAGAGAGATAGAGAGATAGAGAGACAGAGAGATAAAAGAGATAGCTGGATAGATCGATGGAAGGACGGAAAGAGAAATGTGTATATAGATCGTGCACACACACACACACACACACACCACACACACACACACACACAACACACACACACACACACACACACACACACACACACACGTTTTCATAATCAACCGACAATTCCCTCGCAGTTAATCCTCTACCATCCCACAAACCCCGTTCTTTATCCTCTCACATCCTAGAAAGAAAAAAAAAAAGTACACACAGTTTGCAAACCAGCTAATAACAGTTCCTTTGACACTACAAAGAAATCCATCTGAAAAGAAGTTCCAAACTCAAAGCATTCAAAATCGACCGCTTTTGACACGTGAATAGCAGTGGAGAGAGCGAGACGTTTACCTCCATCGCCACGTCTGTGCAAATAACACGTTGAATGGCCAGTAAATGATTCACTTTCCAATAGCCAGCTTTTTTTTTTTTTGAAAACCAGACTGTGGAAAATCAATGGCATTGTTTGACTGTCGATCGAAAGTCAGTGCATTTCAAATGTGTGTGGTGTGTGAGCCGAAAGAGGAGAGAGAGAGAGAGAGAAGAGAGAGAGAGAGAGAGAAGAGAGGAGAGAGAGAAAAGAGAGAGAGAGAGAGGGAAGAGAAGGGGGAAGAGATGGTGAGAGGCAGTGACAGAAGCTAGATAATGGAGAAGAGAGAGGAGAGAGAGAGGAGGGGAGAGAGAGAGAGAGAGAGGGAGAGAGAGAGAGAGAGAGAGAGAGAGAGGGGGAGAGAGAGAGAGAGAGAGGAGAGAGAGAGAGAGAGAGAGAGAGAGAGAGAGAGAGAGAGAGAGAGAGAGAGAGAGAGAGAGAGAGAGAGAGAGGGGGCAGGTTTAGAAAATGTGGAGTACAATGCAAACAGTGAAATAAACTTGAAGCAAAACAGTTCTAAACTATGCAGTGGCAATACAGTAACAATACAGTACAATGTACTACCATAAAATACAATATCATAAACTAAGCCACACTACAATCAATAAAAACCCAATATATGCATTACGAAACAAGCAATACAATGGCATGTCATGTCGTACAACATTGTACAAGACACTACCATGGAATACAATATTGTACACCACATTGTCATGCAAAGGGATAGAATGTAATACTGTGCAGGACTATGTAATATACTATGACAGCATGCCATGCCATGCATAATAATACAACACAATGCAATACAAAATTAATGCTGTACAAGATACAAGTATAAAGTACATGACAATCCAATGCAACGCAATTACTTTGCTACATAATACCCGACAGCACAATACAAAGGACTACAAAGTACTATTACCATGTCATACAAAACACGCCCAAACAATAGTAGCAAAGTGCTTATTCCGTTATCCTCAATATAATAAAAAGTAAATTAAAAAATATATAAGATAAAAAGCAATACAACATTATGGATAACAATTCACAATAGTACACAGAAATACCATACAATATAGTATAACATCATGCCATGCAAAGGATGCCAAAGCGATACAAGACAAAACAATACAACGCAATACACAGCCACGCCATACAATACACAACAACAGAATATGATGCAATACAGTGTCAGTCAAAACATTGCCATACAATAAACGCCACAACACTGCCATACAAAACATGGTCGCGCCATATAATACACGAAAATACAACATAGTGCAATACAACACAATTCAATGCAAAAAAACACCAAAAAACACAATACAGTGCAAC
>CM060319.1:37137813-37140313 GCA_030674155.1 Stramonita haemastoma | reverse complement strand
AGCACAAACTCAGAAGCCATTCATACAGGCCACGCTACGATGCCATTGTTGTAAAGAACTGGGCCAAGGACGAGCAGTTCTATTTTTGTGGCTGCGAGTGTGGGCACATCAGTGTTTCAGCAGCTGTGCTAGTTGTGCTTATTGGACATCTGTTACACTGGCCAGCTCTTCAAACGGACTTCTGTGGCCTTATATGTGGCGTTTCTAACACAAAACAACGTGCTGTCATTACTTGATTGTATGATAGTACTGACAAAAGATCAATCAATCTGCTGGTTAATGAAGTGAACATTTCCACTACAACATACAAGATTTCATCATTAGGTGTCAGTGGTCAGATTATAGTCTGCTGGACTAGCCACTCAACAACAGCGGAAGACATAAAACCTTGCTAACAATATAGGAAACCTGTTATTGGATATTATTTTATGGATGCTAGTTTCTTACTGTACATATATCAAAGACGATTGATCGGCCTGTTATAAAATAGATTACACCAGCAAAGTCAAAATCACTCGAGCAGAGCTGCAATACATTTTGGTGACAAGCTGGTGTCTGGTTTTTTTTTTTTCTGAGACGTAGCTAAAGATGTGTGCAAAGTGCTATACACCGAAACTATGTTTACCACCTGCAGGAGAATACTTGACTTGATCTTGGATCATCATTTCACAGTGAATGGTACAGACAAGGGCTTAAGGGTCAAATATATGATATAAACCATTTTGAGTGATATTTTGTGAGCAGAGAGTGCTTCTGAGCCATGTGTGGTGCTTAGTCATTTTGAAATTCTTTGCAACCATAGCTTGCATCCTGACACCTTCAAACAAACAATCCTCTTGCTCTCTCTTTAGTCCCCTCCACAAAAGACTACTCATCGTATCTCTAATTCTCATTATTACTATCATGTCTGGAGTGACAGCTGCAGCCATAGCTGCTATTGTGCTGGCCGTAGGCAGTGCTTCTGAGGGGGACGAGGGAAGCAGAGGAAGTGTGTATGACAATGGCGAGCTATCAAATGTCACCTTGACCGTCCCTGTGACTAGCGAGATCAGCACCACCTTCCCCCTGCTGACGAATGGCAGTTCTGTGAATACACCTCCAGCACGACGTGGATCCTCTCCCCCAGAGGCCAGAGTCCCCTTACCCAGTATGGGCCCAGGTGGTCATCACGCTGATTCTGGGCACTTTGATCCTGTGCACCATCATCGGCAACTGCCTGGTCTGTCTGTCCGTGGCCTTGGTGAAGAGGCTGCAGACCCCATCCAACCTGTTGATCGTGTCCCTGGCCGTGGCTGACTTGCTGGTGGCCATCCTGGTCATGCCCCTGGGAGTAACGCTGCAGATCAACGGAGCCTGGGTGCTGGGGCCCTCAGTCTGTGACTTCTGGACCACCACGGATGTACTGCTGTGCACGGCCTCCATCCTCAACCTGTGCATCATCAGCGTGGACCGCTACCTGGTCATCACCAGGCCCTTCCAGTACGCCATGAAGCGCACCCCCAAGCGCATGGTGGCCATGATCACCGCCGTGTGGCTGGTGTCCGCGGTGGTCTCCATCCCCCCAGTCTTCGGCTGGAAGAGCCCGCACCAGCCTTTCAACTGTGTCATCAGCCAGGACATTGGCTACCAGATTTATGCAACTTTCTGTGCCTTCTACCTGCCCCTCTTTGTCATGATCTTTGTGTACTTCAAGATCTGGCTGGTGTCTTCAAAGATTGCCAAGGCAGAGGCACGCTCTAAGGTGGGCAGTTTTGATAAAGGAGAGTCCGTGCAGGTGGGCCGACCCTCCAGAGACTCGAACGAGAGCCAGTTCCTGCCCAACGGATCCATGCTGGGGGTCAAGAGCCAGCACAACGGGGATGGAAACGGGGGGGACGGGGACGACACCTCCCTGGAGAACATGCCCAGAGGGACGGAGAGCTGCGAGCGCCTGAAGAAGCGCCGCTTCACCATCCGCTCCCTGATCCCCCGCCCGGTGCGGATGACCAGCTCCAAGGAGCGCAAAGCCACCAAGACGCTGGGCATCATCATGGGCTGCTTCACGCTGTGCTGGCTGCCCTTCTTCATCCTGGCGCTGGTGAAGACCTTCTGCGGGGACGCCTGCCACGTGCCGCTGTGGCTGGACAACACGCTCATGTGGCTGGGCTACGCCAACAGCTTCCTCAACCCCGTCATTTACGCGCGCTTCAACCGCGAGTTCCGGACTCCTTTCAAAGAAATTCTGCTCTTGCGCTGCAGGGGCATCAACACGCGGATGCGTAGTGAGAGCTACGTGGAACAATACGGTGGGGCCGACCCCCGCCACAGTTTGCGGCCGCCCATGGACTGCATTGTCAGGTATAACAGCCAGGGCCAAACCCTCGTGCACATTGGCAACGGCTCCGCTAACTCACAAACCGAGACCAAAGTCTAAGTTTGCATGCTCGGTTTGTGAGGCTTGGGGGCTCATCCCGTCACGTGTATGTGGAACTTTTGATGTGCTTTTGTTTATTGTTGTTGT
>CM060319.1:37117813-37132813 GCA_030674155.1 Stramonita haemastoma | reverse complement strand
CAGTCAATGAGAACGACAAGCATGACTCTTAGCTAACTACACCCATGTTCCCTGATGACCATACGGTTACGTGGTGTGTGTGTGTGTGTGTGTGTGTGTGTGTGTGTGTGTGTGTGTGTGTGTGTGTGCGCGCGCGCCGCGCGCGCGCGCGCGGTGTGTGTGTGTGTACGTGTGTAGTTTGTGTGTGTGTCTGTGTGTGTATGTGTGTGTGTGTCTTGCGTGTGTTTATGTGTACATGTTTGTATGTTTGTGTTTATGCATGCCTCTTTCTCTCCATCATTGTGCCCATTCAATGTTTGTCTCTTGTGTTCTTCTCGAAATCTGTTTCCCTACCTTATTCCTTTTGTCTGTATGTCTCTTCTTTCTTCTTCTTCTTCTTCTTCTTCTTCTTCTTCTTCTTCTTCTTCTTCTTCTTCTCTTCTCTCTCTCTCTCTCTCTCTCTCTCTCTCTCTCTCCTCTCTCTCTCTCTCTCTCTCTCTCTCTCTCTCTCTCTCTCTCTCTCTCTCTCTCTCTCTCACACACACACACACACAAACACACACTATCTATCTTATCTCTCTATCTATCTTCTATCTACTATCTATCTATCTATCTATCTATCTATCTATCTATCTATCTATCTATCTTCTCTCAACCCTAGAGGTATGCATAAAAAGTAGTATGATCAAATCACGCACAGAACCATATTTAGAGATACAGGTACACTGAGGAAGAGAGAGAGAGAAAGAAAGGAAGAAGAGAGACAGGCACAAATATAACAACAACAACAACAACAACAAAAACAAACAAACAAACAAACAAACAAAGAAACAAGCAAACAAAAACTTGTATTCCTAATTGAGGAAAACCAGCTATAAATGTCTTTGATAGCCTTTATTTGTCTGCACCCACGAAGGAAGACAGAAATAAACACACACACACACCACACACACACGCACACACACACACACACACATACACACACACGCACACACACACACACTCACACACACACACACGCAGGCACGCAGGCACGCACAGCACACACACCACACACACACACACACACACACACACACACACACACACATAATTTATATACGCAGAGAGAGAGAGAGTGTGTGTGTGTGTATGCGTGCGTGTATGCGTGCGTATGTCCGTATGTGCGTGCGTGCGTACCCGCGCGTGCGCGCCCGTGTATGTGTGTCTGTGTGTAGAAGATTATGCCACTCCTAATCCTCATAAGAGATTTAGTCTCGATATTCAAAGACTGATACAACTACACAGTAATCCCAGGTTCTCATAGGACACAGACTCCAAAGACAATCAGCGCACGTGAACAAACCCATGGCAACAACAGACTTGTGCCTGGCAAGCTTTGTAATAATCTATACAACAGAATAAAAATAAACAAATCCACCAGAGAAACAAAAACCTAGACAGAAAATTGAAAAGACAATTGAAAATGGATAGCACTGCTTTTGTAGCGACGCGGCTATCAAAGACATTAATTAAAAATAAAAATAAAGTTATGAACTGAAGAGAATGAGAATATTACAGACAGAATAGCACAAATTTTAGTGCAGAGATATTTTGCAATAGAATTTTGCTTTGAAAGTTTTACTCCATGACCTTTTTCACAAACGAAAACAAACAACAACAAAAATGAACAGAAAACAAAAAAAAATATCCCCCAAAATCATAGTTATATCGCACGAAATAGAATTATTTATTCCAATAAAACTTCAATGCATACATAAAAACACTTCTAAGAGCAAGGTTGTGGGTTGAGTGGGTATTAAAAAAAAAAACAACAAAAAAACACAAACTTTAAGAGCGTAAGACTGGACAATAAAATCCGCTAGGGGAGAGCATATTTATTGACAAAAGCAGGAGTGCAGTTGAAGCTATTTATGCGCAATTCATTCGGTTGACAAGGGACCAGGACAGAAAGAGAACGAAAGAGAAAAAGACAGACAGACAGACACAGACAGAGAGACAGACAGGACTAGCATAATTCTAGAAATCAAAATGATAAAAGATGATTAAACAAGAAACAATGGGAATATTACATATAATGAAATACAAAATAGAGGATGGGAGGGCGAGGGTGGGAGGGACATATATATCAGAGCAGAAATATTCAGTCAAATATGGGATTGCAAAATATGGTTAATATTGCATTTTAAAAATGTTAAGAAAGAGGTAATTCCATACAGGTGTTTCAAAACGTGTTTCATAAAAGCGCAAGAATGCGAGTGCAGGTATGTATGTGCGTGCGTGTCTACATGTGCGCGCGTGTGTGCATGCGGATATAATTATGTGTGTGTGCGTGCCTGCGTGCGTACGTACGTGCGTGCGTGCGTGCGTGTGTGTCTGTGTGTCTGTGTGTGTGTGTCTGTGATTTACACAGGCATAGATATGGTGATAAGCGATAAACGATGATCTATACAATGCAATGTTTATGACTCATTTCTTTGCGCGCATACATGCTGTATGGGTGAGTGTGTGCGTGCGTGCTTGCGTGCGTGTGCGCTTGCATATGTGCGTGCATATCATGTGCACTGTGTGGTGCATGTGTGCGTGCATGTGTGGTGTGTGTGGTGTGTGTGTGTGTGTGTGTGAAAATACTGGCTCATACTGGAAGGAAGAAAATCTGTCTCTGTTGCGATTTGCGGAGGTAAACCTATTATTAAAGGAGCGGCTGCAAAATCGAACGCTAAACTCTGTGCCACTGACCCAGTAAAGGAGACTTGAGACTAACGTGTGAACTCTCCTGACCCCCTTACGCTCCCCCCCCCACACCTCTCTATTTTCATACCCCTCACCCACCTCCCCTCAAACCCAGTCATCGATATTTTTTTCCCCGTAGTGTAGGCTACCTGTCTTTTTTAAGAAAAGAAACCCCATTGAAAAGACTTGGGAAATATAGTCTATTTAAACATTGTCCAATATCACTCCGTTGTTCCAGGCTTTGTAGAGTACAATATCTTCACAACAACGACGAATACCTAAAACATTCTAATGACGCATGAGCAAACCACAGCAACTGCTAAAATCACAACATTGACGCATTAACCGTACCAACAACAACTGTTAAAACACTAAAAAAAAAAAAAAAAAAAAAAACACGATCACAGCACAGACTAAAAAAAACCTCGGCCCCCTAGAAAGCCAAAAACAAAAAAAAACAACAACCCAAACAAGCAAGCAAACCAAACCAACCAACCAACAAACAAAAAATAAGAGAAAACAAACACACAAAAATTACATCAATAGCAAAATCAGCATCAGCAACATAGCCATCACGACCAGCACCATCAGAAGTAGTAACAACAAAACAACAACAACAACAAAATAAGAAGAAGAAGCAACGAAGAGAACACCAGCACTAGTACTGAATAGGGAGAGAGAGAGAGAGAGAGAGAGAGAAGAGAGAGAGAGAGAGAGAGAGAGAGAGAGAGGAGAGAGAGAGAGAGCACACACACACACACACACACACACACCACACACACACACACACACACACACACACACACATATTGGGAAGAGAGTACAGAGAAGGAGGGGGAGGGGGGTTGACAGGACAAGAGAGAACACTGAACACTGAACACTGAAATTGTTTAATGTGGAGAGGAGAGAGAGAGAGAGAGAGAGAGAGAGAGGAGAGAGAGAGAGAGAGAGAGAGAGAGAGAGAGAGCGGGGATGGGGACACACACACACACACACACGCACACACACACACATACACACACACACGCACACATACACACACACACACGCACCACACACACACACACAACACACACACACACACACACACACACAACACAGATTGGGCACAGAGAAAGGGGTTGGACAGGACGAAAGAGGGGAGAGAGGGAGGATGGGGGGACACACACCACACACACACACACACACACACACCACACACACACACACACACACACAAACACAAACACACACACACACAACACCACACACACACACACACACACACACCAACACAAACACACCACCACCCCCCCCCCCCCCCCCCACACACACACACACACACACCACCACCACCACCACCAACCACCTCGGCGGCGGCAGCTTCGGGTCAATGAATAGGGAGGACGATGATGCCCTGTGCTCCCAGATCAGGAGTAGTTCCCCGGAGATTAATTATTGGCCCCACAGTCATGCCCAGCCAGTCTGTAGGTACGCGTGCGTACACGTGCGTGCCTAGCGCCTGCGTGCGTGCGTGCGTGCGTGTCTGCTTGCCTGCGTGTGTGCGTTTGACAAGACCTGAATCCGCATAGGCTATACCAGCTAGCTCCCCTAGCTACCACCACCACACCACCCTTCTTGCTCTGTCGCATTTTTCCCCCTCCGACGTTCAACCAACTTGAGTGAGTGCACTTGATTATTAGCGGTCGTTGCAGACGTAAGACAGAAAGAGAGAGGAAAACTGAGAGTTAGGGGAAGAGATGAGGGGGGTTGTTTGGAAGTGAGGAAGGTGGGGGAGGGAGGGGAAGGCAGGAGGTATGTGTGGGGGGGGGGGGGGGAGGAGGAGAGAGGAGGTAGAGATACAGAAAATGGGAGAGAGAGATGGTAGATTGAAGAAGGTTGACAAAAAAAAATCCCAACCAGATCGATGAATATATATATATATATAGAGAGAGAGAGGAAGTGGAGAGATGAGGAATGAGAGAAGAAGATAGGGAGGGAGAGAGAGAAGACAGACAGACAGACAGAACAGACAGAGCAGACAGACAGACAGACAGACAGAGACAGAAGAAACAGAAACAAAGCGGTATATTGTTTACAGTTCATTTATTTACTGGAGAGTTCTGTGGTTTTTTACCTTCCTAAAATTAAATCAGTATAAACTAAAAAATATTTATTGATATTTCCTAAAAATAAACAACAACAACAACAAAAACAACCAACAAAAAAAGAACCAAGCTGGTAATTCCACCCCACACACACACACACACACCAAACACACACACACCACCACACACACACACCACACACACACCACACACACACACACACACACACACACACACACACACCACCCCTCTAAAACAAAACAACAACACGAAAACAAAAACAAAGACTAGTAAAGATGAGCACTACCATTAAGCTCTAGGCTACATACAAAAACAGAGGGACAGAAAGACAAACACGATGTAGACGCAAGCAGACAGACACACCATACAAACATGATTTTTATTCATTTATTATTCTATCTCCAAAAATAATGGAATAAGCACGCAGATGCATTTTATTTTACATCCAGTCCCCATGTGTATGCAGTTTTAGTATACATAAGAGACAAGAAACCATCGAAAAAAAACAATAGTCAAAAGTGTCGAGCAGACAGGCAGACAAATACATAAACAGCTAAGCAGCCAAACGGATAGACAGACAAATAAGACAAAACAGATTCTCAGACAGGCAGACAGACAGACAGACAGACAGACAGAGAATAAACAGGCGACAGACAGACAGGCAGCCAAGCAGTCAGTCATAGTCTCGCTACTTCCACTTCGGGCAGTGATTGTTGTTATTGTAATCACGAGTGCTTTTGTGTAGGCTTGGGTAATGCTGTCTGGGTGGGGTAGGAAGGGGTAGGGAGGGGTATGGGGGGAGAGGAGAGATGACAGATAGTCAGACAGACAGACAGACAGACAGACACAGGGACAGAGACAGGCAGCCAAAAACAGAAACAGAGAGCTGTAGACACGGAGAGAGAGAGAGAGAGAGAGAGAGAGAGAGAGAGAGAGAGAGAGAGAGAGAGAGAGAGAGAGAGAGAGAGAGAGAGAGAGAGAGAGAGAGAGAGATGTAATTATTACGTGTGTCAGGCATATAGTTAGTGCGTTGACTTGAAACAAGTGTATATAATAATATGTAACCATACTACATGTACGTACTCACACACACACACACAACACACACACACACCACACACACACACACACACACACACACACACACACACACACACACACACAAGCACACACACACACTATAAGAATATTTGTTATTTTAGACCTAGGCAGCCAGACTGGGTAGACAAGATTGTGGACCTCTCCGGAACGAGCACTGGCCGACACTAATGCGTCCATTGCTTGAGACAAAAACACAGCTAGAGCCTTCATTGCCCTAGCGCTGATTCTAAGTAGTAAACGGACAAACAGACAGACAGACAAGCAGATGGACAAGCAGAGAGACAGATAGAAGAACGGATGGATCAGTTGGTAATTAAACTTGTTTAGTTAACGTGATGATTGTTCTTAAACGTCAAGGATTTGGCATTTTGTGTATAAGATTACTTTTTGTACCGTCAAAATGATACAGAGTTTACTATGTGACAAAACCTAAAGTGAAAATTCGTTTATATTTTTATTCTGTTGATTGTCTCTGATTGCAGATTATTCGTTTTGTGGGAAAATGTTATCAGTCTGTATAAAAAAACAACAACAACATTGCTATGGTATGATTTTTCAGTTTTGTCTTGAAAGATTCATCCCTACAAAAAAAATCCATATATCTATTATAATACTGTTCTTATCCAGAGCCCAATTTTCTTGTACTGTTATAGTCCTTTTGTTTATAACCGTTTTGATGAATCATTTTGTTAATGGCTTTTGGCATTTTTGACTATTTCCTCCCCTTTTTTTAGCCACCCACACTGTCTGTCGATCTTGCTGCTGACAAAAATAACTCTGTTCAGCGTCTGCATCCCTAATGCTTTTTCAGGAAATGATGCCACGTAAGAAAAAAAAGTGTCATTTTGACAGATCGTCAATTTGTCAGGCTGCTGTTTACCGCCGTATAGAATGATGCTGCCTGTCTGAATTCTCAACGATAATTACCATTTGCTTAAATCACAATTCCTAGCTGTTAGAATCCCTGTTTGTGTTTGTGTTATTAGTTGGTACTGTACTTGCAAGCAAGATTTTTGTTTTAAGCAGTATTTTCCAGTCTCTTATGTCGGAGCAGGATGTAAGGAGCAATTGTTGAAGAAATTCGGTACAGACTTTATATAATCTTGTGTTGTGATGTTGCACTAAAAATTTAAATGTTTTCCTTTTTTTTCAAGGGGGGGGGGGGTATTTTGGTACATAAAAAATGAAGAATGCAAATGATAAATATGATGACTATGTTAATTTGACCACAAAAAAATGCTCGTCGTTTGTATTTCAGCAGTTTTTTTTTCGAAATCTTTTAACCTTTATGTGCAACTTCTCTCAGTTTTGTTCTTCCCTTGAAATGGAAAGGTATGGCTCCTGCAGTCGAATGGGATTGCGGCAAAATGTCTCCATGGCTTGATCCACCAGACGGGTATAGTGATAAAGGTAATGGAAGCTTTTGGGTTTGGGGGTGAAACGTATTTGCTCTCATATCGAGACTCTTGATGAAGTAAACGAAATATCGATTACAGTCGTTAACGGTCAGGAATGTTCATGCAAATTTTCAGAGGTAGCAGACACGCTGATCCATCCTCTCAATGCATGTATACTACGCGTTTCGGAACTGTTGGAATCAACGAGACAATGCTGGATCTATAACTGTGATTTAACGTTGAAAAGATGAGACTGCTCAATCAGCTATTGGAAACAGAGAGGCAAAACTGATATCTTGTTAATGCACACAACGTTAAAAAGATAAGAGTGCTAAATATTTTCATAGAGGACACTCATGTATATCAAGAATAGGTCTATTGCTTTATTGAGTGATTTGAAAGCGGCAATTAAAAACATTCATGTCGTAAATAAAATCGAAATAAAAAACAGAAATGATTTGCTTATACAGTAGGCAAAACTCTAGCTACTGTCAATGTGTTTCACTGTTCAAAATACCGTGGTATTTACAAACTCTAGCTATCACGAACTGCAGAGTAACAACAGACGAGCCGAAATCAATAGCTGTCGTTCTGTCAGTAAACACTGCCGCTAGTGACTGCACTTCAAAAATAATGCACACAAACAATTCTGCAGCAGTCGTTGTCATTGTATTCTTATTTATCTCACATCTTTCCCTGATAACCATCAAGGCCAGAGACACACCACCACCACCACGCCACCATCATTTCCCCCTTCACCAAAACCTTTAAACTCATCATCATTACCATCACCAACACCACCAACACCAAAACCACCCCTACTTCCACCATTCCACTTTTCATCTCTACCCAGAACGAAGGAATTTTATGCGCAGTTCGCTAAAAGAACTAGAAAAGCCGAATCCGCAAGAGAACAGCTACCATCAACCTCCCCTAGACACTCTTCACAAAGTAAGCCAGAAAGGGATGGGGACAGATCGAACTATTTCCATCCTTAACCGCCGATGCTTCTGTACAAGCTGATCGATTTGGCATTCGCCACCGTTGCTCCTATGTACCTGAGGGGAATCGATTTGACATTCGCCGGTCGCTTCTCTCAGCTTGGGGAACAGTCCCTGAGACTAACTTGTGCTAGTCCCTGACTACTATAGAGTTTTGATGAAGAGGTTACGTTACAGCTCTGGTTTGCAACTCAGGGAAATTCAGGGGTGGGTTAGATGAATTGTGTCAGTCTTAGGGTGGTGGGGTGTGTGGTAGGGTTGTTAGATGCTTGCAATTTCTCTGCAGCCAGTTGTAGGTCGTTTCACAATATTATCTGCAAAAATAGGGGTTATTTGGCGATGGTTGTGTAGTATAGTAAGTATTAGTTATAGATAGTAGTAGTTAGAAGAAGCAGTTTGAGTAGTAGTAGTAGTAGTAGTAGTAGTAGTAGTAGTCAGAGCAGCAGCAGAGAAGCAAGTAGTAGTAGTAGTAGTAGTAGTAGTAGTAGTAGTAGTAGTAGTAGTAGTAGTAGTAGTAGTAGTAGTAAGTAGTAGTAGTAGTAGTAGTAGTAGTATAGTAGTAGTAGTAGTATAGTAGTAGTAGTATAGTAGTATAATAATAATAATAGTACTAGTAGTAACGAAAGGTATCAAATTACATATATTCACATTACACTTATTACAAACTCTAAGGGAAAGGGGCTCTACGACCAATAGAGTGTTTTCCAACAATAAGCAAACAAAGAATTCAATTCTAGCGCATTTTTACTTTTGTCCTGTTACATTTGGGTAGTATAAAACTCGATCATGTTCGCAATTGGGACAAACACGAATATCATGGATTGGTTGAAGAGGATAACGAGATTGATGATGCTAATGCAATCATCATGATAACAGTGGTAGTATAGTAGTAGTAGTAGTAGTAGTAGTAGTATGATGACGATGATGATGACGATGATGATGAGGAGGAGGAGGAAGAGTAGGAGGAGGATGACAGCAGTGATGATGGTAACCAAAAAAAAAAAAAAAACGTTACGCAAGCTGTCAGTCCAATCCCGACCAAAATTGATCTTTAGAGTAAGAGGTTGTGTCTTCACCGGCTAAATATAGACGTTATTTCACCCTCCTCTTAGATTACCACAACCTGTCAATACGTTAGTCTGTTTAGTTGATGCTGTCATTTTTCTTCTCTGCATGATTTTTTTTCTCTGTGTGTGTGTGTGTGTGTGTGTGTGTGTGTGTGTGTGTGTGTGTGTGTGTGTGTGTGTGTGTGTGTGTGTGTGTGTTTCTTTATCTTTTCGTTTTTTTGTATTTTTGTTTTGTATACTTTTATGTTGATAGTTTTTTTTTTTCCCTCAAGTTATTTTTTGTCTAGGTTTTGTCAATGTTTTCCCCTTTAGACTTTGCAAGCAATTTAGACCAAACATCGAGCTGACACGCAGGTCCCCTATGTGTGTGTGTGTGTGTGTGTGTGTGTGTGTGTGTGTGTGTGTGTGTGTGTGTGTGTGTGTGTGTGTGTGTGTGTAAATGGATAGACCTTGAATTTTTTTTCTTCTCTTCCCCTCTCTCCCCCCACCATCTGTACTTCTTCATTCTATCCTCAAAAGTTTTTTTTTTCTTTTCTTACACATTTATATTTCAGAGTCTTTTTGTTTTTGATTTTGCTATTGCAGTTGTGTAGTTTGCTGAGTTTTGTTTTGTTTTGTTTTGTTTTGTTTCGTTTTATATTGTATTGTTTGTTTTTGTTAAGTTTGACTGAATGCTTACACAATGTTCTTAAGCTGTAACTTTAGCTTTTCGGTAAAAGAAGATGACAAAAGTTTAATTATTAATAAATTCTTTTGTTTGGGTGGTTTTTTTATATTGTTTCAGCTTACTAGTTTTGTTTGTTTGTTTATTTGACTTGTAGGACACTTATTTTGGCTCCGTAATGTGATGCTTTTTTCTTTAAACTGCGAGAGATCCTTGACAGAATATGCCAAAATCAGCGGGTGTGGGTGTTGTGGTGTGCGTGTGTGGGGTGTGTTGTGAGAGAGAGAGAGGAGAGAGTAGAGAGAGAGAGAGAGAAGAGAGAGAGAGAGAGAGAGAGAGAGAGGGAGAGAGAGAGGAGAGAAAAGGAGAGAAGAGAGAGAGAGAGAGAGATTTCTTCTCCCTTTTATCATTTTATTTCGAGGATTATGGAATAAGCACTCATGTGCGTTCTTTTACATCAGTCCCCGTGTGTCTGCAGTTTTGTAAAGTTTGTCATCTGTTCCCACCGGCACATAATTGCCTCCTCTTCTAAAAAGGGTGTGTGTTTGTGGGTATTTGTGTGTGCGTATGTGTTTGTGTGTGCGTGCGTGCGCCCTGTGTGTGTGTCTGTGTACGTGCGTGTGCGCGTGTGTTCGTGTGTGCATGCATGCGTGCGTGCGTGCGTGTGTGAGTGTGTGTGTTTGTGCGTGCGTGTGTGTGTGTGTGTGTCTTTGTGTGTGTGCGCTTGTGTGAAAGTAGGGTCGGTGGGTATAGCAGAGGAAGCAATGAATGCATGAGGGTAATTGCATATGATAATTATGAGGAAAATGGAAGACTTATGAATAAGGGGCAAAGGTGATGGGTAATGATAAGTGGCAAGAGAAGACGGAATATATGTGCATTGACTAGGGGGTGGGGGGGGGGGGGGGTGGGGGGTGGTGTGTGTGTGTGTGTGTGTGTGTGTGTGTTTTGTGTGTGTGTGTGTGTTTGTTGTTTTTTTTTCTTGTTTTTGAGTCTTTCTTGCTTTTTCTGTGTGTTTGTTTTTTCTTTTACTGTTATCTGTTCCTGCGACTTGTCTTTCTTTCTTTGTAGTACCTTCTTCTTCTCTTCCTTTCTGTTTCCTTCTTTCTTTCTTTCTTTTTCTTCTATCTTCTCTTGCTTTCTTTCTTTCTGTCTTCTTATCTCTTCTTCTTTCTTTCTTCTTTCTTCTTCCTTCGTCTTGTCTTCTTCGTTCTTTCTTCTTTCTTTTCTTTCTTTCTTTCTTCTTTCTTCTTCTTTTTCTTTCTTCTTTTCTTTCTTCTTTTTTTTTCTTTCTTCTTTTCTTTCTTTCTTTTCTCTCTTCTCTTTCTCTCTCTCTCATTTCTCTCTTTTTCTCTTCTCTCTTCTTCTTTTCGTCTCTTCCCCTTTCTTTCTTCTTTCTTCTCTTCATTCTTCTTCTCTCCTCTCTCTCTCTTCCTCCTCTCTCTCTCTCTCTCTTCTTCCTTCTCTTTCTCTCTCTTTCTGTGTTTCTATATCACAGTCACTGTCTGAATGTCTGTTTGTCCCTCTGTTCTTCTCTCTCTCTCTCTCTGTCACTCTCCCCTTCCCCAAAAAAAAAAAAATCTCAAGTGGGGCGTGAACATCCCCCTGTTTGACTGTGCCAGTGACTCATCTGCAATCTATTCTGGCGTCTTCCTTGTTTTTGGTTCTCACAATAGGGGAGAGACAGAAAAATAAAATAGAAAAGAAAATAGAGAAAGAGAGACAGACAGACAGGCAGGCAGACAGACGAACAGAGAGAGAAAAGATGGGGAGAGAGAGACGGGGTGGTGGTGGGGAGAGGAGAGAAGAGAGAGAGAGAGAGAAGAGAGAGAAGAGAGAGAAAAGAGAGAGAGAGAGAGAGAGACAGACAAAGAAGACAGACAGACAGACAGACAGACAGACAGACAGACAGACGAGACAGACAGAGACAGAGAGAGACAGAGACAGAGATAGAGAGAGACAGAGAGAGACAGAGAGAGATAGAAAGACAGAGAGAGACAGAAAGACAGAGAGACAGAGAGAGAATACAAAGCAAAAGAAACAAAAAAATAAAAAAAAGGGAAGAATGGGTGTACTATAGACAAGAAGGGTATGTGGGTAGGAATGAGAAAGAAAAGAAGAAAGAAAAAAAGAAAGAAAGAAAAAAGAAAGAAAGAAAGAAAGAAAGAAAGAAAGAAAGAAAGAAAGAAAGAAAGAAAGAGAAGAGGAGATGGAGTGCTGAAAGGAGTAGGTAGGATATAGGGGTAAGGGAAGGGAAGGATAGTATGGGAGTATTCCGATTGCTCTTACTCCTACACACTCCCAAAAAAGGCATGTTCTGTCCCAAACGTAGTGCAAACATTGCTGCAGCCCAGCTGCTATGAGTAATCACTAGGACGTGAACTGTGTGTGAGTGAGTGAGTGAGTGAGTGAGTGTGTGAACCACACCACTAGCTAGCGAGACGACAAGGTTGTCTTGTGTTGACTTTTTCTCTGGTTAGAAACAACTTCTGTCTGTCTGTCTGTCTGTCTGTCTGTCTGTCTGTCTTGTTCTGTATTCTGTCTGTCTCTGTCACTCTGTCTCTGTCACTCTGTCTCTCTGTCTCCGTGGTATGTGGCTAACATGTGGGCGTACGCGCGTGTGTGGAGATGTGAGGAAGAGAGAGAGAGAGCGAGAGAGAGAGATGAGAGAGAGAGAGAGAGAGAGAGAGAGAGAGAGAGAGAGAGAGGGGAGAGAGAGAGAGAGAGAGAGAGAGGAGGAGAGAGAGAGAGAGAGAGAATCTTTTATTCTTTATTTTTCAAGGGTCTGTCTTTCATCAGACAGAGAAAAGAGAGAGACAGAGACAGAGACAAGAGAGACAGAGAGAGAGGGAGGGAGGAAAAAAATGGGGAGTCTATTCAGACTGATTGTTGTGTAGCCGTAGGCATTAACGAGAGAAAAGGCAAATACGCTGTGACAGCAGTAATAACAACACACAGAGAAGTGCGGCACCCTCACTTAGAGATGAATGAAAGAGGCAGGAAGAAAGAATGAATGATTGAGAAGAAAAAAAAAAGAATGCGGAAGAAAATACAGAAAGAAAGGAAGAAAGAAAGAAAAAAAGAAAGAAAGAAAGAATGAAAGAAAGAAAAGAAGACAGAAAATAAATGGAAAGAATAAAAGAGAGAACATATTAAAAGAAGAATGACAGAAAAAATTAAAAGGAAGAAAGAATTATATGAATAAAGGCAAACAGGTAGAGAGAAAGGAAGACAGAAAGAAAGAGGGAAAGAAAGAATAAAAGAAAAAATGAAAAAAGAAAAACAGACAGCAGACAGAAAGAAAGAAAGAAAGAAAAAAGAAAGAAAAGATGAAAAAGAAAGAAAGAAAAAAAACGAATGCAAAAACAGAACGAAAGAAAGACATATAAGAGCGAAAGACGGAAAGAAGGAAAGTCAGATAAAAAAACAAAACAAAGAAAGATAAAAGGAAACAAAGAAGGAAAAAAGAGAATAACCTAAGGCCATGACAAAAAACCAAAGGAAGTAAAGAAAGAAAACCCAAAAAAAAAAGATTTTTGCTAGGGAAAAGAACCAAAAGGAAGTTAAGAAGAAAAACTGAAAGAAAGATATTGTTCTCCAAAACAGAAAAAAAATACAAGGTGAACAAAAAAGAACTAAAAAAGAAAAAAAAAAAAACAGCAGCGGAGTAATCACACAAGGGGAAGAAACAAAAATGAGAAACCCTGAGGGGAGAGGAGAGAGAGAGAGAGGAAAAAGAGAGAGAGGGAGAGAGAGGAGAGAAGAGAGAAGGGGAGAGAAGGAGAGGGGAAGAAGAAAAGGAGAGGAGGAGAGGAGGCCAACCGAAAACATGGGAGAGAGAGAGAGAGAGGAGAGAGAGAGAGAGAAGAGAAGAGAAAGGAGAGAGAGAGAGAGAGAGAGGAGAGGAGAAGAGAAAGGAAAAAAGGGACGGATAATAAAAAAAAAAAAGGACTGCCGTTTAAAAGAAAAATTAAAAAAAAAGCGAGTGCCCCATCTCCCCCCCCCCCAAAAAAAAAAGAAAGAAAAAATGAAAAATTTTTTTTTTAATTAAAAGAGAAAGAAAGAAATAAAAAACAACGGACAGAAAGGCTGAAAAGAAATAAAAAAAAAACGCTAAATGACGGAAAAAGTTGAGAGGAAGGATTAAAAAAAAACCAAAAAAAAACCCCCAAAAAAAAAACACAAAAAAAATGAGTCAATTAAAAGTAGAAAGGAGCGCGCACAAAGAAGAAAAAGGAAAAAATGAAGATAAAAAGAAAAAAAAGCACAAGGCCAACAACAACAAAAAGACCCAAAAAAAATTTCCCCCAAAGGGGAAAAGGTACGGGGGAAACCAGGGACGAAATAAAAACAAAATTTTTTCTGCGAAAATAAAAAAAACCAAAAAAAATTTCAGATTTTAATTCTGGCGAAAAAAAAAAAAGGGGAAAAAAGAATAATTTTGGGAAAATGCAAAAAGAAATTGGTAGGAAAAAGAAAAGAAAAGAAAAAAAAAAGGCAAAGATAGAAAAGAAAGACATAAATAAGAAAAAAAAAAAGAGAGACAAAAAAAGGAAAAAAAAAAAAAAAAAGAAAGGAAAAAAAAAAGAAAAAGGTTGGAAAGAACGAAAAAATAAAAGAAAAAAAGAAGGAGGGAAGGAAGGAAGGAAGGAAGGAAAAAGGGAAAGGGAAGGAAAAAAGGAAAAAAAAAGAAAAAAAAAAAGAAAAAAAAAAAAAACCTTTCCCCAACCCCCCCCCCCGCAAAAATTTTTTTCTCGAAAGATTTTTCCACCCCTGGGGCATTTGTCTGTCCCAAAAAACTTTTTTCCCCTCTGTTTTGTGGGGGGGGGGGGGGGGGGTGTGTGTGTTGTGTGTGTGTGTGTGTTGTGTGTGGTGTGTGTGTGTGTCTGTCTGTTTCTGTCTGTTGTTTCTGTCTGTCGTTTGGTTTTTGTTTCTGTCTGTTGTCTTTTC
>CM060319.1:37090152-37112652 GCA_030674155.1 Stramonita haemastoma | reverse complement strand
GAGTGATTGTGGAACCTTGTGACGTTGTCCTTACATCATTCCTAAGTTTATTATGTCCTACTAACGTCACTTCGTACCCTAAAACGATGACATAATCTATGAACTTAGTACTCCTCCTGGAGCAATGTTCTCTTCAACTCTGTTCCTCAGTTTGTCACGATGACATAATCTCGGTTGGAGTTCATTCTATGGTAGCTGATTGCTCTTCCAAAAAAAAAATCATGTCATCTCCCAAACCCATTTCTCACACTAATGATGAATCAGCCATGATATTGCCTCTGTTGTAGGAGGGATTGTAAAAAGTGAAGGGATGGCAAACGATGAAACAGAGGTTAGTTTGCTTTTTGTTGTTGATTACTGTGCTTGATCTAACTCAGCATCCGAAGACTAATGTGTCTTTGTGATAGTATTTCAAATCAGGGAACACAGGTTATCTGGAAATAAATTATGAAACGGGAGAGAGTGAATGTAATCATTTTCTATACTAAACTAGTTCCTTCCCTGTACATTCACTCTGATTCCCAGAATATGTTACAGTTCTATGGATCCGTAAAGAGCCCTTGGTATACTATGGTGACTTTTTCTGTGCCTCTTTCTTTATTGCTATCCCTGTCAGTTTTACTACCACGAGTGAAAATTTAGATTGACATCATTCCGCAATGTTGTATGGTTGTATTCAATCCACAGTATTGCACAGCGTGTCAATACCGTGCAGTATCTCATTTCTCATCTTAGTTTGCATTATTACATATTTCATTCCTTTTATTCTTCCTTTTTGTTAGAATGAAGTCTACTGGGCTCATTCCACACTTCTGTACAATGTCTCTGTCACTTTCTTACACATGATCGTACAATGGTACGTGTATTTATAGTACAATGCCATCCCTGCGACCTTATTCTTCATTATCACTCATACTATGAGCATGTCTTGTATGATATCGTCATCTCTGTGACTTCATTCTTTGTTATCATATATTATCATGAGTATGATATTGTCTATCATCTTCCTGACCCCATTCTACATTATCATGGACTACTATTAGTATGCATTTTACGATATCATTACATATTATGATCTCTGTGGCCTCATTCTACATTACCATACATTGCTGTGAGCATGCATTGTAACTATGATATCATCTCTGTGACCTCATTCTACATTATCATAATTACTATATGAGTATGCATTGTTATGATATCATCCCTGTGACCTCATTTTACATTATCATTCATTACTATATGAGTATGCATTGTTATGATGTCATCTCTGTGACCTCATTCTATATTGTCATACATAAGTTTTAGCATATATTGTATGATCTATCTGTGACCTCATTTCAATATCATTATGCATTGCTATGAGTATGAATTGTGTAAAACCATCTCTCTGACCTCATTCTACATTATCATACATTACTTTGTGTATGTCGTGTATGATATCATCTCTGTGACCTCATTTCATATTATCATACATTACTAGGTGTATGTCTTGTATGATATCATCTCTGTGACCTCATTCCATATTGTTAAACATTACTAGGTGTATGTATTGTATGTTATCATCTCTGTGACCTCTTTCTATATTATCAATACTCTAGTGTCTCTTTCCACATCCCCACATCACAGTACTGAGTATGTATTTTAGCATACCATCTCTGTGACGTCATTCCATATCACCAAAGCTCTGAAGTCTCATTCCATATCCCAGTACCAGAAGATATGTATCACACATCATTCCACATTATCCAGTATCATCTCTTTGATCTCATTTCATATTATAAACACCAAAATCCACGTAAATTCATTCCATATAATCATACTCTCTTCCGAATTCCATGTTGTTTTGTTTTGTTTCGTTTTATATTGTATTTGTTGCTGTTTAGCGCCGTTCCATCTTCATTACCCTACTTCACTTTAACAATTCTTTGGGGAGAGGGGGGTGGAGCCAAATCATGTGCACATGTCTCAAGTTTTAGTGTAAGGTCATGTCTGTGATGATACGTTTCATCTTAAACAATTGCTTCGTTTATGAAATCAGCCTACAAGAGTAGAATATTTGACAGCATACAGCAGAACCACATATTTCTTATATCATTTGCCAGTCTAGAGTAATGTCATGTCTTGTTCGTGATCTCTTTTCTCCAGTGTGATCATTGGTCCTGTTTGGTGATCTTTTCTTGTTTCTTTGTTTTTGGTATCTGTTCATTGTGTTTGATAACTAAAACCCTTTGGGTGAAAGCTTCTTTAAAATCTAAGCAAGGTTATTGGTACCTCATGGATTTTTCTTTTCTCTTTTTTTTGTTGGTTTATTTTGACATGTCAGTTAATTTTGTGGCTTGCTGGTGCTGGGAGTTTTGGAAATGCTGTTTCTCCTGTTTGACATGAAGACAGAAACCAGGTTTGTGGATATGGGAAACTGGATCAGCCCTATCCCCCCTACAGTGCAGGTGTGTCTAGTTCTTATGGAGTGGGTTTAAATTACATTTTTTATCGACAGCGGAGGAAAACCAATCATAAGCCACTGATTGTTTGTTTATTGCTGGAATAATTCTTTTATCGATTTCAAAGGAAAATTGTGGCCGATCGATATTCCTCCCTGTCGAACTATTTTTTTTCTTTGTTTGTTTTTCTTGAAAAAAAGATCTTGCCTATGATTATCATTCTACCCTGGACGCTCTCTCAAACTTGATTTTTTTGTCTGTCTTATGTTTTATCTAGACTTCAGTGGCCTACTATGTAAGTGTTTATTTTTCTTTCCATTCCTGATTGATGCCGTTTTTCGGTTGTCTGTGTTTCAGCCGCTACACACAGACCGTGGCCCCTTTGCCCTCCTTTTTTTGTGCATTCCGTTCGCTATTTTTGATCGATATGATTCGTTGCCATTCTTGAATGCACGATGGTTTACTTCGTTGCTTTCCTGTGAGGAAACTGCCTATACCTCATTTCTTTGGTTGCCTTGTTTCAGTATTTTTCCCTCCTATATTTTTTTTCCTAAACAAGTTTGAAGAGCGTTTGTCTGTTGTTGTTTATTTTTCCCCAATTCCATTTGTTCGACAGTGTAGCCTATATCCTTTTGTACTCCCGCACGGTTTTCTGCCATTCTTCTTCAGTGATTTCTTTCTGTTTTTGCCCCCTTGATAATCGTGTTAATCCTGTCTCTGTCTCTATATCTCTGTCTCTGTCTATCTGCCTATCTGTCTCTGTCTCTCTGTCTGTCTCTCTGTCTCTATGTCTATGTCTCTGTCTCTGTCTCTGTCTCTGTCTCTCTCTCTGTCTCTGTCTCTCTCTCTCTCTTATGTGACAAAACTCACGAAAAAAATTCCGCGGGCCTCCAAAAAAGTCCAAACATTTTTTTTTTAAATTACCTCAGAGAAAAATGATTAATGTTTGTCATCGAACAATCATTCCTGAACATACACAGGCACGCACGCACGCACGCACGCACACACACACAAACACACACACACACACACACACACACACACACACACACACACACACACACACCACACACACACTCTCTCTCTCTCTCTCTCTCTCTCTCTCTCTCTCTCTCTCTCTCTCTCTCTCTCTCTCTCTCTCTCTCTCTCTCTCTCTCTCTCTCTCTCTCTCTCTCTCATTTACACCGGAAAAAACTTTTTATGGACTTTTTGCTTTCAATGGACATTTTACATACCTACAATGTTTTCTCTATAAATATTTCCACTTCATCGGGTTTTTTTCTTTCCATATTTTGCACGTCCCTTCCTTCCCCCCCTCCCCTTCCCCCCTTTCTATGCTTCTGTCTCTCACTTTCTCTCGTTCTCTCTCCCATTCTCTGTTTCTGTTCTCTCTCTCTGTCTCCTTCTCTGTCTCTCTGTCTCTTCTGTCTCTCTGTCTCTCTGTCTCTCTGTCTATCGTTCTTCTCTGTCTCTCTCTTCTCTGTCTCTCTCTCTCTCTCTCCTCTCTCTCCTCTCTCTCTTCTCTCTCTCTTCTGATCTCTCGTCTTTTGTCTCGTCTTTCTCTCTCTCTTTTCCCTCTGTTTATTATCTGTCATCCCTTTGACTTTTCTTGTTGTTTTTTTCCTCCTTCCTCGTCTTTTTTCTCATCCCTATTAAACATTTTTGTCTACTTTCTTTCCGGCTTCTCGTCTTTTTGCTCAGCATGAAAACTGCTCCTACTTTCGTTGAAGACGTTGTCTTGTGAGTGGCACTAAACGCCTGTGTGTGATGTGTGTGTGTGTGTGTGTGTGTGTGTGTGTGTGTGTGTGTGTGTGTGTGTGTGTGTGTGTGTGTTGTGTTGTGTGTGTGTGTGTGTGTTGTGTGTGTGTGTGTTGTTAGGTGTGTTTGCGTGTGTGACAATCTAACCACTACTTTGGGTACTAAAATGTGAAATTAGCTTTGTGGGGTATTGTAAGTGTGTGTATTCTAGCTACTTTATTCATGTGTATAGTTGGCTACGTTTCCATTCATGAAGTATATCATGTGTATTTCAACTTATTATACTGATTAGGTATTTCAAGGGTATCTTAGCTACTGTATTGATGAGGTATGTTATGTGCACTTTGGTTACCGCATTCATTAGGTATATTATTTTTAGGCCTACATAAAAATCAAGCTGCTAAATTCACTGAAGCGTGTATTTCGTGTATTCTACTGGTTAGATTCATAAAATATTATGCCATATATTTTATTCTTCATTTTTATGAAGTATTATACTGACGCTACTATTTTAGGAACTATCATACCTGGATTGTAGTTTCTTCGTTCAAAACAGTTGATAAAATCTCAAGCAGGCACAGGAATCGATATAATTATGTACAGTGTACCATTTTCCGTTTGGCCTTTTCCCTTATTGTCGGTTATTTTGTTATTTAAGCCTTTCCCAACCTTTTCTTATTGTTGTTGTTCTTCATGTCGTTATTTTGATTTGGAATGGGAAGGGTCAGCAGAGACGAAAATCTACAAAGTTTTGAAATATTGAAAAGACAAGAGCTTTCTGTAAGAAAAAAAACTCACAAAAAACATTATAGAAATTACTTTACTACGAATGTGTGTGTGTGTGTGTGCGTGCGCGCGCGCGCGCGCGTGCGTGCGTGCGTGCGTGCGCATTCAGTGTATTCAGCGCAAAGAGACATCACTTTAAACACCACAGTTTTTCTAAGATTGTAGACGGTCTTGAACCGACTCTCTCTCTCTGTCTCTCTCTGTATATATATATATTATATATATATATATATATATATATATATAATATATATATATATATATATATATATATATATATATATATCGTCAGTGCAAGACCGTCTACCAGGTATATACATAGAAGTACCAAACTAATTCATTTCAGATACCGCTCAAAGAGTAGTTCGTGCACTAGTTTTAGATTCAATGTTCTAAAATGTTGTAGTTTAAAACAGCCATTTAGGCATCTTCAGCTACATAGACTTATATTGTTTTACTGTCATTAAGTTACAGAAGATATTGATGTTGTATTATATCAACATAAACCACACAGTTCTGCTTGCTTCACCTTATTTGTATTATTATTTTTTTTTTTTTCTATTTGATTCTGCTCGTATTGTGTGATGTATGCAAAGTGCCATAATATGTTTTACAATTTTTTTCTAAATAATCTTTGTCGTGGTTTGGTGTTTCCCCACTTACACTAAATATCTCCTATTCATAATTAAGATAAGCTTTGAATGCTGTGGAAGGCTAATTGATAATAGCTGTGATAATGATAATGATAACCATAGTAGTAATAATGATAACAATAATAATGATGACTAGTATAACAATAATAATATTGATAGAAATAATAGAAATAATGACATTGTCTTAACTTAGGCGTGTGTGTGTGTGTGTGTGTGTGTGTGTGTGTGTGTGTGTGTGTGTGTGTGTGTGTGTGTGTGTGTGTGTGTGTGTGTGTGTGTGTGTGTTTGTAGCTACGTATTTCTTGTGGCTTCATCTATATCCAAGCTATGACAGTTTTGAAGCATACGGTTTTAGTCTGATGGTTCACTGTGTGGTGCTTTTTAATCTTATAATGTTTCTTACTGTTGCATCCAAGTTAAATACTGAACACGTTTTGTTCTTTATTTTAGAATATAAAGTGTTTAACCTAGCTATAGTTACCTATCTAATTACAATAGAATACCTTGAGATAGATTTTAAAAGCTACATGCAGAACATAAACTGTTTCTAAGTGGATGGAAGTGAGGTGTAGGTGGTAAGGGTGATGTGGATAGAGTAGGGCTTGTTTCATCTGCAGGCTAGGCATAAAATATTGAACTTTTTTTAACAGACATTTTTCATAGAAAAAATATCGTAGTTATCATGATTTCATGATTTTTTAGAATACTAAATGTCAACTATTAATTAAGCTTTTACATGTGTGTGTTAATATACCACAGCTTTATTTTGTAAAGAAACGAATGAGTCTGAATGTCTTGTGCTAGCCAGCCTTTTCCTTTTTTTTCCCCATCAACTATTGATAGCAAAAGCTAGGAAAATGTCAGTAGCTAAAACTGAATAACGAAAAACATGCCTAATATATCCTAAAGAAATCATGAATAACGTATCGGAGCTTAAAGTTGTACCATATGAAATGAAATATACAAAAGCATGTTCAGATTTTGAGCTTATATTTTTGGGTGCCGAAAAGCGCTTTTTTGTAAATTACTGTGGATTGGTTATTAGGTGACAAAAACAGGTTTTAGCCTTCTTACTTAGAACTGTAAAAAAATATTCATTTAGAACAAAAATATAAGAAAATCAGACTAACAGTCAAAAAGGTTTCCAACATAATTCTGCTAAAGATTTTGCACCAACATATGCAACTAATCATATATTATGGACTGTGTGTCAAAGCAAAGATAATTATTTTATATTACGAAAACAAAAACAGGAGAAACTACCTGATCATTCGTGCTGGGACTGAAATACAATATATTTCACAAACTGCTAAATCCTCAGGCTGTACTGAAAAAACAACAAATAGAGAAGAAAAACGAGGTCTTGATAGGCTTGTACCTGAGAGAGATTAGCAGGGGATGGCGATAGTGAAAGAGCAGATAGTTGAATATTGGTTGTTAGCTGTTCTGATAAACTAAACCATAGCAAAAAGAACCCTTTGCATTAATGGAGTAGTTAGTCTATCAGTAGAATAGTTTATCAAAGACTGGACCGCCCAACCCCTACAACACCTCCTACTAGCCACACAGGATCGTGAAGCATGGAAAAAGATCTCTGTTGCGTCTTCTCTCATGTCCCCCCTACGTCCTTTGGGACATGGGACTGAGTGAGTGAGTGAGTCTATCAGTCGGTCAGTCCGTCAGTTCAATATCTGCCTCACTGAATAGGCAAATGTTGACTTGGTTTACCGTGGATGACTACAAGATTCTACAATAGAGTTTTAAATGTCATTTCTCTGCAAGAATCAAAAATCGCGATTGGGATTAACTTTTCTCTTGGGGGCGGGGGAAAGGGAGTAGGATTTTTAAAATAATGGAATACGATATTTGAGGGGAAAAAACAAACGGTGTGTATAATTATCTATATAACATCTTATTACAATATCGCTGTAAAATGGGGTTTTCTGGGGTAATTCTCAATATTCAAAGAATATGGGCATTACCTTGAAGTTTGCTGATCTATCGCAAAATGTTGACTGAATTGAGGAAATAAAGCCTTGGTGAAAAAAGATAATGGCCATTCTTAAGTGAGACTTATTTCGGAAACGCCTCTCATAAATGCACCAAACTAAGCTCTCGGGACTTCTAAACATTCTATAAAGATCAAGTTACAGTGTACATATGATTTTACTTATCCAATGACTTTGAATTTTTTTTTTTATAAATCAACTCACTTGGTTGTCAAAATGTGTTGCACTGCACCTGTTAGTTTAAATGTTTACTGCGGTATATTTCATAGATGTAACAGGAACGTACAACAACACTGATATCTGGAGGTTAGGGTTAAGATAGCTGTACACAGTATAAACTACCAGAGTAAAAGAACATCTGTGACCGTTGAAACTAAAATTCATGTAAGGTAAGCGCCAAAAACAGCTTCCGTCTAATAAAAAAAATCTCTTTTTAAATGCTCAGACTTTTTTTTTCTAGATGTAAACAAATATTGGACTTTTAGTAAAAATGAAAGGCCACACTCTGGGCAAAATAGAAAGAGCAGGAAGAGACTGAACAAAGCTGCTGGCAAGAAAGACCGAGAGGAAAGGAAAGGGGAGAGCGGTGGGGTTAGGTCAGTGGGTGAGCGGAAACAGGAGAAGAAAATGATGAAGGGAAAACAAGGCATAACGTTTACAGAAAAAGTCAGTTATATGCCACACAAGATCTAAACCATAGCTCTCACAAAGAAAGATAGAAGGAAAACCTGTCCTATTTATTGTTCAATCAACCGGAAAAGTGAAATGTCATCGAAAAAGTAAACAAAGTGACTTAGAAAAGAATCATGATTACTAAACTAGCTTTCGAAAACAAAGTGACGTAAGCCAAAAATAAAGTTGTTTTTGTTTTCTTTTCTTTTGTGCTTCTTTTTCGTATGCCTTTTTCTCTACTTTGTTCTTGAAGTCCTGCTGGAACGGGGGCTGCCATTTATAGCATCTATCTATTGCCATGATCTCGTTCTTTCGGGCAGTGTTTTCTTTTCCTGCTCATCCACTTTTTGACTCAGCAGGTCCTAACATCCCTCTAGATACTGCAGCCCTGGTGCTTATCGCTGAAACTTTTCGCTGAGGGAAAAGAAAATCTGGGAAAAAGATGGTATGTTGCAATACTTGTATGGATTGTAAAGTGACACCGTGTGTTGTTTTTTTTACTGCATCACGTCAGGTATACATTCAGACATTACATCCCGGAACTACTGATAGACAGCAGTAAATAGCGAGGTTTGTTCTTCTAAGAGTGCACAAAAAATGTTTCCTTTTATAAGTGAAGTTACAACAGAATCTTGGCAAGCAAAAAGTGCCACGAGGCGACAGACTCGTGCGTTACCATATTTTTAGACAGAGACGAATATCTGTACATAATCAAACTTCTTATTTGATGTCTGCCTTTTTGAAAAGTATACTACTGACACAAAAACATTAGAAAGTAATCAATCATAGTGTCAAATTTCCTGCAGAATCCGCTGAATTGGTCTCCATATATCTCAGACCTTGTTGACACAGATGCATGTTTTCGTGCACAGTTACTTGGCTCCAAGAGATATTTGCCAAAGTTTCTTTACACCTGGTGTAGCAGAACAACATGATTTATTGAAGGAAGTATACATAAAAACCTGTAACTGGCCTACAGCTTGACGAGGACTGTGACAACGCAGGCTGTTATGAAGGCAAGTGTTTGACAGTAAAGACGTTGGATCATGGAACAAAGTCCTACATGCCTTGTCTATTATCTTTTGTCTTTTAAAGTTCTGTTTTCTGTAAAGGCTTTGTTCCATAAAGAAATATGATATTTTGAAGCAGCATATGTTTAACCTAAATAAATACAAATTAAGTATGCAGACTATTCTAAAATGACTCCTGCGGGTTGCGACTAGAGCACAATGAGAAATTAACCATCGTCCCCAAATAATTTTTTCATGTTCTTACACATTTCAAGGTGTTTGTTTTCAATATTTGTATCGAAGTATAGCTATATGTTGATGGAGAGAAAAAAAAAACTTCGTATTAATAACAGTGATCAGGATAGCTAAGTGGTCAAAGCGATCGATTTCCCCAGTCAAGTTAAACAGCATTGAGCGTTGTTACCAGTTGGATGGGTGACCGTTTGTGCGCCTTGGCTTCAGTACAGACCCCCAGTTCACCCAGCTGTAATAGGATACCTACCCTCTTTAGGGTCAGGAAGGTAAAGCAGTGAGGGAGAGGAGACGGGCGCCGCCCTCAATATGCTGGTACCTAGAGAAGCTGAGGTCGCTGATTCCTGGCTCCCCTATAACCACCTAGGTTATGGGACACCTTTACCTTTACTTTACCTTTACCTTGTAATAGTAGTAGTAGTAGTAGTAGTAGTAGTTAGTAGTAGTAGTAGTAGTAGTAGTAAAGTTAGTAGTAGTAGTAGTAGTAGTAGTAGTAGTAGTAGTAGTAGGAGGCACCAATCAGTCTCGGAAAACTATGGAGTTGAAACTCTAGTCTTTAGAGCGCAAAGCCTGGGTAAGTAAGTATGGAGGGCAAGCTGTTACCCATGCAGCAGACCCCCGCCCCCCCGCTCCACGCCACTGGAATGGTCCATTGGAAAGGCATCGCCCATACGAATGGTTTCAGTACCTTGTAGTAATAATAAGGAAGAATACGAGAGAATAAAATTATCGAGCACAAGTTAAGCAATAGCGTTTTCAAATAACTTTATGATTGTTTAACTATCAATGGGGGAGAAAACAAAAACTGTCGCGCGTGGAAAGAAGGATAAGCCCTATCTCAAATAGCTAGAAAACCAAAATATTTGAGAAAATAGTCTAACGTATTTTACTGCAATTTTGACAATGTTTACATTTGTCACTGAGTCGATAAACAGACGGATCAGTGAAGACGTAGGGAGCAGAAAACTAAATATTGAAAAAGCCGTTAACAGGCATGTACACACACAGCCAAAACAAAGTAGGCATGAAGAAAATAGGCATGTATACACACACAGCCCAAACAGCAAGTTATAGATTGATATTGGCAAGGAGGTCAACGGGGAGACGGAAGTTGATTGACAAAAAACAGGTTGATTACATAACAGATAGACAGATCCCTGTCACTGAGGAAAATAACTAGACAAGAACCGTAGAAATAAAACAAAAGTCGCAAGATATCTTACAAGATATCCAACAGAAACAGTAAGTGACTGGGTCTTTTTCCGCAGTATTACTTGCAGAAAATTCCTCATAAAAAAGACTGATTTTTTTATCCTCGGTAACTTGTGCATAATTACCCACACAAACAGTAAGTGATGGGGTCTTTCTCTTATCAGTACTGCCCATCAACACAAACAGCAAGTGATGGGTCTTTCTCTTATCAGTACTGCCCATCAACACAAACAGCAAGTGATGGGGTCTTTCTCCCCAGTATTGCACATCAACACAAACAGTAAGTGGTTGGGACTCTCTTCGCAACATTGCTTACAGAACATTTCACATACTTCAATAAATGACAGCACTTTTCTTCCTCAGTAACTTTTATACATCATTCTCTACAGAGCTCTTCAGGACATTGGCCCTGCACTCCTTGACATGGCTCTTTCACACACAGACGGCGGCAGTCTTTCACTCCTTGACATGGCCGTGTACTCCTCTATCCCACAGACGGCAGGATTTCCCACGGAGCGCTGGGATCATGCTATAATGAGGTATTGTCTTAGAGGCTGAAGGATGCTGACAGTTCAGAACAAGGAGCCCTGAAGGGGGATGGGTGTCCTTGTCTGCCGTCTGTAGTACCTCCTGCAAATCGTCACGCAGACGGTTCCAGAATTCTATCTACCCTGTCTTAGCTTAACGGGTAAATGTTGCTCAACTATGGAATTTCAATGTGCAAAATAACGTCAGCAAGATGAGGGGCCTCACAAACTAAAGTTAAGTCATATGATAAACATGAACTGGGGAATCTCGTGACGAACTCTTCAATGCTGTGCCACAATAAGTATCCAAATAGTAAAACAGAAACAGAAGCAGAAGCAGAAACGAATAAGAGAAGAAGAAGAAGAGAAGAAGAGAAGAGGAAGAAGAAGAAGAAGAAGAAGAAGAAGAAGAAGAAGAAGAAGAAGAAGAAGAAGAAGAAGAAGAAGAAGAAGAAGAAGAACAACAACAACAACAACAACAACAACAAAACAGACACAGAAATTAAGCAACATAACAACAAAAAAACAAAACAGAAACAGAAATGCAGCAACATAAGTAGAAGCACAAGCAGAAGCAGAACAAAAAAACCCAAAGAAACAGACGACAAAGAAAAAGTAGAAGCAGGAGGACGAGAAGAAAATGTCACAATCCTACCACAAAATGTTACATGTCTTTGCATAGTGACTAAAATGACTTGCTCTGGATTTCTCTTCATCATGCTGCTTTCTCTGAAAACTGAGCTTAAGCAGTATAAAAATCACCAAAAGTGTTTCTTTTTCCAGACTCCAAAGTGTTTTTGTCAATGGATATTTCGATTACTGTTGTTCCGGAGCCAAAATAAATGCGAAATACTTCTGCGAAAGTTAGATAACACTATATAACTATTGAAGTTATGTGTAGAAAACATTATTATGATTATGAGAAAAAAGGTACTTATACCATACAACAGGTTGGCAAATAATCAAACATAATTGAAATAAACAAATTCTATTTAACTTTACGTACATTTCGGTTCAAGTGCAGTGAACAAGAAATTAATGTTGCTCTTGTTTTTGAACATGTGGGGGGGAGGGAGGGCTGTGTGTGTGTGTGTGTGTGTGTGTGTGTGTGTGTGTGTGTGTGTGTGTGTGTGTGTGTGTGTGTGTGTGTGTGTGTTACTACTGTAGGTAATACTTATAATGACAGAATTGTAGCTCAAAGTTACAGAGGTATGTCATATCTCAGTTCAAATTTGTACATAACTGATGTTAGCAATCTCAGATTTTGTTGTTGTCGTTGTTGTCATTGTTCTTGTTGCTGTTGTTATATTTCACTTTTGTTGTAGTTTATTTTGTGGGGTGCCGCTCTAAAGATAGATGGTGTGCCACGTCCTATATTTGTGTCTATGTTGATATGATCATGATTATATTCGAAATGTCTGTAATTATGCACTGGATGGTAATAAACTAAGCGAAAAAGACAGGTAGGTTATATGTTCCATGGGTTACACATATGAATGTAAATGATAGACACGATGGTGATGAGGATGATGATGATGATGATGATGATGATGATGATGATGATGATGATGATGATGATGATGATGATGATGATGATGATGATAAATAATAATAATAATAATAATAATAATAATAATAATAATTTTAAAAAATGATAATAATAATAATAATAGTAATAATAATAAATAATAATAATAATAATAATAATAATAATAATAATAATAATAATAATACTAATACTAATAACAATAATAATAATAATAATAATATAATAATAATAATAATAATAATAATATCACCATCATCATGATGACGATGACAATGATAGTAATAATAACAGCATTAATTATTTTCATGCTAGTACAACGACGTATCAGATATAGTGCATAATTCAAACATAAATATTTGTAGAGAGATGAACCGATTGCAATTCATGAAAAAATGGAAAGCCTGATAGATTGGTCGATAGATTGATGAAACGATTGATCAATATATATGTATGCAGATATATAGAGAGACAGATGCATAGAGAGAGACAGACAGACAGGTAGCTAGCCAAATAGACAGATATACAGACAGATAAATCGATCGATCGATCGATCGATAGATAGAGAGATAGATAGAGAGAGAGAGAGATAGAGAGATAGAGAGAGAGAGAGAGAGAGATAGATAGATAGATAAGATAGATAGATAGATAGATAGATAGATAGATAGATAGATGATAGATAGATAGATAGATAGATAGATAGATAGATAGATAGACAGACAGATGAAATGGTTTTCAAAGACTTATGATAGAAAGAGAAACAAAATTACACACAGTAAAGCAGACACCCTTTCTTCTCTTCCCTCCTCTCACTCAGCCCCCACCACCACCACCCCTCTCCAACCCCCCACCCTACCCGATACCCCACCCCAACCGACACACGAAATTAGGTCAGAAAAGGGCCCGTAATCTTTCATAACAAGCAACAACAACAACAACAACAAAGTCAGCCTATAAAGCCAGCCCCCTCTTCTCCCCCCCCCTCTTCCTCTCTACCTATCCCTCCCTGAACCCCCAACCCCCCATCCCCCACCTCCACACACATACACACAGACTCCTATACTCTCCCCACTCCACTCCCCTAACCCACACGCGAAGAGGACGACATAACACAAAGGACACAAAGCAATGTTGCCAAATTTGCCCTGCTAGACTGTCAGTTGATACCAAACGTATCACAACCCGATCGGCTATAAATCACTCCCGGTTGCAATAATCTTCACGCAATTATTGTCCAAATTGCAACGTGGGAGACCTTCTTCGATGATTGTATTTGTTCTTCTTTTCTTTCTTCTTCTTCTTCTTTGTTTGTCTTTCTATTTTTTTTTCTTTGTCTGTCTTCGTCTCTAGGCGCCTTTCTGCTATTTGATCAGATTGTGCGATTAAACAAAATACATTTAATAGAGCATAGACGATTTCCGTGTCAAAGACTCAAAATGCACTGTGATTGTATCCGTTATAATGATTAAATGAGATTTTTTTTTAAAGGAGTGTTACAAGGTCGTGTTGAAACTCGTCTTTAAGGAGGTTTTGTAGCAGACAGAAATGAAAGAAGTGTTCATGTTTCTTGAGTGTAAAATCAGCCATAATTTTACTTTGTATTTTATACTTTTTGTTTTTCTATTTTTGGAATATCTTCCGCGAATTTTGTAAATTATAGCCACCCACTCTGTTATCTCTAAAATAAAAGAAAGAGATTTATATGGAGAGGGGGGGGGGGGGTAGATGGTAGAGAAACAGTATACAGGTGAGGGTAAAGAATAAGACAAAAGAAATTCATAATGATATAGCATGTGATTCATATAGCGCTGTATTTTGTGAAAACGACTCAAAACACCTGCATTCAACTTGTTCATACACTTGCAATCAAACACAAATAATGTTGATAGATTTATTACACACACACACACACGACCACGCACGCACGCACGCACGCACGCACGCACGCACGCACGCACGCACGCACGCACACACACACACACACACACACACACACACACACAGATGAAATTAATGCAATTTGACCAGGCGATAATGGTTTAGGCTGCTGAAAAGTTGGGACAGATAATTATGAAATGCAACACCAAGGGTGGAATTCGATCTTTGATCGTAAATAAGTATGTCTTTTAGGCTAAAACACAAAACGAGAGAGAGAGACAGAGACAGAGAGACAGAGAGAGATGGAGGGAGGGAGTTGGGGTGCAAGACAAGTCAAGTCAAGGCAAGGCAAGGCAAAATAATTTCCTTCGAGAATAATTGATAAAAAAAAACTCATGTGCTTTCTTTTTCAATTCCATTACTACTTTCTATCAATTCTGTTACTTCTAGTTGACTAATGAGAGAAATAGACAGATAGACAGACTCAAGAACAAAGAGAGACACAGACACCAGAGAAAAACAACAACAAAAACAACACCAAAAACAACACCAACAGCAACAACAACAGCAAGAACAAACAAACAAAAAAAGCCTTGCATGCATCTTTTATTTCCTTAGCCGCCTGTGCAGCCTTGGAGAGAAAACCAGGCCAAGACAGCCAGAATTCAATCCCACATGGTTGGCTGGGGGCTGGAATCGTGTTTCCAGACAAGTTGCACGTGAACACAGCCTCTCTGGCATAGGCGGGATGTGGCAGCCTTGCTCTGTCTAACCCATGCAGAACTGCCATGCCCCTCTGTCTGTCTGACTGTCTGTCTGTTTGTCTGTATGTTTGCCTTGCAGATTTTTTTTTGTTCCGAAAAGGTCGCTGGCCTGAGTTGGCTGTAGGAAAAAAAAAAAAGCAGAAAAAACATCAAAAAAAAATCTCCGGCATATTGGATGACAGTTCGCTTTCTCCTTTTTATCTTTTTTTCTGTAGTTTTTTGTTTTGTTTTATTTTCTGTGTTGTATTTCTGTACAAAGTCTCGTGTTTTGTTTAGTTCCCTTTTCTCCATGTCTTGCATCTCAACTCTGCAAGGAGCGACAATGATAACGATGGCGATAACATCAACAAACCCATCTTCTTCTATTAATTGTGTGTAAATGTGGGCTTGATTGTTTCTGTATATATATATATATATATATATACAGAAACAATATATATATATATATATATATATATATAATATTATATATATATATATATATATCTATATGGGTGTTTTGTGGTGTGTGCGTGTGTGTATATATGTGTGTGTGTGTGTGCGTGCGTGCGTGCGTGTGTGTGTGTGTGTATGTGTTGGAGGGAGGGGGGGGGAGAAACTTGCATAATATGTGTTAACCAAAGTAGAGATCAGAAAACCAAACAAAAATCCTTCCTCTTCAAATGCATGGTTATGAGGCAAATCAATGCACACCCTAAGCGAAACATAGCTACTACAATAAGGGCTTTGTTCCACAGAAAACAGGATGAGGACAAACACATGTAAAGAAGAAAGAGGATAACTTGGCTACAGAAACAGGCCGTGCCAACCAACCATCTTAGCTCAAATTAAAAACAGTTGACGACTCCGCTATAGCTAGGCCACCGAGCAAACAATCTTCGCAAATTTGCTCTCGCTATTTTCGAAATACTGACGTTCGCAGTCTATTTTTCTTTCAGGCTTGAAAAGTAGAGAGTTGTGTTGTTTGAGTTTTGGTTTGTTTTGTGTAAGGGGTTGTATTATATATATATATATATATATATATATATATATATATATATATATATATATATATATATATATATATATATATATATATATATCAGAAACATTTATGCGTTTAATTTTGCCTAGCAGAATAGTATAACAATGCCATTTTGATTGAAAATGCGGAGCTGACCCCTCACAAAGATCATGACAAGTTGTTTAGGTTTAAGTTAATTACATGTTTCTTTTATTTAGAAAAAACAAAAAAGATAAAATTAATAAACACCAGAAACTTATGAAGTTAGGAAAAGGTTACAAATAAAAAGTTTTGACGTTTCTAGATTTGTTTTAGCGTTTGTTTTGTTTGTTTATCTTAATTTGTTTTTCTTGTTTGTTTTTCTTGTTGTTGTCCTTTGGCTTGCTTGTCTTTGCCAGCTGTTTTCAATGAGGGGAGCTAACGTACATAAGTAGAAAGCAAGGATATAGGGCAAGGGCGAGAAGTGTGGGGAAATGGAAAAGGGGATGGCAGAGGACATGGGGAAGAGAGGGAGGGGGGAGGGAAGGCAGAATATGGAGAGTAGAGGTGGAATACTGATTAGGTTTCTCTGACACTGATACGGCAAAGGATCTAGGTGTTGTTGTTGTTGTTTTTTTCTCACGGGAATTTGGGAGGTCATATTTGATGAATAACACACCTCCATTGCAGTCGTTGCACTGCCCGAAAAAGAAATCTGAATTGATTTGGACTAAACACACACAAATCCAGAAAAAACGATGGTGGGGAGAGACAGAGACAGAGACAGACAGACAAATAGACAGGTAGAGACAGAGACAAACAGGCAGACATATCTAGATAGACAGACAAACAGACAAAAATCCAGACTGAAAGATAGGTATGCAGACAGACAGGTAGTCAGTCAGATAGGCAGGCAGACAGATAAACAAACAGATGGATAAACATACAGACAGAGAGGCAGGCACAGAGACAAACACACACAGACAGATAGACAGACAAAACAGACAGAGTTTTTACATGCCCCATAAACATTGATCGGCTAGCAATGGTAGTAGTCCCAGTTTTATGAAACTCGGTGGAGAGACTTGCAGGCCAATAAAAAACGTGCGAGACATTCATCTCGCCAGCTTACAACCTTGATTTTCATCTTCCCACGGATTTAACAGCCCACGTGGAAACTGTAGGCGTTAGCGAAACGGGGTGGAGATTACCTGCTGCCAAGCTTATTCAACACTATCTCCTTTGTGTGTGTGTGTGTGTGTTTTATTTAGTATTTTTTCAAACTTTCTTCTTTTTTTTGCAAGAAAAAAGTTCATAACTGCTTTTGTTTTTTGATATTTTTCAGTCAGTTAATCTGTCTATCTTTTTGCATTCATTGTCAGTTCATCAGGAAAAAAAAAATAACTAAGAGAATTGTTACATAAAGCACTGGCACAGTGTACAGAAAATTAAAAAAAATAAATTAGATGTATTTTTAAACCAGTTCAGGGTAGGTGTCTGTCTTTGTAAAATTGTAGACATGTCATGGGGAATATTCTGTGGGTTGGGGAGTCATGTTATCCTCAACCTTCTACTCTGTCTCTCTGTCTCTCTGTCTTCTGTCTCTGTCTCTTTCTCTTCTCTGTCTCTGTCTCTCTCTCTCTCTCTCTCTCTCTCTCTCTCTCTCTCTTCCTCTCTCTCTCTCTCTCTCTCTCTCTCTCTCTCTCTCTCTCTCTCTCTCTCTCTCTCTCTCTCTCTCTCTCTCTCTCTCTCTCTCTCTGTGTGTTAGAACAATTAGACTACATGCTAAGTTTCAAATAACCGTTTAGGATATAGAACGAAGCTAATGTTATAAAGAATGGTTAAGAAAACGATTTGGGTGTGAATAATATGCAGTTTGTTATGCACATCTTTTTTTTGCTGTTGTTGTCTGCTAACATAGACGGGTGTTGTGTAGGCGAAGTCTTGAATATTTATCAGAATGCTTGATTTTTCTTTTCTTTTTTAACTGGGATAGTTTCAATGCAGTTCTTATAACCATAACCTTTCAGCTTATACCAGAAATGGTCTCTAAATTCTAATAAAAACACTTTCTTTAAAAACCGGATTTAATAGCTAAACCTTGTTTACAACCCTCTGACTTTTGATTTTCTATTCAAAAGTGAGGGTTTTTTTTAATTTATCTAGGAGATACAAATTTCATGTAACTTAGTTGTGCTTTGTTTTTCTCAAGAAAATAAATTATTGCAAGTAATAACCACCCAAGCCATATTGTATCAATGGAAAAGCGATTTTATGTTTTGTGTAAATTGTGTTTGTCTGCATAAGCCATAACTATTCATTTCCTACGAGGTGAGCCTTAATTTTGAATAATCCATGGCTTGATGCATCTCCTCTGCTGTGTTGTTTAGCCACTGTCGTGTTGTTTGTCTTGAATAAGCCAGGCTTAGACCAAGTAGCCAGACAAAGAGTCAAGCAAACAAATTCGTTATATTGTTTGTTAGATTTATGAACATGCAAAGCAAAATTAATCAGATCTAGATAGGTTATCGTCACTTTTCCTCTGGAGTTAACATCAGTGCCAACTCCACTTCCCCCTAAAGTCATTCGGATGAAACTATAATCCGAGGTCCCGTGTGCGAACGCACGCTGAACATCTTGCGCACACGTTAAAACCCGATCCACTTCTCAGAAGAGTAGGACATTGTGTGCCGGCGGGAACGGATGACAAAATTGACAAAACTGCATACACACGGGGTATTGATTAAAAGAGCACACGATCTTTTATTCCATCATCCTCGAAATAAAAGAATAAATAAATGTAAAGACAGATACAGATAGAGATAGATAGTAGATAGATATGATAGATAGATAGATAGATAGATAGATAGATAGATAGATAATAGATAGATAGATAGATGGATGGATGGATGGATGGATGGATGATGGATGGATGGATGGATGGATGGATGGATGGATGGATGGATGGATGGATGATGGATATGGATAGATAGATAGATAGATAGATAGATAGATAGATGTGATTGATTGATTGATTGATTGATCGATAGACAGAGAGACATGTAGATAGATAGATAGATAGACAGACAGGTAGATAGATAGATAGGTAGACAGACAGACAGACAGACAGACAGTTAGATAGATAAATAGATAGATAGATAGATAGATAGATAGATAGATAGATAGATAGATAGATAGATAGATTGATGATGATCGATAGATAGATAGATAGATAGATAGATGATGATAGATAGATAGATAGATAGTAGATAGATAGATAGATAGATAGATAGATAGATAGATCAGATTCTATTGTTAAAACGGCACACACATGTGAGCTAGCTAGGGAATTGAAATGTTTATTTCGGTCTGATAAATATCAAAGTAATGCGTTTCTTGAAAGTAAGTGTTTTGTGTATAAAAAAAAAATATATAATATATATAAAAATATATATATATATATATATATATATATATATATATATATATATATATTCTGTGTGTGTGTGTGTGTGTGTGTGTGTGTGTGTGTTGTGTGTGTGTGTGTGTGTGTGTGTGTGTGTGTGTGTGTGTGTGTATGTGTACTCACACCTGGATATTTTTGTCATTACTTAGTGAAAATGACATGTTGATTCATCAATTTTTTTTTTCAAAGTGTTAGCTTTTTTTTTTAAAGCAATGTTAGCCTACGTTACGTTTATTTTAGTTCTTGGTAGGTAATGAATACTTATATTATATGCTTGATACTGGATACTTTTACCTCGTTTTACAGTCTAGTTCTTTTACCTAGATTTATTGACTCTGGTTCTCCCGTTTGCCTTTGTTTCTTCTTGTCTTTTCCACCTCAGTGTAACAACTCCCTTTCTGTTTATTCTGTCTTTTTCCCCTATTTTTCAATATTGATGTCTGGTCTTTATATTCATATTTACAACTATAGTTTGTGCATATAGTTTTGATTCTGAGCCTTCCATCCTCTCACATCTGTCGACATATAATACAAGGTTTTGTCTTCATTATCCAAACTAAGGGATCTATGTTTTTTGAATGCGTTGTAAGGTTTCTTTGCTTTGTTTCCATGTTATTTTTCTCTGTGCTTTTAAGCCCCCCAAAACTCCATCTACTTAAATGCACAAGTAGGTGAGATGTTCTAAAATATAATGCTACATTGAAAAATATCTGGTGTTCCAGAAACAACAATAATAACAGGGGGTTACGAGCAGTAACGTGTAGAGCTGCCAACACGATATCTTTATTCATTATTTGAAAACAACTAGGTTTGCAGCTGGATGCACAGAGAGTTTTTTGCGTTAAGAGAGCGTTAAGAGATTGTGATAGTTTATGTCTAGGACTACAGATCTGTTGCGGCTATTATGATGATCTTGCTGATGTGTGGAGCAACCGCGAAGCTCTCTTTTTCGTTAAAAGAAACGATGCGTTTTGAGGCAGCTTTTTTCACGTTATGTACACAGATGTGTCGTACTTTAAATCCTATACAACCTTATACGGTTTAGCCTATTTTTCCTTCGTCGGTTTATTACTTGAATATATACGTGACTATTTTCTGTCGTTATGGTTTGTACTAAGAGTTTTTTTGTTGTTAAAAGACAGAATATGCGTCACTACCTTCTGTCTATCATGTTTCTGTCAAGATTGCTTTGTTGATATTACTATTATTGTTGTTGTTGTTGATGATGTTCTTGTTGATTTTTTTTTCAAATTCACAGTATACGTGATTATCTTCTGCACTATAATTTTTACTCATATTATTTCTAATAGCGACAGTCTACCTGACTATCTTCTATATATATATAGGTGTCTTCTAAAATTGTTTTTGAATGACCGAGGTGACTGGCTTCTATCTTTAAGCTTCCTGCTAAGATTTGTGTTTTTCAAGTTTCTGTTAAGGCTGCTTTTTTAATAGCCACAGTGGAAACTTTTGCCCTTTATAGTTTTTAATGTTATATGCAAGAAAAGTTCCGAAGCTAAATGAATGAAGCCAAAATTTCCTTTTGGGATTGCAAGTAAGATGCATACACAGCGTGGTTGCTTTCTTTCTTCAGCTGACTTCTTTTTTTGAAATTATGCTAGATTTAATATTGATTTATTTATGTATTCATTCTTCTATATCGAGGATAATGGAGTAAGCCCTCTCATGTGCTTTTTTTACATTCAGTCCCGTTTGTATGCAGTTTTCGTAAATCCTGTCATAGTTATGTTCCCACCGGCACACAGATTATGTGCAGACTGACATTGTATACTGTAAAAATTGAAAGCTCTAGAACACCAAAGGCTGTCATGGTTGCTGTTAGGTGGCTACAGTTTCCTCTTTCCTGTCATCTTTCCCTTTTGTGTGTATGTGTGTGTGTGTTTGTGTGTGGTGGTGTGTGTGTGTGTGCGTGTGCGTGGTCGTTGCGTGCGTGCGTGGGTGCGTGGTGCGTGTCGTGCGTGGTGTGTGTGTGTGTGTGTGTTGTGGCTTTTTTCCTCTGAATATCTTCTTTACTTTTTGTCTCATACAGCCCTTAGCTTCTCTTTCTTTTTATTTATTTTCTTCTTTTTGTTGATGTTTTTGGGGGAAGTGAAATATGCAGGTCTACAAGGGATAGGGAAAATGGATTTGAACGAAAAATCCGCTCAGGTATAAAGCAAGATTGAAAACCTGCCCCCTAGCAGTAACAGAGAAGAAGAAGAAGAAGAAGAAGAAGAAGAAGAAGAAGAAGAAGAAGAAGAAGAAGAAGAAGAAGAAGAAGAAGAAGAAGAAGAAGAAGAAAGAAGAAGAAGAAGAAGAAAAGAAAAAGAAGAAGAAGAAGAAGAAAAGAAGAAGAGAAGAAGAAGAAGAAGAAGAAGAAGAAGAAGAAGAGAAGAAGAGAAGAAGAAGAAGAAGAAGAAGAAGAAGAAGAAGAAGAAAGAAGAAGAAAGAAGAACAACAACAACAACAAAAACAAAAAAACAACAAAAGAAACAAAGAGAGCGGGAAAAAAAACAACAGAAAAGAATGTGAATGATATTTACG
>CM060319.1:37075152-37085152 GCA_030674155.1 Stramonita haemastoma | reverse complement strand
CTTGTTCTTGTTCTTCTTGTTCTTCTTGTTCTTGTTCTTCTTGTTCTGCTTGTTCGTCATCGTCTTCTTCTTCTTCTTCTTCTTCTTCTTCTTCTTCTTCTTCTTCTTCTTCTTCTTCTTCTTCTTCTTCTTCTTCTTCTTCTTCTTCTTCTTCATTGATCTCACCCATCACAAACATTATCACCACCACCATCATCACTATTAACATTACTACGATCGTCGCCAATCATCAGTATCCACTTCTTAAGCATCACTGTATTCCAGAATCATTATTTGGACAATCACTTATTCTGATAAGGAAGATAATGATAAGAAACATTTTCCTTTGATATTTTTCCTGAAAAAATAAAAATAAAACATACAATGTCTACTTAAAAAAACAAACCCACACTACAACAACAAAACAACAACACAACAACAACAACAACAACAAACAAAGCCTTCATGGATCCACAAAAACGATATAACAAAAAAAACCAGAAGCCTATATATAATATAATATATATATATAATATATATATATAAACAAAGTTCACACACGCGTACTCAATATCGCAGCACACGCGAGTCAAGATGGGTATTATTGTTCTTCTTCTAGTTTGCCTGAAAACAGTCATGGTCATTCTGTCTTCTTCTCTATGCGCAGAGCGTCCAGCAGTGACACTGACCCCGGCTTTTGTCTCTTTCAAGTCTCCCACTGAATTCACACACACAGGGAGAGAGGAGAAGGACACTAAGGGGGAGGGAGGGGGGATGCTATCCCCCGTGTGCTCTCCTACCCTCCCTCCTTTCTTCCTTCCTTCCTTCCTTCCTTCTTCTGTTCTTCCTTCCCTCCCGGTGGCTGGGAAGACTGCTGGACTGGCTTCTGTTGTGTTGTGTTGGCTGGCTGGCTGGCTGGAAGTCTGAAAAAGCCAGACGCGGGTTTTGAAGATGCTAGACTAATGCTGTTGTGAAACTTGTGTATAAAATAATATAGTATGTGTGTGTACATTCGTTGTGATATTAGCAAAATCTTTGATTCATGTTTTTTTAAAAAAAATTAACAGAAGTGTGTGTGTGTATGGTGAGTGAATGGGGTGGGGGGATGTGTGTATGTGTGAGGGGAGTAAGGTGAGGTTTATAGTTTGTGTGTGTTTGTGTATGTGTGTGTACGTGTGTACGTGTGTACGTGTGTGTGTGTGTGTGTGGTGGTGTGTGTGTGTGTGTGTGTGTGTGTGTGTGTGTGTGTGTGTGTGTTCGCGCGCGCGTGTGTGTAAAATAAAAAAAATAATAATAAAACAGGATTTATTTTTTCTTACGGTTTGTTAAGTCCATGAAACGTGCCATCGAACTTGGAATGATGATGATTGAAGCTTCACAAGTGTATAAATTTGAGACCAGTGCTCAAGACATAGTATGGGACACTAACTCGTTTTCAAAATCTTTTTTACCCTAACCGGAGAGCAGAGTCTCTCTCCTATTTTTATCTTTGAATAAAATGTGTATTACCTATGGAAATAGTGCACGGATTCTTTGTACATACATATATATTCTTGCTGGTATCCTTGTGTGTGTGTGTGTGGTGCGTGCGTGCGTGCGTGCGTGTGTGTGGTGTGCGTGTGTGGTGTGTGTGTGTGTGTGTGTGTGTGTGTGTGTGTGTCTGTTAGGTTAGTCATGATTATGAGAAAAAAAACGGTTCCTGTTACGTTGTAAGTGCTGGATATTGTGTTACTATGTAATGTTTTTTACCTTGCTTAATGGAACTCGCTGTTCTGTCTGTCTGCCTCTCTGTTTCTCTCTGTCTCTGATTCTCTGTCTTTTTGTCTTTTTGTCTGTCTGGCTGGCTGGCTGGCTCTGTCTGGCTCTCTCTCTCTCTCTCTCTCTCTCTCTCTCTCTCCTCTCTCTCTCTCTCTCTCTCTCTCTCTCTCTCTCTCTCTTGCATTCCTCTCCCTCCATCCCTCTTCTCTCTTTCTTATCCCCCCCCCCTCTCTCTCTCTCCTAGCAAACTCACCTATCAATTCACTCACACAGCCCACCCCTCCCCCCATTTTCCTGCAATCCAGTCCACACGTAGAGGGAATCATCTCATGATCCTTAAAAGTCAGCCTCCACCAGTCGACTTTTTAATTATCCCTTGTCTTTGCATCACATTCTTTAAAAAGAAAAAGCTGTAAGGCCAAAGCGAGAACTGTAGGATTCCATACAGAAGTTCCGATATCAAAAAGAAAAGAGATAGCAATCAAACCAAAATATTTAAAGGGTAAGAAACGAAGAAAGACTTCAAGCGTTCTTTTTTTAAGTCAGCCGTTAACAGCGTTGGGTTATTCGCGCGCGCGCGCGCGCGCGCGCGCGTGTGTGTGTGTGTGTGTGTGTGTGTGTGTGTGTGTGTGTGTGTGTGTGTGTGTGTGTGTGTGTGTGTTGTGTGTGTCGTGCTGATTGTGTGTTGTGTGTGTGTGTGTGGTGATTGTGTGGTGTGTGTGTGTGTGTGTGTGTGTGTTGCAGCCAAACCCAAGGATAGAATATTGTCAATGTAGGCTCCGCCCTTTGGACTACCCATTGTAAACATTGGTCACAGTGTTTTTGTTGAAAGAAAAGCTATTTTGTCTCCAGAAGCTTAAGGGTTTTAGGGTCATTACTTTTACGTAAGAAAAGTCAAAATTGGAAAATGAAGAAAGTAGAGGTGAAAAAAATGAGAGCCCAAGGAGACAGAAAAATACGTAGATACAAAGAAAAAAGGAAAAGAAATGGGGAGAGAGGGGGATGAGAGAGAGAGAGAGGGGGGGTGGAGGGAGGAAGGGAAGGAGGTAGTGAGAGAGGGGGGGAGAGAGAGAAAGTGGGGAAGAAGGGAGAGAGAGAGAGAGAGAGAGAGAGAGAGAGAGAGAGAGAGAGAGAGGAGAGAGAGAGAGAGAGGAGAGAGAGAGAGAGAGAGAGAGAGAGAGAAGAGAGAGACAGACAGACAGACAGACAGACAGACAGACAGACAGACAGACAGACAGAGCAGACAGACAGAGACAGACAGAGCAGACGACAGACAGAGAACAGAGACAGAGAACAGAGAGCAACAGAGATATAGAGACAGACAGAGACACACAGAGATAGCTTACATATACCAAACAACACATCACTTTTCATTTGATGATAAATGGGAGAGACAATTCTTATCAGTGCGCGCGCGCGCGCGCGCGCGCGCGCGCGCGCGTGTGTGTGTTGTGGTGTGTGTGTGTGTGTGTGTGTGTGTGTGTGTGTGTGTGTGTGTGTGTGTGTGTGTGTGAGTTGTGTGTGTGTGTGTGTGTGTGTGTGTGTGTGTGTGTGTGTGTGTGTGTGTGTGTGTGTATGTGTGTGTGTTTGTGTGTGTGTTTGTGTGTGTTTGTGTGTGTGTGCATGCGTGCGTGCTTGCGTGCATGCGTGCGTGCGACGCGCGCGTGAGTGTTTGTGCGTGTGTGCGTGTGTGTGTGTGTGTGTGTGTGTGTGTGTGTGTGTGTGTGTGTGTGTGTGTGTGTGTGTGTGTGTGTGTTAATTGAGTATTCAAGAATGCAGCAGGGGGTATTGTAATGCAGGGAACACTTCCTTGTTGAATAATGATAATAAAAAAAACCCGTAAACATCTTTCTGTCATCCATCCTTCTACCCACCCACACACCCACTTCATCCCATCCACCCACCCACCCACCCCTCTCGCCCATGTTTCATATAATTATTTACCCACTCCCTTCTTGTCATCTCTCCATTTCTACCTTCTTTCATTCCATCTCTCCTTATCATCTTCTCAAAATACTTCCTCCTTCTTTCCATTTCTCGTTATCTTTGATACTACATTGCAGACATGTGGATTTACTTACTAGGAATACAGCCAGAACATTTTGTCGGCGTATGTCTATTTCTTTGTTTCTTTTTCTCTCTGTTTCTCTCTTTCTTTCTTTCTTTCTTTCTTTTTTCCTCTCTTTCTTTCTTTCTTCTTCTTTCTTTCTTTCTTTCTTTCTTTCTTTCTTTCTTTCTTTCTTTCTTTCTTTCTCATTTTCTTTCTTTCTTTCTTTCTTTCTTTTTTTCTTTCTTTCTTAATGTCTTTCTATTTCTCTTTAATTGTTATAATATCATTCTTGTGTTTTTCTGACCTGTTTTTCTAAAAATTTTCAGTTTTTTTTTCCCATTTTCTTTCTTTTATCAATCTTCTCCTTTTTTTCTCTTTTTTCTTACTGTTTTCTTTTCTCTCTTTTATAAACATGTTCATGGAAAATATTTAGTGCGTAGTCTTAATCTTACTCTTTCTGTCTTGTCGTCTTTCTTTAGTCATTTTGTTTTGTTTGGGGATTTTTTTGGTTTTTCTTCTTTTTTTTTTTTTTTTTTTTTTTTTTTTTTTGTGGGGGGGGGGGGATATAGCAATGGAGAGAACTACTTTTTGTTCACAATTTGTGTATTTCTTTCGTTCTTACATTCGTTCTTTCCTTCCCGTCTTGTTTCTTTTTTTCAATTTTTTTTATAATGAAAATAGGTATGGAAATTCAGTTAACGTACAATGGACCTTTCCTCTTTTATGTCTTCTTCCTACTATCTTCTTTCCCTCCCTCACTTTCTGCTCTCCCTTTATCCCTCTCTACACTTTTGCCCTTCCTTATCCTTCTCTCTCATCCCTCTCTACACTTCTGCTCTCCCTAATCCTCTCTTTTACTGTTTAGTATCTTTTTATCTCGATGTTTTCCCTGAAAAGGGCGGGGACTGGATGTAAAAAAGCACATGAGTGCTTATCTATTATCCTCGAATAAAAGAATTTTGCCTTTGCCTTGCCTCTCCTTTCCTTCATCCCTCTCTACGCTTCTGCTCTCCCTCATCCCTCTCTCTCATCCCTCTCTACACTTCTGCTATCCCTCATCCCTCTCTCTCATCCCTCTCTAGGCTTCTGCTCTCCCTCATCCCTCTCTCTCATCCCTCTCTAGGCTTCTGCTCTCCCTTATCCTTCACTCTCATCCCTCTCTACGCTTCTGCTATCCCTCATCCCTCTCTCTCATCCCTCTCTACACCTCTGCTATCCCTCATCCCTCTCTCTCATCCCTCTCTACGCTTCTGCTCTCCCTCATCCCTCTCTCTCATCCCTCTCTACGCTTCTGCTCTCCCTCATCCCTCTCTCTCATCCCTCTCTACGCTTCTGCTCTCCCTCATCCCTCTCTCTAATCCCTCTCTACGCTTCTGCTCTCCCTCATCCCTCTCTCTCATCCCTCTATACGCTTCTGCTCTCTCTCATCCCTCTCTCTCATCCCTCTCTACGCTTCTGCTCTCCCTCATCCCTCTCTCTCATCTCTCTCTACGCTTCTGCTATCCCTCATCCCTCTCTCTCATCCCTCTCTACGCTTCTGCTCTCCCTTATCCCTCTCTCTCATCCCTCTCTACGCTTCTGCTATCCCTCATCCCTCTCTCTCATCCCTCTCTACGCTTCTGCTCTCTCTCATCCCTCTCTCTCATCCCTCTCTACGCTTCTGCTCTCCCTTATCCCTCTCTCTCATCCCTCTCTACGCTTCTGCTCTCTCTCATCCCTCTCTCTCATCCCTCTCTACGCTTCTGCTCTCCCTTACCCCTCTCTCTCATCCCTCTCTACGCTTCTGCTCTCTCTCATCCCTCTCTCTCATCCCTCTCCACGCTTCTGCTATCCCTCATCCCTCTCTCTCATCCCTCTCTACGCTTCTGCTATCCCTCATCCCTCTCTCTCATCCCTCTCTACACTTCTGCTATCCCTCATCCCTCTCTCTCATCCCTCTCTACACTTCTGCTATCCCTCATCCCTCTCTCTCATCCCTCTCTACGCTTCTGCTCTCCCTTCCACATGCTACCTCTCTTAACCTTCTGACACCTTCTTCACTTGCAAGAGAAAGAGGGAGAAGTGAGGGGGACGTGGGGAAGAGTATGTGTGAGATAGATAAATAGAGAATGTGTGTGCGTGCACACGCGCGCGTGTGCGCGCGCCCGTGTGTGTGCGTATGTGCGTATGTGTGTGTGTTTGTGTGTCTGTGTGTCTGCGAGTGTATGTGTATATGTATGTGCGTGCGTGCGTGCGTGTGTCTGTGTGTGTGTGTGTGTGTGTGTGTGTGTGTGTGTGTGTGTGTGTGTGTGTGTCCCTTTGTGTTCCTGCGTGTGTCTGTGTGTGTCTGTGTGTGTCTGAGCACGCACGTGTTGTGTATATGTGTATGTAAGTGTATATATGTGTGCACGCACATGTGTGTATGTGTGTTTGTGTGCGCACACACGTTCGTATGTATGAGTGTATGTATGTAGCCTATGTGAAAAATGCTAGCTTTTTTTCTGTTATCCTTTTGATACAAACGGGAGCTGCTTTCCAAGATAATGATCTGCAACAGCATGAATTTGCAGAGTCACTCTTGATGATTAACCATGAAAACCTGGTGGAAGAGAATTCCATAACTGCGTCCCCACATTGTTGCTCATTCTTGTGTACAGTTTGGTGTAGGACTCTGAGGAGCCCCAAAAGGTTAACTATAAATAATATTGAAAATTATAATATCGTGACCGTGATCGCTTATATGTTTCCTTGCATAATTTATTCATATTCATTAGCAATATCCTTGATATGTCATTGCATATTTTTCTTTCTTTCTTTCCAACCCCGACTTGAATTTTCTTCTTTTTTTTTTAGAATTCCTCGTCCCGTCCTATACATTGATTTTTGTGTCTTTGTGTTGACAATGAAAAAAAAATCATGAATTTGAGTGGATTTTTTTTTCGCCGAGACAAAGAAAACCGCTTTATATTGCAAATATATGTAGTAAATGATGATGTTTATATTACTGTGCCAAGATCTGATTTATATATGTATGATTATAACTTTTTGTGTGGTGTGTATTGATGATTGATGATGACATTTTTTGGATGGAGGGATGGAGTGGGGAAGAACAGGGATGGAGGGAGGGAGAGGGTGGGGTGGAGGTATTTTTTTGTTGTAAAGATATTTTTTGGTTCTATTTTGAAAGTTGCTAGCATGCTATTGTCATAGGTTGAATATTGTTGTTGAAACACATGTTTGTTTCTGTGCATGTTGTAAAATTTCCCTTCTTGAAGAAGGCATAATAATATTGTGTGTGTTTGAGAGAGAGAGAGAGGGAGAGAGAGAGAGAGAGAGAGAGAGAGAGAGAGAGAGAGAGAGAGAGAGAGAGAGAGAAGAGAGAGAGGAGAGAGAGAGAGAGAGAGAGAGAGGAAAAAACCTGCCTGCCTGTGGTACATTCTTGCTATTCATGCTTACGTATGGGCGTGCAAAAGATGTGCAATTATGTTTGCATACATCCATAAGCAGTCCCTCATTTACCGGTTTGGCGTGAAGTTATAGATGCAGTGAGATTACATAATTGCTATTTATCGATCCGTGCTTTTTCGACACTCTAATGGCCAATTGTTATTGAGAAAGGCATTAAGCCTCCCCAAATCAAAAGTATTTAATGCAATTTTTGTGTCGACGATAATGATATAATAATATAACCCATGTTTAATGCATTCATTTCACTTTTGGAAGGAAGCAATCGAAGATTTGATTTTGGGGGGGTTTATAAACTTTTGTTGTTTTCTGTTGTTTTTGTTTCTTTCTTGGTGATGTAAATTAGCTTATAGTTGAATCAGAATGCTCTGTCGTAGTACATATACCACAAAAAGCCGACTCGAAAAGATATATGTAGCCATCATTTTTGTGTGAGTAAAAACATACAAGAAAGAAGCATTGTACTCTTGCGTTCTGTTTTGTTTACAAAGTTGTTAAAAAAAAAGTACTGTTAATCCCGCACACAGCCTTTCAAAATGTGAGTACTCAATGCAGTGCCAGTAGATGTTTTATACACAAGCCTCAAAATTAATCATCTGTGTGTGTTTGTCTTCTGTCTGTCTATGCATTCTTTATTTGTTTGTTTTTCTCTTATCTTTGGTTCTGGTTTTCTGTGGTCTGTCATTGAATTAGTCTTTTCTTCCTTTTTGTTGTCTTTCTTTCTTTATATTTCTTTCTTTCTTTTCTTCCTATTTTACTTTACTTTTTGTACTTTAATTATCATTCTTTATACTTTCTTCTCTGAATACATCCATTTGTTGGTTTGTTTGGGTTTTTGTTTTGTTTTATACCTTTTGCGCGATCTTTAAAACACAATTTTTTTTATTGCTTGCAGTGTCCAGCCAGATTCTTAAGAACTAGGCAGTCATTTATTTTGTGGATTGACTTTGCAGAATCAATCTACTCTTCTCTCTCTCTCTCTCTCTTCTCTCTCTCTTCTCTCTCTCTCTTTTCTCTCTCTCTCTCTCTCTCTCTCTTCTCTCTCTCTCTCTCTCTCTCTCTCTCTCTCTCTCTCTCTCATTACTTTTAGACATCCCTCAAATTTTGACCATGGATTTTCTGTTGAAAAAAAGGTTGACATCGGTGAAGTTTTACTGTCTCTCTATCAACATGCCTCTTTGTTTGTTTGTCAGTCATTTTATCTTTGTGAATTATGTTTTTTTTTCATTTTGCCAATTTATAATTTGTATGATACTTTGTTTATTCTTGTAATCAGGGCGTAGTGAAAACGGACGAAACTCTGAATAGGTAGAGGCTATGTTTTAGGCTTGTGGATTTTAAGAAAGCTTTTGATTTATTCAGAGTAATTTGGTGCAAACCGTTTTTTTTGCTTTACATTAAAATATAATATGTTTATTTGATCAGTTCTGAAATCTTAGTTAACGAAAATTATTTCACTAAAGTCACGAGGAAAATATCATTTTGTATGGTGTTCACCAAGGTGATCTCCTTAGTCTTTTCATTTTACATTATTTTGTTGTAGCCATTATTTCTGGTATCCATTAATTTTACAACAATATGCTAAAAGTGATATGTATGAAGTCATGTACAGTCTATAAGAGTAGGTATCACTAATTTTATTTCATGGCAAATTTGTTTTTTGTGTGTAATAATTACAGTGTCCTGTTGGCATGCAAAATTGAATGGCTTGTGTTGGGTGATCGTGATTGATGAAACAGCCATTATTATCCACAGCATAATAGCTTGAGGTTCTTCTTTTAAGCACGGTTTTGTTTCTTGTTTTCGTTAAGGGATGCAAATGAGAGAATAGATAACAGATTTGCATTTTTTCATCTTAAAAGCTATTGTTTATCTCATTCACAGAGTTTTCAGAATATTGATCAATAATATAATCAGTCACTCCAGACAGGCACAGAAAATTGTTGATAATGATGTTTGTTTATCATCAGGTGTAAAGTTTAGTATCTGCGACAGTTCAGCTTTTCTTTTTTTTGTTTTCATCTTTTAAAAAAATCCACTTCGCCAAATATGAAAATACATCTCTTGGTTATAGCGTTAAACGATTCATTTGAATTAAAGACAATGAACACTTTTCGTGTTCAAAGGTTTGAAGCTGTTCTTCGAGCAAAAAAAAATCTGGTATCATTTTAGTGATTGTGACTACAATTTTATGCTTTATCATCTTTATCGTGTCTGTTTTCGTTCCTTGGCTAGAGCTTTGAGGTTCACTAACAGTGAGATCTTTACTTATGCGACCGTGTTTGCCCTCAATTAATGTAGCTGCATTCCGATAGCAGGGAGCCTTATCATTAAAGGAGTATTCTGCATGGGCTATATAGATGCACTGGAGACACAGAGCTAAAGATATCTTTTATAGGATTCATAAGACAATAGTAGCTTTATGAATAGCATTGTTGCATAGGTGTATGGGCTATATTGTCATAGATCAACACTGGATGACTAAAAACAGAAAACAACGTAACGAAAACCTGAACAAACATAAAAGCAATCTAATCAAGATCCAAAAGGAGAAGACGAAAGTAATGGTTAATTTAACTGACGTAAGAAGTATGCTTTTTTTGTCCTGTTCGTGGTATTGTGTGGGCTATATATGATGACTTGATCGTTGACTAAATACAATTATTTTATCATTGCTGGAGACGGAATGACACCAGAAACTGTGATGCGTTCTTGCCGTGCTTTATGCACACTAACCTCGGTGTTTTGCATTGATTGTGATGATTGTAT
>CM060319.1:37065152-37070152 GCA_030674155.1 Stramonita haemastoma | reverse complement strand
CCTGAATTTCACGCAGAGAAATCTACTGTGACAAAAAGTGGTATACAAATAAAGTAAAAATCTTTACAGGCTCAAATCTTTTTGAGTGTTTAAAGTAACGCTTTAACCTGATGTTCCCAGGATGAAACCTGTTTATATAATCATGTTCGCACTTGAAATCCTATTCTGTTTGAAAAGATGATCGATGATATCATAGCTTGTTGGCAGAAATGGAGCAAGAGTGTAAACCTAACACATCTGCCTAACGTACACAAAATGTGCGTTCATTCCCCGTTTTCCATATCCACTAAACCTTCAGTGGTACTCCGGACGCTAGTCTTCCGGCTGAGGTGATAAACTGAAGATTCCGTGGGCAGAAACAAGCATGTTGTTTCTGCACATAACAGAACCCATGCCAACAAGAGAGCTGTCCTGGCAAAACTCTGTATAAAAAACCACTCTGATAGGGAAATATACATTGCTAACACAACACAAGAAATCATAGCTAGTACTGCTATTAAGCGACACACTCTCCCCGGGCCAGGGGAGAGCAGCCAAAATTTCTCGCAGAGGAATCTGCTCCGACTAAAAGTGACATAAAAATAAAACATAAAAACACGCATTAAAACAACAAAGCTAAAACAGAACTTATGCAGAATAAAAACCACCGTATGCACTGATACCGTGCCTAGGCATCATCCCGAAATCAGAATATGGCTACCGCAATAGTGGGAAAAATCATATACTAAAAAACAATCTCCAGTTTTTCATCTCGAAGTGTTTGCTGAGGAACAAAGGCTTCTGCTGTGCTATGGCACTAACTGGAACGTAAACTGTTTGCGTGAATTGTAAATAAATGAATGAAAGGGCGACCTAATGAGTGAACGAATCAATCAAGCAATGAATGACAGAGTAAATAAAGGAATAGGTGAAAAACGGATTAGAGAGAATGAATGAATGAATGAATGATGATGATGAACGAACGAACGAACGAAGAATGAACGAACGAAAAAATAATCAATCAATCAATCAATAATCAATCAATATCAATCAATGTATCAATGAGACAATGAATGCCTGATTGGATGAATGAATGAACGAACAAATGAATGAAATGAAACAATCAATCCATCATCAATCAATCAATCAACTAATCAATCTACCAAAAAAGACATCTATACATGATAATGAATGATTCAGATAATCATAAAAATAATCCTAGACGAAGAACAAAGGGAAAATTAAATTAAAATGTTTCCCTTTGGTTTTCCTTCCAAAGAAATCTGAAACCTCTTCAAAGTGTTTATTCTTCTAGAATTTTTGTATCTTACTTATATGTAATGGTGGAGCAAAATAAACGGAGGATGCAGAGATTCATCGCTAGAAGTAAAACACACACACACACACACACACACACACACACACACACACACACACACACACACACAAACACACACACACACACACACACACCACACACACACACACACACACACACACACACAAACACACACACACACGTGCGGACATACGCTTGAACACATTTCTCTGTCTCTCTCTATCTCTCGTCTCTCTCTTCTTCTCTCTTCTAGTCTCTCTCGTCTCTTCTCTCTCTCTCTCTCTCTCTCTCTCTCTCTCTCTCTCTCTCTCTCTCTCTCTCTCTCTCTCTCTCTCTCTCTCTCTCTCACACACCACGCACGCACGCACGCACGCACGCACGCACACACACACACACACACAAACACACAACACCTACCTCTACCACCACTACCCCAAAAACAACAACAACAACAACAACAACAACAACAACAACACACAACAGCAGCAAAACCAGAAATCTACGGAGAGTGGGCTTTAGACATGTAAAAAGACACAGATGGGGGTTTGTATGCAGGAAAATGTCAGGAAAACAGGAAGGATAGGAAGAACTGGAGAATAGAGTCAGGAAGATAGATGCCATTCATTGCATTACAACAGTGATTCCTGGTCAAGGACAATACTCACAACAAAACAAAAGCGATATTTTTTGAATAAATGAAAATGTTCATTGTTTCAGAATCGTTTCTTTATTTCATCAGTTCTTCATCATCACATCAAAAATTTCAAAAGCCAGAAAATAAAAATTACAGTAACATTATTCGGTTTTTTTTTTTAAATTAGCTACCGAACAAGGTGGATCTTTTTACGTTCCGCGGCTAGATCTTTAAGGTTTACTAATGGCAAGAGATTGTGTATGCGACAGTTTCTTTTCTTTCTTTTTTACTAGTCATTAAGGTAGCTGCATTCTGACTTCATGGATAGCATAAGGATGTTTCTGGATTCAACATATGATTCCGAGTCCATTTCCCTGGAAATGCTTTGAATGAGAATGTTAATGAGTCAGTGCACAAGATACTCAAAAGAGTGCTTCACTTTTATGTTAACAGTCAATGACCCGTTACAAAGGAGAAATCTCACTCCAGTTGCTGACATCAATGACAAATTAATATACCCAGCATGCAATCAGGAGCCCAGGCAGCTAGCTACGTACTGAAGCCAAGGTGCACGAACGGTCACCCCCCCATAGGGTAAACCCACCGAACGTCGTTTAACCTGACCTTGGGCACACAGTGATGTGACCACTGAGGAATCCCAGATATCTGATATTAAACAGTATACCTATGAAAACTTCCAGGCCATACATATGTCTCAGACTGGCTGAACCGATCTGATAAAATTCATCCCTTCTCCAAGTGGGGGCGGTATTTATATTTTGTATTCTGTACCACTTTATGCCAGAGCAGATTTCTCTGCGTAAAATTCGGACTGCTCTCCTCGGGGAGAGCGCGTCGCTACATGTGCAGCACCTACCCATTTTTCCTGCATGCAACTGTATTTATTTCCCTATCAAAGTGGCTTTTTTCTTCAGACTTTGCCAGGGACAGCCCTTTGTTGCGTTCTTTTACGTGCGCTAAATAGTGATATGTAAGACACGGAACTTGGTTTATCGTCTCATCCGAAGACTAGCGCCCAGACCACCACTCAGGTTCAAATGGATGGGAAAAGTTTTGGGTCCAACGGCGTACGAACCGCACACTCCGACCCGGACTTCTTACTTTCTAGGCAAGGCGCGTTACCACCTAGACCACCGATCCACAATATCCCGTTCATTCATGGCACCGGCACTGGCTCTACTGGTCAGTCGTCAAGGAAAAGTGGATGAATGTTTAATGCGTATGCAAAATCTTCACAATGACTGCTGGAGAACTGTTTCTGGCCAAATGGCTACGAATAGAAAAAAAAAGTTTATGCGGCAAGAATTAGCTATGTACATGCTGACAAAAGGACAAACAGAAACGCAGAGAGCAGTCTGCATTTTACCTAGAAAACACGACATGATTTGAAAAGGCGACAAAGTACAGTTTAGTACAGTGCAGTAAAATCTAATACCAAGAATACAATGCAATGCAATACAAATTAATACCATAGAATGCAAAACCATTCTAAGAAGGAATGAGTCAGGATGGTTAAGGTGTTTACTAATCTAACAAGTAAACCGTGAGGTTCTGGGTTCAATTTCCAGCCTTTTCCTTTTTCCCCAGTTTGACGGGAAAATCGAACTGATTGTCAAGTCTTTAAGGGAGACTGTAAACGAGTTGGACCAGCATGCTTACGCCCTTGTGTAAATAAAAATAACCCACGACAGTTGAAAATCGGAAAAAAACGGGGAGGTACCTCCCGACAGTTCTGGAAATATGTGAGACACTCCACCACGAAATGAGTCGCATAGCACATAATCCCCTTTTCCGCTAGGAGCCATTAAAGGCAGGTGGGGGTGAGGTTGTCGATTTTGAGATTTTGATTGATTATAAAACTATAGCACTTATTCTACATTGTAGTGAAATATCATAGCATAATTCTGTTTCCTCTTGTCTTTAAATGTGCTTTGAAAATAGCGAAGCCCTTATACTGACAACCTATTAGGATGTTGAAATTGTCAATTTCTAATTTTGACATTTCCTGCAGTCTATCATTTCAAAGTGTAATAACTTTTGATAGAATTGTTCGATTTTCAGTCTTTTTTTTGCATTGTATAGCCATTTCATTGGAAATTAATAGCATGTCAATAGCTAAAATTTGACCTCCGGTGCAATGCGACTCCTTATGTGGTGGAGCGTCACATTTTGGTAGGTTCAATTTCCAACTTATACACGAAGTCAGAATGCAGCTACCTTAATTAAAGGTGTGGAAAAATGGGGGCATACACAAGACTTTCACCATTGATGAATCTCGGATCTCTAACCGAAAACCAGAAAAAGACAAACCCATACAACACAACTCATACCATACGATAAAGTACAATACAATACAGGACAGTACAAAGCGGCACAATGGATCACACTACAGTGTTATAGCAATACAACAAAATGCAATGCATAATGCAATGCAAAACAATACAATATAATACAATACGATATGGTACACACTATACATAAAGCTATACTACAATACACAAAAACAGCACATTACAATACAATACAACGCAAAGCAATACAATACAATGTAACGCATCAAATAGGCATACTTTCCTTGTAGAGATTCTAGGGTTCTGTCAGTATAAATAGCAACCCCACCTTTGGGAAATTCCGTGCTAGGAATTCCCACTTTTCTATCCCTCCTTTATGTTTCTGCTTGTTTTATTTTCTTCCTGTCACCTTCTTCTTTTCTATTTTCTGCCGTCTTGGCCCAGTCTCCTGCCTTTTTTCCAGAAAAAACAAACTTGAACAGACAGATCTCTTCTCTAGTCAGATGCGCTGGGCCTGACTTGTCAGGTGCTTAACGGCAGCGCAATGAAATGTTCGTCCAGTAACAATAGTTTCTGTCTCAGCGTTGGACAAAGACACAGAAGAAGAAGAATGCAAAGAAGAATATAAAGAAGAAAAAGAATGCAACAACGAAGAATGCAAAAAAATGAATGCAAAGAAGAATAATGCAAAGAAGAAGAATGCAAAGAAGAAGAATGCAAAGAAGAAGAATGCGAA
>CM060319.1:37052652-37062652 GCA_030674155.1 Stramonita haemastoma | reverse complement strand
TGTTACTACTACTACTACTACTACTACTACTACTACTACTACTACTACTACTACTACTACTACTACTACTACTACTACTGCTACTACTACTAGTGCTGCTCCTGCTGCTGCTGCTGCTGCTTCTGCTACTACTACTTCTACTACTGCCACTTTTACATCTTATGCTATTGCTGTTGCTACTGCTGCTGCTGCTGATACTGTTTTTGCTGCAAAACTCTGCCCCATTGCTACTGCTGTTGTTTCTACAATGAAAGAGGCACAAAAGCTCTACAGACGATGAGGACAAAGAAAGAACAGGAGTACAAGAAGAGTAACCAAAACAAGATCAACGAAGACCCCAAAAAACAAAACAACTACAAGAAATAGGACCCAAGACAAAAGAACTAAAGCAAAAACAAGAAGAACAAGCGAGGACTAAAAATAATGAGCAAGAGCTAAAAGAAACAGTGCAAGCCAAATAAAGAAAAGATCAGACAAAAGAAGAGGAGGAAGACCAACGATATGCAGCAATATTAACAACAATGCTGAAGTTGATGATAATAAGAGAAGAGTTGATAGCCATAGCAGAAATAACTGAATTAGCAACTGGAAAGATAATAACCACAAGAACAGCTTGAAGAGGATGAAGAATGCGAAGACGACTACGACGACAAATAGGAGGAGGAGGAGGAGGAGGAGGAGGAGGAGGAGAGGAGGAGGAGGAGGAGGAGGAGGAGGAGGAGGAGGAGGAGGAGGAAGGAAGAAGAAGAAGAAGAAGAAGAAGAAGAAGAAGAAGAAGAAGAAGAAGAAGAAGAAGAAGAAGAAGAAGAAGAAGAACAACAACAACAACAACAACAGCAACAGCAACAGCAACAGCAACAACAACAACAACGACAACACCAACACCAACACCAACACCACCACCAACAGCAACAACAACATCAACAGCAACAACAACAACAACAGCAACGAAAAACAGCAACAACAACAACAAAACAAGAAAAACAACGACAAGAACAAGAGCAATATTAGCAGCAACACATATAACTACAACAACCAACAGCAACACCAAAAAAGAAATCAAAGAAGAAAAGAGAGATCAAAGACAACAAGAACAACAACTACCATTACAACAACAACAACTTCAAGAACTACCACTACAGGTACTACAACTATAACAACAACAACAATAACAACAACACTAACAACCAAAACAGCAACACCCTCAACCCTGAGGACAGCAAAGCACAAACGATAACATTCAAACAAATGTCAGCTTTCACTTTTTTCGGAAGGATCGAAACTTCACCTTCACAGCCTGAAAGCATCACAATGCACTAAATCTGTCACAGACGAAAGAATTGAATTCACTGCCTTCGAACGAAAGAGTATAGGCAATGAGTCACAATTTCTACGTAAGGATTGGTATTGGATTTAGCTGTTAAATATAAGAGGGGCCAGGGTGCAGAATAGTGGTTAGAAGACTGTTCGCTAGCGATTTAACAGCCCGGAATCGAACCTTGGTTTGAACCACAGCCAAAGTCTTTCGGAGGAGACTCTAAAACTGAGGCTCCGTGTGCAAAATTGTGACGCTCCACCACATAATGAGACGCATTGCACCAGAGGTCAATTTTGAGTTATTGACATGTTATCAAACTGCAATAAAATGGCTATACAATACAAAAAACAGATTGAAAATCGGACAATTCTAGGAAAAGTTATTGCAAGTTAAAATACTAGACTGCAGGAAATGACAAAATGAGAAATTGACAAGTTTAGCATCCTAATAGATGGTCAGAATGAGGGCTTGGGTATTTTTAAAACACGTTTAAAGGCAAAAGGAAACAAAATTATGATTTGATATTTCATTATAAGGTAGAATAATGGGTATACTTTAATAATCAATAAAAATCTCAAAATTGCCAACTTGACCCTGCCTGCCTTTAATGGCTCCTAGCAGAAAAGTGGGTTATGTGCTAAGCGACTCATTTCGTGGTGGAGCGCCACATGCACAGAACATCTTGCGCTCATGTCAAAACCCCTTCTGCCTTTTGGAAGAGTTGGCCATTCGTGCCGGTGAAAATGGATGATAAAAATACATAACATAATCAGACTGCCCACCAATGTAGTCTGTAGACATCATCCCCGAAGTTGGAATGCGGATAACTTAATTGTGGGTAAAAAAAACCAACAAAAAACCAACAAGTCGTAAATGCAAAACTCTGATCATTAGTGATCGTAAACCTCAGGCCTCTAGCCAAAGACGGAGAAAGTAAAAAAGAACCCACCCCTGCCAGGCCGGCCCTTCCTTTGGATTACAATTCCTACCTTCTAACCCCTCAGTGTTAAGTACAGCCTTTCAGTTGAAACAGTTAACAGTCATTTACAAATTACCCGTGGAGAAGCCGGGTGAGGGACGGGGGTGGGGGTGGGGGGGGGGGGGCGTCAGTACAAATAGCATTCCCAACTTCAGGAAATTCTGTGCTAGGAATTCCCTCTTTACTATCCCTCTCTTTGTTTCTGCTTTGTTCCTTTTCTTTGTGTCACCTCCTTCTGGTCTATTTTCTGCCTTCCTGATCCATTTTCTACTTTTTTTTTTCCCAGGAAGACTTTATAAGATAATAATTCTCTCTCATGCGCAAGTCAGATGTGCAGGGCCTGACTAAACAGGCGCTTAACGGCAACACAACACAGTTTTGCTCTTATGACAGACGAGCGTTCGACGAAGGAGAAAAGGAAGAACTCACGTACAAAAAGGCCTTTTCCTTCATGATTCTAGAATAACAAGAAGAACAAGAACTACTACTACTGCTGATATTACTACTACTGCTACTGATTCCAAAAGAAGAAGTAGAACAACAACAACGACAGCAGCAATGATGACGACAGTAACAAAGAACAATTTTACACATGCTCCAAAATCTAATAACAAGGTCACGATGAAGTAGAGATTACAGAAAAAAAAGACTGTCATCAAATATGAGAGGTAATAATGAAAAATATGTATGTTGATAAACAATAGCGATGATGATCAACAAAATTTATATTAAAAACCAAAACAGGTTTTTTTTTCAAGAACAAGTTAAAGAAAATGAAAATTATATTTTCATTAACATGAAAAGCAACAATAGCATTATCAACAGCAACAATAACAACAATAACAACAAAAACACCACCAATAACAACAACAACAACAACACCACCACTACTATCACCATCACCACCAACAACAACACCAAAACGGCAAGTAGCATTTTCATAGATGCATCTCACCTCTGAGCCAGTACCGCCCTCGTTCAAAGACCAGCATGTTATTTTTAGATGCCACCCACACAGTGATGGCGGAAAAGTACCCTCAGCACACTAGGATAGCAGAGGAAATTAAAAATGTATAGTTTCCTATTACCCTCACTCCTACTGGGACTCCGTGACCCTAGAACTCTGAACGCATTCCTAGTATGAGGTGTGAAGGCTGGCCACAGGCACAGAAGGATCTGAAAGCAAAACAAAAACAATGATGGTGACGATGACGACAGGAACGAAAAGCTATAGTAGATAATGAGGATGCTGAGTGCGTTGGTGGATATAGTACAAGCGTCCTGAGGTCACAATTGCGGTCTCAGATTTCAAAGACAAATGGGTAACTCTGAAAAAGGGGGATAAAGAGGAAGAAGAAGAAGAAGAAGAAGAAGAAGAAGAAGAAGAAGAAGAAGAAGAAGAAGAAGAAGAGAAGAAGAAGAGAAGAAGGAGAAGAAGAAGAAGAAGAAGAAGAAATACTAAACAACAACAACAACAACAACAACAACAACGACGACGACGACAACGACAAAAAGATGATGATGATGATGATGATGATGATGATGATGATGATGATGATGATGATGATGATGATGATGATGATGATGATCAACACCACCAAAAAGAAACAAAACGTGCCTGAAATTAACATTGATTATGTCAAAACTCAGCATATATTTTTTTTAACATTTTGATCCTCCTGACAAAAAAAAACAACTTTTCTCTAAGCCACATGTGGGCGTCTCGAGGCAGTAATTATAAGGTTCAGTCCGGAAAAAGGGCCTGATTTCAACTGAAAAAAAATACACCGGCGTAGCTTAGAGAAATATCGACCCCATGTATGATAAAAAAAATACCTAGCTCCTTTCAGACATGACTAAACGATGAAAAGATCAAAGGTACGTACACTTTGCAAACCGTAATATTGTAGAATAGGCCGGATGCCAGTTTTTGTGAGCAATTGTTTGGGGCCTTTGTACATGTTGATGGTGGGTGGTGATGATACTGGTGATGATGCGGGTGGTGGTAATGGTAGGTGGTAGTGGTGGTGTGTTTGGTTTGGTTTTAGTCCCTTATGACGTAAAAGTGTATTTTTGCAAGCCGTTTTCGTTTCTTTTTCTATCTTTTTGTGTTTTTTTTCGTTGTTGTGTTGCTGTTGCTTTTGGCTTATTTATTTGTTTGTTTGTGGGGTTTGGGGCTGTTTGTTGTTGTTGTTTCTTTTTTTTTCCTCTTTTGTTACAATTATACAGTAACAGATATGATGAATGTACAAATCACACAAATACATATCCAACACAGAAACAGACAGGCAAGCGGGCAGGCAGATAGAAAGATAGACAGACAGACACACATACACCCACACCCAACACACACACACACCACCACGCACACACACACACACACACACCACACACACACACACACACACACACACACACACACACACACACACACACACACACACACACACACCACACACAGACTGATACACAGAGACACTGACATACTGACACAAACATAGACAAGAGATATGAAAAGAGGTATTTTATTTACCAAAGAATGTAAAATGAACAAAGCTCGTTTAATTCTTTTAGTTCTCGTCATATTTTTTTTTATATAAAAAGTTACTGCGTACAATTATTTTTGGTCCTTGGCTAGAACCCCAAGGGTCACGAATGGTGAGATATTGCCTATGCAGCCGATATTTACCCGTCATTAATTAATGTAGCTGCATTCCGACTTCGAGAATAGTGTCTAAACACGACATACGAGTGTGTGCGGTGTTTTATTAAATGTTGTCATCCGTTCCTAAAGGCACGAAATGATCTAAAGGTATAACGGGTTTTTAACGTGCGTGCAAGATGTTTTGCATGCGTTCGCACACTGGGCCTCAGTTTATTGTCTAATTCCAAAGACTTTCTAGGGATTAAGGTCAGATTGTTCAATAATTTCAGAAATTAAAATAAAACAAAAAGTATGCCGTCGAGCACTGAAGTACTAGGTGGGGGGTGGGGGGGGGGTGGGGGGGGGGAGGGTGGCAGTATTTACTAAAGCATTTTTTTCAAACTGTGAGAAATCAAACCAAACGAAAACCAACCAGAAAGAAGACAAAATCTAACACTAGCTGTTGATCACTTTGCCAACAAACTGATGCTTCGTTTATGTCGCCAGAGAGATAAGCCTACGTAGACACTTGTCGATACCAGTCAATCTACACTTTCCCAAAATAGAAGGCAGGACCAGAAATATTTAGCGACATATCGATTAGAAAAAAATATGTAGGCTGCAAAGATGTTTAGACGGGATGACAGACATATAAAAATCGATTTTTATAAAGACTGATATATACATTTGTTTTGGTTGAGATTTTCTTTTTAGTTTTATTTTGTTTGGATTTTTTTTTCTCAGAAAAATGCTCACATGTGGCCCAAGTATAAAGATTCAATTTCGTATTTTGTGATTTGCAAAATATTATGTATAGATGATGTTTCATTCATCATATGATCAAAAACAACTGATTTTGTTCTTTAAAATCAACGAAATGAGGAAAACAGTTTCCAGAAAGTAATCGAGCAGAAGACTGTGGAAAACGCATTTTCCTAGGCTAATAAATACATACGCACAGCTGGCTAAAATAGGGGGAAGCTGGATGATGATGACACACTCCACCCTAGGGAAGATGGTCTTAATTCACAGACTAAATCTACTATAATTATATACAAATGCTATGCAGTACACTACACAACACTACTTGTTTGCTGTTCAAATCACCCTTGGCACCTGAAGTATTAAGTTTCAGAATGATGAGATCAAAGCAGTTTTCAGCCAGTTAAGTCAGTTGGCTTGTGCCGGGCAGAATCATTGTGCGTTGATTCTGGTGAAGGGGTATTAGACTACAATCCATCTGCAGTCTGACACACATCACTTGTCCAAAGCATCTACTGACATAGTGCGAATCATAGGCAATCAGTCTGATTTTTACTTCACTTTGAGACAATGTTCAACCTCATCTATGAGAACGATGAAGGGGCAAGCATAACTACCTCCCCTCACAAATTCTTCACCATGTTTTTGTTTCTAACACACACCAGTGAAATTTGTTGGTAAATGTTGTTGTTGCTGTTGTTGTTGTTGTTGTTGTTTTTAACATGAATGGGATTTCTTTCCACGTATATTATCACCGCTGTTAAAACTATTGCTTCACTAAGATCCTATTTACACATTTTTCAATCATGTTTTGCTTCTGAAGTGGTCACGATCATCACAACGTCTTCATTTAGATACCAGAAAGTAGACCAACCAACAGATTAAATACAATCCACAGGGATTGCAGATTACTGCTTGTGCAACAATGGTATCAAACTATTCTATATATCATAGCATTACCTCACAACTCAATACTGCTGCTTACATCACATTCTCTTGTGTCCTGTCACTGTATGCTGCATAATTCCTGCCAAGAGACTATCAGTGTATAACTGTCTCTTATTTTATGTACTGCATAAAAGTGATGTGTAATTGTAGTGGTTTGTAAAAGTATGCATACATCTATATGCGCGCACACATCCTTGCCTGTCCTCCTATATCCACCTGGCCTATCTGCAATCTCTATCTTACAAAGTACGTGTGTCAAATGGTCCCATGTCTACGTGCATGCACGCAGGCATAGACCTATTTTGGTTCTCTGTTAAAAACAAACACTATGAGCAGCAGTGTGACCTTTTCATACCCTAATAAAAAAAAAAATCTAGTCCATTGACATCAGGTCTGAAATAGCATCGACTTACAGTTAGATGAGTGTGCTCAATTTTTAGCAATGTCGACATACTTTTCTCTTTCTAGGATATTTTCTTTGTTGTTTTTAAAAAGCCTACCCAACAGATTGATGAAGTAGCAGACATTACTGGCACTAAGTGTGGTGCACAATATTTATCGAACATTTCCACGGAGGAGTGTATATGATGCTGACAAAAAAAGACGCTGATGTGACGTTTGTAATGATGATAATGATGCTGATGGCGATGATGCTGATGGCGATGATGCTTCCGCTGCTGAGGAGGAGGAGGAGGACGACGACTACGACGACGACGACGGCATACGAGCTGGTTGCTGTTTTTATCTGTGTACCTCAGTCACTCATTTCGTCTCCAGGTTTTTCTGTGATGCTATGCTACTGATGAAGCATGCATGGCATTTTGTCTCTTTTTGTTAATTACTCTTTGCTGTTTTTCTTGTGTGTGCGTCTGTGTCTACGTGTGTCTACATGTCTTTGTGTGTCTCTGTGTCTCTGTATCACACTCTTTTTTTTTCTTTCTCTTTGTTTCTCTCTACCTCTGTCTGTCTCTGTGTCTCTCTGTCTCTGCCTTTCTCTGTGTCTAACTCTGTATCTGCACCCATGTCTGTCTCTGTCTTTGTCTCTCTGTCTCTGTCTGTCTGTCTGTCTGTCTGTCTGACTGTCGGTCTCTCTGTCTGCCTGTCTGTCTACCTGTTTGCTTTGATTGCACTATTTATCTCTCTCTTTCTCTCTCCCTCCCTCTTTCTGTCGCTTTTTCTGCGTGTCCGTGTGTTTTGCTCTCGTAGCCTTGATTGTGTGTGTTGTGTGTGTGTGTGTGTGTGTGTGTGTGTGTGTGTGTGTGTGTGTGTGTGTGTGTGTGTGTGTGCATGCGTGCGTGCGTGCGTTGTGCGTGGGTGCATACGTGCACGCTCGCGTGCGCGTGCGTGTGTGGGTGTCTGTATGTGTCTGTGTGTAAGTGTATGTGCATGTGTAAGTCTGTGTGCTTGTGTACACGTATGTGTATGTGTGTATGTATTTCTCTGTGTGTGTGTGTGTATGTGTGTGTATCTGTGTATGTGTTTGGGTGTGTAAGTACATGCGCGTAAGTGCGTGAGTGTGTATGTGTTAGTGTGTTTGCGCACGTGTGTGTTTGTGTACGTGTACATGCGTGTATGTTTGTGTATGTGTGGTTCTTTTTGTGTACGTATGTATATATGGGAAGGACGGTGGCAGGATGGTTAAGACGTTCGCCTGCCAATATGTAAATCGTGAGTTTCTGGGTTCGTACCCAGCCTCGCCCTTTCTTCCCAGTTTGACGAAAAAATCGAACTGAATGTCAAAGTCATTCGGATGAGACTCGAAACCGAGGCCCCGTGTGCGAATGCACGCAGAACATCTTGCGCACACGTTAAAACCCGTTCCACCTTTCGGAAGAGTAGGCCATCGTGTGCCGGTAGGAGCGGATGACAAAATTATAACAAACCAGCATGCACACAGGTGTCGTGTTTAGACACCACCCCTGAGGAAAAATCAGGGAGTTGGAGTCCCAGAGCGGCTCGGGGCTGTAGGTATATGGCAACGTTCTGGTGGCTCCTGTGACGGTACTGGAACCATTCGTATCGGTCAATGCCCTTCCAATGGATCATTCCAGTGCCGTGGAGAGGGGGGGGGTCTGCTGCATGGGTAACAGCTTGCCCTCCATACATACTTGCCCAGGCTTTGCGCTCTAAAGACTAGAGCGCAACTCCATAGTCTTCCGAGACTGATGAGTGCCTACTACCTACTGTATGTATGTATGTATGTATGTATGTATGTATGTATGTATGTATGTATGTATGTATGTATGTATGTGTGTATGTGTGTATGTGTGTATGTGTGTATGTGTGTATGTGTGTATGTATGTATGTATGTATGTATGTATGTATGTATGTATGTATGTATGTATGTATGTATGTATGTATGTATGTGTGTGTGTGTGTGTGTGTTGTAAGAGATAGAGAGAGGGGAGGGGTAAACGATACACACACACAACGCCTTCCTTCCCATCCTCCTTTTTTGCTTTCCATCGCGCATGCACACTAATTGCAAACAGCATTGTATCCTTGTAGACGTACATACACGCGCGGGCGTAGACCTACTTCTGGTCTGGATAGAATGCCTTGCAGCAAGCAGCGATGTGACCTTTATGTGCACCTCAAAAAATCTGGTCCCTTGACATGAGGTCTGAAATAGCATTGACTTACAGTTGAGTGCACACTTCTTTTTTTTTTTTTTTTAGCATCCTCGACATACTTCCTAAGATTTTTTTGTCTGTTGTTGGAAAAACAAAAAAAAAAAAAAAAACCCAATTGATGAAGTAAAGCAGACGTTACTGGTGTTGCTGAGTGTTGCGAAATAGTTGTGCTCAATTTCTAATCGAGATGTGTGTGTGTGTGTGTGTGTGTGTGTGCGCGCGCGCATGTTTGTGTGTGTGTGTGTGTGTGTGTTTTGTGTGTGTGCGCGCGTGATGTATGTGTTGCTAATACACATAAGGCTGATATAGGTGTTATTGATGATGGTGATGATGATGATGAGATGATGATGATGATGATGATGATGATGATGATGATGATGATGATGATGATGATGATGATGATGACATACCTGCCTGTTTCTGTCTGTATCTTGTGTCTTAGTGTCAGTCCCTGTCAGCTTAATCTCATGGTCGTTCAATTTGCTATGAAACAGTGGTTAGCACCATGGGTTACGGATTGGAAGTTCATGGGTTCGTTTCCCAAGAGTGGTGGGGTTTTGTTGTTTGTTTGTTTTTTTAATTCTGAGCTCCTACCCTCAATGAGTTTGCTATGGACTCACTCGGAAGACTGAGACCACACTGTCGTGCTTCATCCACTCTATGGACGCAAGCTAAAAAAAAATTGCTGAAATCACCTTGCAGACATTCTCGGTGTC
>CM060319.1:37045152-37047652 GCA_030674155.1 Stramonita haemastoma | reverse complement strand
TGGTGTCAAATACTTCTACAAAATGACAGGAAGCTGTTTTTTCCTTGCAGTGCGTATATATATATATATATATATATATATATATATATATATATATATATATATATATATATATATAGATAGATAGATAGATAGATAGATAGATAGATAGATAGATAGATAGATAGATAGATAGATAGATAGATAGATAGATAGATAGATAGATAGATATAGAGATAGATATAGATATAGATATATATATCTGTGTGTGTGTGTGTGTAAGTGTGTGTATGTGTGTGTGCGTATGTGTGTGTATTTGTGTGTGTTTTGTGTGTGTGTGTGTTTTGTGTGTGTGTTTCTTTGTTTAGTGTGTGTTTGTGTGTCTTTGTTTTGTTTGTGTGTGAGTGGTGTGTGTGTGTGTGTGTGTGTGTGTGTGTGTGTGTGTGTGTGTGTGTATCTTTGTTTTGTGTGTATGTGTTAAGTGTGTGTGTGCGCACACGCGCGCATGAGCGCGCGTGCGCGCGCGCGCGCGTGCGTGTGTGTGTGTGTGTGTGTGTGTGTGTGTGTACGTGTTCGTGTTGGTGACAGCTACTATTTTCGTAAACATGAAAAGTTTGGTGCCAGCATAATCTTTAAATCGTGATATGTCTCCAAATAATAGTCTGAAGTAAAGTGCCACGAATAACACTTTTTTGGTTTGAAATCCTGCAAAAGTCACAGAAGAACCTACAATGTGTTTTCAGTGTGTGTGTGTATGTGTGTTTTCAGTGTGTGTGTGTGTGTGTGTGTGTGTGTGTGTGTGTGTGTGTGTGTGTGTGTGTGTGTGTGTGTGTGTGTGTGTGAGTGTGTGTATGTGTATGTGTGTGTATGTGTGTGTCTGTGTGTGTCTGTGTGTCTGTGTGTGGAGGGGTCGCTCCTCAGTCAGAGCTGCAAGGTTCACCAATGGTAGGACTTTGCGTAGGGTGTAACCCTGACCTTGTAGGTTATGTAGGGTGCTTTCTTGGTTTGGTTTTCACCTTCTTGTTCTTTGCTCTTTATCATCCAACGATAATTAACACTAAGAATTCTATTTGTACTAACAAAAAATCTGTAGACTGATATGAAGGCAATCGTATGTATCTCATTTTGCTTTGGCTCGTTTATTACATCAACATCTTTATTTATAATCATACTTTACTATTTTCTTGTCTGCTACACTTCTTTGCACCTCGATGTGAGGAAAAACACCCACATACAACCGCTGACCATTTTTTGCAGATCAAAATCAGCACTGTTTTTACTCTCAATGCTTGAAGTCCATGATGAACAGGAAACAACCGTCATAATATTGATCTAAAAAAACACACAAAAAAAACCAAACCACCACCTGCGGTTTTGCTTTAACATTAGGTCTGAGTTGTTTTCCTTGCTGATGAACGTTCCCCAGCTTAACATTCTGAGGGTAATACAGAACATGCACACTGTATCACTCCTCCCACCTGGAATCACCCACAGACAATAACTATACACTAGAAGAGAAGTTTGGGTGTACGGCTATTGTCCAGATACATCACCGTAAATGCAGCTTCAGAGGGTTACTCCCTCCTTCATTGGAGCATACAGATGGTTATCGTAAGAGTTTAGAATGGATAAAGTCATCATAAGCACGCCATTTGAAAGTGCAGTAGTCTTTTATGCCGTTGTATATTGCTTTCTCCAATAGGTTACGGGATAGCTCAGTGGTCAGATCAATCACTTTCCCTAAACTAAGGTTGAGCAGCATTACGCGTGGTTACTAAGTGGATTGGTGACCGTTTGTACGCCTTGGCTTCAGTACAGTCGCCCAAGTTCCCACAGCTGTAAATGGGTACCTGCCCTCTTTAGGGTCAGGAAAGGTGAAGCAGCAAGGGAGAGGAGATGGACGCCGCCCTCAATATGCTGGCCCCTAGAGAACCCGAAGTCTCCACCATTTTACATGTACACTGGATCATATCCTCATGGGTGTGTGCTTGCCACAGAACACAGAACCTGTCCGCTTCTTGTTGATAACTGACATGTCTAACTCTTTTGGTTTTGGCTTTTTGTTTCTCTCTCTTTGAATACCTTTCTTTGTAGGTTTTCCTTTTGCCTGTGAAAGCTCAAGTTTGCCTTTCTAGGGACTTGATATAACACAGTGTCCAGCAGCATTTGTGGCGCTCCACCACGAAATGAGTCGCTTAGCACATTACTCAATTTTGCGCTAGGAACCTTTAAAGGCAGGTGGGGGTCAAGTTGTCAATTTTGTGATTTTGATTGATTATTAAACTAGATCTGTTTATTTATCTTATAATGAAATATCAAGGTATCATTTTTATTCCTTTTGCTTTTAAATGTGTTTTGAAAATACCAAAGCACTCATTCTGACAACCTGTTACTAAAATAAACTTGCCCGTTTCTCATTTTGTCACATCCTACAGTCTATCATTTCAATTTGTAATAATGTTGCACAGAATTGTCCGATTTTCGATCTGTTTTTTGCATTTGATAGCCACTTTATTGCACA
>CM060319.1:37040152-37042652 GCA_030674155.1 Stramonita haemastoma | reverse complement strand
AATGTCACCAAAACCGTTATTTAAGACTTTAAACAAAGAATCCATGAAATGTCAATAAGCAATTTATGTCAGATTACAATATCTCCATACTTAAGTTCATACTTTATATATTAGAAGGAAAGGAAACGAAAAAACAGCAAACGCAACAACATCATATGATAATACCCATCACCACTGAGATGAAATAACATACACTCACAAACATACAATCAAACAAACAAAAAATAGATAAAACAACAACAACAAAAAAACGGGGAGGAGGGTTGGGAATGGATGGGGGGGTATCAAGGAGGAAGGGGTAAAACACAAACAGCAAACAGAAGAATTATAGTAATGATTTATGATTATATTAATAAATAAAAATCCCTACACATCCGAACTAAGACCAAAAAAATTAACACAAAAACAAAACAAAAAAGGAAAAAAATAAGAAAAAAAGAAAGGCCTTAACCACTAACCAAAATAATATAACTGTAATAGTGCTAATAGTCCCATTAATAAAAGTAATAGAATAAATTCAAAAACCGTTTATACTGAAACTGTTGAACAGTTTAAGAAAAAAACTGCATAAAAAATGTCTCCAATCTTGTCATCAGATCAGTGGTTTGGTTTTCTCAGAGAAATTCAAGCAGGTTACAAGCCATACATAAAGAGCAAACATGAAAACATAATATCACGGATATATACCACAACTTTCCGAACATCAGCACCTAAAACATCAACTATGCATCAGCCAGTTATAAAGTCAGCCTTGTAAAATAGCAAACACCCGTGTTTTGGTGCTTCCTTGTATCACTTTTCATCAAGTTTTGACAAAGTTTATTCACAGTAGCTCTGAAATTTCTTTTTGCTTTCGTTTGATTTCAGCTGCGAGCCGGCTACCCAACCCTAACTCCAGCCTTTTTTGCTGAAGGGGGCGGTAGGCTTTTCTCAATGCTCTGACCAGCAGTGACAATGACTGACCAACTGATTTTTTGTTTCTTTTGAATTATCACACTATTCAAACACTAGACCAAAATGATCTGTTCATTCTGATATGCTTTTAAAACATGGAAGTGACAAAACACTTCTTGATTCCAGTAATGTTATCTTTACGACCAAAAAAGCAGACATCCTGAAAGAGACGGTCTAGGGGTCAGAGTGATGTGCTTGTGATCTACTGACCTGAGTTCAAATCTTGTTCAAGAGGATTTTTTCTCCGGAGTTATCAGTGCCAACTCTACTCTCCCCAAAAGTCCTCCGGATGAGACTATAAACCAAGGCCCCCTGTGCAAACGTACGCAGAACATTTTTCACACACGTTAAAACATGTTCCGCTTGTCGAAAGCGTAGGCCGTTGTGTGCCGGTGGGAACGGATAATAAAATTTACAAAACTGCATACACACGGGGACTGGATGTAAAAAAGCACACAAGTGCTTAATCCGTAATCCTCGAGAAAGATAAATAAATGAATACTTGCAAATCATCTAGTAAGATCAAAGAGGGAGTTGTGCAAAGCTGGTATTTTTCTCAGGGAAAAAAGTCAATCAGTATGTCAACAACCTGTGGTGTGTGCTCACCACTAATGTCTAAACATTCTAATCTATACATTTTATCCATTCTATACATTGCTGTTATGACATGCAGTAATTATGGAAGCAAAACTAGCAACAAACAACTTTTTGTTGGTCGTCTAAAGGAACATACATTATCTTCATCATTACAAATAATAATTATAGGTAATCAAAATAGGTAACAAACATTTTCTACACCGTACATCTCTAGTTGGGATTCTAGAACAAGCTTAACTGGTTTAGAAGCAAAATAAAGCAGTTGTTAACGAAGCGTACTAACAAACTAAAATTATTCTTAAAACTTGCAACCCCAAAAGTAAAATGTCTTAACATGCTACTGACAAACTGGGGGTTTCAGTTGACGTTTTCATAGGAGTACAATTATTTGAAAAACAGCTTCATGTTCAAAACAGTTTAAAAGAATGCACCTAAAACTCGGCTTCAACAGAAAAATATTCTCTAGTAAAACTCGTGCAACTCTACCGTTGACCCTGAAAGGATATAATAAATATAGGAGGGAAGGGGCAGCAAACAAAGCTTAGTGCATTAAGTGAACTTAAAAATGGATACAGATACCATGCAAAACTCAAATTCCATTTAAAAAAATGACAAAACTGCATATACACAGGGACTGGATGTACAAAAAAGCACACGAAAGCTTATTCCATTATCTTCGATAGAACAAAAGTAAAAAATGATTAAAATACAATTCCTGTGCTAAAACGCACGTTTATCTTTGCCAAACCAGTTTAAAGCACACACACAAATCAAAAGTTTGACTTGACCCAACTTGAAATAGAGTCAACTGTTTCGAACAACTGCTTGCACACAGTTTACCATCACCCACTAATTAAACAAATCACGCGAGCTAAACCATTTTCTTGTTTTATACAACCCAGGTATGTTGAGACTAGAAAAGTAAAAGCAAGAAGACAGGCTGATTAAA
>CM060319.1:37030152-37035152 GCA_030674155.1 Stramonita haemastoma | reverse complement strand
CACTCCCCCTGCCCCCTCCTTCCTCCTAGCCTTTTCATTCAAATTCTAGCTTCCCTCCTGTACATGCTTTGTGTCAGCATGTTCCCCCTATCCCCCCCACCCCGAAAATGCCGGGAGGCTTTCTGTCTAAAGACCTTCCCCATTTCTGGAAATGCCCTGCAAGAAATTTCCTCTTTTCTATCCTTTCGCTTTCTTTTTGACTTTCCCCTCGGCTCTTCCTCTCTTGCTTATTTTCTAACGACCCAGTCTATTTTCGCGCTTTTTTTTCTTGCATATCTTTTTCTTGTTTGAAAACTTCTTAATGAACTGCCCTGTAGTGGAATGTGTCGGTTGAGGCTGGCAAGGCACAGACCTCCTGCAGAGGAGCAGCGTGGAAAAAGACCAGGCATTTGCATTCTAGCCAATACGAGTGAAACCGAAAAATGTCGTCAGCATATACCATATATCTATCTGCCTTTTGTGTCCACATGGGGGGCTCATGGTTAGAGGTGAGATTAGTATAAAGATTAGCGTTATAGAATTCATAGCGGGTAAAGGTTGTCCGTCAGATGGTCGGTCTGAATGTTAGAAAAATGGACACAATAGGCACATAGACAAATAGTAGGTAGCTATAGACACAATGGTACGTACCTCCACAGCATTATTATGGAGCTTTAAATCAGAATCTCTACTTTCAGCAACAGCTGATTTTAGGTGTCCACTTTGGGATTATTCCTTGGCTAGAGTTCGGAGGTTTACCAATGGTGAGATTCTGTGTAAGCGACGGGTCAAACTGATTTCAAACCTAGGACATTTCATTCAGAAATTGCATCCCTTTAAATATAAAAAACCATCCAAGCCAAAACTAAACCATGTCAGAAACATTATAATAGCCAGATCTTTTGTCTACCCTCCCTGCTGTTAGATATGCAGCCATACCCTCGGAAGCACCCTTTCCTTTCCTTTCCTTTCCTTCTCCTTCTTTAGCCTAATGTCTCCTCCACACATCTACCCATTTTATTCACAGACAGACAGACGACAGACAGAACAGACAGACAGACAGACAGACAGACAACAGACAAGCAACACAGACAGACAGACAACAGACACACACAAACACACACACACACACACGACCACACACAACACACACCACACATGCCGCGCGCTCGCGTACCTATGTGCATGTTGGGAGAGGGGTTTATCTGCTCCTACCAGCGCACTATGACCTACTTTAGAATAGCAGAACGGGTTTTTAACGTGTGTGCCAGATTTTCTGGTCTCAGTTTATAGTCTCATCTGAAGTACTCTGACATTCAGATTTTTTTTCGTCGAAATGGGAACAAGAAGCTAGCTAGGCTGAGAATCGAACCCAGAACCTCATAGTTTACATGTTGGCAAGTAAACGTCTTAACCATTCCGCGACCTTCTGAGGAGTTTTTAGTACACATTTCTACTTCAGCCAAAAGGAATGGCTGTATCTTTGCTTGTTTGCATTAAAACAAATTTCGAGGTCTGACACTTTTGCTGCCCAAGGGCTACACAGGTTATGGAACACATGGACCTATTTTTCCAATAATGGTGAACAATTTTTTTGATATCTAAAAAAAATAAAAAAATCAGAGCATTGATGGTGATTATCAAGGGGCATATACTCTTAAAAACACTACTACTTCATTCAATTTCTCGGGGAAAAAAATTACCAGTCCCACAGAATAATATAGTAGAAACAGTTCTCTTGCAACTAGCTATTTTATAAGATTCATGAATTTTTCTTAAGATATATCGGCAGGTTATTTTTTTGTTGTTGAATTCCTGTGTTCGAGCTCTGAAGTCCTCCAATGGTGAAATTTTGTGAATGCGACCTTTTGCTCACAATTTAGGTAGCCATGATTTTTTTTCAAATGTCATTCTTTTCCACTTGAACACAATGGCTTTTGCTTTCGAAACGTTTTCTTTAACGTACGTGCAAAATGTTCCGCGTTTGCGCAGGGAGGGGGGGGGTGGGGGTGGGAGGGGGGACATTGGTTTGTAGTCACATTTGAAGAACTTTTCGGGGAGTGGAGTCGGCACTGATGTTGACTCTAGGGGAAACCTCTCTTGAAGGGATGTCTGGGTGTTGGCAGCCAAAACCTGGGGCTGGGGGTGTTGTCCTCCTCCTGTTGATCCTTACCTGAAGTCTGAAACTGCTTCCAGACCCCTGGGATACTTGTTACTTTGGTCTGGCGCCAGAACTCCTGAAAACAGCGAGTTCAAACAAATCAGTATCTGTTGAAAATAAATCAGTTTTTGCTTTCTAGGCAGGTACGAAACCACTAGACTACATTTTCACCAATAGCAAGATGACAAAGGTAACATATTTCTTCGTTACAATTAGTTCAAATTCTTCGGTCACAGAATTAAATATCTACAATAACACTATCCCCACCGTCCCAAAAGTTCTTTGGATTTAACTATAAACTGAGGCCGCAGGTACGATAACACGCAGAACATTCTTGCCCATACGTTAGAAACCCGTTCCGACTTTTGGAAGAAAAAAACTATTTCGTGCCGGAAGGAAATGACATCTAAAAAAAAACCGTAAGCACACAGATTTGATATTTAGACACCATCCCGTCGTCGGAATGCTGCTACCTTAATGGCCAGTAAAATTGGTCGCATACGCAGAATCTCGCTATTGGTGAACCTCGGAGCTCTAACCGAGGAAGGTAAAAACAAAATCGCAACACCACTCGATGAATAAATGGTGGACATTTTTACATTATTCTACGACATATTAAGATGTAGATTTGCCAATACTTTGGATTTGTTTGTGTAGACATGTGCATAAGATCAAATGTGCACCCTAAAGATCTGTAAGTTTTGCCTGCTTATGGTGTAAAAAGCCTGGTCAGCATCTGTCTACAGCTTTACAGTAACACTGAGGCATTTAAAAACAAAGCAAAAAAAAAAAAGGTTGCGGATGGTGCGATAGCCTGGTGGTTAAACTGTTGTGCTTGTGATCCGACGGCCTGGAGTTGAGCCACTTCCCAGGTACCTGTTCAATGGCATTTTCTCCCTGAAGTTAACAAGTACTGACTTTACTTCCCTGAAAGTCATTGCATGCGACTATAAACCGGGGTCCCATGTATGAACACGCGCAGGAAATCCTTCGGAAACGTTAAAACCCATTTAGACTTTTGGCAGAGCAGGCCATCGCGTGCCAAAATGGACCATCTTCAAACAAAAATAACGCATGCATAATGCTGTCTTCAGACATCCCCGAAGTCGAATTCAGAGATGCGGATTGGAAACGGCTTGCATACACAAAAATCTCACCATTGGTTTACCTCAGAGCTCTATCCAAGGAACGAAAAATTAATACTTACGCGAGTTCTTGATATAAGTGCTGCCACCTCGATTGTCTGGATGAAATCTGCTACCACGATGGAAGACAACACGCCCAGAACTGTGATTCGATCCCCATGACAACTCTCGACACCAATGCCAGACTTCTGAGGATTCAGAGCAAGAATGGAGAGACCCAGAAGGTCTGGGAAGTGCTTAAGAAAATGTTTGGGGGCGTGAGGTGTCCCTTTCCCTCGTGAGCACGGTATGCGAGGGTAGGCAGGCTGTGCCGTTTTAGGACACCTAAATCTTTGTTCCACGCCACTCTAGGTGGGCTCCCTTTGTGTGACCTCTGCGGAAAAGGTTGAACGGATACTGACGGGAGTACTCAACCCTGTAGTCAGAGAGCCTTGCAGAAAACTTCCGGGACAAAGTTTGATTCGAGCCAGAAACTAGGAAGCACTGGGTGACATTTGTGGACATTGAAGCACACACACGTTGACAGATCATACTCTGTATAGACAACGCCAGGAAAGTGTGCAAGACAGGGGTTGCATGTTCGGTTCACTGCAACCCTACCTCTTTCTACTGTCGGTTCTAGTCGACTAGCAGATGTCCACAAGGACCACAGCCCCTCCTGCTCTCATCGCCTTTGCTCCCTGAAGTGGTTGCAGAGATGAGAGGTCATATAGACGCCACTCTGATACAAAAGCCCCAAAACTTCTACCGACTTTGCTGCTCAACCCAGTGGAGGATGAAGACGGATGACTAGGTAATAGATCCCTGGGCAACGGAACCAGGCTGTGCACTAGTCTGCCCTTCGGGGATTTGATGCAGCACTTTCTCCTTTTCCCTATTCTAAACCCCTCCTTCCCATAGATCTGGCATCTGTCTACTTTAGTCATGAGGATCTTGGACAAGTTCAGGGTCATGTGCTCCAACATCGTGGCGATGGCGTCTTCGTGATATCTGGTGAGTAGGATTACTATCACCAGCGGAGATCTGGTGATAAGACCATGAACACAGCTATCAGCACATGGTCTATACTTACCCTTTTACACACAAAAAAGACCACGATAGAGGATGGGGTGGGCCTATTGTTAAAGTCTTGCTCCCTTATCTGCTCTCCACCATAAACCGAAGTCCCATTTCTGAACAAGTGAACATCTTGTGAACACGTCAAAACCCGTTTCACAGTTTAGAAGAGTAGGCCCCTTTGTGCCGGTAAGAACTATAGAAATATCTGTAAAAAAAAAAAAATTCTACACACTGGTGTGTTTAGACTTCATCCTGAAAGTGGGAAGGCAGCTATCTGAATGGTTATCAAAAACCAGTCCTTTTGCAAACATCTCACCATTAGCCAAACAGAGCTTTACCTGAGAAATTGGGGGGGGGAGGGGGGATTTACCACAAAATACTGTTAAAAACAGAATTTTGAAATGCACAGGACAACATCTTCCTTTTTCTCCACAGGTCACGTAACAGCAATCAAACGGTATCAATGTGTTTCCTTTCCCATTAAATTTTAACATCTTTCCTTTATAAAATATTGTAAAAAGAGAGAGCGGGGAAGGAGAGAGGGAGAGAGAAAGAGAGAGAAAGAGAGAGAGGGAGAGAATTGAGAGAGGGAGGGAGAGGGGGAGAGAGGGAGGAGGAGGGAGAGAGAGAGAGGTGAATAGAGAGGGGGATGATAT
>CM060319.1:37025152-37027652 GCA_030674155.1 Stramonita haemastoma | reverse complement strand
AATTTGAGTAGTTTACTTCCACCACCACCCCCACCCCCCACCCCACCCCACCCCCGTTCTTTTGATATTTAGGGAAAAACGAAGAAGTAAAAACAGAGGAGACTGTCAATGTAAGAAAAAAAATCCAGTTACTTATTCAATATTGGACCAACAGCAAAATTTGAAGTGTGGTCAGGCCTAGTGAGGTACCACTCAATTTACAATCTGACTTTGGATTATCCAGGAACATATCTAGAGCCAGATTTTGTTTAAAAGAAAAAAACTCTCAGCTTATATCTACTGGTCTAACTATTACTCTTAGTTGCTATAATGATATAAACTTTTCATGACAGTGATAAAAACGAATACTGATACATACCGCTTCTTCAGTCTTCACCGACCAGTACGTTGAATGTCAAGTCTTCAGCGTTCTTTTCTTTTCCTCTCCCCAGCAGTGCCAGTGGTCTGCACTGCAGCTAGGGGGCTGTGTGAAATGACATCTTGCGAACTGCCCTGCACTCCCCAGTCGACACACATGAACACTTTTCACGCGGAAAGCGAAAGTGCTCACAGTTTAGTCTGCAAATTTTAAAAAAAAAAAAAGATCAGAGAACAGAAGCAAACAAAAAAATAATAAATAAAAGGGGGAGAGGGGGGTGAAGCTGGCTTTGGGGGTGAATTTGCATGCTGCTTTTGGTGACGTTTCTGATCTCTTCAATCTTTACCTCTGCCTGTCTCTCTATTTTTCTGTTTGCCTGTCTGTCTACCTGTTGAGAGAGAGAGAGGGATTTATTTATTTATTTATTTATTTATTTATTTATTTATTCTTTTATATCGAGGATAACAGAATAAGCAATCATGTGGGAGACAGAGAGAGAGAGAGGAGAGAGAGAGAGAGAGAGAGAGAGAGAGAGAGAGAGAGAGAGAGAGAGAGAGAGAGAGAGAGAGAGAAGAGAGAGAGAGAGAGCAGAGAGAGAGAGAGAGAGAGAGAGAGAGAGAGAGAAGAGAGAGAGAGAGAGAGAGAGAGAGAGAGAGAGAGAGAGAGAGAGAGAGAGAGAGAGAGAGAGAGAGAGAGAGAGAGAGAGAGAGAGAGAGAGAGAGAGAGAGAGAGAGAAGAGAGGAGAGAGAGGAGAAGAGAGACAGAGAGAGAGAAGAGAGACAAAGACACACAGAATGGAAAAAAAGAAATGATGAAAAAAGAATAAAAGAAAAAAAAAACAAAGAAAAAATAGAAACGATAAATAAAAGAAGGAAACAATAACAGAAAAAAAAGATGACAGAAAAGAATAAAGACAAAAACATATTTTAAAAACAAACACAAAAACAAACGAAGAAAATAAAAAATAAAAAAAAAGACGGAAGGAAAAGGAGAAAAGGAAATGAGGACTAGGAAACAAAGAAAAAAACAGCATACAGAAAGAATGAATACAAACAGACACACATGACAATGTTATTTTTCTTCTCCAAAACAGAACTTTTTAGTCATTCAAGCTTTCTACGTTTTGTCATAAACTTTCACTCACAAACTTCAAATTTTTGTGTGTGTATTTTCTCAAAACTATATCAATTTCATACTATGGCCTATACTTCCAAAAATACCATCGAGAAACACTTAAAAAAGATTGCAAGTTTTTTTGTGTTTTTTTTAAACACTTGAGGGGGGGGGGGGGGAGGAGAATACTCTAGTGCAATAAAGACCAGCATAAACTTTCTGTCAATACAAAAGGCCACCACCATAATTGCATCTCAGCGTCAACTCTGGCTATACTTTTGACATTACCAAAACAGAACTTTTGTCTGTGTTAAATGTCAAGAAGGAGTAGGGTTCTTTTTTTTTTATAAGACCGGAAGGTTATAAACTGAAGTGGCGATATTTTCTGTGACAAAAAATGGGAGTAGTCTGTTAAAAAAAGACACAGAAGAAGAAGACGCATGCAATAAAAGAAGAAGAAGAAGAAGAAGAGAAGAAGAAGAAGAAGAAGAAAGAAGAAGAAGAAGAAGAAGAAGAAGAAGAAGAAAAGGAAGGAGAAAGAGAAGAAAGAAGAAGAAGAAGAAAGAAGAAGAAGAAGAAGAAGAAGAAGAAGAGAAGAAGAAAAGAAGAAGAAGGAAGAAGAAAGAGACAAAGGAGAAAGAAGAAAGAAGGAAAGGAGAAGATTACACGGCCCGAATGCAAAGGAGAAGAATGCAAAGAAGAACAATAATGCTCTCTCTCCTCTCTCTCTCTTCTCTCTCTCTCTCTCTCTCTCTCTCTCTCTCTCTCTCTCTCTCTCTCTCTCTCTCTCTCTCTCTCTCTCCCTCCTCCCCCCCCCCTCCTCTTCTCTCTCTCTCTCTCTCCCTTTCTCTCTTTCTCTTCTCTCTCTCTCTCTCTCTCTCTCTCTCTCTCTCTCTCTCTCTCTCTCTCTCTCTCTCTCTCTCTCTCTCTCTCCCCCCCTCTCCCTCTCTCTCTCTCTCTCTCTCTTCTTCTCTCCTCTCTCTCTCTCCTCTCTCTCTCTCTCTCTCTCTCTCTCTCTTCTCTCTCTCT
>CM060319.1:37015152-37020152 GCA_030674155.1 Stramonita haemastoma | reverse complement strand
GCACCCATTTACAGCTGGGTGGACTTAGGGACTGTACTGAAGCCAAGGCGCGCAAACGGTCACCATTCCAATTGGTAACCACGCTCGATACTGCTTAAACTTAAGCTTTGGGAAAGTGAGCGCTCTGACCACTGAGTGCAAGAAGAGAGAAACAACTCTTCCCATGGCATTAGAATTCCATGATGTCAAACAGCGTGCACTGTTAAGTTAAAGTTAAAGTCTGTCCGAGCCTAAGGCTCATCAGGCCGGTGCTTATCCGGTTTCTGTGGCGCTAAGCGACTGAGAGTCATAGACTCCCTGGATAGGACGCCAGTCTATCGCAGGGTTAACCCAACACAAGGTTGGTACCCCTTTTACACTGGGTGGGGTGAGAAAATAGCCGTAAAGTGCCTTTTCCAAGGGCACAACGCCATAGCGACAGCTGGGATCGAACCGCAACCTTTAGATTACGAGTCCAACGCCCTAACCATCGACTACCGCGGCGGCGCGTGGCACTGTAAACATGTCTAATTTGCAGACCTTGTCCAGTTACCTTATATAAAAGTATCATGACTTCAAAAGATGTTTTTCATTTTTCTTCATCTTGCAGCACTTTCAAGATTTAAAGTCAACTGATATCATTTCGTTTTCTTTTATGTAATTGCGTAAAATTGTATTCAATAGGATTCTGATTCATTACTCTGTTTCACCTTAAATGAACTCTTTTGAATATTATTTCAAACACAAAAAAACAAGTAAACTAAAAGGCTAAAACGGAATGAAAACAAAGAAGGAGAGAGCAAACACACAAATAAAAAAAAATCAGACAAAAGAAAAGAAATTTTAAAATAGGCTATTCCAGCACAAAGAAGGGGAAAAGAAAGAAAGAAAGAAAAGTATGTAGAAACACAGTGAAAGACAGAGTCAATACAGAAGCTAGAGACAGACATATAGAAGGACAAAACAGTCATACTCACAGTTATACGAACATACAAATGGAGAAAAAATGTAAACTGAATGGAAGAGAGCAGATCAAAGAAACTGAATAATATTTTAACACAAATGCAAGCAAGTGATCTAAATTTCCTATCATATCACACACACACACACACACACACACACACACACACACACACACACACACACACACACACACACACACACACACAATATATATATATATATATATTATATATATATATATATATATATATATATATATATATAATATATTTATTTATTTACGCTTACACTTACACTTACCACTTACACTTAACACTTACACACACACACACACACACACACAACACACACACACACACACACACACACACACACACACACACACACACACACACACACACACACATTCGAAAAACCAACAAGATCGACAAGGCCACTGTGTCCTTACTAAACAGCTAAAAATCGATTTCTTCCCTAAATAGATTGGAAGACAAGCAGATACTGTGTCACAGCGTTTCTTGACTATTTTTTGTTTGTTTTGTTTTTTGTTGGCGTTTGGGTTTTTCTTTTTTTTTTTTTTTTTTTTTTGGGGGGGGGGTATGCTTAGTCTTTCGTCTTTTTTTGTTGTTATTATTTTTTTCTCTTTGTTTTTCGTCTTTGTACTTCTGTCAAAACCAGGGCAAGGTTCAAATCAACTCTGGGAAGGCATAACATAATTAAAATGGAGAGTTTTGCACCTCATTTAGTTTTTAATTGTAAAACACACACCCGCACATGAAGACGTGAGAGTATGGTACTACTAATATGGTAAGCATGAAGTCGTAAAGTTAATATACCCATCTTCATATACATACACACGCGCGCGCCATGCACGCGTGACACACAGGCACGCGCACATGCACGTGTGGATGCACACACACACACACACACCACACACACACGCACGCACGCACGACACACACACACGCACGCACACAGACACAGACACACACACACACACACACGCACACACACACAGCACACACACACACACACACACACACACACACACACACACACACACACACACACACACACACACACTCATGTACGCACGATCGCATTCATAGATTGACACAGGCACGCACCACAGACACACACACACAACACAACACAATAACAAAAACACACACAACAACACAAAACACAAACACACAAAACACACAACACACGCGTGCGCGCGCGCGCGCGCAGGCGCACGCAAGCATACACTCACACTCACATACACACACAAAAAACACCAGATCAAGATGGTCTGTGTGTCCTTGCTAAAAGCTAAGAATCGATTTCTTCCCTAAATAGATTGGAAGACAAGCAGATAGTGTGTCAGGACCATCTTTTGTGTCTTTGCCGTTCTGTTCTTTTTTGTTTGTAGCTTTGTCAGGCAGGAGAAAATCAAGAGTCAATGTTAATTCTGGGAGAGCAGAGCATAACCGAGATGGAGCACTACAGCCCCTCACTTGTTTTATCATAGAACTATATTATAAACACAATAATATGTTATGCATGTGAACATGCATATGTATATTATGCCTGCAATACACCAGAGGCTGAGAGAGAGAGAGCAGAAACAGCTAAACAGAGACAGGGAGATCAGATAATGTAAAAAAAAAAAACCAAAAACAAAAAACGAAAAAGAAAAGCAAAGAAACACTAAGAAAGACAGAGAAAAATATAACCGAACCCCCCCCAAAAAAAAACAAAGAAAGATAGAGAAAAGATATATAAGGCGGAATAGAAGTGGAGTTAATTTACACAACTAGTCTTGTAAAAACAGTCCCCTCCCCCCAAAAAAAGAGATAAAATGATAAAATACAGACAAAAAAACAAGGAGAAAGAAAACTAACACCACTCTTCCCATTTACAGCTCTCAAGACTGGTGCCTCTGACCTTTAGTTCTCTAACACTACACTACACTACTGTGTCTGAGAGGAGAGAGAGGAGGGAGAGGAGAAGAGAGGAGAGGAGAGGGAGGAAGAGAGGAGAGGAGAGGAGAAGAGAGGAGAGGAGAAGAGAGGAGAGAGAGGAGGAGAGAGAGAGGAGAGGAGAAGAGAGGAGAAGAGAGGAGAGGAGGAGGAGAGGAGAGAGAGAGAAGAGAGAGGAGAGAGAGGAGAGGAGGGGAGAGGAGAGGAGAGGAGGGGAGGGGAGAGGAGAGGAGGGGAGGGGAGATGGAGATGGAGATGGAGATGGAAACGCGGAGGATTGAGGAGTCAAGTGTGTGATGGTCGTTATGTGCTTTTCTTCATTAGTAAAGGGATAACGATATAGCGAGAGTGTAGAGATGTAGTTTGTTTGGCTCTCTCTGTCTCTCTGTCTTGACTGTTGACTGAACTACTGTACTGACTGTGTGTCTGTCGTCTGTCTGTCTGTCTGTCTTCCTGTCTGTCGTGTCTGTCTGTCTGTCTGTCTGTCTCTCTGTCTCTCTTCTCTGTCTCTGTCTCTGTCTCTGTCTCTGTCTCTCTCTCGTCTCTCTCTTCTCGTCTCTCTCTCTTCTCTCTCTCTGTCTCTCTCTCTGAGTCTCTCTCTCTCTCTCTCTCTCTCTCTCTCTCTCTCTCTCTCTCTCTCTCTCTCTCTTCTCTCTCTCTCTTCTCTCTCTCTCTCTCTCTCTCTGTTCTCTCTCTCTGAGTCTCTGTTCTCTCTCTGAGTCTCTCTCTCTCTCTGTCTCTCTCTCTCATTTTGTTTTTCTTTTCTTTTTTATATGTCTCTCTCTGTCTCTGTATCTGTGTCCATCTTTCTGTCTCCCTCTCTCTGTCTCTGTATCTGTGTCCATCTCTCTGTCTCTCTGTCTCTGTATCTGTATCTGTGTCCATCTCTCTGTGTCTCTCTCTCTGTCTTTGTATCTGTGTCCATCTCTCTGTCTCTCCGTCTCTCTCGTCTCTCTCTGTCTTTTCTCTGTCTCTGTCTGTCTGTCTGTCTGTCTGTCTGTCTGTCTGTCTGTCTGTCTCTCTCTCTCTCTCTCTCTCTCTCTCTCTCTCTCTCTCTCTCTCTCTCTCTCTCTCTCTCTCTCTCTCTCTTTCTCTTCTTTCTTTCTCTCTCCATCTCTCTCCCTCTCTTTGTCTCTTTTCGCACTGTCTGCAGACATTCCTTAGAAAGCAACGATACTCTTGGTTCTAATAAATTTTGTTATTTTCACCTGGCTTTTGTGTATAATCCAGAATTAGAAAATGATCTTGAGAAAGATAGGCGTGGGAAGGGGGGGGAGGGGTTATGAAGTAAGCTTGTTTATGTTATCGGGATGTTCAGGATATTAGACACAAGCATTTTACCGCAGACTCCTTAAAGATCCTCTTTCGGGATGTTCCACCGGACACCATTTTTAACTTCCTGAGAGAATCAGGCTTTTTCCGTCTGATTTGAGTGAAAGTGGTATAGATGTTTTCTAGGGACAAGATTGTTTTAAGGAATCTGGTTTTGGTTTTATCTCATTTTATGTGTGATCGATGTGGGTTTTCCCACGACGCGGTGGCCGTCCTGGGCTTGACCCTTATGGTTCACCAGGGCGTCGATACAAACAAGGACAGTCGAGTTGGTTTTATACCCCGTTTTAAACTGTACATAGTCGCACACTTCTAATACGAGCTTTAAAATATGAGGAGGTGACAGACCCGATATGGCCCCGTGCGGTCGGCCGGGCTCTAAGCAGCATCATTGGATTGGCATTGGATCTGATAACTTTTATGTTAAAGGCCTTCCTTTTTAAGTCATGAAGCAAGATTATTCAAGATATCTAAAAACACGTAGAAAAGTCATCCTTTTTAATGAATCAAGCTTGTGTTTAATATCTGATAACATTTTAATGTCATTTCTATTTCATGCAACCCTTTCTTTCTCAGAGACACCAGTGTTTCTTTCTTGAAAAACTATTGCAGTTTTCCTGTTATTCTTTTTTATTTTTAGTAATAGTACACGGTCAAGCAAAAAGTTTCAATTAGCACATAGAATGTTATCTGAAAAAGTAGACTGCTATAGAAACACTATACCTGAGATTTTTGTTGTACCTTTAAAGTACAGAAACAGAG
>CM060319.1:37007652-37010152 GCA_030674155.1 Stramonita haemastoma | reverse complement strand
TCACACATACGCAAGCACGCACGCGCCACACATACACACACAGAGAAACAGACACAGACACAGACACCACACACACACACACGCACTCACGCGCGCGCGCACACACGCACACACACACGCACACAACACGCACACACACACACACACCACACACACACAACACACACACACACACACACACACACACACACACACACACACACACACACACACACACACACACACACACACACACACACCACACACAACACATTTAAAAAAAACATTCTACTTTCCTGAATAAGTTGTATACATATTTCGTTTAAAAAAAATACACTACCCATAACGGAAAAGGATTCTAATTCAAAACTTTTACTTCCTGTCTAGCCCAGGATTTCTCTGATGAAACTATCTTTAATAGTCACTTAAAAACAATAGCTAGATTTTCCGCAGTAAACCTAGCAGACAGAAGATGGTTTGGGTTTTTTGTTGTTGGTTTTTTTTTTGGGGTCTGTTTTAAAGCCGAAACAACTTTACACAGATGAACACTTGGAGTAAGAGGGAAACAATCCAGAACAAGGTTTCAAGATTTCATTGGGTTCACTTCTCTTGGGATATGGAGGATTACAAATGATTTGAACAGGAGAATAAGCCTATCGGCAATACACCTAAAGATATCAGTACTAACTGGAACTGAAAAGCAAGAGTTTATCGCAAACAAACAAACAATATTAAACCACCAAATATTTTTTTGTAAGATACATAGATTTCTTTACAAGAAACAATCTACACTTATGAAAGACGAAATTTCAAGTATACCTACATTTGGATAGAGAGAAGAGAACTTTCCAGATTTACGTTTCATCAGCCTTCAAAACTTATAACTGGACACGGATTGAAGAAAATGCTGAGGAATAAAATCTGGTTGTAAATGTGTAAAGTACGGACATCCCATGATCAAATGAAATTCATCCTCTAAAACAAACATCAAAGAAAGTAATCAGCAAAGAGCTAGGAAAAAGACCATTAATTTTATTTGAAAGATGCTGCCCAGTATTGGTGAGTATTTTCTGAAGCAGTCTGTGTTTCTGAAGCAAGCCAATGATGGATGTTGGAGTGTTGTGGTTTTTAGTGTGTGTATGTGTGGTCTATAATGTGTGTGTGTTTAGTGTGTGTGTTGTGTGGTGTGTGGTGTGTGGTGTGTTGCATGCCTGTCTGTCTGCCTGTGTCTCTGTCTGTGTCTCTCCTTATATGTATGTGCGTCTATGAGTCTGTGCGTAAGTGTGTCTATGTGTCTGTAGATAGGGGGTGGGAGTCATGTGTATTCATGTGCGTGTATTAGTTTTTTTGGTTATCAAATCTACATATCTTGTTTTACTAGTCTATTTCTTCTAATTCTTCTTCTAATTCTTCTTCTTCTTCTTCTTCTTCTTCTTCTTCTTCTTCTTCTTCTTTTCTTCTTCTTCTTCTTCTTCTTCTTTTCTTTTCTTTCTTTTCTTTTCTGTTCTTTCTTTCCTTCCTGTACTTTTTAATTTTTTTAAAAAATTTCTTTCTTTAGTCATTTTTCCATCTGTGTTCCTTTTCTCTCTTTAGCTCTTTTTTTCTTCCTTTTCTTTTTTTATTTATCTTTTTAGGCCTTTTCTTTTTCCTTTTCTACCACTCTGTCTTCCTCCCTCTTGCTTTGTTTCTGTTTGTTATAAATTGTTTCTTTAGATTTCTAACACCTCGCTCTTTAAGGGCTTTTCCAATAAATAGATGCCTCATAGATGAACAATAAAAAAGCAACAACAAAAAATGAAAAAGGTCAAACGTTGGACCAGACTGGTGTGCTGACTTTGGCCTTTAATCTCTGCTGTCTGGTGGCACAGACACTGTTGACTGGAGTCGGTCCTTAATAGGAAGAGGCAATCAATGGTTTGGTGGGAAACACTGTTAGCGACTGATTGCCACCGTACGTCTGGTCACAAAGACAGCGACAGACAGACAGATCACACAAGACAGACAACAGACCAACACACAGACAGACGCATGATACACACAACACACCACACACATACACACCACACACAGACACGCAACGCATGCATACACCACACACACACACCACACACACACACGCACACCACGACACACACACACATATCTTACACACAAGCTAAAATCCTATTCGGCTTTACGGAGGAGTAGGCCATGGTGTGCCGTGGGAACGGATTGCAAAATCTACATATTGCAGACACACGGGGACCTTTTTTTTTTAAGCACATGAGTGCTTATTCCACATTCTTGAAAGGAAAATAAAAAAAAAGAAACACACACAAACACACACACATACACAAACGCGTGCGTGCGAACGGATAGATAAAAAGATAGGTAGACAGACAGACAGACAGAGATCGATAGACAGACAGACAGAAAGATATACAGACAGACAGACAGACAGACAGCAGACAGCAGACAGCAGACAGACAGACAGACAGGACAGACAGACAGACAGATAGATAGATAGATAGATAGATAGATA
>CM060319.1:36990152-36997652 GCA_030674155.1 Stramonita haemastoma | reverse complement strand
CAACTTATTGCTTGAGCATTTAGAATTTTATTACAATAGATCAGACATTATTTCTCTAAATGCGAATAAAGTGCCTAAATTCTGGTGTTGGTTTGTTGTAAAGTTTATATTTTAATATCTCTTGCAAATATGTTCCCTGAAGTGGAACGTGAATGTCTCAAAAAGGATCACGGGCACTTGAGCAGGACAGTCCTCACATCAATAAATTGTAAATGAATTGGTTCCAGAAGGCTACGTCCCACTCCACCAGCACACGCGCTCATACTTACTACGTCCCTTCGAGCGGATGCACCCTGTACGTTCCTCTCTGTCTGTCGTCTCTCTCTTCTCTGTCTCTCGTCTTCTCTGTCGTCTCTTTTCTCTCTCTCTTCTTCTCTCTCTCTCTCTTTTCTGTCTTCTCTCTCTCTCTCTCTCCTCTCTCTCTCCTCTCTCTCTCTCTCTCTCTCTCTCTCTCTCTCTCTCTCTCTCTCTCTCTCTCTCTCTCTTCTATTCGAAATTCCACTGATCTCTCTTCTCCTACTACTTCCGATCCTGGGACCCGTGAGTTCACAAACGTTGCACTCAATTCCTCTTCCTGTTCTCCTTTCTCATTTCTTTCAAATTGTTCTAGCCTGGCCATTCGCTGATCTTGTCCCCCATCTCTTGCTTGTTCTGCCTCTTTTTTCTTCCTCCTTGGACAGTGCTTTGCAGTATTGTTTTTGCAAGTCCTTTCAGTCTTCTGACATGCTCATACCATTAAGGCATTTGCTTCTTTACGATTGTTAAAAGGTGTTTGTAGAGCCCAATGGTTTGCTGTATTCTGTTACGTACGTCTTCATTGCTTGTGGGGTATTTGTAGGAGATGCCAAGGAGTCTCTGGAAGCATCTCATCTCTACCACCTGTATTCTTCTCTCCAAATATGCAGTCAGGGTCTACCATTCACAGGCATGCAGGAATATAGATATAATAATATGTGGTGAGGTCTTGTTGGTGTTGAAGGTACCGCTCACAGAGTATTTGAAGTTGAATTTTCTGATCTGTTGTGCTGCGACTTTCTCTGAAACATACTTGTTACTCAGCAATGATGGTCTCTGCTTGTGGTTTCAGTCTGTTCAATATAATCTTCAATAGAGATCTTGCCTGGATGACTGACATATGAGGCTAAATGTGCGATAATTCTGGCTGTTGTAGATTTCCTTTCTCTGTCTTCGACTTCGTGTGCATGTAAATTTCATCATATATTTCCTACTGGCACACAATGGCCTACTCTAACAAAATAAACTGAACAGGTTTTACCGTGTGTCCAAGATGTTCTACGTGCGTCCACACACGGGACCACGGTTTATAGGCTCTTCCGAAGACGAGAGCTTTTCTGAGAAAAGGAAGTGTGAAACCCTGAATATCGTGATTAGCTGGCGCCATTGCTTTTATCTTATAAACAGAATCCAGCAAAACACTTCGTCCTCCATTTTAACCCGAGCATCATAGAGACCAAACCACTTCCAGCTCAACACGTCTATTTGGCTTCAGCCTCACTGTGGACATGTGAGGTTTCGGCAAACAGGCACCCTGGTCACTTTTGAAAGCTTTCGATTGCCGTCTTCTTTGAAAGGCTCTGGAGGCAAGGATGCACTCTCTGTCACAGTGACCTCTGTCTGTCTGTCTGTCTGTCTGTCTGTCTGTCCTGTTGTCTCTGTCTGTTTTGTGCCGCTTCCTTATTGTCGCGGAATGTCTCTGTCTTTCTCTCTTGCGGTCTCTCTTTCTCTCTGTCTCTCTCTGTGTCTGTCTCTTTGTCTGTTTACCTTTTTTCCCTTTTCTTCTCTCTCTCTCCATCTCTCTCACTCTCTCTCCATCTCTCTCTCTCTCTCTCTCTCTCTCTCCTCTCTCTCTCTCTCTCTCCTCTCTCTCTCTCTCTCTCTCCTCTCTCTCTCTCTCTCTCTCTCTCCTCTCTCTCTCCTCTCTCTCTCTCTCTCTCTCTCTCTCTCTCTCTCTTCTCTCTCTCCTCTCTCTCTCTCTCTCTCTCTTCTCCCTCTCCTCTCAAAGCACTTTAGAAGAAACAATTTTTTTAATCAAGTAAAAAAAAAAAAAAGTCACAGAAAAAAACATATTCTAATGGAGTTTCTATGTTGGCACTACCTCCCACCACTAACCCCCCCCCCCCCACACACACACACACACGCACACACGCTAACCCTCCAACACCAACACCAAGGTCTCAATGCATGCCTGCACACTCCTCCTCTTTTTCTTTTCTTTTATTCTTTTATATCAAGGATAATGGAATAAACACACATGTGGTGGTGTTTTTTTTACATTCAGTTCCTCATCGCTCAGGTGGTGTTCGTTTCGCCATTGTTAGCGTTACAGAGGTTTGGGCCAGACAACCCCCTCATCCAGAGTGAGTGATGCCTCTTTGACCGTCTCCTCATCCCTGGGGTGTCGTCACAGCAGAATCACAACAGCCTCATCAGGGTCAGCAACAGCAAAGAACATACACTTTCTTTCTGAAAAAGAGAAAAAGAGCAATGCCGTTTTGATCAAGGGAGACAAAAAGCTGTGAACTTTTACCAAAGTGATGAAAATATCGACGATTGCTGTTTCGGTGATTTGCCTCTAAATATAGACCAAAGGTTTGCATAAAGGATGTTTGGTCAATGATGATAGATTTTTCAGAATAGATTTTATTGATTGATTCTTTATTTATTCTTTTATATCGAGGATAATGGAATAAGCAATAATATGCTTTTTTTTTACATCAGTCCCGTGTGTATGCAGTTTTGTAAATGTCATCTGTTCCGACAGGCACATCATAGCCTACTCTTACGAATAGCAGGAACAGGATTTAACGTATGCGCAAGATGTTATGCGTGCGTTCGAACAGAACTAAAAGAACAAGTGAGCCATAAGAAGATTAAGGACAGTCCCATTGCTTTATCGAAGAAAAAATTGTAGTATGGTAAAAGCTGGAAGTGATTGTACTTGTCAACGTATCTGAAGCATTTCGTCGCCACAAAGAAATGATTTTCCAGACAAGTGAAACTTCAGCAATTCACTTTAGAAGAAATGTGTTCTGTCATATGGGACTAGAAAATCAGCACCAAAAGAATGTGCATTTGAGAGAAAGCCAACACTACATAGTGCATTTCCATGTCGTCAGGGCAAGAAAGGAGAAATAAAACGTGGTTGTCGAGGATCAAAAAGAACAGTTGTCTTTGAAGCAGAGAACTTGAACTGGTAAAACTGCATCTATGTGTTCATATTTACCAATGTAGGATATTCTTATATATAATTGTTGTTGTTGTTATTGTTTTTGTGCATTCTCCCAGCTTGAAACCATAGGGGGTCACCAGAATTTCCATGCTGAATCATTAATTGCATCTGTGAGATCGAAATTGCTAGCTGGATAATAAGTTTGCGTATGATTGTTTCAAGTTCCTCACCCTTTAGACAGCCATATCCCAGCTTCGGAGGATTTTTTTTCACCTTTATAAACGAGTGCATGTTGCTACGTCAAAAGCTTGTCATAGCTGAAGGCAATATCAACATAACATTCACAGCATAACAATATTTTGATGTAGGCCTTGGCATTCAACTTACACCAATAACTCACGAAGGTTTTGGCCTGAGCCAAAGATATTCTGATATAAGAACGTTACAACATTTCAGTAAACTAGGTTTCAGACACAAAAACAATAGCTAAAACAGAAACCACACAGATATTGTTATATAAGACAGGAAGCATCAATAAAAAAAAAAAAAAAAACCCTCCTGTGCTGAGTTTTAACCCAGTGATAGAGAACAATAATTACTCACTCCTCATCCAAAGAACAGGACAACAATGAATGTACCTTACGCCACCCTGCAGCTGACACACAGTGATAGTACTACAATAATACGTATTTGAAAAACCAATATAGTATAAGATTGTACGCCAAAAAAAAACCACCCAACAAATGGCGCGCTTTTGTCAAGGGCCATTGTGTTTCAAACTCTATCATTCCAAAAGCAGACAGCGGAAAAGGGAAAAAAGATATTAAACAGATTGGCTGGCTAGCAGCACTAGGTTGCCTCTCTTCTGGCGTGATGTAATTGTGATTCGAAGCAGACCACTGATAAAGGCAATAATAGGAACAAGTCATTATTTTTATTCTCGTCTGACGTTGGTTGGTGCTGCATGTCATGGGCCTACCCCTCTGGTCTTTTTTCACCGGGATAAATCCGGTACAGTCCGTGTCAATGTCACACTTGCCCAAATTCAGTCTTTGCCTGGTTTGCCCATACATATTGTACAGTTTGTGACAAAGTGATTCATCACGAATCAGGTCGTAAAGCTGTTAGCAATGGGTGAAGATTAAGTGCACATTAGATATACCATGAGGATCTGAACTGATGTAATTTCATCCATTGGGCGCGTGAGTTTGGAAGCTTTTCTGTTCTTTATGAATTTATCAATCCAGAGTTTTGCAATTATTCTCTTGTCAAAATGTAACCAAATCGGTCACTTTTTACAAAAGGGCTGGCATCCCTGTCTTTAACTCTGTGACCATTTTTACCCACACCATACCACTCCTGCAGACTTTGCGACATGTGTATACTGTCTACAGCCACACCTTGGTGTCTGTTGCTGTGGGTATTATAAGTCATAACTGACACTACTATTATTGCTCGTCGCTGTACTTCTCTGCCTCCACACAGCAATGGCCGTGCCCTATAAGACGACACTGACATTAAACATTTTGGGATCATTGGCTGCATGATGACATCTGTGTCAGTAGTAGCGTGCACTTTTCTCATTGATAGTCATTTTTAGGAGCTTGTTTTTCATTCATTCAGATGAGGGCTTGTGCAATGTATTGTGAATAAAAAATGCCTGTATGACATTTTGCTCTTTGTCAGGAGACAGAGGCAATATCAAGTAACGTCTTTTTTTAAAGGCAGTATGATCTTTTGCAATTTCACTTAAGCATTAATCTATCGCTGTACATTGACTTCTTCAGTATTCTTAAGCACTGTTAATATGCAGGTAACAATCAATATCTGGACCTCGGTGTACTCCTCAATTAAGACGTCCCCGCAAGAGTTTTGAACTTGTTTTCAGGGCAGCAGTATATTTATTTAAATTCCTCTTAAGTCACCTAATTCATGATCCTCTACAAATAGAAACTGATCCAAACCGAGTGGTTTTCTTTATATTTGGGGTCGCAGTCTACGGTAGCGATTTTTTTCTTGACGCTTAACTTTCTTTTTTAGGTAACATTTTTTGCCTCTCTGTGAATCTAGCTACCTGTATTTTACCAGAATAAACACCTTACAATACAAACTGCAATAATAACTGTTTGATGTTTCTTTATACATGCAAAAAATACCTCGTAATTGTATGTAGGTACTATAAGTAGACACTGTTCGTAAACAGCTCCTTCGCTGACACTGGCGGTTCCTTATTTTCTTTTCTCTTTTCACTGAACTCTCTCTTATCCCTGGATTTAACTACACGCATACACACAGTCATGTGCATGCACACACGCACATACATGCATACACACAATAATCTCGCTCTTTCTACAACAGTCACACCAAGTGCGGTCTCTCCTTTTTGTACTCATTTCATGATTTTGTGGTAATCCTTCCATTAAACTTATGTTCTTATGTTCCGAAAAGAGGGTCTGCTGATGCTTTTGATATATTTCTCAAAAGACACAAATTTTAAAGCCGGGTCATCTGGATGTTAATCCCAGAGAGGCAAGAGCTTCGATTCCAAACTTTGCTGCTTCCAGATTATAACCCAGAGTATGCACACTGTCTATACAGTCCACCTGGAATCACTGTGAAGACCATAAGTCGAAAGATGTAAAGGTGTTTCCTTAACCTATGTGGTCGTTGGGGAGCGAGACCTCTGCTTCTCCAGGGGCCAGTATATTGAGTGCCGGTGCCCATTCTCTCTTCCTCACTTACTTTACCTTCCCTGGCCTTAAAAAAGGGCAAGGACCTTTGTACAGCTGGGTGAAGTGGGGGACTGTACTAAAGCCAAGGCGCACGAACGCTAACCCGTCCAAGAGCTAACCATGCTCAATGCTGCTGTATCTCAGCTTGGGCCGGGAGAGCGAGTGCCGAGATCGCTGAACAACCCCATCCGCAGACTCTAAGTACACACCGATAAGACTTTGTTTGTGACTGTTTTCAGTATCTCCTCACACAAGCAGCTACAGTCCGACTTCATGGGATTTTTTTTAAAAACCTTTAAAGGAAAAGAATCACATGATTTTGAAGGAGGTCAGTACATGTGGAGACAATCTCAACATACTATTGCATAGCATGACGACGTTTTCATGTAATTTTTAGCACTCAGCTAAACATCGCAACATAATATCTCAAACCATAACAACACAATGTTTTTAGCACTAAGTTAACATAAATAACATGCTGAACCTCTTGGCTTCGCTTTCAGTGAAAACCCTGAAATTATCAGAGCTATATATTCAGTTCGCTTTTTTTCTGCAAAAATGAATAAGAAAAAAAAAATTCCAAACAGGATCTAGCCAATTTTTGCTTCCTTTAAAAGTGAATATCCTTGAGGCCAAAACGCTTTTAAGTGGAGACCTCTACTTTACATCAGCCCCACTGAAGGAGTTTTAGGTTCCAGCAAACTGGCGCCTTTGTTGCTGCTAAAAGCCAAAAATGGTGGCGGGTAGGATGTTTTTTTTCTGAAAAGGCCTTCGAGATATGGATGCAACCTGTCAAGTATGCTTCCTGGCGTCCTTTTGCTCTGTGTGTCTATAGATCTGTGTTATGGTGTGTAGTGTGTGTGTGTGTGTGTGTGTGTGTGTGTGTGTGTGTGTGTGTGTGTGGTGTGTGTGTGTGTGTGTGTGTGTGTGTGTGTGTGTGTGTGTTGTGTTGTGTGTGTTTGTGTTTGTGTTTGTGTGTGTTTGTGTTGTGTGTGTGTGGTGTGTGTGTGTTTTGTGTCTGGTGTCTGTGTGTCTGTGTGTATGCACGCATGTATGTATGTATGTATGTATGTATGTATGTATGTATGTATGTATGTATGTATGTATGTATGTATGTATGTATGTATGTATGTATGTACCTCTCTCCGTCTCTGTCTCTCTCTTTCTCTGTCTTTCTTTTTGTCTCTCTCTCTGTCTGTTTGTCTGTCTGTCTGTTTGTCTGTTTGTCTGTTTGTCTGTTTGTCTGTGTCTGTCTGTCTTCTCTCTCTCTATGTCTTTCTGTCCTTCTGTCTGTCTGTTTGTCTGTCTGTCTGTCTGTCTCTGTCTTTCTGTCTGTCTGTCTGTCTGTCTTTCTGTCTGTCCGTCCTCTCTCTCTCTCTCTCTCTCTCTCTCTCTCTCTCTCTCTCTTCTCTCTCTCTCTCTCTCTCTCTCTCCTCTCTCTCTCTCTCTCTCTCTCTCTCTCTCTCTCTCTTCTCTCTCACCCTCTCTTCTCTATGCATCTGGAAAAAAATAGGATTTTAGCCACAAAAAATTAAAATAATGTAATTTTCATGTCACTAAAGCAGCCTTGTGTGTGCC
>CM060319.1:36965152-36985152 GCA_030674155.1 Stramonita haemastoma | reverse complement strand
GTCTTTGTTCCTTTATTTACGCATTTATTTGTTTGTTGTTGGAAGTAAAAAAGACAGACTAGTAGACAAACATAGAGACAAAATTAGGAAGAGGTTTTAACAGGAAATTAGCAAAGGAAGACAGCAGGAGGGTTGGAGGTGGATGGGCGAGACTGGGACAGTTAGAGACCAAACAAAAAAAAACACAAACAGAGAAGGGGGGGAGGGAAGAGAGAGAAACAAATTAACAGAGACATTGAGACAGCAGGATAAAAAAGATAACGACAACAAGAGAGACACGCGGAGGAGTCTGAATATAGGAGATGGGTTCCCAGAACGGCGGAATTCAACAGTACTGACTCCAAAAATAGAGAACGAGCTGTCGTCTGCAAGTAACACGCGTGCAGGGAGTTAATGATTCGGGGTGGAATGTTGGGAAAATGAGGATGTTGGACGGGTCCTATTGCTGTGTTAGAGCTCATTAATGTCTGCAGGCCAAACATGTTGTACTGAAGTGGCTTGAGCCAATCGCATGTTTCCTTCTGGATTTTGTTTTAAAGTTCGTTTTGTTTTGTTTGTTTTGTTTTTGTTTTGTTTTTGGTGGTTTTGTTGTTGTCGTTGTTGTTGTTTAGTTCATTTGGGGGTTGTTTGTTTGGTCTTTGGTGTTTTTTTTGTTGTTGTTGTTTTTTTGGGGGGGCAGGTAAAATGCTGAAAAAACTGAGTCAGACATTGTTTATCTGATCATAAAAAGTAGTTAGGCTTAATAAGGTATGAGGCTGAATAAAACTCTACGACAGAAATAGATGGAAAGTGCTAGTTGTTATGTCATCGTGACATCTCTAAGGTCGAGATGACAAACAGGATATGTAATACACTAATACAGCCAGCCTCCCATACCTTAGGAAGAAGGTGACATCACTTTTTTTTTTTCTTCCACCAGTACTCTCAGACCTGTGGGTTCCAAGGCTTTGTCACAAACTTTCTGCGGCCATGAGAGCAACAGAAAAATATTAAAAACTAAGGAGGCCATAACACCGAAAGAACAGTAGTCACTTATCAAATATACTTTCTCTTTATTTTAAGTCAGTGGTGTTGGAGCTATAGTGATGATGCTATGGAAGTGCATCTCACTGTGAGACAATTTACTGGGCATGTGTCTTTGTTTCCAGTTTCTAGTCATAATCATTCGTATGTCATCAGCCAAGCCCGAGAGATTATAACATCTGCTCAGTTAATCTTGATATTACAATCCAAACTCCATCTTTGAAATGGCTGATGATCAGCTGTATAGTTTAGTATAATTATTTTATTAAACTTTTACCAAAACTCACTCTGGGAATGTGTTTGCCAGAACCTGACAAAAGCCTCTGCATATGATGGGATTTGAACCACTGTTGAGAAATACAGCGTGCTAAACACCAGGCTATGGCAGCTGGTTACATAACTTTAAGCTGAACCCAAAATTTTATTGACAGAAAGGATTTAGTCGCTAGAATTTTTCAGTGCAGAGGGATCAGCAGTAAGCCAAGTGACAGGCAGTTCTCTAGGGCCTTTTTCAGGGGTGGAATCAGGTGTGTTAGCGAGACTGCAGAAACACTTTATTGGCTAAGAGACACATTAAATCACTTAACACGCCGACCTCTGTCTCAGAAGTGGTATTTTGTAGGCACACTGGTATGTAATGTCCAACTTTTGTTTTCTTCATCCACATCGTTTTGCCGCGTTGATTTCCCACGCTGCCTCTTTCTCTCTCTCTCTCTCTCTCTTCTCCTCTTCTCCTCTCTCTCTCTCTCTCTCTCTCTCTCTCTCTCTCTCTCTCTCTCTCTCTCTCTCTTCTCTCTCTCTCCTCTCCTCTCTCTCTCTCTCTCTCTCTCTCTCTCTCTCTCTCTCTCTCTCTCTCTCTCTCTCTCTCCTCTCTTCTCTCTCTCTCTCTCTCTCCTCTCTCTCCTAGCAAGGCTCAGATGGATGACCAAAACGTCATTTTATCTTTCAAACGTTTTACCTTTCAAAGAAAACGCTAAAGTCTTGTAATACTTAACTGTCTTCTTTGTAAACATTTACGATTTCAAGTTTTAGCACGCGAATAGAAACCCAGAAAACATGCAAAAATGAAAACTAATGATACTAAAGGAGCGAAAATGAAGATAACACTCTGTAAGGATAAAGTACTCAGAAGCCTTCATGCTACGTCCAATTTCTCCCCATTATTGGCAAAATCATACCAGCCTAGACGACGGAAGTTGGGTCTTATGAAATCTTTATTACGCCATGCGCAACAAAAATCTTGCAGAAAATAACAACAACGCCATTCTTTAAAATGGAAGGTAAATGAATAGAGTCTGCCCAGGCTGGTTCTGTTCTGAATTCTACCACACGCTCCACTGGCTTCAATGCATGCTAAGTTGTCAGCACCAGTTCAACTCTCTTCACTCCGTTTTGATGCCAAGTGGATCTGGGTTGAAGCAGGTCAATAATAACGGTGAAAAGGGCATTGGGTACACTTCTGTTGGAATTTTTGCATCGCATGACTGGAATTTGCCTCTCATTATTGCCCCCCCCCCTCCCTTGCACCCACCATGCCCCCCCCCCCCCCCTCTTCCCCAGATTGCATATGACTTGGTGGTCTGGAAGTAAGACACCAGTCTAGAGAGTAAAATGTTGCAGGTTCCATCCTCTTTTGAACTCAGATTGGGGGGGGGGGGGGCGTCATCTACTAGACCTTAAGTGGTGGTCTGGGTAATGACTATTTGCATAAGATAGATAAAGTTCCGTGTGCAACACATATTCAGCACTAAAATCTCCAATCGTCAACTGCCTAATTTATACCACTCACTATTTCAAGTTTTAGGACACAAAAAACCCAGACAGTTGTTTTGAAAAATACGAAAAATACTGAAATCGAAAAAAAACAACATTTAATGATAAGCTCAAAGAAACCTTCATGCTCCACCATTTTCCCCTATTATTGGCAAAATCATAATACTCTAGATGACGGAAGTTGGATATTAAGAAATACATATTATGCCAAGCGCAACAACAAAAATCCTGCAGAAAATAACAACAACGCCATTCTTCAAAATGAAAGGTAAAGGACTAAAGTCTGCCCCGGCTAGGGCTGGTTCGGTTCTGAATCCTACCACCGCTCCACTGGCTTCAATGCATGCTAAGTTGTCAGCACCAGTTCAACTCTCTTCACTCTATTTCGGTGCCAAGTGGATCTGGGTTGAAGCAGGTCAATAATAACGGTGAAAGAGCATTGGGTACACTTCTGTTGGGATTTTTCCATCCCATGACTGGTTTTTACTCTCATTTTGACCCCAACCGCCTTTTCCAGGATCCATGTGGATCAGTGGTCTAGACGTAACGCACCCATCTAGTGTGTAATGAGTTGCGGATTTGATCGCCATCTGAACCTAAACTTTTCTTTTTACCATCCACTAGACTACGTCGTGTTCTGGGTAATAGCTTTTCAATGAGAGGGTAGTGTTCCAGGCAAAACGCATATTTAGCGCACGTAAAATAACTCAAAACAACAAAGGAGTTGTTCATGGCAAAGATTATGTAAAAAAGAAGGGACATTGATAGAAAATTAATTTCAGACATTAAGATAGAAGTTTGTTTAATGAATAGCGCTGCTCTGTGTGTACGTTCTCCCAGTTAGAGCAAACCGAGTTCTTAGTAGAGAAATCTGCTGTGACTTCAATTTGATACCTTACTTACACATTATACACTACACTACATACACTACACTATACACTAACACATACACTACACTACACTACACTACACTACACTACACTACACTACATACATACACTACACTACACTACACTACACTGCACTTCTGCTCACAAACACTACTGAGTTTTTTGTTTATCTATTAACATTTATTTGCCATACTTTTCAGAGTTTTCATTTTTGTTGATATAAAACAATATGTTAACTGTTTAAAAGTCTGTAATTGTCTTAATCCAGTTAGCACAAGAAAACCATTATTTCACACAACAAACGTATTTTTTCATATTTTTGCTGCTTCATCTTCTGTGACATTTCTGTCAAGCTGTTCCCACGCCGCTCATTCCAATCTCTCCATTTAAGCCATACCCAGATTCGTTACATCGCATCCTCATGGTCTGAAATCCACAAGAAAAACATCAATGTCAGGTCGCCGTAGGGCAGCCAGGAAGAGGGGCCCTGCACTACTGCTGGGTCACTTTGGTGATACCGTAAACCTTGGTGTTTGGTCTTATTCAAGAACTTTCAGCATGTGCAGCGAATGAAGCTGAAGCCAATAATAACACTGAAAAAACTCTCTCAAACCGAGAGCACTGCAGCGACCTGAAGCTCTGTCTTACAACTGCACCAGATTGCATATGCCTGATACCCAAACTAGTAGACCAGTTGTTTACATCTAGGGCCTACTCAACCGTTGACCAATCAAAGAATTTAAAGAACAAAGGAAGCATATCAAAAACAAACTATAAACATAAAGTGCTCAAGTCAACGTAAGTATCTATATGTGGAAATTTGTAATCCTTAAAATCTGCCAAGCTAGGTTTACTTAAATGGTTGAAGAATACAAATGCACCAAGTTCAGCGAGCAATAAAATGATCGATGATTAAACAAAAATATAGGACACATTTATAGAAAAATACATGAAAGAATGTTTCGATCCTTTCTTCTAACCCCCCCCCCCCCCTTACCCAAATGAATTTTTAAAGAAAACAAAAAAAACACAGACAAACATAAAAACAACAAAGAACAAGAGAAAAAGATCATAATAAAAAAATGACAACCAAAACACAACTCAAACAAACTAGCATACAATAAAAAGAGACACACACAAAAGATAGACACAAACTACAAGACTGAAGACTAGCTCTTACACGAAGTGTCACTTGTTACTGAACGGAAGGAAAAAATATAGCTGACATAATCAAAGTTTACCTGCAAGATTGCAGGTACCACGCCTTGTTGGTATTTACCATAGTAGCCTCGTGTTTCGGGTCACATATCGAAGCTGGCATCAATCGATTCCAGAAACTTACAGCAGTTATTTCACTTTATTTCTCTGCAACTTTACTGCACACAAAAAAAAATTATGCACGTCTGTCTGATAGCTTTGCCTGTTGAGTTATGGACCTTTTTAAGTTTCCTTTATACGTTTCCATAAGTGTCGTTTAGTCGCTGTTCTTTTCCTGAGTTTTTTTTTAACGCGAGTTGATGGTGGTGTGCATTTTTATGCTTCTGCTATTCCCTGTAGGTGTGATGTCAGGTGGTGTTTTTTTTCAGTCGCTGCAAACATTGTTGTAAGATCTAAAAATATTCTACAGGATTTTCACATGACTGCAAGGGTAAATTTAAACTGAAGATGTGTGAACTAAATAGGCTTTTGTTAAGAGGGTTAGTTTCTTTGTGGGAGGGTCGATAGATATTTGGTTCATTTTTTTCCCTTTGTTTGCTTACATTATGTCTGTGAGCTAGATCTTTCACTTGGAGGGTGGGTAGGTACTTAGTTGACGGTTGGCTGGCTGGTTGGCTGGTTAGTTGTTCTGTTTATTGTTTGGTTGGACAGTTTCAAGGTTATTTTGTTTCAATAGATTTCTTTCATGTCGGTTTATAAGCTGTTCTCTATTCTGACTTTTATACGGTTTTGTTTAGTTTGTAGGGGTTTTTTTTTAGATTATGTGGGTACTTTTGTTGTTTTGGCTTGTTTGGTTGTGTTGTTGTTGTGTTGTGGTGGTTTTTTTTGGGGGGGGTTCTTGGGGGTTTGGATGCAAACTACATACAGATTCTTTGGCGTAGTTTTCTTTGCATAAATCACCAATGTTTGTTCCTTCGATGGTTTCTGGGCACATTTTCAACATCGCTTATTTGTCTACAGTGAAAGGGATTTTTTAAATTTTCTTTCTACACTAAGTGGAGTGATAACAACCTGCCGCGAGTTTGTTTTGTTTTATCAACTGAAATATATTGTTGGTTTTTTTTTGTCCTTTTCCCTTAAAAATGAAAATGCAAATATAAAATGTAAACATTTCTTTCAGGTTTCAGATTTTATATCTCTCTGCGAGCTTCACCTTTCAGAATCAGTATTTCCAGATTACGATAGACGAGATTAATTGTATCAGAAGCCAGAATATCTCTTTGTTTGTTTGTTTGTTTGTTTGTTTGTTTGTTTGTTGTTTGTTTGTTTGTTTGTATGTGTGTGTGTGTGTTGTGTGTGTGTGTGTGTGTGTGTGTGTGTGTTGTGTGTGTGTGTGTGTGGGGCCGACGCGAACATGTGCGTGCGTGCAAGCGTAGGTACATGCGTGTGTGCGTGCTGAAATGTGTTAATACTTGATGCATCTATGTTTTACGTGAGCGAGAAAGAAAACTTTCTTCGTCCATACTTGTCTACCGATATACCTCCTAACTGTGTGCATGCGTCAGTGTGCGCGTACACTTGCATACCTAAGAAAGTGTTAAAAAAAAAAGCCAACTGAACTCTGTGGAGAAAATGTGGTGTGACCAAGTACAGACAGTCCCATGTGATGAGCGCTTACCTCCTTTCCCAACCCCACCCCACCCCACCCCGACACTTCTTTTCTCTCCTCCTTCCGCCTCCACCCTCCATCCTCCATCCCTCACACCCTACCCCCTCCCCTGTCAACGCCACCATCCCAGCGCCACCTTCCTGATGCCGCTGATGAAGGCGTCTGGTGGTGTGGTCTAGAGGGGTGAGGTCTGATGTGCTGAAAGTTGATGAGATTCTATTGATTCCCTTTACTTCCTCTTATATGCCTCGCCCAACATTCCTCTTAACTTCCATTATTCCCTTACTTCACTCTTCTCTCCTCCTCCTCCCCCTTCCTCCTTCTTCTCCTCCTTCCTTCCTCCTCTCTCCTTCTCCTCCTCTCCTCCTTCTCTTCCTCTCCTCTCCTCCTCCTCCTCCTCCTCCTCCTCCTCCTCCTCCCTCCTCGTCCTCCTCCTTCTCTTCTTCTTTTTCCTCCTCCTTCTCTTCCTCCTCCTCTTCCTTCTCCTCCTCCTTCTCTTCTTCCTCCCCCTCCTCTTTCTCCTCCTCCTCTTGCTCCTTCTCCTCCTCCTCCTCCTCCTCCATCCCATACCCGCTCCAGCTCCTCACCCACGCACAACTTACACACGCATAGAGGGACAGGACGGTATAGCCTAGTGGTCAGAACATTGCGCTCGCAATCTGACGACCCGGGTTCCAATCTTGTTTAAGGGGATATTTCCCCCTGGAGTTAAAACTCGTGCAGACTCCACTCTCCCCAAATGTCTTTCAGATAAATCTTTAAATCGAGTCCCGTGTGCGAACGCACGTAGAGCATCTTGTGCACACGTTAAATCCTGTTTCGCTTTTCAAAAAAGTATGCCGTTGTGTGCCGGTGGAACAGATGACAACATTTACAAAACTGCATACACACGGGGACTGGATCTAAAAAGGCGCATGAATGCTCAGTCCATTATTCTCGATATAAAAGGAATATATTAAAAAGGATCCCTTTGTGAAACGTGGATATATTAACGCAGTGTTACTATTTTTGTTTATGTATGTACACCCGTAAAACTAATGTGAAATGTTAGATTTTCAGTAAGAAGCAAGCATCCACCTGCCCAAATCCCTGTGAAAAGCGGTGGTAAGGCTCGAATATCAGTCGTTTTATTTTCTGCTTTTTCTTAAATTCATGTTTCAATAGATTGTGTATATTTTATTGTAGCACTGATTTCTCATATATTACCCCACCATTGCCTTACTGCAATGTGTGTGTGTATGTGCGTACGTGCGTGCGCGTGTGTGTGTATGTGCGTGTGTGTGTGCGTGTGTGGTGTGTGTGTGTGTGTGTGTGTGTGTGTATGTGTGTGTGTGTGTGTGTGTGTGTGTGTGTGTGTGTGTGTGTGTGTGTGTGTGTGTGTGTGTGTGTTAAATTAGGCTAAATTCGATATGTATTAGCAAAAATAATTTTACTCTGTAAGCAATTCTGAATGCATGCAAAGCCATACTCATGCAAGTATCGGTTCTCTATTATGCATTCATCTATCCATCGATACATCTGTTCGTTCGTTTATAACTGCACACATCCATGCATATATGCATACACAGATCAAGATCAGTTGATAAGATCAGAGCATCCTTGAATGAATTACATGAATACAGAGAGAGAGAGAGAGAGAGAGAGAGAGAGAGAGAGAGAGAGACAGAGACAGAGAGAGACAGAGACAGAGAGACAGACAGACAGACAGACAGACAGATAGACAGACAGACAGACAGACAGACAGACAGACAGAAGAGATAGACACCACAAGAGATTGATTTGATTCATTTTTTATATCGAGGATAATGGAATAAGCACTCTTGTGCTTTATTACGTCCAGTCCCGTGTGTATGCAGTTTTGTTAATGTCATCTGTTCCCACCGGCACACGATGGCCTACTCTTACGAAAAGCGGAACAGGATTTAACGTGTGCGCAAGATGTTCTGCGTGCGTTCGCACACGGGGCCTCGGTTTAAAGTCTCATCCGGAGGACTTTTGGGGAGAGTGGAGTCAGCACTGATGTTAACTCCAGGAGAAAAATCTCCTCGATTGGACTCGAACCCGGGTCGTCAAATTGCCAGCGCAATGTTCCGACCACTAGGCTATCTATCTGAGAGAGAGAGAGAGAGAGAGAGAGAGAGAGAGAGAGAGAGAGAGAGAGAGAGAGAGAGAGAGAGAGAGAGAGAGAGAGAGAGAGAGAGAGAGAGAGAGAGAGACAGACAGACAGACAGACAGACAGACAGACAGACAGACAGACAGACAGACAGACAGACAGACAGACAGACAGACAGACAGACAGACAGACAGACAGACAGAGAGAACCCTATGTGGAACATGGATATGTAATGTAGTATTATTGTTCTTTTTTGTTTTTGTAAGTACAACCGTAAAATTAATGTGAAATGTAAGATTTTAAGTATGAACCAAGCATCCACCTGCCAATCCTGTGACAAGTGGTGGTATGTTAATGTGGGAATTTTGGATTAAATTCTGTTGTTTTTTTTTTAACTCTATACTTTTAACTTTTCACAGTTGCGTTGGAATTTCCTGTATTAATCTATTCTTATACACCTTTGTGATAGTTTCTCTGACTATATCCAATATTGAAATTTCATATTGTTTTATATTGACCTTTGTTTCATTGTAAAGTGCCTTGCAAGGGAAAAGATCGGCTGCTCACACCCCAGATGCTGCGCTCAAAATTGTTTCGTGCTTAGTGTACCACTCTTCATTCTTGGTGATTGCCAGTTTGTGTTTATGCGTTTTCATACTAAAATTGTGGTTGATGTTTGTCACTAGAAAAATTGTTAATCTATAATTGATCAAGATGTTTGTCATATATTTTTTGTTAGGTGGATGCTTTTGAGCAATCTACTTTTCAGTTTTATCCTATCATGAGTTAAGAATTTAGTTCAGAACGATAAATACAGCACTGTACTTTTTTCAGTTCGCTTCTATTCTTACTAAGATGTTTCCCCATTTTCTTGTAAAGAATAGCATCTGCTGCTTCCCCATGATCAATGCACTGTGTGTGACACCTTTCTTCGGATGAATCCTGGCACAGGATTCAATAACATAGGACCTCGGGAGCTCTAGTCACGGAAACAGACAAACGCACTTTCGTTTTTTTTTGTCTTTTTTGCTTCTCTCTCTCTCTCTCTCTCTCTCTCTCTCTCTCTCTCTCTCTCTCTCCCCTCTCTCTCTCTCTCTCTCTCTCTCTCTCTCTCTCTCTCTCTCTCTCTCTCTTCTCTGCTGCTGCTTGACCGGGGAAAGGAAAAAGCCAGACAGATTGGTAACTTCCTCGTCTGCCATTTCTTTTAGGAAGCCAACAGTTCTTGGCTTTTAGCGCCAATCAGAATGCCCTGTTCGGCGGAAGTCGGGATTCGCTAGGTCTGATGGGAAGCGGGAGTTTCAAATTACGGGTATTTTGTGCCCTGGGGTCTACAATATAAAGGGATATCGAGAGAAGAGTGCTGACCCAGAAAAAAAGTCGCTGATGGAGTGGGTTTCTTCTTGAAAGGTGGCCCAGGAGGGGGTGGGGTGGTGATCAATGAAGGCATCTTTACTTTTCTTTGTGCACTGGGTAATATTTAGCAATTTTTGGTATTGTGGGTGCCTTTATATTGCGACATCCTCCTTTTCAAAACACACGAAAGTCTTAGGTTTTGATTTTTTCGCTTGGTTGGTCAGCTTTTGTTTGGCTGGGTTTTATTGTTTGTTTTCGGAATGGTCTAATGATGTTATATCTAGCTCACTGCCTGCTTTTCCATTCTAAGTGAATACTGTGCTGTCATAATTGATAAACTGGGCACGGGGGTGCTATGCACACTGACACACACATATGTACTTAAAAAGTACTACGCATGCACGAATACACACCCACCGCACGTGAGCAGGAGACACACACACACACACACGCGCGCCGCCTCACACGCGCACACCACACACACACACACACACACACACACACACACACACACACACACACACACACACACACACACACCACACACACACACACAAGGGGGGGGGGACAGAGGAGAGGATACAATGTATCTTAATTAACGTTACGACAAACATAACGTTTTTAGTCGGTAAAATGACCGACTTTTTTACAAAGGCCTCTCTGTTCCTATAAAGGGATTTTGTGGAGTTTAATATGAGCGAAGTGCTTTGGCATAATTATGTCAAAATAATTGTGTTATGCGATAAAAAGTTATGACAAACCCCCTAGCATAAAGACCCCCCAATTCTTCATTTTTAACAGATAAGAAAATACCTGAAGTAGGAATATGGCTTTCCAGTACGGCGAGGAACTTAAAAACATCTATACACGCAAACTTCTCATCAGTGTGTACTTATGGTCTAACCATAACTCCAAGAGGGAAGAAGTGAGACAAAACACATATTTTGGGTAACCCCAAAAGAGCTTCAGTTGAGAACAGTCCAGAATAAAATTAATAAAGCCAGCTTGTGTGGGAACAATCGTAAAGTTCGTCACGCTTCCTGTAATGACCCTTCAGTTAATGTTGTAATGGTTGAAAAAAATGCCGAAGATTCTATTGTGAGTTAGTGGATTTGCTATCATCGAGGGCATTTGAAAATAGGTTCCACAACTGGCTGCTGCTGGTGTTGCCGACAAAACCATTGCCGCAATTCTCAGTGGGATGGGTATTACACTTTGTCGCGAAGTTGATGTTGGTAAGGCTTGTATCAAGCAGAGGATAAAAGCGATCTTTTTTTTAAAGTTAAAAACAAAAATGTGTCTCCAAAGATTCAGATAATGTTTTTATAGTGCTTCTGTTACCAAAAGAGCAAAAACCTAATGGTGGCCCCCACTGCGATCCAACACTTTTACGCTCCCTATAGACACTTCCAGCCTTGAGGATACGACATAATGAGCCGAAGCATGGCTTGGTTGGAGAGAGTATTATTAAGCGGGCGTGAGAATAACAGGACAGAATGCTAAAGAAGTATGAGGCAGCAAAGAGAAAGTGTACTTTTTCTGAGTATTTATTCATCCATTCTTTCAGTTAGTTACTTAGTCAGTCAATCAGTCTGTTTAGCCATCAGGTACTCTATAGCCCTGGTCACCAACAATTGCCTACTCAAACTTGAAAAGTATTTTAAAAGAAAAGACAAATAACTAAGTGTAAGGGGATGGTGGATGGACGGTTCAGACTTCGCGCTGCTTAAGAGTCAAACGGAGGTTTTGGGTTATTTTCCCAGCTTTGTCTTTTCTTCCCTGTTTGGCGGGAAAAATCGATCTGAATTTAAATCTTTCGAAAAGACTCTAAACCAGTCGAACTTGTCTGCTAACGGACTTGGTGACACACGAGAGTAGAAATCGGGAAGAGCAGAGAGCTACCTCCCAACTATCCGGCAAAACTAGTGGGTTCAGTTCCCAGCTGTTTCCCCAAAGTGGGAATGGGCTCATTAATGGCCAAAGGGGAAAACAGGCGTATATGCAAAATCTCACCGTTCGTGAACTTTGACGCTCTAGACTGAGAAACGAAAAGCATACTATAACATCAAAGAGACAAGCGCTACATAAACCACTGTGCTAGTAAAACTAAGGTAGCAGAAACTCTGCCCAGTGCTATAGTTCATCCTGTTTGTCCTTTGCTGCCTTTTCCTTTTCTTTTCCTTTCCATGTTTTTCTCTTTACTCTGGTCCATCTCTTTGCTCAGCAGAGGGAAAGAAAAGCTAGACAAACCAAACAGCTTCCTTGTCTGCCTGTGCTTTCAACAAAGTCAACACATCTTGGCCTTTGGCGTCACACCAAAAGTACTTGGGCTGTAAAAAGTTCAAGCAAGTTGGATTCAATGGGGAGGTGGAGGGTATTATAAGTGTTGTATTGCGTTGTGTTGTGTTGTTATTGTATTGTGTTGTATTGATTGTATTGTATCGTATTGTATTGTCTCAACTAATTATCGCATTGCATCGCATCCCATCGCATTGTACTTTATTGTTAGATACAGTATGCCACTTTCTATCACGAAATAGCTCTCTACATGAAATTCGGACTTTTTCCACAGGATCCACGTCACTTGAAAAAAAACAGCGCTAGACTATATTTGTTATCCTGTCTGCGTGTGTAATTGTAGCCCTAAGAAGGTAGGGTTTTTTTTTTACAGAATTTCTCAGGAATATCTCTCTTGTGCTGTTTGTTCTTACACGCACGCTATACGTGAGTTGCACACCGGACCTGGTTTATTCGTATGTGGGCATCCTTCAGTCACAGGAGACTATGCAGTTATGCTCTAGGTATAGAGCGCAGAGCCTGGGTAAATTAGTATGGAGGGCAAGCTGTTACCCATGCAGCAGTCCCTTACACTCTCCACGTTGCTGGAATGGTCCATTGGAAAGGCAACCACCAATAGGCATGGTTCCAGTGCCTGATTTATAGTCTCCTTTAAAAGACTAACATGCAAACCATCCCCAATCAAGGAATAGTGAAAAGGGGAAAAGCTTTGGCTAAAACAAAACTCAAACCAGCAACTTCTCGTTTTGTTAGACAGAAACAGCACTTGACCACTGAGCTATGTTATTCTGCACGCTCTTCTCCATCCAGCCTTTGAGAGGAGGAATGGCTGTTCTCATCGATTGGATCTGAAGCTTTGTTTCTCCTCTCTTGCAGAAGAAAAACAATCTGAGTCATCTTTACAATCTGTCAGATTTTGATGCTCTTAGATCTTCAAATGAAAATAATTGGCTTGAGACTGACACCCCCTCCCCCCCCTCCCCCCGCTCCCACCTCAATTCCCCATTCCCAAAGATGGTAAGGTTGATATGTCGATCCTTCACCTTTTCCGACCATTATTCATTGGTTTGACCCGTGCATGTCACACCCCTTCAAACAGACCCCCACGCGGGTATGCGTGCATGCCTACATACAAACACATATTAATTTTATCCAATCTCCTTTCACTTGGTGTTAACATCAGTGCTGACTCTACTCTTCCTCAAGTCCTTGGATGAGACTATAAACCGAGGCCCTGTGTGCGAACGCACGCAGAACATCTCGCACACGTGTTAAATCATGTTCAGCTTTTCCCTAAGAGTAGGTCATTGTGTGCCAGTGGGAACAGATGACAAGATTTACAAAACTGCATACACACGGGGACTGGATGTAAAAAGCACATGAGGCTTAATCCATTTTCCTCGATATAAAGAATAAACAATTGAATGAATGAATAGATAAATAAAATAAATTTAAAAATCGCTTGCGCGTGTAGGTGAGTAAGTGTGAAAGGTGTACACATGGACACCAGAGAGTCTGGTCCATCAACTGCCTTTCAGCGTTTCCGCTAAGGAGGTAAACATTGGTCTTCCACACGGCGTCCCAGCTGTTCAAGCTTAGACGTAAGAGAACAGAGCAAAGGTACAAACAAACTCTTGGAGTTGTGTTGATATTGTCTGTGTCCATCTTTGAATGAAGAGGAGATGTGAACGTTTGTGCAGCTGTGGTCACATGTAACTGGTCACTACAGAGTTAATATTATTCTTGCTAATGAGTTGTTAAGGTAACCAATGCAGTATTTTTTATAGGTGAATTATACCAGTAAATCAGATCCATTCAATTTATTCGTTTATTAATGCATGTCTTCTTGGTGGACAAAAGTAGTTGCATACGCAAAATCTCACCTATGGCATACCTCAAACCTGTAGCTGAGGAACGAACAAATCACTCATTTACTCACTCACTCATTTAGTCATTTAGTCCTTAAATCGTTCATTCATTGATGTGTTCATTCATTCACTAATTTATTGATTAATTCATTTAGTTATGAACTAATTCATTCATTGATCATATTTTCTGTAACCCAACCAACCACAAAAAAGTAGCTTAAGCATGAAAGGAGTATTCTGAAAAAAGTGGGGAAAAAACTAAATAGGTACCAACAGCAAGTTTTTTCAAGGATATTCGGCAGAGCTGCTGTACCAGACGCTCTGCATAGTGCCCTGAGTCTCCCCAGTCCTATTTTCTCCTACATCTAGTTTGTCTTTCGTTTTCTTTGCCGCCAATTCTGTCTCTTGCTCACCAGAAAAAAGGCAAAGCCAAAGCTAGCAGACCTGCAACATCCTGCTCTGGCTTGTGCTTTAAAGAAAGTCAGGGCTTTTAGCACCAAACTGAAAGCGCCCTTGTCGTAGGAAGTTAAAACAAGCTATTCTAATTGGAAAGGAAGTCTTGAGATGAAAGCTATTTATGCTAGGCAGGTGTTTGAGGAATGAATATATTGCATACATTCTAGTTTATCTCAAACGTTGTCTGTCCTTGAGGTGTAGGAAAAAGGCATAGCCACTCAGTGATCTTATGAACTGTCGTTTTTCAAATCAAAATCTCGGGCCTTTTGTCTGTTCCACTCTTCTCAAAGATGCGATGATTTACATGTCAGTATTCAAACATTCTTTTGACCATTATCATTGTTTTGACCTTACTAGTCAAACTGCTTTGCGAAAGTGCGCGCGCACGCACGCGCGTGCACACACACATCACACATACATGTCACACGCAATTCCACATCATGTTGCACCATACGTCACACTACACTAGCACCACGTCTCTCACATACAGTGCGCGCTGCACGCACCACACACTACGCTCACACATACACAACACGCACTCACACTCATATCACATACACACCACACACACACACACACCACACTACACACACACACACACACAACACACACACACACACACACACACTAACACGCACACTCCACACACACACACACACACACCACACACACACACACACACACGCACACACCACACACACACACACACACACACACGCACACACACACACACACACACACACACACACACCACACACACACACACACACACACACACACACACACACACACACACACACACACACACACACACACACACACACACACACACCACGCAACACACACACACACACAACAACACACACATCCAACCATCCGACCATCTCCACATTCCCACAAGCATTTTATTTGCATCTATGTCTTCGCATTCATGCCAACAATATGTAAACAAAAGTACAATCAACGTATATAAGCCATCTTCCCGAACTAACATTGTAGATGATGCAGAAATTACGTCTGCAATAAGAATAAAAATTGTGTTCACTTGTTTGTTTGGTTGGTTGGTTGGCTGTTTCTTTGTTTTTGTGTGTTGGTTTTTGTTTGGCTGGCTGGTTGGTTAGTTAATGTTGAGGGTTTCCCCATCCGTTTGAGTTTGAGTGATGGTTTGATTTCTAGTCTATCAGATGAAAGGATAGAATAAGAGTTTATGTGCAATTTCAACCAATAGAAATTTCTTCTGTTCATAATGGGTGGCATTGCTGTCGTGGTGATGCACATCTGATGAATATATATGACACGATTTACAAAAACTGTATACACACGGGGGCTGAGTGAATGAAAGTACATGAGTGCTTATTCCATCATCCTCGAAATAAAAGAATATTTAAATAAAAAATAAATACACAAGGAAATCTACTGTGACTGAAAGTTGTGTGCAATACAAGTCAATATAGTACAGATAGCTCAGTGATCAGAGCACTCGCTTTCCCTGAGACAAGGTTAAGCAGCATCCAGCGTGGTTACCAAATGGTATAAGTGACCGTTTGCGTGCCTTGGCTTTAGTACAGCCCCCCAGTTCACCCAGCTGTAAATGGTTACCTGCCCTCTTCAGGGACAGGGAAGGTAAAGCAGCGAGGGAGAGGAGATGGGCGCCACCCTCAATACGCAGGCTCTTAGAGAAGCTGAGATCTCTGATGCCTCACTCCCCTACGATCACATAGGTTATGTGACACCTTTTCCTTTATGTTTCTAGTGTTTATGTTTCGTAGGCATAAAGCAGGGTTGGAATGAGCTTACGTTATTGCATTTTTTAAAGCTTTGTAGCTAATATCTCTCTCGTATGATGTGATGAAACTCTTAGTGTCCTGTGTGGTATCATCAAAAGACTTTTTATACCTTGCTTTGTTAGTTAATTGTAGTATCAATACTCGCTGTGTGAGAGAAGATACTGTGGGATATATAAAATGATTTTACATCTGGAAGTTTTAATATGTTCATTGCAATGGTGGCATTTGTATTGCACCAATACCAGTACCAATACCAACCCTTTCTCGACTCAATAAGCAGAAGACTTCATGTGGCTTACAAGCCATAAATGTATAAGAACAATAAACAGAAGAAACATGTATTACATAAAGTAATATAAATTCCATCTTAAAAATCCTACAGCACGCACACACAAACATAAACAAACAATCCACCCATACCCACCCATGCACACAAACGTAAGGTATGTATGCACACTAAAACACACGGCATACATGCACATGAGTACACACAGAGTGCATACAAACATGTAAAACTCTAAATGTTAGGGGGCTGGATGCTCCCTGACTTCAGACAAGTTTTCAAACAAACGTTACTCTTCGACAGCTCACTTATTCTACCCGTCACTACATTTTGTCTCAAAAACCCACACAAAACATGAAATAAAGGAATGAAAAAGAAAACATAGTTTAGCACACGACCATTATCCTACATCTTTTTTAAAATAAACTTTTCATCGTGCTTTATTTGATTAAAATCACGAAAAGAGCACCATAAAGCAAAACCCCAATATCAGGCACTCTCAACCTGGTTCTTCCTCCAAGTCCTTTCAACTTCCTCCACAACTTTTTTTGGGGGGTAATATTCTATAATTCTTTTCTTCTGCATCAGATGGGAAGAAAGCCCAGGAAGACACACTGTTTCCATGTCCGCCACTCCTTTCAGGGAAGGCCACAATTCATGGCTTTTAGCCCGACAAAAATACCTTGTTTGCCGGAAGTCAAGACTGGCTAGGTCTGATGGGAAGCGGAAGTCTCGAATTAAAGTCGTTTTACAGCCTGAGGTCTTTGCTTTGAAATGGAAAGTTGTGACCAGATCCATTTTTTTGCAAAACCTTTCCTTGCCCAAATCTCCTTCAGCAGTTCCCTGAAGACTGGTTTTAGTAAAGCTGTTGGATTTTGTTACCTGGCCTTAGGAATGTATAGGCTACTGAAGCTTTTTTTTTCTTTCCTGGCGTCAGCAGATTTTTCCTTTGCTGGCGTCAGCAGCTTTTTTTTTCTTTCCTGGCGTCCAGCAGATTTTTCCTTTGCTGCGTCAGCAGCTTTTTTTTTTCTTAACAGACATCAGCAGGTTTTTTCTTTACTGATATCAGCAGCTTCTTTTTTCTTAACAGACATCAGCAGGTTTTTTTCTTTACTGATATCAGCAGCTTTTTTTTTCTTAACAGACATCAGCAGTTTTTTCTTTACTGATATCAGCAGCTTTTTTCTTAAGACATCAGCAGAATAGTCTTGAGACATCAGCAGTGTTTTCTGTAACTGACATCAGTGGCCCTTTTTATAACCCATGTTAGCAGCTTTTATTATTAACTGACGTCAGTAGAGGGGGTTGGCTGACTTTCACAGTTTTTGTTTTTTTAAGGGCCCTCAACAATTTTTTTTCTTTACTGATATCAGAAGTTTTTTTGTTAACCGACATCAGCAGATTTTTATTAGATGATTATATCGTAGTTATCCATCCTGATTTCTGTAAATTTTGCAATAAAAATTTATTTCCATGGTTTTGGCTTCTTCTTTCTAGATCTGTTGTCAATTGTGCATGTCTCATTATGCTTAAGTGGAAGATGGGATATACTAGTGCGCCAGAGGTTTAGTCTTGCTTTTTATGAAAATACTTTTGTCCTCCAAACAGGTTTCCAGCCTGTTAAGTTCTGATACTGTCTTTGCTGCTCTTAATACCATTCCTGAGACAGACCCCTTACAGTAGATGATGAGTCCAAGGTAAGTCACAAGAATGTATCTAAGTTATACTGACAAAGAGAAGAATTGTTCCAGTCGTGTTGAAAAAATGTAACCGCTGCAAAGAAAAAAAACAACCTTTTTCTGGTCATAATGGAAAAGTAGCTGATATGTGTATTCATTTCTGGGTTGGTCTTTTTGTTCTTATGTTTTTTTTGGTCTGTTTGTTTTAAGTTGTTTTCTTTCTTTCTTTTCCTTTCTTTAGAATAGAGTTTGACACTGTGACATCATCTCTATAACAGTCTAGCTATAAACACAACACAGAGTATGGCCAAATCGTTACACAAAATGTTAAGCATGCAATGCTATAGGAAAAGATACCAACAAAAGCATACAGAATTGTCTATTCCGGAAGGAAGTCGCTTCTTTGTTAGCTATCGTAATGGGATGAGCGTTGAGAATTCTTTTCCAGGCCAACTTCTTTGAAATGGATTAAGTCGGGCAGAAGTACCATGTTTTGTCAAGAAAACGGGTTTCTATTGCAGTGCTGTAGATTTGCATTGAATGTGTTATGTATTCTATTGCATTGCACTGTATATTGTATTCTGTTGCCTATACCCCACGCCCTCTATATCGCATTGTGTTGTAGTTCGGTGGAGTGGGGTGAAGTGGAGTTGCTAAATTGGATCAGACTGAATCGCATTTTATAACATTAAAGAGAATTATATTGGATCGTATTGTATGCGTGTGTGCTTGTGTGCATACATGCGTGTGTGCGCGCATAGGTATGTGTGTGTGTGCATGCGTGCGCGCCCACACGCGTACATGCATGTGTGAGTGTGTGTGGGTGTGAGGGGAGAGAGAGGGACTTGAGAGACTCACATACAGACAGCGACAGACATAAAAAGAAACAGAACCGATACAGCTTCCTGTAACCGTGTTGTTAAAAAAAACACATCAGTGTGTTGGACCTGCAATCTCCGCTTTATCTCCCTCTAGTCATGCTGCCATAGCAGGGAAGCCAAACAGACATACATTCAGACAAACAGACAGACCGATAGACAAACAGACAGACAGACAGAGAGACAGACAGACAGACGGACAGAGAGAAGGTCAGAGGATCCCAGCCTGAGGACAGGTGATGGCCTTGGTGTTCTGGCACACTGACACAGATATGTCCTCTTTTCCTGTTTACCATGGCACTGTGTCTGCCTCCGTGCAGATTTCTCATAGATACTGTCATCTCTGTCATACATATTGTCATCTCTATCATACGCAATGTCATCTTTCTCATAGATACTGTCGTTTTTATCATACAAACTGTCATCTCTGTCATAGATACTGTCATCTCTGTCATACATACTGTCATCTCTATCATACATATTGTCATATTGTCATAGATACTGTCATTTCTATCATACATACTGTCATCTCTGTCATAGATACTGTCATCTCTGTCATACATACTGTCATTTCTATCATACATATTGTCATCTTTGTCATAGATACTGTCATTTCTATCATACATACTGTCATCTCTGTCATAGATACTGTCATCTCTGTCATACATACTGTCATCTCTATCATACATATTGTCATTTGTCATAGATACTGTCATTTCTATCATACATACTGTCATCTCTGTCATAGATACTGTCATCTCTGTCATACATA
>CM060319.1:36957652-36960152 GCA_030674155.1 Stramonita haemastoma | reverse complement strand
CCAAATTGAAGCTAATGACTTCAAATCATTGAGGTAAATGCGTACACATAGAATTGTTAAAATACGAAAAAGGATAAGAAAATCCAGGGAAAGTTAATTGTCCCACTTGTGACTAACCCCCTTTTAACAGTATTTTCTTCAGGTATTTTACCACTATTTTTTTAATGAAAAAATCAGCAAGGTGCTAATGGTGTGGTTTTTTTAAAATCTGCATTGTTTCGTATTATCAAAAACAATAGCAATCCTGATCACTTTACAATACCTCACGAGTAAGAAAGAAAAAAACCTGAAATATAGAGAAATAGGCAATATCATATACTAAAATTATGCAATTTGCGCCATTACTGATTAAAACTAGCTAATTGCCAGGCACAATATTCACAATTAAAGTTTTACTGAATTTGGACTCCATGTACTTTTTGAGAGAAAAAAAGTGAATTAAAAAATTTCTGTGCACACACGCGCGCCCGAGCGCCCGCGCGCGTGCGCGCGAGCGCGCCAGCGCTTGCATGGCACACAGATTTAGATGACAACATACAGACTCACTTTTCTTTGATTAAGAATGATATACAGGGACTACTGGGGAAAGTGTCAGACCATAACACCAACACTCACAGCTGCCAAAGGGTATTGTGTTTTACCTTATTCTGTTAAATACGTTTCTACACATACCAAATTTGATGACACTGGTTTTTTGGGGCGGGTTTTGCTTTTGCTTTGCGGGTTTTCCGTTTGTTTACTTATTTGTTAATTTGACATTATATTTATTTCCAAGCATTCTCACAAATTTCATTTTCTGTCAAGAGCACACACAAAAAACAAAAACCTTGATGATCTTTTTCATAACTCATTTATTGCTGATGGCAAACTGATAACTGTGTACATGATTGTGACACACTTGTCCTTTTCATCCATGCGAGAGAGAGAGAGAGAGAGAGAGAGAGAGAGAGAGAGAGAGAGAGAGAGAGAGAGAGAGAGAGAGAGAGAGAGAGAGAGAAGATGGGAGAGAATGTGTGAGTGAGGATGACATTTCTCAACCACCCATGTCCTGCTCAAAAACTGGAGGTAATTTAGAGAGTGGTGTCATAGCTGACCCCTTTCTAGTCATTTCCTTTGCCATCTCTTGGGAAATAAAGCCAGGGAGATTGTTGACACATGCTGTAACTCTATTGTTTTTTTTCTTCTTTTTTTTAATCTCCATTTTGACATAAATTTTGATGTTACAACGATTGTTCATGTTATTTTTTCTGTTTTTTTTTGTGTGTGTTCACTTAAATTTGCTGTTAATTTGTTTTCATTGTTATGATTTTCTTTGAATGAGGGCTGGATGTAAAACAACCATTATGTGCGCTTATTCTTTTCCCTTAATAAAAGTTTCAAAGTTTCAAAGTTTTCTCTCTCTCTCTCTCTCTCTCCTCTCTCTCTCCTCTTCTCTCTCTCTCTCTCCTCTCTCTCTCCTCCTCTCTCTCTCTCTCTCTCTCTCTCTCTCTCTCTCCTCTCTCTCTCTCTCTCTCTCTCTCCTCTCAAGGAGAAAGTGTATGTGTGAGTGCGCGCGCGCGCGTGTGTGTGTGTGAGGGAGAGAGAGAGAGAGAGAGAGAGAGAGAGAGAGAGAGAGAGAGAGAGAGAGAGAGAGAGAGAGAGAGAGAGAGAGAGAGAGAGAGAGAGAGAGATGTACACTACATGCCACATGGATTATTACAAATTTATCACGTGTTAGCGGTGCAAAGTTTCAAAAGTCATGAAAAAAATGAAGATACATTGCCTTGTTGCAGACAAGTTTGTTGTGAGATGTATGTTTTGAATCTGTACAGTTTTTGCAGAGGAAATCTGTCCCCCTTACCAGTTTCCATTGAAAGGGCTAATCAGAACTTATATACATTTAAAAAAAAAAAAAGGATCTGAATCTATCCTGTAGCAATGTTGTGGAATTCATGACATGATGACTATTTGGGCTGTTGTTAATTAACTTTTCAGAATATGACATTTTGTGTTTTGTGCCCAGTCCCCCTCCCACTGTCCCCTTGTCAATGGGCATCTTGCCTGAGACAATAAACTATTGTCATTGTCATTGTCATTGTCATTGTCATTGTCCATTGTCTCTCTCTCTCTCTCTCTCTCCTCTCTCTTCTCTCTCTCTCTCCCTCTCTCTCTCTCTCTCTCTCTCTCTCTCTCCTCTCTCTCTCGTCTCTGTCTGTCTGTCTGTCTGTCCTGTCTGTCTGTCTGTCTGTCTGTCTGTCTGTCTCTGTCTGTCTGTCTGTCTGTCTGTCTGTCTTCTATCTTCTCTGTCTGTCTGTCTGTCTTTCTCCATTTTTGTGTCTGTCTCTCAAAGTCAGGCAAAATCACTATAACAGAAAATTTAAAATCTAGTTTCTCCCCTAAGTCTTTTCAAATTTTCCCCTGTAAGAGGCCTTTTCCAGCAGCATAACAAGGGAAGGACACTCAGAAATATCTATTGTTTCCATGTCCGCCACAACTTTCAGGGAGGGCCACAATTCATGGC
>CM060319.1:36930152-36952652 GCA_030674155.1 Stramonita haemastoma | reverse complement strand
TATCATGTATACCCGTATCAAGGTTACCTTCAGTGATGTGTAGTTTAATCCACATGGCACGTGCACAGGCATGTGGGTTAAACTCCACATCACTGAAGGTTTTATAGCAAGTGTAATGTGTCTCCACCCGTATCAGTATTAGATTCACAACAGAAAGAAAATACATACAAACAACCATCAAAAGCGCACAGAGTGAAACACATACACCCGCCCAACCCCCAACCCCCAACAACAAACACGAAAACCACCTTAAACAACAACAAAAACCACTAAGTTGTGAATTCTTAACCAACATTTGGAAACAAGCCACCACCACTATTCATAAAGATGGAATAAATGAGGTAGAAAAGAAGACAGCAGCAGCAACAATAGCAATGATACAAGAACAGAATAGATGTCATCTATTCAAAAGGACATGAAATGTACCTACATATTTAAAGGAACTATTAGCACACAAATCATTTGGCTACATGTTAAGAGAAATGTGCTTTACTTTTGGTAATGTATATGACAGAACATAAACCAAAAGGAATTTATCTGCAGAGAAAGAGGAGTAAAGAACTGTTTCACTAAAAACAAATTCTAAACATCTAGACAGGGAAATAAAAAGAAAAAAAAGCTTAACACCTTTGTCCACCAGATTAAATAGCATCAAACAATATTTTTCAAGTGAACTCTATCAACTAGTAAACAAAACAGCAAAAAGGGAAAAGAAAAAAATCAAGACAAAAACAAACAATGTAAGAGAGAAAAAAAGAAAAAAATGGATAGGAAGCAGAAGGCTAGAAACACATAACTAAAGGAGGAAAACAATAGAAAAGGAAATCAAATACAAATAGGGAGAGGGAGTTTCTATCAATATGAATTTTAAAAGGTAGTTAAGAAGTGGATATAAAGTTCAGAAGTAATAATTACATTGCGCTGAATTTTCCAGGCAGTGTAGTGGGCAAGATGATCCATCCCTCTCCAAATTACAGATACATACTAGGTAGTTTTGTGTCATTAATTCTATACCACAAGGCTTACCTTACCTACACTTCAGGGAAAAATGTGCAGGTTTTTACCTGTGCTCATGATGTTCTCTGTGTGTGCTTGATAAGAGACCTTGTTATTGTGTCTCTTCTTTGGGGGGTTTTGTTTTTGCTTTTGGGGGGTTGTTTTTGTTTTTTGTGTCAGGCTAAAACTCCGAGCGGTTCTTCATTGGTAAAATTTACGCGTATGTGACAGTACTTGCCCACCATTAAGGCAGCTACATTCCGAATTCGGGAAATTGTCTCTCTGAAAGGATTTTCCTTCCAGCGGAGCCAGTACCAGTGTTAACATTTAGAGGAAAACTCTCCTCGAATAACACCTTTGATGTAGACTTGAACCTGTGTCCTCACTGATATCAAACTCCTAGTTCCACACACTACCCACTCCTGTACATGATTTTTTAAGGGTTAAACCCAACAAATGCTGTCCCCTGATGTGTTTAACCCTTTGCATCCACTTTCAAGGAATCTTTTTTCCTGGTTCCTCGGCTAGAGCTCAGAGGTTCGTTCACCAATGCTGCAGATTTTACAGAATGATGCCACCGTTTTTACCCACCATTAAGGTAGCCATTTTCCGACATCAGGGAAGCTTTGACGGAGCAAAGGCGAGGGGATTTAGTAAACAATTCATCTTATTCTTCTTCAATGTTGCCTTACAGTGAGAAAGTTCCAATCTCGTCCGGATGGCTATGACCGCTGTCTGCTGTGTAGCGACCCCGGGCTGTGTAGATAGTGATAGATGTGTTATTATTATTGTCAGCTGACCCAGTGTGCTTACCTTCTTTCCTCATTTCTCCGAACAATTTGATCCTAGAGAATAGCTGCTGAGACCAGCTGACATCCATCCCTCTTTTTCCATCCCTCCCTCTGTCTCTTGTTTGTCTTTGTATCTACCTGCTTCTGTCTTTCTTTTGTGTGTTAAGTCTGTTCCTGTCTGACTTGACTGACTTGTCTATGTCTCTGTGTGGCTATGTGTCTGTGTGTCTGTGTGTCTTGTGTCTGTCTCTCTCTGTCTCTCTCTCTGTGTCTCTGTCTCTCTGTCTATTTGTCTCCGTCTGTCTCTGTCTCTCTGTCTCTTGTGTCTTGTCTCTGTCTGTCTGTCTGTCTGTCTGTCTGTCTGTTGTCTGTCTGTCTGTCTGTCTGTCTTCTTCTCTCTCTCTCTCTCTCTCTCTCTCTCTCTCTCTCTCTCTCTCTCTCTCTCTCTCTCTCTCTCTCTCTCTCTCTCTCTCTCTCTCTCTCTCTCTCTCTCTCTCTACATCACTTGGTTTTTACACTCTTTGTGTGTGTGTGTGTATGTGTGTGTGTGTGTTTGTGTTTGTAGTGTGTGTGTGTGTGGGGGGGGTGGGGGGAGGTTCTGTTTGTATATGCCTGTCTGTCTGCCTCTCACTCTGTCTCTCTCTGTCTCTTGTCTATCTCTGTATGTCCCTGTCTCTCCTGCCTTGCTCTGCCTGCCTGCCTGCTCTTCTCTCTTCTCCTCTCTTCTCTCTTGTCTCTCTCTCTCTCTTCCTCTCTTCTTCTGTCTTCTGTCTGTCCTGTCTTCTCTCTCTCTCTCTCTCTCTCTCTCTCTCTCTCTTCTCTCTCGTCTCTTCTCTCTCTCTTCTCTCTCTCTTCTCTCTCTCTTCTCTCTCTCTCTCTCTCTCTTCTCTCTCTCTTCTTCTCTCTCTCTCTCTCTCTCTCTCTCTCTCTCTCTCTCTCTCTCTCTCTCTCTCTCTCTCTCTCTCTCTCTCTCTCTCTCTCTCTCTCTCTCTCTCTCTCTCTCTCTCTCCAAAGGTATAAAACAGACGTGATTTAGAGAGCGGTGTGATAGCTGACCCCTATCTTGCCATTTCCTTCCCTCTCCTTGGGGAAATGAAGCCGGGAAGAGTGCTGGCACACACGCTGTAATCAGTCCTTGGCTTTGTTCTTCCTCTTCGTGCTTTTCCTCTTTGCTTTTGTTGGTATTCTAATGTAGTTTTTGTGTGTGTTTGTCTATCAATCTTTTTGCCTGCCTATCTGTTCATCTGTCTGTTTACATATTTCTGTACCTCTCCTCTCTCTGTCTCTCTGTCTCTCTGTCTGTGTCTCTGTCTCTGTCTCTCTCTCTCTGTCTCTCTGTCTCTGTCTCTGTCTCTTCTCTGTCTCTCTCTCCCCTCTCTCTCTCTCTCTCTCTCTCTCTCTCTCTCTCTCTCTCTCTCTCTCTCTTCTCTCTCTCTTCTCTCTCTCCTCTTCTCTCTCTCTCTCTCCTCTGCGTATCATGCGTATGTGTGTACGAATGCGCACGTCGCATGTGTGTTGTGTTTCTGTGTGTATTGTTTGTGCGTGTTTGGGGGGGGTTTTGTTTTCTCTGTTGTGTTGTTGTGTGTCTGTATCTGTGTTGTGTGTTGTGTGTTGTGTTGTGTCTGTGTCGTTGTTTTTTGTGCTGGTGTTAATGCATATGAATTGTATACCCTATGTGTAAATCTTACTCTATGGCGATATCTTTTTTGTAAAAAAAAAAATGTAGTGTTTAGAAGTTTCTTGTCTCTGTGAGTTTTGTTGTTGTTATCTACCCAAATGACTTAGTGTATGAAAACCGACTTCACCTTACTTTTTCTCAGACTCTTTGTGTTACTGCTACAAAGCCCTTCTGGACAGTCATGTATTGAGTATCTTGCTGTTTTTTTGAACAATAAACAAAATCCTCCGTATACAAACAGGTCAGAATACATTATTTACAGCTCTTTTTCCTCTGTTCATGCTTCTCTCTCTCGCAGAAAACTCTTCTAAATTTTCTACTGCAATTTGTGACTTATGTTCCCTGTGGGAATGTCAGGGGTCTGTCAGTGTAAACACCGTCCCCACTTTCTGGAAATTCTTTGCTAAGAAAACTTTTGTTTTTTTCTATCTTCCTCTTATTTCTGCCTTGTTCCTTTTCTTCCTGTCACCTCCTTCTTGTTTGTTTACCGCATTCGTGGTCCATTCCCCTCCGTCTTTAGCAGAAAGACCTTAAAATAACAATTCTTTTCCGCGCTGGGCCTGACGGGTTAGGTGCTAAACTGTAGTGCAAATGCATTTTCGTTCGTATAACAGATAGCAATAGCTGCTGTCTGAAAGTTTGACAAAAAAAGAAGATTGTCTCCTGAAAGGTGAAAATAAACACGAATGATACGTCATAGAAAACCGACCAATACATACTAGGGTACATCTACTCACATGGCATGAGTACAAATGAAGGAGACTGTCATTTGTACATAACACGCCGTGTGGGCATATATATATATATATATATATATATATTATATATATATATATATATATATATATATATATATATATATATATATATATATATATACATACATATATATATATATGTGTGTGTGTGTGTGTGTGTGTATCCCAACTCTCCAAACTCCCTGTCCTCACACACACACATTTGTATTGCTTGTTTTTATTTGTTTGTTTGTTTATTTATTTATTTATTATAGTTTACGTTTATATTCTGTTGAGTTTTTTTCCTTCTTTGATTTACACACTTAAAATACAACTACACCAATTATCTATAGCAGAAGAAGTAAGAAACAATCCGAAAAAGCCATACATTCATTCCAGTATGTACACGTTCTGTATTTTTAAAAAAACCGCCAGTCGCGCAAGTCTTTGTCACACGCACGCCTCTAAGTATTATTTTACAAGGTGTAATGAAGTATTGATCACTAGACAGTATTGCTACTTGCCATGACATTTTCGCAGTCTGGGGGTGTACAAGGAAACCAGCAGCAAAGCTACTGTACGGTGTGCCTCGTGTTGTTGATGAGGATTGTGTGTTAGATTGACAACGTACTGTGAAGTTCCATAGTTCAGTGCACGTAGAAGAAGCCATGGAAACAAAAAGAATTGTCACTGGCACTACTCTGTTGGAAATAATGCCACTCTGATAGTGAAAACGGAATACATATACAGGCAGGAAAAGTTTTCTTTTTTTTTTAATTAATGGGTAGCGCTGCTCTTGTGGCGACGCGCTCTCGGCGGAGAGAGCAGCCCGAATTTCACGCTGAAAAATCTGCCGTGATTTAGAGTGCTATACAATACAATACAATACAATACAATACAATACAATACAATACAATACAATACAATACAATACAATACAAAACGATACGATGCGATTCGATACAATACAATACGATACGATACGATACAATACATTACATTACAACACAACACAATACAACACAACACAACACAACACAATACAATACAATACAATACAATACAATACAATACAATACAATACAATACAATACAATACAATACAATACAATACAATATAATACAATACAATACAATATAAAAATGTGTTCAAGAGTTGTACAGATTCAACGCAGTAGGCACCAACGTGGAGAAATGAGTTTGTGTAATCGGACCTTTATCTCCACTTCTCTCTGTATCTGTCTACCTCTCTGTTTGCCTGCGTGCCATCATCTCTGTATACATGCCTGCGTCTCAGAGGCTGTCTGTCTGTCTGTCTCTCACTCTCTCTCTGTCTGTCTGTCTGTCTCTCTCTGTCTGTGCCTCTGTCTCTGTCTGTCTCTCTGTCTGTCTCTCTGGCTCTGTCTCTGTCTCTCTCACTCTCTCACTCACTCTTTCTCTTTCTTCTTTCTTTCTTCTCTCTCTCTCTCTCTCTCTCTCTCTCTCTCTCTCTCTCTCTCTCTCTCTCTCTCTCTCTCTCTCTCTCTCTCTCTCTCTCTCTCTCTCTCTCTCTCTCTCTCTCTCTCTCTCTCTCTCTCTCTCTCTCTCTCTCTCTCTCTCTCCCTCCCAATTAGAAAGACAGAACCAGTTGCTGCCGTGTCGTGAAAGAAGACAGTGAAAGAGATAACCAGTTCCTACCTACCCAGGTTTCATCATCTTGACTTTTCGGCATATAAGTTTGATCATTCTCGCTTCTTTGTAAAGAAGTTTGACCATCCTTACTTCTCGATGCAGAATTTTGGCCCTCTTGTATTTTCCATCTGAACGTAGAGTTTTAAACATCCCGACATCACACAAAATATGTGACAAAACTGAATTGTTTATCTTGAGTGTTGACCATCCTGACTTCTCCATACAGAATATTGACCATCCTGATTTCTCCACGCAGAATATTGACCATCCTGATTTCTCCACACAGAATTGTGACAAAGCTGATTTCTTCATTTAAACGTTTGATAGTCCTGACTTCTCCATGCAGAAATTGGACCATCTTGACTTCTCTAGACAGAAGTTTGATAGTCCTGACTTCTCCATGCAAAAGTTAGACTATCCTGAGTTCTCCCACCACCCAACTGCCAAAACCGTCTTTCTTTCCTGTAGATATTTTAGGAGTTGAATGATCAACACTATGTCAGGTCTAAGCATCTTTAGTCACGCCAAGTAAGGAGTTCCTTCAGCACTGCTATTCTGTCAGTTATCCAGCAAGCTAAATGAGAGGTTAGTACACACCAGTGCCCTCTCTTACTCCCCTTTTTGCCTGGTCAATGTGTGTCAGATAGGCAGTTACTGGTAGAGCAATGTTTGACAAGACAGGATCCAGTTAGTTAGAAATACACATACACATCACTATTTGAACTATATGACCAAACAGATGTTTAGTATGATAAAAAAAAAGTTATTTTCAAGTTTTTATGTGTAGAATAAAGGAAAAGTTGATTTTTAAAAATGGTAACTCCTGTTGGCAATTGTCAGTCCCGTAAAGCCTAGTCCTTTCCTCTGTGGGCTGGGTGCTAGCCTTGCACCCCAAAGAGAGAAAGATAAGGCGGCAAGGGTATAGCAGGTTAATCGTGGGCTTTGTTTTGGGGTTTTTTTTTACAACTGAACATGACTCGGTTAATTAGTTTCTGTATTGCCTTTTTCACGTAGCCGGGAGAGAAAGAAACTCTTGCAGAAGGTCAAGCCCTCTGTTCAACTCTACTGTCTGTATTAGCCTTCGTGGCTGTCCTTTCTGTCTCAGTTATCATAGCATGTTCGTGTACCCCCTTCATAGGGGGCCTTGGCCTTTAAACGAATGAACCGTCCGAGTCCTAATCCTTCGTGTCTGCCCTTCAGTTGCAAGAATGCACCTTTCCATTTCCTGCTGATATTTATTTATTTATTTATTTATTATTTATTTATTTATTTATTATCTATTTACTTATTTATTTGTGTATTTATTTGTTTGTTTATTTATATATTCATTTACTTATTTACTTATTAAATCTTTTATTATTTTGTTTATTTAGGTATTCTTTTATATCATGGATAATAGAATAATTCTTGAGGAAAAAGTAGTGAGGAAAAGTAGTGAGGATAATAGAATAATCATTCATTCGCTTTTTTACATTCAGTCCCCATGTGTATGCAGTTTTGTAACTGTTGTCATCTGTTTCCCACTGGCACAGGAAGGTAGATTCCGTGTGGACCCTTACAGTGGGAGTCTGCAGTCAGAGGGTTTAGCTATGCTTTGCAAGACATGACAGAGGATTCCCAGCAATTCTCTCCCCCTCCCCTGTAGTTTCATCTGTTTCCTTTATCTTTCATTTTTCGTTCTTTTCTCTCTGTCTGTCTGTCTGTTTCTGTGTCGGGTCTGTGTCTGTCTGTCTGTCTGTCTGTCTGTCTCTGTCTGTCTGTCTGTCTGTCTGTCTGTCTGTCTGTCTGTCTGTCTGTCTCTCTCTCTCTCTCTCTCTCTCTCTCTCTCTCTCTCTCTCTCTCTCTCTCTCTCTCTCTCTCTCTCTCTCTCTCCTCTCCCTCTCTCTCTTCTCTCTGTCTCTGTCTCTCTGTCTCTCTGTCTCTGTCTCTGTCTCTGTCTCGTCTCTCTCTCTCTACTCTCTCTCTCTCTCTCTCTCTTCTCTCTCTCTCTCTCTCTCTCTCTCTCTCTCTCTCATTTTATAAGCTCAGGAGCATAATCTTATATCTTAGAGGAGTGATAAACTGTGGAAGGCATTTCTTCTAGTTACGTTCAAGGACAGTTAAGAAAACAAATGGGATGGAAGCGGACATTGTTCGTGACCCTGTGAATTTCGAGACGAAGATTCTATTGAAAGAAGTATTTTTCCAAACTGTTCTGACCAGTACAGTAGTAATTTGCTTTATCTACATTCTGTGCTGTGTTTTGGGGACGTTTGTCAGCCTAGGAATAGGTGGGGGGTATTGACAACCTTTATTGATTAAAAAAAATATATTTTATTACAAAGATAATGGAATAACCACTCATGTGTCTTTTTTTACATCCAATCCCAGTGTGTATACAGTTTTGTCAACTTTGCCATCCGTCTCCACCGGCCCCCAAGGACCTATTCTTCCGAAAAGCGGAACGGGTTTTAACGTGTGCGAAAGATGCTCTGCGTGCGTTTGCTCAAGGGGAACTTCGTTTATAGCCTCATCCGAAGGATTTTGGGGGGGAGTGAAGTTGTGATAAAGACCTGCTGACAAGGTTAACTTTTATGGTTGGCCAAGGCATTGATACAAATAGCAGTTGGTTTTTAACCCTGTGTTACTCTGTGTACAGTTGCACAGTTTCAATCCGAGATTTGAAACTATTCTGTTGTGACAGCCCCGGTATGGCCCCTGTGGTTGGCGGAGTGATAAATAACATGATTGCTTGGTTAGGACCTACTGAAAAGTTCAGGTTTTTAGTCCATCTTTTTCAACTTTGTCATCAATTGTGAAGCTGAGTTGTGCTGGATACATTTTAAAAGTCCAGAAACAAAGTCTTTGGTATGATTAAATCATCAAAAAAATGTTTTCAAACACCTAAAAGGTAATGGGCGAATTTTTGTTTGCTCGTTTTAGGGACTTGTCTGGGTGCACTATCATTATTTGTCAGCTACCGTTACTGTCACATATTGCTTATCTGATTTTTACTTGTAGGTGAACAAGATTATAGATGCGTAATAAGCATACTTCTGTTTGAATTTCCTTTATATTATATTTTATTCCATCGACTGTGTGGATGCAAAAACACATTTGAAATAAAGGTATTGGCAGGGTCCCCGGTGCTTCTGTTTGGAGGGTAGGCAAACTGGAGTGAGATCTGGTGGGAACTGGCCTCAGCAATGAGGTGATAGAGAAGAATTTGTTCTAAGCACATTAAAATGGAATGGAGGTTAAGATGACTGGGAACAGGTACTTTACACTTGCTGAACCCATACTGCAGTGTTTTGTACATTTATCCGAGGGAGGAGGAGGAAGAGGAGGGGAGGCTGATTACCCACTGAGATGTCAATCTGTAGGAGATTTTGTTTCTACAGTTTAAGTTAGTTTTTACCCCCATTCTCCACCAACTCTTTTGGATAAGTCCTCAAGTTCGTTGGATAAGGCCTCCAGTCTTTTGAATATGACCTCAAGTCCTTTGAATATGACCTCAAGTCCTTTGAATATGACCTCAAGTCCTTCGAATAAGACCTCCATTTTTTAAGAAAGCCTCAAGTCCTCTGGATAAGACCTCAAATCCTTTGGATAAGACTTATAATTCTTTGGATAAAACCCCAAGTTATTGTGAGAAGTCTATACGCCTATGTCCCGTGTGTGAGTGCATGCACATCATTGCCACTTGTTTTTTTTTACATCCGTTGGTTGCAGAGGAAGAGGTGAGCTATTACCGTGTGGTGACATAAACGTACCCAACATGCATTTAATATCTTGGATAGGTTTGAACCACCACCGTTTCGCCCGTTGAAGGGGATTTTACCCCTGGAGTTAAAGATCAGTACCAAATCCACTCCCCCGAAAGTCCTTTAGATGAGACTATATACCGAGACCCTGTGTGAAACGCACAATGAACAACTTGTGCTCACGGTAAAACCTTTGCTGCGTTTCGGAAGATATATCATTCGTGCCAGCAAGAACGTATCGCAAAACAGATATAATTTTACCTAAAAAACAAAAACAAATAAAGTCGACTCTGGTGTATGAGGGTAGTGTTTAGATATCAGGGATGATCATTTCCATGTCAAAATGCGGCTACCTTCATGTTGGGCAAAAGCGCTCGTTTTAGCAAAAATCTTACCATTAGTGAATTTCGGAATTGTTTTCGAGGAAACAAAAAAATCTATGGACAGGTAAAGCTCTCCACAGTTTCAATTTGGTAAAAAGACATCACCTGAACTGTGTATGTCTCATCCCTATGACCCCTTTGGAAACCAACGGGGAAGTCAGACAAAGAAGGCACTAATGTGATATTTCATGCTTCTCTGGCTTGGTGTCCATGGGAAATCGTGTTTTAAGAGCGATGTGCAATGCGCTCGTGATCTGCTGACCTGGGTTCCAATCCCGTTTAAGGGGATTTTCCCCCTGGAGTTAGCATCAGTGCCAACTCCACTCCCCTGGCCCTCAAATGTCCTTCGGTTGAGACTATAAACTGAGGTCCTGTGTGAGAGCACATGCACAACATTCTTGTGCATACGTTAAAACCTGATATGCATTTTGGAAATGAAGGCCATTGTGTGCCATTGGGAACGGATGGCAAAAATCTACAAAACTGCATACATACGGTCTCTGGATTTTTTTTAAAAGCCCGAGTACTTATTCCATTATCCTCAAAATGAAAGAATGAAATAAAATGAATAAAATGTTTGGTATGTACACGTAGAAGTATGCAAGAGGTACACGCCACAGAAAGAACACATTTTTAATGTCAGTAGGAAAGGGACTTCTGAAGCATACAGTCTATCATCCATATCAAAAATAAGCTATACCAATAAACTGCATACAAACACAGCTTTGTGAAGCTCTTGAAGTAATTTACCCGTCAAGAAAATAACAATACATGGATTTGATCTCCCTTTAAACTAAAGTCCTCCCCCACCCATCCACTCAATCTACTTGTACCTCAGAGTTGTCTGGGTGACAGCTTTTTGGATGAGAAGATAAACCTATGTTCAATACATATTTATCACACATAAAAGAACTCATAGCAACAAGAGATATGTCCCTGATTATTTTTTAAAAATCAGTTTAAAAGCTTTCTGATGAGAAACAGTGCATATGGAAACAGAACAGAAAAAAATATGAAGAGCACTGCTCTTGTGGCAGCATGCTTTCCCCAGTGATGTCGACATGAATTTCACGCAGACACCTACCACAATTGAAAGTGGTATGCAAGAAAACACAGCACAATACCTAAACAACACGCGCAGCACACTATCATTATCTGACATACAGTTTATGATCCTTTGTTCCTACTTTCAGAAATACTGGAGATTTTCCCGTCAGAACTAAAGAATCGGGGAAATAAATCATCAAAGATTCGACAACGGTGTTCTCACTGCCACACTGAACAATGCAGTCGGCTGTCAGCAAGGTGGTATGACTGACAAAGCTCAGAGGTTGCATTTTCTACGTTTTTTTTCCAACACTAAACGCCAAACGTCCTTCGGATGAGACTATAAACCGAGGCCCCGTGTGTGAACGCACGCAGAACATCTTGAGCACACGTTAAATCCTGTTCCGCTTTTCGTAAGAGTAGGCCATCGTGTGCCGTTGGGAAGAGATGACATTTAAAAAGCTGTATACACAAGGGGACTGGATGTACAAAAAAAAAGCACAAGAGAGCTTAGTCCATTATCCTCGATATAAAAGAATGAAATAAATAAAATGAAAAAACGTCAATCCTTGTGGGGATACCGAGGATCTTTCATTATAAACAGCATCCATACTTTCTGGAAACCGTGTGCTACAATTCCCTCTTTTCGCTTCTTTTTGTTTCTGCCTTGCTCCTTTTCTTCCTGTCACCACCTTCGTGTCTTTATTTTTTACCTTCTTGGTCCATTCTTCCGATCCGCCTTTTTTCAGGAAGACTTACAAGATAACAATTCTTTCCCACGCGGGAGTCAGATGCACTGAGCCTGACTTGTCAGGCAATTAACGGCAGCGCAACGCATTTTCGCATAATTATAGGAAAAGTTAACAAAAGTCGCTGTTTGAGCGAAAGAAGAATAACAAAAAAGAAGATACTTTTAAAGACATCAGAGAGGTGGGCATTCACATTGCAAATACAAAACTGCAAATCATAACCAACACTATCATTCCTCTTGGTCCTCAATGTTCACACAGCAACTATATTAGTGAAAATGCGTTGTGTACATTATTCCTGTAAACACTGTAAAAACTGTAAAAGATTGCATTACACCAACACCATTGTGCTGTTGTGACTTCCAGAGGCTGTAGATGTGCTCAGTCTTCTCAACTTAGAAAGAAATATTCGGTTGACTTAAACGAGAACACCTTGCAGCCCTTCATAAAAGTCCAGTAAAGTTAAACACATTTCGTTCAACACATGAATAAATAAAACTTCCCGAAACCATTTTTTTTTCTGAAATATCTCAGACATTCAGTACACACGTATTATCAAAGCTGCATACACATCTTGCACAGCATCGACACTACACACACAGAAATTTCACGACTTCTTATGTACGTCCGGAAACAGAAGTTTCTACAGAAGGCATTGCAATATCAGAGATAGACCTTTCTTCACTAGCAGGCAACCATCAACCATCCCAAGTGTACAACATAGATCAGCTAAGCGTGTGGTTTCGTTTCCAACACTAAACGCCAAACGTCAAGCCCCGTGGGGATACCGGGGACCCATCAATGTAAACAGCACCCACACCTTTTGGAAACCGTGTGTTAGAATTCCCTCTTTTCTGCCTCTCTCTTTGTTTCTGCCTTGTCCATCTTTCTGTCCTCTCCTTCCTGTCTATTTTTTTGCCTTCTTGGTCCATTCTTCTGCCTGTCAAAACAAAGGTGAAATCATGTCTTCATGGCAAAATGCAACTGTTAGAAACGTTAGGGGAGTCTGGTGATTACAGCGTTGCACTCACGATTTAATGGCCCAGGTTCAAGCAACTACTGAGGCGCCTGGTCATATGGATGTTTCCCTTGGAGTGAACATCAGTACTTATCCTTCTCCGCTGAAAGTCTTTCGAATAAGACCATAACCCACCCCTGCCCGTTTCCACTCAGCACACTCCAATCGAGACAACACAAAACAAGGTAAAATCAGTCTTCCAAAGTCTTTCGTATGTACACAGCATTCACACAAACATAAATGGCAGCAACCATTCACACACAAATACAAATCGATCTTCAAAATAACAAACGTACCACTCTTTTGATTTAAGAAACAAAACTAGCCCCCAAAATATTGTACAATAATATTTCCACAGCGTTCCGTAAGTTAAAATCTACTTGTTACCAAGGGCACACCTACACTGAATATGCTTCTACGCCAGGAATGAATGATATTGATATGGTCATGTTAAAAGCCACTTCACTATATCACACTAATACTGAATGATATTACTACAGCAGGGGACACTATTTCTATTTGTTATTATGAAAATAAAATCAGAAGGAAACTTAAGAACTCAATGTCTGAACTGTGCATTTAAGAACAGGTTACACTATGTGTAGGTTATACGTTGATGAGAGTCAGCATGGTACACATATCATGTTTTTCCCAATCAAGGAATGCCCTGACCACACAAAAGATTCAATGAGAATATGACATGGCTCTGATCCACAACAAACTACAATGCTGAAAAGAACCATGCACTAATAAGACTTTACACCAAACCCTTATAAACAAGGGTAGACAGGCAGACAGACAGACAGACAGACAGACAGACAGACAGACAGACAGACAGACAGATAGATAGATAGATAGATAGATAGACAGATAGATAGATAGATAGATAGATAGATAGATAGATAGATAGATAGATAGATAGATAGATAGATAGATCAATAGACAGACTGACTGACAGACAGACAGACAGACAGACAGACAGATAGATAGATAGATAGATAGATAGATAGATAGATAGATAGATAGATAGATAGATAGATAGATAGATAGATAGATAGATCGATCGATTGATCGATCGATCGATCGATCGATCGATCGATAGGTCGAAAGGTCGATAGACTGATAGATCAATCATTAGATAGATCGATAAATCGATCAATAGATAGATAGATAGATAGACAGACAGACAGACAGACAGACAGACAGACAGACAAACAGACAGACAGATAGACATAAAGACATAAAGACAGACAAACAGACAAACAGATAGATAGATAGATAGATAGATAGATAGATAGATAGATAGATAGATAGATAGATAGATAGATAGATAGATAGGTGGATAGGTAGATAGGTAGATAGGTAGATAGATAGGTAGGTAGATAGATAGATAGATAGATAGATAGATAGATAGATAGATAGATAGATAGATAGATAGATAGATAGATAGATAGATAGATAGATAGATAGATAGATAGATAGATAGATAGATAGATAGATAGATAGATCGATCGATAACAGAAAAATTGAAAGATGGTTGTTTAAAGATGGATCGTTGTTTAAAAAACTGATTAATATGGGATTGACGAGAAATAAACATCTACTGATTTGTTGCTTTGTCGGTAGACAAATTGATTTCTTGTATAGTGTGTATATTGTTTACCTCAGAGTATGTATATTATTTACCTGGGGCACTTTTCCCAGCCTTGGCGAGCCGTATCTTCAGGACTTCAACCATTTTATCTTCTAGCTTCTGATGCTGCCATTGTCCCCTTGCCGTCCCCAGGTAGAGAAGGGGATGGAGAGCAGAGTTGAAGGGTAAAACCAGCACCACCATGGTGTCGTGAATCTGATCGAAAATGGCCAGGCCATGCCAACGAATCAGCGCGGCCAGTGCAAGCGCAATCCAGCAAACAGCCTCTGTCACTGCAAACTTTCTCACCACGTGGACTGAGTGCAACACTGATTTATGTACAGGATTCAGTGTTAGTCTGTGCTTGGAAGTTCGTGTGTAGAGCACAGCCTGTCCAGCTACCATCATTACGCAGCAACTACAGTTGACTATTTCAGCGACTGTAAACCATCTGAAGTGTTGTCCAGAAGGATCAATGTCAAACAAAGCCAGACGACACAGACCAGACTGACCCTGCAGGCCCCAGTGTGACAACCCAGGAAGAAATGGAACTGCTGCCATCAAGAAGCCAATGACCCACACAATAGCACAAGCTGTGGCTCTTGAATATTTGCTGAACCTCCACGACTGCCCAGGAAAACAGAAGATGGTGACATGATACATCGTTAGGAAGCTGATGATCAGCACAGACACAACACCAGATAGAAAAGAAAGAAACCCGGCTAGTTTGCAAATTGTACCATTAGTCCAAGCTTTCTCAAAATGAATGTAGTTTCCAAAATATATGTGATTTGCTGACACAATGATGCTGACATGAGTTCCCATACAAATGCTAGCAAACTGCTGTTGGCCAATCAAATTCACGAAACTTTTTCGGAACAATTTAGTGACTGCAGGAGAAACCAGCAAACAAAGGGAATTCCCTATTATGGACAAAAAGCCAATGACCCAAAAGAACACCCGGTACAGCTCGGTTGGTATCAGCATTGTACATGAGGGGAGGACAAACTGACGTACCAGACAGTTGATTTGGTTGGAATGTCTAGGAAGTAAGTTCTTGCAACAAAGCCTAAAGTTGGAGGCTAGAATACGCTCTATCTCGTGCAAATTCAACAACAGATCTAGGGGAAAGCTGGTGACGGGGTTTCTTGCTATATCCAGTTGTTTGATGAGCGGGATGTTTTTTAATCCTACCTGTCCAATAGTTTTGATAGCGGAAAAAGAAACATTTAAAATCTCTCCTTTTGGTAAGTAGAGTGATGTTAGAGCATGAAAAATGTTAGAATACGTTTGGGACACTTGCAGTTGTCTCAGTGCATAGTGAACTGGACTGACCTTTTCCATCTCTACACTGCTGAGAGGGTTGTTTTCTAACCGCACAGTTTTTAAATGGGGTAATCCAAGGAGGACACTTATATTGAAACTTTTAATCTGGTTAGCAGTAAGATCAAGAGACTGGAGGTTCAAAAGCTCACTGTGTGAAATGTTATAAAGAAAACATCGAGATAGTTTCAAGTAAACAAGATAGATATTTCTATCAAGATCAGCCAGTGACATGTTTGAGTCTGTTGCATCAAGATAACGTAAGTGGGGATATAAGTCTGAGGGAAATTGTGTTTCGCAATGGAAAGCATAGCCTTGACACTGACAACCCTCAGGACATGTAAAGTCACACATCAGCTCATCATCTCGATTTGGACACTGACCCCAGCCATCACAAAGATGATCTCCATGCACGCACACTGGGGAAGAACCGACATCGGTAGAAACCGGGGCATATCACTGTGTCACAACCTTGCTCATCTTCTCCATAAACACAGTCAGAAAATCCATTACACCGCGTGTACACAGGCAGACAGTACAGGGACTCAGTTTGACACCTATAATGACTGTCAGGACAGGACTGGTCCACTGACATCACCTGATGAGTAAAGTAGCCGGTTCCATCCAGATTGATATAAAGCCACTGTTTTACGGCATCATATTGGGAACTGTTGGGATGTATACAGTCCTTTCTACACCCCAACTCATCTGAATCATCTAGGAGGTCTGAGAAGTGATTGCAACGTTGACTGGATAGCACACACTGGCCTTGAGAACAGAAATACCCAGGATATGAAGAATGCTCACAAAACAACTCATCACTTCCATCCGGACAGTCTTCTCTGAAGTCACAGAGGAAGACGTAAAGTACAGTTGAAATATCATCATCACAGCCGAACAAGACATCAGAATGCTGATATTTCCTGTCTGCAACAAAGGCTGCAGTGTCTTGAGCACCACTAATGTTTGCAAATGTGCCTGATCTTGAACCTGTGTCCTTAATGCGAAGAGGATCGCACGGCAGAAACGAGTGTGTGACGTGCCTAGACACAGGACAGGGAAGCAGGTACTGGTGTGTGTGACCTGGGTAGGTGGCTGGGAGGAACCCGCAGACACTTCGGGAAGAACGACACTTTCCTCTCGTGACCTAACCTCACAAACAAGTTCACACTCTGTCTTTTTTCTTACAATTGCCATTGATAAAGTACCGAAAAAGTTTATATCCCTCCCTGGGTTGTATGGAACGTTGAAATAAAAATGATGTATAGCGTAGATAAAGGTATTGTCAGACCATTTCCGAAATGCGCTGTAGTGAAATGGCACAGCTATCCAGCCTGACCTTAATCCAACCATGACACTGAAGTCAAACTGGTTCTGGAATAAATGTGCAAAATCCGTCTGTTCTCTTCTTGTTTTTATGGATGCTAGCCTACCTTTTATTTTTTGGCATTCAATTTGAAAAAAGCTGACATCTACCGATTTTGTCAAGAAGACTATCTGAAAACACTTGTTTCGGGAAGCCACCAGTCCTTGGCAGTGAGGACTGCTGAAGGCGCAGTGTTCTGTTTCATCCCGTCCATCTTCACACTCTGTCATCAAGTTACAGTCCACATGCTCCTGAATCTCCGAGTACTCGTTGACAGAGCAGTTGATCAAACCACTGGGCAATATCATTGGCTGGTTCTTTATAGAAATGGCTGAAATGTATACTGTCAACAAAGAAAGATATACCGAAGGACTGTCATCGAAAAGTAGGAGCTTTAGATAAGACGCATGGACAACAACAACGGAGCGTGTGGGACACGAACAACATATCTGATGAAGATTACATTTAGTTTTATTTGGTTCGAAATACTCTATGTCAACAACTGTAGAAGCTTGCATTGGGTCCTTTCTATCACAAGAAAAAAACAGTCTCATTCTCTGTTGAATGCTGATCATCATAAGACGCCTGGAGGATACTCTCCATTCAACACTGCGCGGCCAATTTGCCGGCCATGTTATGTCAAAGGGTATAGTCAGATACCCTGAATAGTTTCCAGTTTGTTTCACAATATAGCTTTTAAACGGCACTGTTTTAATCCACACTTTGGTCCATGGCCTGTTCACGCTTTCTATAAACATGTAAGTCCTATGTTCGAAAACCATTTCTTCCATGGAATGCGAACCACATCTTACAGTAATTTGGAATGAACCAGTAGATACAGAAAGTATCCATCGCCTCAGATCACACCAATAGGCAAACCTTTGCAGAACAGCTTGCACGTATTCCCCCTTGCGTGTTTTGATGTGCAGCTTACAGAAAGAAGTGAGGTCTTCACACACACCATAGACCACACCCTGCTGGGCTGTAGGTTTTATATGACTGTTCTTACAATCTGAGGCGTTGACCTGCAGAAAGATGCTGCCTGTGTTGTTCTGGTTTATCAGGTACTCCACACCTGGACACAGGTCAGTGATCTGGAGCAGATCAGCTGAGGTGCTGGTGTACCCGTTGTGTGTACCCCTCTGATGTGTGACCACCTCACCAGACGCCAATAGGAGGCGATGTGTCAGTCCACACAGCACAGAAACCCACAAAGACATGACAGTGGCGCGCCTTAGTCTGGCGCCACGGACAGAGAAGACACCCATCCCTGCGTCTTCTTTTTCTTGTTGACTTGTGGTGATAGTTGAATAGATAGTTGAAGTGGATCGGTAGTCTAGAGGTAACGCACCTGTCTAGAAAGCGAAAAGTCCGGGTCGAAGTGTGCGGTGGCTCGAATCCTGTTTAGGCCCCAAATATTTTCCCTATCCATTAGACCCTGAGTGGCCGTCTGGGCGCTAGTTTTTCGGATGAGACGATAAACCGAGGTCCCGTGTGTTACACATCATTATTTAGCGCAGAACAACTCACGGCAACAAGAGATGTCCCTTGCAAAAATCTGTAGAAAAAGCCACTCTGATAGGTAAAGAAATACAGTTGCAGACAGGAAAAAAAATAATGGGTAGGCGCTGCGCTTGTGGCGACGCGCTCTCCCCGGGAGAGCAGCCCAAATTTCACGCAGGGAAATTGCTGTGACATAAAGTGGCGTAAAATTTTAAAAAATATTTAAAAAAATTATAATAAAATCGTCCTGTTTTGCAGTGTTTACTCTTACAGTACAAGCAGTTGACACGTTATCCATCAAGTCCTCCTAGCTGATTTTTAATAGTTGATGGATTATGTCATTTTGAATGTTTTCTTCAAAGCCACAAGAAGCTGACACGTTTTGCTGTAATGCCCTGTTACTATAATTATCGAAGTTTCTCTAAATTCTGACAAGCACGGTATTTCTAAGGGTGATGATCCTGACAATAACCATAGAGACTCGGATCATCCACATGGGGACACACACAGAGTAATGGCGACACACATAGAGCAATGGCGACACACATAGAGTAATGGTGACACACACATAGTAATGGTTGACACACACAGAGTAATGGTGACGTACACAGAGTAATAGTAACATACACACAGTAATGTTGACATGCACACAGTAATGGTGACATACATTAATGGTGACATACACACAGTTAAGGGTAATATCCACAGTAATGGTGATATACTACAGTAACGGTGACACGCACATAGTAATGGTGACATACACAGACAATGGTGACAAACACACACACAGTAATGGTAACACACACAGTAATGGTGACATGCACAAAGTAATGATGACATACACAGAGATGGTGACATACACACAGTAATGGTGACATACACAGAGACGGTGACATACACAGGGTAGTGGTGACATACACACAGTAATGGTGACAACACACAGTAATAGTAGCAACACATAGCAATGGTGACATGCACACAGTAATGGTGACATACACACAGTAATAGTAGCAACACATAGCAATGTAAACACACAGTATAGTAGCAAAATAGCAATGTGACATACACACAGTAATATAGCAACACATAGCAATGGTGACATACACACAGTAATAGTACAACACACAGTAATGGTGACATACACACAGTAATAGTAGCAACACACAGTAATGTGACATACAACAGTAATATAGCAACACATAGCAATGGTGACATACACACAGTAATAGTAGCAACACATAGCAATGGTGACATACACACAGTAATAGTAGCAACAACAGTAATGGTGACATACACACAGTAATAGTAGCAACACACAGTAATGGTGACATGCACACAGTAATAGTAGCAACACGCAGTAATGGTGACATGCACACAGTAATAGTAGCAACACGCAGTAATGGTGACATGCACACAGTAATAGTAGCAACACGCAGTAATGGTGACATGCACACAGTAATAGTGACAACATACAGTAAAGGGGACAACACACGGAAACGGCAACATACACACAGTAACGGTGGAAACACACATTAATGTGCCTTACACTCACAGTTATGGTGACCACACATAGTAATGTCAGAACACACAGTAATGGTGACAACACACAGTAGTGGTGACAACACACAACAGTGGTGACATAGACACACAGTAATGGTGACATAGACACACAGTAATGGTGACATAGACACACAGTAATGGTGATATACACACAGTAATTGTGATATACACACAGTAATGGTGACATACACATAGTAATGGTAACACACACACACAGTAGTGGTGATATACACACAGTAATGGTGACATACACACAGTAATGGTGACATTCACACAGTAATGGTGACATACATACAGTAATGGTGATATACACACAGTAATGGCAACATACACACAGTAATGGTTACATACACACAGCAATCGTGATATACACAAAATAATGGTGACATACACACAGTAGGAGCGGATGACAAAATTATAACAAACCAGCATGCACACAGGTGTCGTGTTTAGACACCATCCCTGAGGAAAAATCGGGGAGTTGGAGTCCCAGAGCGGCTCGGAGCTGTAGGTATATGGCAACGTTCTGGTGGCTCCTGCGACGGTACTGGAACCATTTGTATCGGTCAATGCCCTTCCAATGGATCATTCCAGTGCCGTGGAGAGGAGGGGTCTGCTGCATGGGTAACAGCTTGCCCTCCATACATACTTGCCCAGGCTTTGCGCTCTAAAGACTAGAGCGCAACTCCATAGTCTTCCGAGACTGTGAGTGCCTACACACAGAAATCGTGATATACACACAATAATCGTGACATACACACAGTAATGGTACACACACACACACACACACACACACACACACACACACACACACACACACACACACACACACACACACACACACACACACACACAGTAAGGGCGATATACACACAGTAACGGTGAGATACACACAGTAATGGTGCATATACACACAGTAATGGTGATATACACACAGTAATGGTGATATACACACAGCAATGGTTACACACACACAGTAAGGGTGGCACACATAGTACTGGTGACAAACACAGAGCAATGGTGACAAAACACATACAGTAATGGTGACATACACACAGTAATAGTGACAACACACACATTTAACTGTGGCATACACACAGTAATAGTGACAACACACACATTGATGGTGGCATACACACAGTGATACTGGCAACACACAGTAATGCTCAGGATCTAGGTGGAAGGGAGTGGACAGAGTTCAAAATATTTCATAAGTATTGGAGTAAGAGTGACTGGTCTAATCATTTAAAACTTTGGATGGTTGTTTTTGGGAACAGGACAAATGACTGATTTCTTCAAAGACTGGTTACATCATTTGTCTCATAAAAAATATATATAAATAAGGCGTGTGGTGAGCAGTTGTGTCATGCTTTTAGTGTTTTATTTTCTTTATCTTTTAAAACATGTAGTGTACCCAGTCTCAGGACGAAATCAATCATTTTGTATTATAATCATGTCCTGTTCCAAAATAACTGGATGGATTTTTTTTTTTTTGGGGGGACAGGATCAAAAGATAAAGAAAATAAAACACTAAAAAAAAATGACACAACTGTCAGCAAAACACCTCCGACAATCTTCCACCAACACCATTCACACCCACAGCTTTCTTCACACGCAATCTCCCAAACACAATTAATTTGACATCTTTAGCATTAACAGTAACATTATAAGTATTTAGATGTTTAGTTATTAGACGCACAGGAATAGTGACAATACGCACAGTAATGGTGACATACACACAGCAATGGTGACATACACACAGTAATGATGACATACGCACAGTAATGGTGACATACGCACAGTGATGGTGACATACACAATGTAATGGTAACATATACACAGTAATGGTGACATACACACAACCCCTCTCCCATTATGAGGGAAGCCGCATTCTGACTTCGGGAATATTTATTTTATTTTATTTTTATTTATTTTATATCATTCCACTTTATGTCACAGCAGATTTCTCTGCGTGAAATTTGGGTGCTCTCCCCGGGAGAGCGCCTCGCCACAAGTGTAGCGCCTATCCATTTTTTTTTTTACTGGATATGTTTGTGTTTCCGTGACCCACCGACGCTGACATGAACTACACGATCTTTACTGTGTATGATTAATATTTTGTGTTTATACACAAAGGAAAGGCACTGGCGGGTCTTCACTAGAAGTTGCAGGTCTGCACTTGAAGTAGACCTGGGAGTTCGTAAAAATCCCCACCCTTATTTTACCAGTCGCCGGCGAGATTCAAACCCACGAGTTTATAGACCAATGAAATTGTATTCAAATGACTTAAACCGCTCGGTTA
>CM060319.1:36920152-36925152 GCA_030674155.1 Stramonita haemastoma | reverse complement strand
TTGAATGAGATTCGAACCCGCGTCAGATAAATGGACAGAGGAAGGTAGTGAACACCCTTTAAATCGAATTAAGAAGAAGAAAGAAGAAGAAGAAGAAAGAAGAAGAAGAAGAAGAAGAAGAAGAAGAAGAAGAAGAAGAAGAAGAAGAAGAACAAGAACAAGAAGAACAAGAAGAACAAGAAGAAGAAGAAGAAGAAGAAGAAGAAGAAGAAGAAGAAGAAGAAGAAGAAGAAGAAGAAGAAGAAGAACAACAACAACAACAACAATAATAATAATTGCACAGAAGAAGAAGAAGAAGAAGAAGAAGAAGAAGAAGAAGAAGAAGAAGAAGAACAACAACAACAACAACAACAACAACAACAACAACAACAACAACAACAACAACAACAACAACAACAACAACATCAAGAGCAAGAAGAAGAAGAAGAAGAACAACAACAACAAGATTTTTTCTTCTTTTATGGAAACTACTGGACAGTATACGAAGAGTTTGCTGTAGATGACACTGTCAACAGAACTTTTTAATCAAAATACTTCAATCATTCCTGTTTTATAAGGGGTTTTCAAATATATATATATATATATATATATATATAGAGAGAGAGAGAGAGAGAGAGAGAGATAGATAGATAGATAGATAGATAGATAGATAGATAGATAGATAGATAGAGAGATAGAGAGATAGAGAGATAGAGAGATAGAGAGATAGAGAGATAGATAGAGATAGAGAGATAGATAGAGAGATAGATAGAGAGAGAGATAGATAGAGAGATAGATAGAGAGATAGATAGAGAGATAGATAGAGAGATAGATAGAGATAGATAGAGAGATAGATAGAATAGATAGATAGATAGATAGATAGATAGATAGATAGATAGATAGATAGATAGATAGATAGATAGATAGATAGATAGATAGATAGATAGATAGATAGATAGATAGATAGATAGAATAGATAGATAGATAGATAGATAGATAGATAGATAGATAGATAGATAGATAGATAGATAGATAGATAGATAGATAGATAGATAGATAGATAGATAGATAGATGGATAGATAGATACATAGATAGATAGATAGATAGATAGATATAACTCTGCAACTCGTCTGGTCCTCAGAAAGAAAACATCTGACACAGTATCCCTCTCTTGCAATCTAACCACTGGCTGCCCGTTCCACAGAGAGTAGACAAGTTCAGTACCCTCTGTTACAAATGTATCCATAAAACTGCACCCTCCTACCTCTGTGAATGTCTTCACTTGTACACACCTTCTCGCTTCCTCCGCTCGGCCGCAAATACCTTGTCCTTAAGAACACCTCGATTCAACCTGTCTACCGTTGGCCACCGCTCTTTCTCTGTTTCTAGTCCATCGATCTGGAATGACCTCCCTCTCTCCCTCCGGAACAAGCCTATTTATGACACTTTTAAATCCAACATCAAGACACACTTATTTCAAACCTAAGATTTTCTCCTTCTGTTTCCATTTCTTATCTGTCCCTGCCTTCAACATCTATCTGTCAAAGTGTATAACCATTATAAGTGTGTGTGTGCGCGCGCATGTGTGCGTGTGTGTGCGTGTGTGGTCACGTGTGTGTGAGCGTGCGTGTGTGTGTACATTCGATGTTGCTAAAACTATCAATGTTCTTGATTGCTTATATGTTGTATTGGTCGAATGCAAGCGCTTTGGTTTGTTTTTTTTACAAGATAGACGCTATATAAATTCCATGTGTTATTATTATTATTATGATTAATATGATTATGATTATTATGATTATTGTTAGTAGTAGTCGTAGTAATATCAATATTAGTATTATTACTATCATTAGTAGCATTACTATTATATAATTCTATGTATCTGCGTGTACATATATACATATATATATATATAGAGAGAGAGAGAGAGAGAGAGAGAGAGAGAGAGAGAGAGAGATAGATAGATAGATAGATAGATAGATAGATAGATAGATAGATAGATAGATAGATAGATAGATAGATAGATAGATAGATAGATAGATAGATAGAGAGAGAGAGATAGAGAGAGAGAGAGAGATAGATAGATAGATAGATAGATAGATAGATAGATAGATAGATAGATAGATAGATAGATAGATAGATAGATAGATAGATAGATAGATAGATAGATATATGTGTGTGTGAGTGTGTCTTTGTAAATATGTATGTGTATGTATGTATGTACATATACATATATATATAGATAAATAGAAATATTTATATATATGTATATATATATATATGTATATATATATATATATATATATATATATATATATATATATATATATATATATATATATATATATATATATATATATGTCTTCACCTACAGAATATTTTACACTTATTATGACATCCACCGGCCTCTGGATATATCAGCATGAGAAAAAACCTGAGTAACCTTAAAGAAGACGGAACAGCGTGTCATACTCTGAAGGTGCCACCTATACATGCGGCTATGGTCAGTGTCACGAAGGAGCCTGATACCTTAATCAGGCGGTCAATACGCTTAGACCTGTATACCGTTCCCTGCCAGAGAGCACTACCTTCTCCTAAATACAAATATGGTGTGTGGCTGAGTCACAAGGCGTACTATACCGTTGTTCTGAACAGCTCCTATATCAGTGCAGCCATCGACCTGTGTAGCTGTAGGGACAAGACATGCTTTACGTTGTCCTTTTCCTTCTTTCCTGAACACAAAAAGCCTGTGAAATTGGCCAGTGGTCTGTGGAACTGCTCTGTAGAGCATTACGCCAGCTTCCACCACCACCTGGCCTGTAATCTGAGGACAGAGTGTGAGGATGAAAGGGATGAAACGGCTGACTGTCCCTTCAGCAGTCCTCAGTGTGATGGAATGATTGAGTTATGTCACCGTTGTTATACCTTTTCAAAGGGCCTCGCCCATGATAAAAAGTATTCCTACGACAAGGCCAGTGAGTATTGTAAATCTATAGGTGGCTTTTTGAGCTGGCCTACGTGTTATAATGATTTGGTTGCAACATTCTTTCATGAAAAAAACGTATCTTTATATAAGCAGGATCGATTTTGGATTGGTTTATACTCTAATGATCTATCACTTCCAAAAATGTACGCATTGAGTATCGTAAGAGAAGATACAACAGTCTTGCATCATTCTACGCCAGTGTGTACAAAATTGTTTTTCGGGAAGAAAGCACGTTTTTTTGTATATAATGATTGCGTGGGTTATTGTGCTTCCGGAGCTAAAGGATGCTGGAAGAAAAGACCGTTTTGTGAAATTCAGCAAAACCTCACAAGGGGTGGATTTCACCACTCTAAAGCAGTTTTTGTGCACACTTCGGGGGGTTGGGATTCAGGAGGACAGAAATCCATGACAACATGCGCGGAAGGTCATGTAACACACACATTCCTCTTATGTGGTTTTCATCATTATCAGATATGTGATCAACAGTCCGCATCTCGCTGTGTCTTTTCTGATCAGTTACCAGACAGCCATGGATTCGCTTCATTGATCCATCGTGTCCATGTCGTACCTACATTTACCTGTAATGATCAGGTGACGAGATTGTCTTATACCTTAGTGTGTGATTTCATCACTGACTGTTTGGACGAAAGTGATGAGAGTTTCTGTCAGCATCCTTCATGCACTGGACAGTTCAGGTGCACTAGTGGTCAGTGTGTGTCCTTGGACAGGGTGTGTGATCACAGGTACCACTGCCAGGACCGGTCTGATGAACAAAGCTGTGCTTACTTTCAATCTAAAACTATTAAGCAGCCACTTGCTGCATCCCCTGCCCTTGTTTATTTTGATGGTATTGAACGCTTTGTCTCCATCCCCATGAATTCTACAGAGCCCTGTCCTGACAACTACTATCGTTGTCCTGGGGACTTCAATGACTGTCTGCCAGTCTACACACGATGTAACTCCATGTATGACTGCATTGACCACCAGGATGAAGAGGGGTGTGGAGAAATAGCGTGTTCGGGATTATTTCGATGCAGACGTTCAAGCATATGTGTACACAGTGAGCACATTTGTGATGGCTGGTCTCACTGTCCAATGAACGATGATGAACTGGTGTGTAACGCAGCATGTCCAATTAACTGCCTGTGTCAAGGCCACACCTTTCTGTGTCCTAAGCCCTTCTCTGCAGCTCACTTCCCCCAGCTTCGCTACTTGGATGCTTCAGGGTCAGGCATGACCCTGTCAGACGTGCAGGACAATCTTCTGCTCATAGGCGTGGTCTTTGCGTACTGCTCTATTCACTCCTTACCCCAAACACACTCCGTCAATTTGAGGAGTCTTGATCTCAGCGGCAACATACTGCAGAACGTCAATGTGACATCTTTTCGGGGTTTGGAAAAGTTGCAGTCCCTGTCCTTGACTGACAATCCTCTGATCTCCCTTCACACAGGTCCCCCGTCTGCTCTGCAGCACAGAGCGCTCACATCCCTGGATCTGTCCTACACCACACTGACAGTGCTGGACACCACACCGCTGGCAATGTTTCCTCACCTGCAGAAACTGAATTTAACCTCCACCTCTATTCGCGCCATCAGCCCACCAGGTTTTCAGGTGACGCCATTTCTAAAAGAACTGTACATGGACAACAGCCCTATTGCAACCTTTCCACCCAACATATTGAAATCTCTGTCTCATCTGCAGCGTGTGTCAGGACAAAACTATAAGTTTTGTTGCAGTCAGATTCGTCCGGATACTATTAGCAATCTCATTTGTATTGCGCCGAAAGACGAAATTTCTTCGTGTGATGATTTGTTGCAATCCTGGGCATACCGTGGGTTTCTGTGGCTGGTGGCCTGTCTGTCACTGGTTGGTAATGTCTTCTGTTGCTGCGCACGTTTGTTTTCGAGGAGTCTGGTGTCTTCCAGTGGCTTCAGTGTGTTCGTCACCAACCTTACCATGGCTGACTTTCTGATGGGGTCTACATCACCATCATTGGCGTGGCTGATGAATGGTTCCGAGGACAATATCTCTACAAAG
>CM060319.1:36912652-36915152 GCA_030674155.1 Stramonita haemastoma | reverse complement strand
TATTGTATTGTATTGTATTGTATTGTATTGTATTGTATTGTATTGTATTGTATTGTATTGTATTGTATGTATTGTATTGTATTGTATTGTGTTGTATTGTATTGTATTGTGTTGTATTGTATTGTATTGTATTGTATTGTATTGTATTGTATTGTATTGTATTGTATTGTATTGTATTGTGTTGTATTGTATTGTATTGTGTTGTATTGTATTGTATTGTATTGTATTGTATTGTATTGTATTGTATTGTATTGTACTGTATTGTATTGTATTGTGTCGTATCCTGTAATGTTGTATCGCATTATATACTGTAACGCATCGCATCGCATATATCATATCACATCGTATTGTATTGTGCTGTATTGTGTTTTAATTTACTATTTCTATCGTAACGCATAGTATCGTATCACATCATAATTATAGTCTTGAGATGTACCGTCTCGTGTTGCGTTGCATCGTATTGTATCATTTTGCATTGTATCATATTGTATCGTATCGTATTGCATCGTATCGTATTGTATTGCATTGTGTTGCATTGCATTGTATTGTATTGCATCGCACTGTGTTGTATTTCATCGCATTGCAATGTATCGTATCTCTTTTTCAGTCATGAAAGATTTATCTGTGTAAAATCCAAGCCACTCTCCCCGAGGAATAAGCATTGCCTACAAGAGCAGTCCCACCCTCTTTAACCTGCCTCTAGGTGTGTTTGTGATGATGATGATGATGATGATGATGATGATGATGATGATGATGATGATGATGATGATGATGATGATGATGATGATGATGATGAAGATGATGATGATGATGATGATGATGATGATGATGATGATGATGATGACGATAGGTGTGTTTGACTGTCTGTGACAATGATGATGATAGGAGAGCTATGTTATAAAATGTCAAATGTACAATGGTCCGATGTTGTCTCTTTAAAGCACAAAACCGTCAAACCAAATATCACAGCAATCTAAAGCTATCTACCATCATATATACATGCCTGCCTGCAAAACATGGTATGGGAAATACACGTTTTGAAAGAATGCAAAATATCAGTGAATACGGACGAACTTTATATCTTGAAATAAGTTTGCCAAACACGCTGAATTTTGCGAGCTGAAAAGTAGGCATACTTTCTCGGCAAATACGTCTAGAAACATTTGGAGGGGGTGTGGCGAGCTTTCTGTTTGACACCTGCATTTCAACTTTCTTATAAGGCCTAGTGTAGTGGAAGTGAAAATGCTGCTTTTACTGTTCTTCAACTTTTTAGAGTTTATTTCTTAGTCAGAAGTGTTGCTTCGTTTCTTCTTCCCCTATGATGTCGAGGTCAAGCGCAGTGAGATGCTAGTTTTGGGTAATATTACTGGACCAATGTTGTTATCTAACAATTACGCGACTGATATGACGCAACATTTTACTCTCGATGTCAGGATAATGATGTTTGAGACAAAGTTGTAAGGACTGCAATATGAGTTTATCTGTTATACCTGGTAGCTTACGTACAAACACCCATCTTGGGACTTGTTCATGTATCCCCATTTCGACATCGTTCCTAGGTATGCTTGCGTTTCCTTAACACGCCGACATAAATTACATCAGATGGGTGTTTAATTATTAACATGTCACAAGTAAAAAGGTAAAGGGTCCCATTACTTTTGTGGTCGCAGGGGAGCGAGGTGTCAAAGACCTCAGCTTCTCTAAGGGCTAGCATATTGAGGGCGGCGCCCATCTCCTCTCCCTCTCTGCTTTACCTTCCCTGACCGTAAAGAGGGCAGTACCCATTTACTGCTGGGTGAATTGGGGGAAACTATAATGAAGCCAAGGCGTACAAACGATCACCCATCCCATTGGTAACTACGCTCGACTCTGCTTGAAATTGGCTTGGGGGAAACGAGCGCTCTGACTACTTAGCTGTCACGTCCCCGATGTGGTATGTGATTCTTGTAGAAAGAATAAGGCACTTGCATGTTTTCACATGAAGTTGCGTACTTGGTAGACTGTGAAAAACATCATCTAAACACCACAAGAAAACTGTATAGGCAAAAGATTATGATTTATATTTTTACAGCGTAGACAAGCTCTATTGAAAGGAATTTCAGAACTTTTACCCAAGGAAACAGAGCCTCGCGCAATTCACTGGTGTCTCCAAATTTAGAAAAAAAAACGGTGTTGCCCTTGTAACCCTTCCGACAGGGAGACAATGTCGTCCACTCCTTCACAATGGTTTTCAGTACCTCGGCATACAAGCAGCCATACTCAGAGAATTGTTTTCTTTTGAAAAAAAAAGTGCAAGATTTTATGTCATGGCTGAAGACAATCTCAACTAACTTATTAGTATCATCTGATGTGTGAATCGAATGACAACGCCATAGATAGCTCTTGCATCCGTTTGTTGTAGGCCTTGTCCCCTAGTTTGCATCTATAACTAAGTGACAAAGGTTTGGGCCTGGGCCAGCTTTGTTGGTTAAAAATCAGCTACGTAGAGTAATAGTTTTGT
>CM060319.1:36902652-36910152 GCA_030674155.1 Stramonita haemastoma | reverse complement strand
AAAGCATTAAAACACACCGGGAATGGAAGAAAGTAGTTGATATTACAGGCATGTGGAGGGGCCAAGAACATTACGTTAGCTAACGTCTAGCTTGTTGAGTGTAATCATTCATATATCGTAGCTTTTAATCCTTAACTTTTTTGTAGTGGGTTTGTGGTTTGGTGTTAAGGAACCCGCATAGAAAGTGAAAGTTTGCAATATCAGTCCCATCCCCAGAAGAAATGTGAGCTGGTGCCGCAAAAGTGAGACGTTTGAAATAGCTCTTTTTCCTGTGAGGATCTCGGGAGGAGAGGGGGGGGGGGGGGCTGTCAGTGTAAATAGCATCCCCGCCTTCTGGAAATGCTGTAATAGAAATTCCCTCTTTTCTATCGCTCTCTTTGTTTCTGCCTTGTTTATTCTCTTCTTGTCACCTCCTCGTCTGTTCTGTGTCTTCTTGGTCCGATATCCTGCTTTTTTTTTTCCAGAAAATTTTTTTTAAAGATTTTTCTCCCAATCCAAAGTTGCATGTGCTGGGCCTGACTATTCAGGCGCTTAACGGCAGCGCAACGCATTTTCGCTCAGATCACGAATAACAATTGTTGCTGTCTGAGTGTTCGACGAAGAAAAATAAATAGCTGTTTATTATATTATTGTTTTTGGTGTTGTGGGGGGGGGGGGGGGGGGAAGGTGGTGGTGCCAGACCGCAGAAAGTTATATCTTAATTCGGTTTGTTCTGCATTATTTTCCATTTCCGTTGCTATTATAAAGGAAAATCCTGTTTTGTAAACCGTATGAGAGATATTGAGAGCCACCAGCGACTCACAGTGCCTACCGGTATCAACCACGTATGGCTTAGTTTAAAAAAAAAAACGTTTTCCTCGTGCATTTCTCACAGTTGCGTGACATGCTAGGTGTGTAACCAGCATAGCCTGCGGCAAATGTTCCATCCCCCTGAGGTTGGATTAGGTGTGACGTCATTGGCAATATCCACACTTTAATATTCAAGGAAAATGTGCACTTTTTTGCCAGGAAGCTTAAACAGATGAACTCACTAGTTTTACTAAAACACTGGTCAGCGATTTCCGAGCAGAGTGAAGAAAATGTGGATTTTACTAGCTACGTCACACCATTACCAACTTCATAAGGAGTGAACATACGCTTTCTGTTAGAAACAAGAGAGACAACTGAGAGTAACTTAGAGGGCGCATTGAATATCAATTTTGTTTCTGATTGGTCAACTTAACACAACTCAAGGGTGCAACACGCGGGTTATCAGCCTAGGCCACAAGACAAAGAGACACAGGCGCAGACAGGACCTCTGTCACATGTGTGTGAATTTTGTGGACCTGGCGTAACGTTAAGGTAAGTGAGCATAGCGTTAAATTAGCTACAACAAGGCTGCTTTTTAATAGTGGTCAGTATTCAGTCTACCAAATACAATTCCGTCCTCAAACTGGTATTTTTCTGCAGAGGATAGAATAGTAACATTGCTCATGTTTTCCAAAACTCCTGGCTGAAGCTGTGACAGTATGACCCCGATTTTTCTCCCGGTTCAAAATCGCGAGTACGTGACTGCCGCTGGTGGACAGTTGTAATTGAAATATAATTTTCCGTGTCTGTTTTTACTTGAGTATTGCATATTTGGGGGGGGGAAGGGGAAGCTGAATAACCTTTCGAATGCAAATTTATAAAAGTGGACTCCGTGTCAGATTTCATTCTTTTTTTTTTGCTCGGAATATTCCCCGATTTTAGCTGTAACGCCGTTGTTTGTTTTTTTTCGTTTAACTTTTGGTTTCCAAAATCTATATCTAAGAATAGTTAAAACTTTACTTTATTCCTATGCTGTAATACGTTTTGCTTATTATTGGATCTTTTGTTTAAATGTAAATGGCACCGAAGTGTTCGATCATTGCTGCTCATTCCCCACTCGAGTCGTGTGTCCTATCAGGCACATTTTGCGGAATGTTCACATTCAGTAGTCGCCACAAAGGGGGCTACCGAATGTCGCGACACCTACATTCACACACGCGAGTTCACGCACATACCTGCCAGCAGATCAGTCATTTATACTTAGTCTGCAAGTAAATGTCATTCATATTTAGTCTGCAAGCAAATCTGACATTTATATTTAGTCTGCAAGCAAAATTATACTTGATACAGTGTTTGGGAGTCAAATTGCTTTGGTTCATCAGGAAAATATAATCAATGCCCTGTAACCCATGCCCATGACAGATTTTTCGTGTCACGTTCCAACTTATTTTGATGACCTGTTCATTTTAGTGACTAGAAGTGTGGTATTGTAGCTCTTTTTAGTAACGGACAACAGTGACAGAAGCTATTGTTGAGCATATAAAGCACTTGACTTCTGCTCACTGTCCATGAAGTCCTGGGTTGGAATCTTGGCATCATTCTGGTGAATAGAGCGTATGTCTGATAATTGTTCCCGGGAGTGCACGACTCAATTCCCACGCCTGTCCTTTGAATTGGACTGTTAATCCATATACTTTGTACTTGCATCTAGATAGGTCCTTGTACACACAAAAACTCATCCGTTTAACATGGAGAGTAGCCCAGTTATATGAATAGTATAAACATACCCAGCATGCACACTCCGACTAGTGCCTGAAAAATCCAATGCAGAGCCCCAGCAACTTCTTTAGGAGTTACAGGTTGACCTGTATGTCTTTATAAAAGACATACAGTGGTTTAAAGCTTTATCAGTGATTAGTTATGGGTGGAACGATCTGCTACGGAGGGCGGAGGACCGTGGGGAGTGGAGGAGGCTGGTTGCAGAATCTTCAGTTGTGCCCCCACGGTCCACGGGACTACGGGACAGGTGAAGGTGAAGAAGTTATGGATTCTGAAAACTTGTGAATGCGATTGAATCCAGTGAAAGGATAGTAAATACGTTTTAATAGGGGTTGTTTATTACAGTTCTGTGTTTGTCCTTGTCACCAGATGATGGCTAGGGAAAGACCTCGGCGGGGAGACTGGCAATGCAGTGCATTAGTACAGGGGTACAGTAGCCTTGAACTGCTTATGCATCAGCATGACTAGGTTTCTGTGTGTGATAGGGGACAGAGCTAGCGCCTCCACACAGCCCTGAAAATAAATGTCTTAAGCCAGTCCTGTAGATACCTTCTTGTTCATATTTTGGGGACACAAATATATGTCAACAGTGTTTAAATTTGGAGCAGAGATATTATTCCGTCCCAGAGTTCGCATTCCTTTGTAGTAGTTTCAAAGGCTTCAGAACCGGGCCTAAGTGGTGACAGTGTTTGGTAGGAGGAGAGTCGTGATTTACGAATATCAGCGTGAGCAGATTTTTTTGTGGCAAGTGTATGTTCAATTTATGGCATGATTTCTAACAGTTCAGATGATCAGAAAGCGGTAAAAATAATGATTGAAAGTCGCATTATGGAGTCCCGTTGAATAGCCGGAAAGGTAGAACTGCAAATTAAAGTTTACGGACATGTTTTTGTAAGGTACAATTTGGAGCATGATTGCATTGATCTGGTGAAGGGAACTGATTTGTCACTCCTCAAGGTTTCTACTGTTCTGATCAAAGCTCCCTTCTTCCGCGTTCTGGAGTTCATTTATTTATTATATATCTATTTATTTATTTATATTTATTCATTCATTTATTTATTTTATTCCTTTTATATCGAGGATAATGGAATAAACACGCATGCGCTTTTTTTTACATCCAGTAGCAGTTTTGTAAATCTTGTGTTCCCACCGATGCACAATGACCTATTCTTACAAAAAGCAGGACAGGATTTAACGTGTGCGCAAGATGTTTTTGCGTGTGTTCGCATACGGGATTTCGGTTTATAGTCTAATCCGAAGACCTGTCAGTTGCCTTTCAAGGATCACTGGAAACCAAATTGTGATTGCTTCCATACACCTTGCTACAAAAGCGGAAAGAATTTTTTTTTAATACTACACTGAGCTTAATAAACAAAAAGCTAAACAGACGTTACATAAAGTGAGAAAGGAACCCTAAATAAGAATTTAAAAGAAAACGAAATATATGCAGATCTAAATAAAATTAAACATGTTAACCAGAAACAGAGCTCCTGCCAATCATAAAGACCATGTGCTAAAAACTCTTAAAACTAAACAGTCGAAACTAAAAATTACAACAACAAAAATTAACCAAACCAAAAGTGAAAATTAAACTGGATGCGACCAAACTGGCACAAAACAAAATGCCACGAACATGAATGAGCTAAACTAAACAAACTAAACCACAAGTAAAACTAAAGAGAAATTAAACTAAACCATTAATAAAACTAAACTGAGAAAAAATAAACTGAACCAAACCGAACCAGAAATAAACCTAAACTGAGATAATCTAAACCAAACCAAACCACAAATAAACCTAAACTGAGATAATCTAAACCAAACCAAACCACAAATAAACCTAAACTGAGATAAATTAAACCAAACCAAACCACAAATAAACCTAAACTGAGATAACTTAAACTAACCAAACCAAACCGCAAGTAAACCTAAACTGAGATAATTAAACCAAACCAAACGCAAGTAAACCTAAACTGAGATAACTAAACCAAACCAAACGCAAGTAAACCTAAACTGAGATACTTAACAACAACCTAAACCTAAACGAGTCAAACCAAACCAAACCGCAAGTAAACCTAAACTGAGATAACTAAATAACCAAACCAACCGCAGTAAACCTAAACTGAGATACTTAAACCAAACCAAACCGCAAGTAAACCTAAACTGAGATAACTTAAACTAACCAAACCAAACCGCATGTAGACCTAAACTGAGATACATTAAACCAAACCAAACCGCAAGTAAACCTAAACTCTGATAAATTAAACGAAAGCAAACCAAACCATAAATAAAACTAAACAGACATAACTCAATTAAGCCAAACCAAGCCGAAATTGAAACTAAACTATGTTTAAACTAAACCAAACCGAACAGCAAGTAAAACTAAACTTAAACTCGACCATACCAATTCATGCATAAAACTAAACTACGAAATTGATTAAACTACCCAAACCAAACTGCAAGTAAAACTAAACTGAGAAATCAAACTAAACCAAACCAAACTAAACAAAAAAAACATAAAATAAATCTGACAATAAAATGAGTGAACAAAGCGCAAAATATCCAAAACCAGACAGCTCCCCCCCCCCCCCCCCCAAAAAAAAAAAAAAAAAAAAAACCACTGAACTACTCCATCCTCCTACCAACACCCCCTCCCCTCCCCCCCGTAAAAAAATCTATAAAAAAACAACAAAAAAAACAACAAAGCATAACTAAAATGTAGCAAGAGATCAAAAGGAAGCAATCTTGGTTGACAGTGATCCTGGTGTTATCTTTAAAGGCATGCACTGATATTCACCTTCACCTTTACCTAGCCTGTAGTCTCGTACGCCGTAAAGTACCTCTGAAGTTTATAAACCAGCTTCCTCCACTCTCTGCAGTTCTCAGCCTTCCGTATTATGTCGTTCAACTGAAGGCCAGTCTATTCTCTGATGTTGTTTTTCCGTCGTTTTCCGTCTGCCTCTTCGTCTCTCTCCTTGTTCCGTTTCCCATAGGACAGTCTTGGTCAGTTCCCCATGTTTTTTGTGACGTGCCCAAAATATTTGTTTGCGTTTTTTCACCGAAGGCAGAAGTTCTTCATATGATGGCATTTTGTGTGTGTGTCTGTGTGTGTGTGTGTGTGTGTGTGTGTGTGTGTCTGTGTCTGTGTGTCTGTGGTGTGTGTGTGTGTTTGGTTTTTTTTTATTTTTTACTTTCTTGTCAGTTGTCTTTGTATGAAATACCAAGAAGTTTGCAAAGTATGTTGTCTCCATTGCCTGTATCCTTTCAATGTCTGATGTTATGGTCCACGTTTCAGGGAGCACATCATTGGGATTTTAAAGCTAGTAGCGATGTTCCTGTGGTTCCAGAGAGTTTTTAGCTTGGTTACTGCAAGCAGCTGTGATTAAGAGAACGTCACTAGAAATTTCCTTATGTGGTTAAATAACCATGAATTTAATTATGGTCCGAAAGTGTAGCAGGGGGTCTGATCTGGCCAGTGAAAGCTGGCCCATATTTTTTTTGGGGGGGAATGGGGGGGGGGTCGGTGGGGGAAGGACAGACGTGAGTGAGTACTGCAGTGATAATGAAATAGCTCTAGACAGGCGTTCAGTTCACATCTTGGAGGAGGACTCAATGTTTGTGCCTCTACCACATTTCTTAAAGCGTTTCAAAGTCTCGGTTATTCTTCTAAGTCCCTCATTTTTGTAGATCTACTTCTGTGTTGAAGTTGTCATGCTGATTACATAGTAGTTTAGGAGCTGTTTCTTCTGTGCTAATGTGACAAGGCAGCAACCTCGTTTCCTAAAGACTTCTGGGAACTTGAACGTCTGTCATCAAGCTGTCACTTCAGAGAAATTCCTGTGCTTCAAGACTTCGCTGGTATGTATACAGTTATAGGTATATGCTACTGCACTTAGAGTATCACTATTTTATGAAGAGACGCAATCTTGAGAACCACACCAAGCTACCTAAGTTTAGCTGATTTGAAAACATGATCATTTTTTTATCGAGGATAATGGAATAAGCACTCGTGTACTTTTTTACATCGAGTCCCCGTGTGTATGCAGTTTTGAAAATCTTGTCATCTGTTCCCACCGGCACAGAATGACCTACTCTTACGAAGAGCGGATCATGATTTAACGTGTGCGCAAGATGTTCTGCGTGCGTTCGCGTACGGGTCCTCGGTTTATAGTCTCATTCGAAGGACATGATTCAGCATGTGTGTGTGCTTGCACTTGCTATGTTTCGACCTGTGTCTGACGGTTTAATTGATTTCACTATATAAAAGCAAAATACTGCAAATATCGGCAACCTTATTGTAAAAACAGCAATTATAAAGTTATTTTGGCCCATGTCTATACAAAAATCCACTTACAAACTGTTTAGTGTCACTTCAGTTTTTTTCTATGTAAAATGTATGTATGGTTGTTGCTGATTTGGCAGGGGTGAGGGGCATTTTTGAATAGTCACTTCCATTGCAGTGTTTTAATCGGAAGATAATGGTTGATCACTGTTTTCGAGTTTCACAAGGTAATCATATCAATTAGCTCTGATTTTCTCTTTAGTATAAAAAGTCATATACTTGACTGATCATATGGTGACTTTTAGGTAAAACCCGAACGCCTTTGAGTTAGCATAATTATACTGGCTAGTGCTTGTAAGATCTCTGTGCTATAACCGAGTACCATAAAAAGTTGCACAGTACCCCCCCCCCCCCCCCCCCACACACACACACACACACACACACACCACACACACACACACACACACACACACACACACACACACACACACACAATCTATTCTCTCGATTCTGTTCTCAAAGAATTTTTTTTCTATTTACCAGGTGTCACATGATCCCGGAGAACTACCATGAAAGCCTGACCTCTGAAACTCCAGCAGCCTTTTCTCAGAAGGTAGCCGTTGCAGTTTGCCGACGTCACCCGTCACGGCTCT
>CM060319.1:36892652-36897652 GCA_030674155.1 Stramonita haemastoma | reverse complement strand
GCAGACAAGACCTGCACAGCAGCAACAAGACCCTGTACAGCAGCAACAAGACAACAGTGCACAGCAGCGACAAGGCCCTGTACAGCAGCAACAAGACAACAGTGCTCACAGCAACAACAGTGCACAGCACAACAAGACAACAGTGCACATCAGCAACAAGACCGTGTACAGCAGACATCAAGACAACAGTGCACAGCAGCAACAAGACAACAGTGCACATCAGCAACAAGACCGTGTACAGCAGCAACAAGACAATAGTGCACAGCAGCATACAAGACAACAGTGCACAGCAGCAACAAGACAGTGTACAACAGCAACAAGACGACACAACAGTGCACAGCAACAACAAGACGAACAGTGCACAGCAGCAACAAGACAGTGCACAGCAGCAACAAGACAACAGTGCACAGCAACAACAAGACAGTGCACAGCAACAACAAGACAGCGCACAGCAGCAAGACAGCGCACAGCAGCAACAAAATGTCACAGTGCACAGCAGCAAGAAGACGGTGCACAGCAACAAGACAGTGCTCAACAGCAACAACAGTGCACAGCAACAACAAGACAACATTGCACAGCAACAACAAGACGACAGTGCACTGCAGCAACAAGACGACAGTGAACAACAGCAACAAGACAACAGTGCACAGCAGCAACAAGACAACAGTGAACAGTAGCAGCAGGATGATTCTACTGTAAAGCAGAAGGAACTCGTGAAGCATCTACATGAGGACATTGTGACGGCAACAGCGATGAAAGAAGCGGCAAAAAAGAACGAGATAAAGTAGCAAAAAAAAAACAGATGAACGAAGCGGCAAAAAGAACAAGATGAAGAAAGTAGCAACAACAAAAAATCCAGATGAAAGAAGCGGCAAAAAAGAACGAGATGAAAGAAGCAGCAACAAAGAACAAGATGAAGTAGCAACACAGAACAGCATGAAGGAAGCAGCAACACAGAGCAAGATAAAATAACAGCAACAAAGATGAAAGGAGCAGCAACAACAAAGAAAAAGATGGAGGCAGTGACAAAGATTAAGATGAAGAAAGCGGCAACAAATATCAAGCTGAAAGAAGCAGCAACAAAGATTAAGATCAGCAAAGCAGCAACAAAGAACAAGAGGAAGGAAGCAACAAAGAGCAAGATGCACGAAGTAGCGATGAAGTAAAAGATGAAGCAGCAACAAAGAAGGAAGCAACAACAATTAAGAACAGAATGAAGAAAGCAGCAACAAAGAACAAGATGAAAGCAGCAACAAACAAGATGAAAGAAGCAGCAACAACAAAGAACAAGATGAAGGAGGCAGCGACAAAGATGATGAAGAAAGCAGCAACAAATATCAAGCTGAAAGAAGCAGCAACAACAAAGAAAATGATGAAGGCAGTGACAAAGATTAAGATGAAGAAAGCAGCAACAAATATCAAGCTGAAAGAAGCAGCAACAAAGATTAAGATCAGCAAAGCAGCAACAAAGAACAAGAGGAAGGAAGCTGCAAAGAACAAGATGAACGAAGCAGCGATGAAGTAAAAGATGAAGCAGCAACAAAGAAGGAAGCAGCAACAATTAAGAACAGAATGAAGAAAGCAGCAACAAAGAACAAGATGAAAGCAGCAACAAACAAGATGAAAGAGGCAGCAACAACAAAGAACAAGATGAGGGAAGCAGCGACAAAGAACAAGAGGAATGAAGCTGAAAAGAACAAGACGAACGAAGCAGCGATGAAGTAAAAGATGAAGCAGCAAAAAGAACAAGATGAAGGAAGCAACAACAAAGAACAAGCTGAACTAAGCAACAACAAAAAACGAGATGAAAGAAGCAGCAACAAAGAACAAGATGAGGTAAAATCAAAGAACAAGACGAAGGAAGCAATAATGAAGGAAGCAGCTAAAAGGACAGGATGAAGGAAACTGGAACAAAGAACAAAATGCAAAAAGCAACAACAAAGAACAAGATGAACAAAGCAGCAACAAAGGAGAAGATGAACAAAGCAGCAACAAAGGAGAAGACGACAGAAGCAGCAACAAAGGAGAAGATGAAGAAAGCAACGAAGGAAGCAGCAACAAAGAACAAGATGAAGGAAGCAACAATGAAGGAAGCAGCAACGAGATAAAGGAAGCAGCAAGATAAAGGAAGCAGCAACAAGATAAAGGAAGCAGCAACAAGATAAAGGAAGCAGCAACAAAGAAGAAAAAGGAAGCAGCAATGAAGGAAGCAGCAACAAAAACAAGATAAAGGAAGCAGCAACAAAGAACAAGATGAAGGAAGGAGCAACAAAGAACAAGATGAAGAAGCAACAGAGAACAAGATGGAGGAAGAAACAACAAAGAAAAAGATGAGAAAGCAACACAGAACAAGATGGAAGCAGCAACAAAGAACAAGATGAAGAAGCAACACAGAACAAGATGGAAGCAGCAACAAAGAACAAGATGAAGAAGCAACAGAGAACAAGATGGAGGAAGAAGCAACAAAGAATAAGATGAATAAGCAACAGAGAACAAGATGGAAGCAGCAACAAAGAACAAGATGGAGAAGCAACAAAGAACAAGATGAAGGAAGAAGCAACAAAGAGCAAGATGAAGGAAGCAGCAACAAAGAGCAAGATGAAGGAAGAAGCAACAATAGATGATGAAGGAAGAAGCAACAATGAAGATAACGGAAGCAGCAACAAAGAAGAAGATAAAGGAGGAGCGTTTGAAGCAAGCAGCAACAACATGACAATGGGAAGGTAGGATCAAGAGGACGTCAAGAAATAGACATAGAGGAAAAACAAGACGACTATACTGTGAAGAAAGCAGCCACAGATGACATCACAAAACATTATGGGGATTTAGTGTAGCAGCAGCAGGACCCTGTACAAATGATGAAAAGGACCTCGTGAAAGACTGAAATACAGCCTTGTGAAGCATAGACGAAGACCTCGTGCACCAGATCTGAAGTACTTCATTGCGGATTAGATCTCTTGAACAATATAGAGTTGAGCATATTCTCATCATGGGCTGAATCATCATGACTTATGAGAAACTTTTTAGGACCTTGTACGGATAATCCCGGACAGCCTTATAATTAGATTAGCAGGACTGTGGAAGTAAATATCTGCAACTCACGTGAAGTAGAAGGCCGGCACCTCAAAGTGAAGAGATCGTCTATACTTCATCATGAAATGAAACGTTAAGAAATTTAAAGAAAAAAATTGAAACGGGATTTGTGTACAAAAACAATACCAGAGGAAGAATAGGGCGGAGAATGTTTTTGTTTCCTAGGCCTATAACATCTGAAGCACCCAAAAACAAAATAAAGAAAAAAATTCAAATCGGTATAAAAAGACAGAGTATTAAAACAACTTAATACCACGGATAGAATATATAAAAGATGGTGCTTCATTATCTTTATGCAATCAAGGTCAAATGCCTACTCTCCCTTCTCGGATACCCCCATCTTTTCTCTTTTTTAAATTGTAAACGACAGTTTGATATGTATGAACAAAGAATATTTGGGTAAAGTTCATTTATTCCGTAAAGACTAATAGATTTTTCAGATGCAACTTTCAATTTAGTCAAATGATTTTGTACAAAGTGTTGAATACAATGTTAGTGAAATTGGAATATGCTCCCTTTTTGAGTGTCATAAGAAATTGAAGGAGCGAGGGTAAGAAAAGGAAAATGCCCGACTTTTTCAGAATTTAATTTTTGCTCGTCTTTCATGCAATCAAGTCAGTGGGGAGAGGGGCTTATAACTAAATTGACTGTTTAGTCTAGAATCTGTTCTGAAATCATTCCTTTTCATGGTATTTTTTTCCTCCAGGATAGCTGTGTTAACAAAGCAAGTATGTCTTACATTATCGGTTCTTTTTGTCCACAACTTCGACGCTTGTATTTGAAATCTTTTACAACAAAATAGTCAAGCAATGGCAAACAGAACAGTGTTTTATTTTTTTTTTGTGAATCAATATTCAAAATACCTTCACAGTTTCTACTCATAATTTAATTGAAGAATATATTGACACACTGGTAAAAGTAAAAAAAGAGACAACAGAAAAAAGCAGCAAAGGCAAAGATGGTCTTTTATAATTTGCCTGTAACCAAGCCCTATTGTGTGCCCTTTTTTCAATATGCACAAACAAAACGAACGGCGTGTGATGAATGAGATGCACATGTTTTAATGTTAGTACAAAACCTGCATGCAAAGGGGGAAAACTCCTTCAGGCAGATTTATTTTTTTAATATATATAGACTGTTGTTAAATCTGTGGTGGACTCCAATGATAAACCTTTGTAAATTAAATTTTCACTCTGTTGAAAGGAAGATATAGTAACTGGACTGAAACGCTTTATTTCTTAGGAGTTGGTAGAAAAGGTTAACAGGGGTGTGTACTTTGCTTTCGGTGAGGCTATAGGTGGGATACACATGTATGTGTTGAAGGCCACGGAAAGAGTCGGAGGAGGTGCAGGTATTCTAAGTATTAAATGTTTAGTGCCAAGTGGTGTTTCGGGAAAGATAGTACAGGGTGCTTTTTAAGTATTGTACAATGGAGTTTTCGTGTAGAGTGTTTTGGGAGGAGGCTGTGCAGGTACTAGCCTCCAGGTGCTATAGGATAACTCGTCTAGAAAGTGACGTTCAGGAATGATAGTGGCTATCAAGAGGTACTGTAAGGTAGATTTTTCGCAAATTCTGTTGAGGAGGAAAGGGTACAAGTCTTGTGGAACAAATATCTTAGAGGAAAGGGTATTTGGAAGAGGGAGATAATATTGGGAATGGGGGTTCAGGTATTTTGAGTGTTTGGGGGAGAAGTATGTGAGGTAGGTATTTAAGTATTGGGGAGGAGATGGGGTACTGGAAGAGAGGTGGTTACAAGTATGGTATGTGAGGTAGGTATTTAAGTATTGGGGAGGAGATGGGGTATTGGAAGAGAGGTGGTTACAAGTATGGTATGTGAGGTAGGTATTTAAGTATTGGGGAGGAGATGGGGTATTGGAAGAGAGGTGGTTACAAGCATGGCAAGGTGG
>CM060319.1:36875152-36885152 GCA_030674155.1 Stramonita haemastoma | reverse complement strand
GATTAAAGTGTTTTGGACTTGACTTGAGAGAGACTGCACAACATGAAATTATGGGGAAAAAAGCTAGGCTATGACATAGTGATGTAATGTCAAGAGCAATATTGAATACCTGTGGTTTTAATGTTAATGCTGATGCAATTCTCTTTGAGGGTTTTTATAATTATGTATGTATGTTTTTGATGTATTTTTGTGGATTTCTGTTCCTTTTTTGTCAAACGTATTATGTGCTTATGGAAATTGCTTGTACTGAGACGATTTAGTCAAGCTTATACTGGAGTAATTTGACAGAAATCATTCTGGATTTTACACTGAAATAATTTGTCGTAGAAAAAAATAAAGCAGATTTTGTACTGGAATAATAGAGCAGATTTCTAAATTAGAGTAATGCTAGATATTTTGTACTAGAACAAAATCAGATTGCACTGGAATGATAATGCAGATTTTGTATTGGAATAATAGTGCACACTTTGTATTGGAATAGTATTGCAAATTTTGTGCTTAAATAACATTCCAGATTTCGTACTCGGAATAATAAAGCGATTTTTTACTTAGGATATTAGCGCGGATTTTGTTCTGGAATAATAAAGATTTATTAATTGGAGTAATACAGATTTTGTACTAGCACAATATCAGTTTGCACTGGAATAATGTGTAAAAATGTACCGGGATATTTTAAATTTTGTACCGAAATGAGCTACAGATCTTGTACCGGATTAATGCTGCAGATTTTGTACCAGATTATCGCTGTCAGATTTTGTACCAGATTATCGCTTCAGGTTGTGTATTGGAATAGTATTGCAATGTTCTGGACTAACAATGTAGATTTTGTATTGGGATAGTGTTGCAAATGATATACTAAAATGAGTGCAGATTTTGTATTGGAATAGTATTACAGATGTACTGGCGCAAATATTTTACCGGAATGATAATAGATTTTGTACAATAAAAATTGATTTAGATTTTACAATTTATTATGTTCTATCCTCAAATCACTGCAATGCGTTATTTCTGGTGTGTGTTTGTTTTTAAAATACAAAATAAATAGTAAAATGAAACTATGCACTTGTATTTTGATTGCTTTTTTGTTATTTGTACTTCGTGATTTCGGTTTTGTATGTGGCAAAGGGGAGGACAAATCAGAGAGAGACCGGGAAACACAAAATCATGAAAATGCATGTATTTTTGAATGTTCAATGAATTGTTTCAATGCCATGTTAATCGTTCATACTTTAAAACAGTAATTTATGTTGATGCTTATGATATATTCACACTCTTCAATAACACGTTCTTGTAGAAAGTGGTGCATGTGCGCATTTGTGTGTCTGTTTATTTTATTTATTTATTTTATTTATTCTTTTATATCGAGGATAACAGAATAAGCAGTCATGTGCTTTTTTCATCCGGTCCCCGTGTGTATGCAGTTTTGTAAATATTGTCATCTGTTCCCACCGGCACACGATGGCCTACTCTTACGAAAAACGGAACAGGATTTAACGTGTGCGCAAGATGTTCTGCGTGCGTTCGCACACGGGACCTCGGTTTAAAGTCTCATCCGAAGGACTTTTGGGGGAGTGGAGTCAGCACTGATGTTAACTCCAGGAGAAAAATCTCCTCAACCGGACTCGAACCCGGGTCGTCAAATTGCCAGCGCAATTTTTTGCTATTTGTACTCGTGATTTTCGGTTTTTGTATGTGGCAAGGATTGAGACGAAATCAGAGATAAAGACCGCAAACACAAAATCATGAAAAACATTTGTACTTATTAAAGCAAAATGATTTTAATCCATGTTAAATCTTCTTTTATAAAGCGTGTATTGCATGTTGAGTTTGATATATTCCGTCTTCTTCATACACGTTCGTTGTAGAAGTGGTGCGTGTCGTCGGCGTGTCGTGTGGTTGTCTGTGTCTGTGATGTCTGTTCTGTTTCTATGTTGTTTTGTCTGTTGTATTCGCAGGCTACGCATGCTGCAGCTCTGTGCCTTTGTCTTGCATCCGGTCCCCGTGTGTATCGATTTTGTAAATATTGTCTTGTTCCCAACGTGCCACGATGTTCCAAAGTCTCTAAATGAATAACGGAACAATTATTCAACAAATTTTGCGTCAGTTCGACAAACGCGACCTCTAAAATCTACGGGACCAATTGGGGACTGGAGTTCAGACTGAAATGTCAACTCCAAAAAATTTCACGGACCAAGGGCGTATTAATACTGAAATCCTTCATATTCTATTGTATTTTCAGAACAGTTACCATATTCCACAACTGTGCCTTCTAAGTATAATTATGTCTGTCTGTAGCTTAATGCAATGTAAACAATGCTGTAAGTAAAACTATTACGCGAGCTCGTGCGTACACACACACACACACAACAACACACACAACAACACACACACATCACACACTACACAAACACAACGCACACACACAAACCACCAACTTGAAAGAATAAACTTATGGATACCAAAGTAACAGAAGAACGTTCATCAGAACTGCGAACTTCAGTTTCAAGTGAAGCATATCGAAGTCGGAATGCGGCTGCCTTCATGTGGGCAAAAACGGTCGCATACGCAAATTCACCATTGATAATCTTCGGAATATAGCCGAGGAACGAAAAAAATGAAAAACAAATCCGCGCTTAAAATTGAACTGATAGAAATGCACTATTTTTTAGTACTCATCATTCCTGCATGCAGTCCTGTAATATTCCAAAAGATTGTTTTAAATGATTTTTTTCCCCTTTATGTTAAATGGATTTTTATCTCAAGATAATTCATTTGATTTCCTCTCAAATAAAGCAATCATGATTATTTGTATTGGTGAAGGTTTTTGGTTTTCTAATGGATGAAAGCATATTGATTTTGAAAGCGAATATTTATAGCATAAAAATCGGGCAACCAGACAAAATATGGTAATAAACCCTTTGTAATTTCTAGCAAACTGAATGATTTTATCTCTGTAAATTCTTCTGGTATGATATATGAGTAGCTTTTTGTATTGCGATGATGAAAGAAAAACATCTGTTGAAAGCTGGTATTATTTCAGCTACAACATTTTAACAACATGCTCCATGACATTGATAGAATATTTGCGTTCCATCATTTCATTTTACAGCACAAGTAATTATTGTTATTGGATTTGTAAACCACTTTCTGCCAAGACATTTTATGCTGTAAAAAGATAATAATTAGTGTCTGCTATAGAAGAATATATAATGGTAACATAAACGGGTTTCTGATTAATACCCCTCTTCATTCTTAATTAAAACAAACTAGCATTTTTTTTCGTTATGTTTTCCTTTAGATGTTTGATTTTACTGTTCATTTGCTTTGAAGAATATTCAGGTTCAATGTGTTGCTGTTTTATGACACTCTCTTAGAGGATGATATGATGATGATTAAGCAAACCCGATGAAATTGTTTCCACACCAGTCCAATTTATTACCAAATTTCCTTCAATCATTATCTTCTTCTCTTGATTTATGTTTCTTCTTATTCCTCTTCATTAAAGAACGTGCAGAATCTATACATCATTTATTGCTGTTTTGACAATGCCGCAAACAAAAGATTATATGATCAAATAAATGCTCCAATTCATATATCAAGCACCCCTCCAACTTATCGGATCTTCTTCGGTCTTTCTTTGCCCTTCTAGGTGATTTTTCTTCCGGTTAATTTCCTTTGATAATTATCATGATGCTGCAAGAGAGGAAAATACGGTGATTAAGTAACTACGCGAGAACAGATATTTCAGCATCACTCTGAATCATTATTAGATTATCTCTCGTCTTAATCTGCATACCGAATTATTATTTCCTCCTCTTTATTTGCTTATATTCACATTTATAATCTATCCACTGATCGCTACACTAGCACTGATCGTCACATTTTTTAACGTAGCTTTCGTGTATTTCTCCTCTTACTTTATACTGTATCGTCAAAACATAAAAGCATTCCTTTTTTTTCTGGAGGAAATCTTTCAAAGCAAGTTTCGGGATATTACCACGGTAAATTATACAGATAAAGCCAGACGCTTGACATTTTACAAATGACTAATTTTCTTCGTGATGTGTTTATTGCGCTTGCGTAATGTTAGATTGTTGGCAGTGATCTTATGTTATTTCTAGTTTAGCCTTTTCTTTCGGTATGGTTTTGTGGCGTTGCGCTTCTCACACGTTTCTGTGTACGTTCTCGGGATAATTCTTTCGTATTGTTCCACGCATTTCGTTTTAATCTCTCTCTCTCTCTCTCTCTCTCTCTCTCTCTCTCTCTCTCTCTCTCTCTCTCTCTCTCTCTCTCTCTCTCTCTCTCTCTCTCTCTCTCTCTCTCTCTTCTCTCTCTCTCTCTCTCTCTCTCTCTCTCTCTCTCTCTCTCTCTCTCTCTCTCTCTCTCTCTCTCTCTCTCTCTCTCTCTCTCTCTCTCTCTCTCTCTCTCTCTCTCTCCCCCCTCACCACAACTACGACAACAGTGCTTGATAGGAACTCATTTTATTTTTCCTTTTGCTGATGATGGTGGTGGTGGTGGTGATAATGGTGGTGGTGGCGGTGGTGAATTGGAAACTACGATGGTGAGATAACAATAGTGAAAGCGGTGACGATCACGATGATAATGACGACGACAATGATGATAAAAGGAAAAAGCAACTATCACAGCAGCAAATACCACAACAAACTCTACAAATACAAATGCAAACAACAACAAATTCTATAAGATAAAAAGAAAAAAAAACAGACAGAAAAAAAACAGACAGAAAAAAAAAAGACAAGCAAATGAAAAGAAAAAGAATCCAAGCAAAGGAATCATTCTTGAACTGCTCCAACTGAATTTTTAGCATTTTCAGTATGATATGTAAGAAACGAACCTATCATGGCCTTGATTTTGTGTTTTTATTTAAACACTCCTGCCTACATGCAACACTATTATCAGCATCTTGCGCGTGACTTGTTCATTCGCAGCATTTCGTTTGCGGTGATTGTGTTTGTTTGTTTGTTTGTTTGTTTGTTTGTTTGTTTGTTTGTTTGTTTGTTTGTTTTGTTATATAATATTATTCGTTTCCTAAGCTAGAGCTTCGAGAGTCGCCATTCCTGAATTTTTTGTGTATACAACAGGTTTCCCCCCCCCCCCACCCCCCCTCACCATGTAGGTAACAGCAGTCCTACCATCAGATGTTGTGGCTTAATACGACACATGTGTGTATCCCTTTGTTTGTTTTTTTTAATTTGTCAGTCGTTCCTACCGGTACGTAATAGCCTGTTCTTCTGAAAGGTGGAACAGGTTTTAAGTATGTGCGCAAGATATTCTGCGTGCACGCACATAGGAGACCTCGATTCACAGTCTCATCTAAAGTTTATTGGGGGGGAATGGAGCAGTACTGATGTCTACACTAGGGGCAACATTTCCTGGAACAGGCGACCCGGGGGAGGCTAAAACTCGGACCGTCAGATCACCTATGTCTGTGTGTGTGTGTGTGTGTGTGTGTGTGTGTTGCAAGCGCGCACGCGCGCGCGCGCGCGCGTTTGTGTGTGCGTGCGCGCTCGTGTGCGTCCGTGTGTGTGTGTGTGTGTGTGTGTGTGTGTGTGTGTGTGTGTGTGTGTGTGTGTGTTTGTGTGTGTTAAATGAATGTATGAGTGTGCATGTATCTGTTTGCCTGTCTGTCTGTCTGTCTGATTTTACTTGTCTGTGTGTCCGTCTGTCTGAGTATTCCTGCACTCTTCTGTTTTACTCTACTACACTTTTTCCCCTATCAGCCTTGAGTCTAACAAAAAAAAACCAACAACGCAGAAAGCTCTCTCACAGACAAGGTCTTTGGCACCAGGGTGATAAATTCCACGATAGGGAGACCACTGGCCTGACGTGTAGTAAATGACTCATTTGCCCGCTGATATGTTTATTGCCCACTCTCCACCTCACTTTGCTTTTTGGCCAGTTTGTTTCTCCTTCTATCCCCCCCCCCCCACACACACACACACACACCTTCCTTTCGTCTCCCTTTTCCTTCTCCCCATCTTTTTCTCTTCATTTTCCTCCTTCCTCTTCTCCCGTTCCTTCTCTTCCTTCCTCACACTATTCCTCATTTTCTCCCCCCACCCCCCTTCCCTTACCTCTTCCCCCCTTTTCGTCCTCCGTTTCCTTCTCCTCCCCCTTTTCTCTCCTTCTTCTCCTCCCCTTCTTTTTTCCTTTTCCAATGTTTTCCTTCTTTTTCCTTCTTTCTACCCCTTTTCATAATCTTCCTCCTCTTGTCCTTCTTTTCTTCCTTCTTCTGCTCTTTCTCCTTCTTCCCCGTCTTTTTTCCTCCTCCCCCTCCTGATCCCCCTTTCTTCTCTCTTTTCCTTCTATTCCTTTTCTTCTTCTTCTTCTTCTTCTTCTTCTTCTTCTTCTTCTTCTTCTTCTTCTTTTCTTCTTCTTCTTCTCCGTTTCTTCCTCTTCTTCTCCGTTTCTTCTTCTTCTCCGTTTCTTCTTCTTCCCGCATCCTCATCTTTCCCCGCCTCCTCTTCCTTCTCCTTTCTTTCCCTCCCCTCCTTCCCCTTCTTCTCTGTCTCCCTTCTTCTCTTACTCCTTCTTCTGCCCGTTCCCCCTCTCCTCGTTTTTCTTCTCTTCCTCCTTCTACACTTCCTCCAGCTTCACCCTCTGCCCCTTCCTCTGCTTTCGTTCCTGCTCCTACTTCTACTTCTCTGTCTCCTCCTCCTACCCCTCCTCCCCATCCTTCTGTTTTTTCTTCTCCTCCTCTTCCTTCCTTCCTACTCCTTCGTCTTCTTTTTTTCCCTATTTCCCATTGTTCTCCACCCACCCCCCCACCACCACTATTTTAAATTCTATTCTTCTGTTCCTTCTCCTCCTCCTCTTCCTTCCTTCTCCTCCTTATTCTCCTCTTTTTTCTCCACTGTTCTCCTCCCCCACTATTTCTAATCCCATGGCAGCTAGCCTGGCATCATTTGACCTTACCCTCTCCTGCTGCATCTTCTGAGAATAGAGCCTGGTTTGTAAACCTATCTGTGATTGGAAAAATCGATACATTCTCGCGGTCATTTTTAACTGTCTGTCTGTCTTTGTTTGTCTGTCTGTCTGTCTCTCTATCTGTCTGTCTATGTCTGTCTGTCTGTCTGTCTGTCTGTCTGTCTGTCTGTCTGTATGTATGTATGTATGTATGTATGTATGTATGTATGTATGTATGTATGTATGTATGTCTGTTTGACATGTCTGTCTCTCTGTCTCTACAGTTCTTTGACTTTCTGTGTCTATGTCCGTCTGTATATGTGTTATGTTATGTTATGACTTTGTCATTGTGTATCTGTCCGTCTGTCTGTCTGTCTGCCTGTCTGTCTGTCTGTCTGTCTATATGTCTGTCTCCCTGCTCTCTGTCTCTGCTCTCTGCTCTCTCTCTCTGTCTGTCTCTCTCTCTCTCTCTCTGTCTCTCTCTGTCTCTCTCTCTGTCTCTCTCTCTGTCTCTGTCTCTGTCTCTGTCTCTCTCTCTCTCTCTCTCTCTCTCTCTCTCTCTCTCTCTCTCTCTCTCTCTCTCTCTCTCTCTCTCTCTCTCTCTCTTGGGACTGTAAGAGATAAAGAGAGGTATGATATTTATAGATCATTTAAAAGTATTTTTGCAAAAGAGCAGTATTTAAACTCCATGGATATCTACTGCTTTCGAGTGGCTATTGCGCAAGCAAGATTTAATGTTTTACCTCTTAATAATAATGTGTATAGATATAGTGATAGTATTCGAGACAAATTGTGTCCATTTTGTGAAACGAAAATTGAAAATGAAGTTCACTTTCTATTGGAATGTTATATGTACACAAGCTTGAGAGAAAAGTTTTTAAGCAAATGTATCAATGTACCAATGCGAAATCTGCTCAAAGTAACAAATAATGAGTACATGCATAGTTTGTCTAGGTATATTTTTCATGCTATCAACAAAAGAAAAACAATGTTGACATTAGCACTTTCTTGAATAACTGTTACAAGTTGATAACTATTTAATATGTATGATTTTTCTGCGACATCATTTTATTTCTATGGCTGGGTTATTGTGATTTCGGGTCTATAACCATGAAAAGGAGTAATGGTGGTTTTTCCTCTTTAATCAGACATAATTGTTGTTTGTTTATGCATTTGTTTTGCCAATGAAGAATGAACCTATTGCTAAATCCCAAGCCCATCAAATGTATTGTGGTCCAAGGCCAATGTACATTAAATCATTTCAGTGTTCAGTGTTCAGTGTTCTCTCTCTTTGTCTGTCTTCTGTCTGTCTGTCTGTCTGTCTGTCTGTCTGTCTGTCCTGTCTGTCTGTCTGTCTCTCTCTCTCTCTCTCTCTCTCTCTCTCTCTCTCTCTCCTCTCTCTCTCTCTCTCTCTCTCTCTCCTTTCTCTCTCTTTCTCTCTGGTTGGCTTTTAACAAGTTAAAAGCTACCAGGCAGTCCAACAACAAAAAATACCTTGGCATCAAAGAAGCTCGCCAAACATCAACACCATTATCTTCACCGTTCTGTCTGTCACTCCCAACTCCGAGCCACTTCCATCCCCAACACTAACCCCATGAACACACTGACCATTTAGCCTAACACTTCTTCTTCTTCTTCTTCTTCTTCTTCTTCTTCTCTTCTTCTTCTTCTTCTTCTTCTCTTCTTCTTCTTCGCAGTTCTTCTTCGCAGTTCTTCTTCGCAATTCTTCTTCGCAATTCTTCTTCGCAATTCTTCTTCTTCTTCTTCTTCTTCTTCTTCTTCGCAATTCTTTCTTCTTCTTCTTCTTCTCTTCTTCTTCTTCTTCTTCTTCTTCTTCTTCTTCTTCTTCTTCTTCTTCTCTCCTCCTCCTCCTCCTCCTCCTCCTCCTCCTCTTTCTCCTCCTCCTCCTCCGTCTTCTTTTTTGTCTCCTTCTTCTTCTTCTTCTTCGCAATTCTTCGCAATTCTTCGCAATTCTTCTTTTTCTTCTTCGCAATTCTTCTTTTTTTGCAATTCTCCTTCCTCGCAATTCTTCTTCTTTACATTTATTCTTTGAAATTTTCCTCCGCAATTCTTCTTCTTCGCAATTCTTTTTCGCAATTCTTTTCTTTTTTTTGCAGTTCTTCTTCGCAAATCTTCGCAATTCTTCTTCTTCGCAATTATTTACAATTCTTTGTAATTTTTCTTCTTTGCAATTCTTCGCAATTCTTCTTCTTCTTTGCAATTCTTCGCAATTCTTCCTCTTTTTTTGCAGTTCTTTGCAACTTTTCTTCTTTTTTTCAATTCTTTGTCTCCTTTTCTGCATTATGCTTTTTCTTTGCATTCTTCGTCTTCTTTGCAGTCTTCTTCCTTGCTTTCCTCCTTGCATTCTTTTTTGCATTTTGTTTTTTTTACTTGCATTCTTCTTCTACACATTCTTTTTTCTTAATATTTTTCGTCTTCTCATTCTTCTTTGCTTGCTTTTTGGTATTCCTGTTTGTATTCTTCTTTGCATTCTTCCTCTTTGCTATCTTCATCTTTGCAATCATATTCTCTGCAATCTTCTTCTTTGCAGTCTTCTTTTTTGGTCTGTTTTTTGTCTGCATGTTTTTTTTTTCCTGTTCCTCGTCTTCTCCTTCTTTGTATTCTTTCTTGTATTATTCTATCCTTCCTTTTTCTTCATGTTTTTATTCCAAAAATCCTATTTTCTTCAATGTATTGTCTCAGATGTATCTCTATGATGCCATTACAGACGGTAACATCGATAAAACATCAAAGCCACAGATCAGTAAAGAAACCTATCAGTCGGTAGACCGGTCAGCCCAGACAGATATACATACTGACAGACTGATTCAGAGACCCCTAAGTGTGGATTATTTGAGAGAGAGAGAGAGGAGAGAGAGAGAGAGAGAGAGAGAGAGAGAGAGAGAGAGAGAGAGAGAGAGAGAGAGAGAGAGAGAGAGAGAGAGAGGAGTGTGTTTGTGTTCGTGTGTGTGTGTGTGTGTGTGTGTGTGTGTGTGTGTGTGTGTGTGTGTGTGTGTGTGTGTGTGTGTGTGAAAGAGAGAGAAAGTGAGTGAGAGAGAGAAACAATGAACAT
>CM060319.1:36850152-36865152 GCA_030674155.1 Stramonita haemastoma | reverse complement strand
TCTTCTTCTTTGCAGTCTTCCTTTTTGCAGTCTTTTTCTTTTGCAATCTTCTTCTTTGCGTTCTTCTTCTTCTTCTCCTTCATCGTCTTTGCATTCCTCTTCTTTGCATTCCTCTTCTTTGCAGTCTTCTTCTTTTGCAATCTTCTTCTTGGCATTCTTCTTCTTCTCCTTCTTTTGCTTCGTCTTTTTCGCAATTCTTCTTCTTCTTTTCGCAATTCTTCTTCTTTTCTTCTTCTCTCTGTGTTACCTTATTGGGTGTGATTCATAGTGCATAGCCTTCTCTTCTGCTAGTAACTCCACAGGCGTTTTGTCTGCTAGCCTCAGCCCACACATTTTGACCTCAGAGCAGCTCTTGTATTAATTCTTTTTTTTGTAAACTTCAGTAGGTCAAAAGCAAGCGCTTTGATTTGTTCTTTTTAGCAAGATATGGCGCTATATAAATTCCATGTATTATTAAATATTTGTCAGATTTGCTTGAAAAAAGACAGGAAAATGGACTTGGAAGGCAAAAATTCAGAGATTTATTTATTTATTTATTCTTTTATATCGAGGATAACAGAATAAGCAATCATGTGGGCTTTTTTTCATCCGATCCCCGTGTGTATGCAGTTTTGTAATTCTTGTCATCTGTTCCCACCGGCACACGGTAGCCTACTCTTACGAAAAGCGGAACAGGATTTAACGTGTGCGCAAGATGTTCTGCGTGCGTTCGCACACGGGGCCTCGGTTTAAAGTCTCATCCGAAGGACTTTTGGGGAGAGTGGAGAGAGAGAGAGAGAGAGAGAGAGAGAGAGAGAGAGAGAGAGAGAGAGAGAGAGAGAGAGAGAGAGAGAGAGAGAGAGAGAGAGAGAGAGAGAGAGAGAGAGAGAGAGAGAGAGAGAGAGAGACAAGGCAAGGCAAGGCAAGGCAAAGTATTTTATTCGAGGATAATAGATAAGCACTCGTGTGCTTTTTTACATCCAGTCCCCGCCCTTTTCAGGGATACATCAAGATGAAAAGATACTAAACAATAAAATTTTACGCAGTACCAAGCAACACACAAGAATAAGGACACTAAATATGATAAGGTAATAAAAATGCACTCGATCAGAAGACAAAATCAGAAGTCACAATAAAAGGATTTTGATTATGGAAGAATAGAAAAGTGTTAATAGGTAAAGAGCAAACAAGAGAACAAGATGAAATAAACAACTGGAAACATCAATCCACCACCATCTGTCAAAAGTTATACATGTGATATAAATCATACATTTGGATAAACGGGGGGAAATTTTTTTTAACTAATATTGGAGGGGGGGGGGAGAGATACTGCCAATAAAAATATAAATAAAATCAACAATTATAATGATCTAAATACCAAAAGTAAGGAACCATACCAAGCATCAAACAACAGGCAAGAACTAACACAGAGATACAATATTAAGGCAATGTTATAAAAGTCACTGATTCAGAAACGAAAACGAGAAGTAAGAATCAATGATGATTCTGAGTTGAATAAAAAAAGCAAGAAAAACAACGAACAAACAAAAACAAAACAAACAAAGAAAGGGCGCAATAATTAAAGAGTAAACATGAGAACATGATGAGGTAAATGACTAGAAACATCAATCCACCACCATCTATCATCAAAATAAGTCCCATAAAACATAAGATTTTGATAAAAGAGGGGAAAGAACAACAACAACAGGTAAGGAATACGACAGAGATACAATATTAAGGTAATGTTATAAAAAGGCATTCATTCAGAAACAAAATATGAAGTAAGAATCAATGATGATTTTGATTTGAATAATAAAACAAAAACAAAACAAAACAAAAAAATAAACAAAGCAAAAACAAAGCAAAACAAAAAAAATTATTAAAAAAACAAAAAACAAAAAAGGCGCAATAATTAAAGAGCAACATGAAAATATGATGAGGTTAAATGACTGAAAACATCAAACCACCACCATCTAACATCAAAATAGTCCCATAAAACATGTATTGATAAAAGGGGGAAAAAACAACAACAACAAAAAAAACCCAACTCACACACACACACACACACACACACACACACACACACACATACACACACACACACATACACACACACACACACACACACACACACACACACACACACACACACACACACACACACACACACACACACACACACACACAACACACACACACACACACACACACACACAAAAGGGCGCAATAATTAAAGAAAAAAGAAAAAAAAAAAAAAAGAAAACCACACACACACACACACACACACACACACACACACACACACACATACACACACACACACACACACACCACACACACACACACACACACACACACACACACACACACACACACACACACACACACACACACACACACACACAAAAGGGCGCAATAATTAAAGAGCAAACATGAGAATATAATGAAGCTAAATGATTGAACATCAATCCACCACCATCTAGCATCAAAATAGTCTCATAAAACATAAGTTTAGATAAAAGGGGGAGAGCGAACAACAACAACAAAAAACTCAACTCACACACACACACACACACACACACACACACACACACACACACACACACACACACACACACACACACGCAAACACGCAAACACACACACACACACACACACACACACACACACACACACACACACACACACACACACACACACACACCCGCAAACACGCAAACACGCAAACACGCAAACACACACACACACACACACACACACACACACACACACACACACACACACACACACACACACACACACCACACACACAGGGAGGGAGAAAGAGAAGGGGAAGAAGGAGAAGTGGATATAATTGGTTTATTATTTTTGGTGCATCAAGTGGATTAGAAGGTGATTTTTGAAGGTTGTCAATGATTGGTGCTCTTTAATTGAATCGGGAAGGGAGTTCCACAGCACAGGGCCTGAGTATAGTAAACTAGATTTAAATAAGTCTATTCTTGGGATTGGGACGCTTGGCTTTACAGTATTTCTGGAATGATTCATTGTGAACTTATCTCTTAAGGATGTGGGGACAGCTCCTGCCATTATCTTAAACATAAAAATGTCTTTGTTATATTTAAGTCTTTGTTGTAGGGGGAGAATATTTAACTGAGTATAATCCACTTCAAGTAAGGTTGTTTTCTTCAGGAGGATAAGTTTGAGAGCACGTTTATACAGACTTAGTAACGGTTTCATAGTGTTTGCACTGGCAGAATCCCAGAGGGTTGAGGCATAGTCTATTGATGATTGTATGTAAGCTTGGAAGAATAATTTCCTTGAATTGTGGTCAAGGAAATGTTTAATTTTAGTCAATTGGTATACTCTTTGGGACAAATATTTGCATAGATGAGATATGTGGTAGAACCAGCTGAGATTTTCATCGATTGTTACTCCTAGAACTTTGTGATGAGAGGTTTGTTCAATTGCTTCCTTTCTTATATGGATTGGAAACTGTTTATGAGGTAAATTTTGTCGCTTTTGTCTGGTGGTGATAAGCATGCATTTTGTTTTTTGGGGGTGTATAGACATATGGTTCAGTTCTGTCCATTTGACAAGATCATTGCAGCTTTGTTGTAATATGGTTGCAAGAGAGTCAATGTCGTTATGGCTTGTATGTATGGTTGTATCATCAGCAAATAGCTCACATTTAGATTTGATAAGTAGAGGAAGGTCATTTATGTATAAGGAAAAGAGAATAGGTCCTAGTATAGAGAGAGAGAGAGAGAGAGAGAGAGAGAGAGAGAGAGAGAGAGAGAGAGAGAGAGAGAGAGAGAGAGAGAGAGAGAGGAGAGAGAGAGAGAGAGAGAGGAAGGGGGAACAAAGAGAGCGATAGAAAAGGGGAAATTTCTAGGACATCATTCTCGTAAAGTGGAGATTCTGTTTATAAATACAGAGCCCCCTGCATCTCCACAAGGGTAGACATAATTGAATAATTGCCATAGACCTCGTGTCAAAATGTATAATTCAAATTGTACTCGTGCATCTGTTTTCTTCAATATGCTTCTATGCTCCCATAGAGCTCGGAGCTTCATTCTTAAATAAAAAATAGTTTTCTATATGTGCTTCACTACTTCTACGTCTGTTTACATACATAACTCAAGACGTTTTTATGTAAGCATTGCCTTGGGGGGCGGAATAGCTAAGTGGACATAGCACTCGCTTTCCCCAAGTTAAAGTAAAGCAGCATCGAGCGTTGCTTCCAGCTGGATGGATGACCTTTTGCACACCTTAGTTTCAGTGTAGTTCCCCCAGTTCACCCAGAAGTAAATCGGAACCTGCCCTCTTTAGGGTCAGGAAAGTGAAGCAGCGAGGAAGAGGAAATGGGCGCCGCCCTCAATAAGCAGATCCCTGGAGAAGCTAAGGTCTCTGATGCCTCGCTCCCCTACGACCACACAGGTTATGGGACACATTTACCTTTACCATGTATTGCTTCGTTAACCTAAACCTGCTAGGAGTAAATGGATCTATATTACTTTCTGAATCAGCCTTTCTTACGTTTGGATATGATTCAGCATGAGACTGGAAACATATCATTTCGATCAGCATTTATAATCATTTATCATAATCATGGGCAAATTTCTAATAAAACTCCAGTCATCAACAATGGGTTTGCTGAGTAAACATACACTCAGAGTGCAATGTTGTCTCCACTATGACAGCAATCAGAATAAAAAATAAACGATGCAAACCAAGGTGCAATTTCAATTTAATAGTTCCCAAAACGCTGTTATCATATTCTACACTGTTAGAGGGTTTGCAGACAAAGCACAGCTTTAAATCTTAGTCAAAACTTATTTTCTAAAAATCATACTTTTCATAAAACACACACACGCGCGCACAGACACACGCACGCGCACATACGTACACACACTCTCTCTCTCTCTCTCTCTCTCTCTCTCTCTCTCTCTCTCTCTCTCTCTCTCTCTCTCTCTCTCTCTCTCTCTCTCTCTCTCTCTCTCTCAGTACCACCTTTAACCAAATGTGGCAGAAGAGCTCCCATTATTGTCTCACTCACTCACTCACTCACTCACAAACACACACGCACACACGCACACACACATACAGGCACACACACACATACACACACACACGCACACACACACATATACACGCACACACACACATACACAAAATCAAGCTTTGACGTCCAAAGGGACAACACATTAGACAGCACGTGCGAAAAGAAAGGCCAGAATGGTCTGGTCACACAGGGCCAGGAGCCACAAGTGGGCTTCAGACTACCAGGCACTGATTGAACCTGTCGGAAACACAGACACCAATCATCCTTAGGGGAAGTAGAACGGTATGGAAAGAGATAGATGTAGGCTAATATGCCTTTATGATATCTATAATTATATGCGCGCATTTACGTGCATATATATGTACATGCGTGCATGCGTATATTAACGCATAAACATGCACACACGCACACACACACATGCACGCACGCACGCATGCAAGCACACACACGCACGCGCATCGTACGCACGCACCCACGCACACAAACACACACACAGATAGATACACACACACATGGATGTCTATACTTCTACACCGTATATTTTTACGTGACAGTGTATTTATAAGTGTACTTGCCTGCAGAAAGCTAAGAGCAGTTCTCTCAAGCACTCAATATAAGGTCAAAGACCCGCAGTCCATAGAAAAGACGGCAATGATCGCCTTTGTTGCCCTTTATCTTGCAGGGTCTCCAGAGACCTAGACTGTGGTCATTATAGGGTCCATTGTTATAGTCCTTTACTTCCTCAGTCATCAGTTAGGAGTCTAGTCTACATAAGCTAGATTCCTACAGTTATGACTTCTGTAGTCTTGTACAGTTCGTTTATGGTCTTTGTCAGCTTGATGCTATGGAGTTGGGCTTAGCGCTTTTGTAGGTTCTTTTATTTCACCTTTTTATAGTGCAGATGAAATCAGGGGCATAGTGGGGTAGGTGTTGTTCATCTTAGTTTTTTTTCAGGAGTTTCTTATTCTAGTGTTTTAAGTGCTGAGCAAAAAAGTTAGGGTTCAGCATGCATTCATTCATAATGCACATGGTGGTAACATACTAAAAGTTGTGAATGTTTACAAGCGATTTTTAGTTGAAATCTCTGGCAGTTTTATTATGCATATACAACTTTTATTAAAGTAGACAGAGGCAAAAGTAAATGGGAAGTAGAAACAAATTCAATGCCCCTCTCTTCTCCCTTCTTCACCTCCAGTATTGTGGTTTGTTCAAAAGATTGTTATATGGCATGTATTTATCCCTGAAGTCAGAATGCAGCTACTTTCATTGTGGGCAAACTAAAAGGTGATACATAGTTTACATGGGAACTTTGGAGCTTCAGAGGAAAATATTGCTCCAAATGAGATGCATTGCACAGGATATTTAGTATTGACATGAATCAACGCAATAATGGCTACAATACAAAAAAATGAATATCGACATTCTAGGAATATTGCAGTGAATGCTAGACGCAGGAAATGACAAAATGAGAATTGACATGTTAGATCCTAAAGTGTCAAATGAAGCTTGATTTAACCGTTAAGAAAAGACAATAATGATTTGATATCATATAAGGTAAATAATGGCTATACTTAATAATCATCAATCTCAAATGCAATTGACCAACTGCTTATGCCGTGAATGGCTATGTCTAACGATCATTCGGTGGAGCGCAATATAGTAGGATAACAGCATGTAATGAATATCTCTACAGTCTGTTTCTTTAATTTATCATGTAAGTACCGTTTTTTAACATTCAATTTTTAAAGCAAAACCTAAAGCAGAAAACCAAGAAGTGTAAGTAACAGGTGTTTGAACACCTAAAAACAAACTACACTAACAACAACTGTATTTTTTATTCAATCATATGCTTTTACAGTTGGGTTCAAAACTCCTTTAAAAAATAATCACAATATCAATAACACAGTTTCAAAATCACAATATCAAATAAACAACAGTTTTCAAAATATACTGATTAAACATGCGAGCTACATAAACGCACATGCCCATCCCTCATTTCCCACCCATACTACAAGACTACATACTTAGCAAATCAGATTGCTTTCTTTGTCTGGGTAAACCAGACCAGACAGAGCAGCTCCCATACAGTCACTCACACTCACACACACCCACAACAAGCTTTGACGTCCGAATCGACAACAGACAGTTCGTGGGCAGAGAGAGGCCAGAAACGTCTGGTCCATTTCAGGACCAGGCTAGGAGCCAGGGTGGGCTTCAGAGCTTGGACCACTGATTGGACCTGTCGGAAACAGTCGTGTCAGTTCAAAAGATGATTGGTTGGTTTCAGGTGTGAGTGTTTCTTGACTGACTGTTTTTTTCCTTCCTTATTCTAAAATAGTGACAAACATTCTTGTTTACATACACAAAATTGTGCACTCATGATTATGTGTTTTTTTAGGCAAACATACACACACATACATGTAATTGCATGCCTGTGCTGCTTGCTCCAGATTTAAGCATCCTATGTTCGAGACTATAATATACAAAATCTGCACTTTGCCAACATGCACAACACACACACATACAACAAACAACACACAACACACAACATAAACACACACATACAATACATACATACAACACACACACACACACACCACAAAACACCACAACACAACAACAACACAACACAACACAACACAACACAGCACAACACACACACACTCAACAGTAGCTATCACATTCTAACACAACTGTTGCCGTCCTCAGGAGTGTGTAAGCTTATGCTTGCAACTCATACCAACTGTACTCTCAAATGGATCAAGTCAAAGACTTGGCACTCAGCCTTGGAAGCTGGCCATAATCCCCTTTACTACCTGATGCCTGCCTACCCATCCACAGAGGTCCAGCAGCAGGCAAGCCCAGTGGTCATCACTATCATCTAGTGTCACTTGAGCCTGAAGTATCTTCTCCTCCCTCCTGCTGCTCAATCATCGGTCAGGAATCTGGCTGGCAATTGTACGATATTGAATTAGTGATCATATTTGGTGGTGGTTTATGGTGTGGTGTAGTGTGTGTGGTGGGTAGAACGTGGGAGGTGTGGATGGGGTGTGGTGTGGTGTGGTGTGGTGATGTTTGGTGTGGTGTGTGGTGGGAGGGGGGATGTGTAGTGTGGTGTGGTGTAATCTCATGTGGTATAGTGTGGGATGGAGTGGGTGGTGGAGTGAGATAGGGTGCTGTGTGGTGTGGTGTGGTGCTGTGTGGTGCGGTGTGGTGTGGTGTAGTGTGGTGTGGTGTGGTGTGACGCAGTGTGATGTGGTGTGGTGTCATGTGGTGTGTCCTGTGGTGTCGTGTGTGTCATGTCATGTGGTTTGGTATACTTTATTGTTTGTGACTGTGTTAGGTTTGGTTGCGTTGGAAAGAGTTAGACTGTACTGCTTTTTGGAATAAATAAAATCAGAACAAGTCAAATAGGTTCGTTTCACATGGTATGGTATGTGTGCATGTGTGTGCGTGCTCGTGCATGCATGTGCGGAAAGAGAGAAAAAAAAGAAAAGAAAAGAAAGAAAGAAAAAGGAAGGAAGAAAAGAAGAAAAAAGAAAAATATAGATAGATAAAATAGATAGATAATTTCAAAGAGAAAGATAGACAAAACATCCATATCGGTTTATACAAGAGTTTTCTATCCACACGAAACAAAAGCTATATATACCCTATAGTTCTCAAGCAGTAAGGTCAAAGACCTGTACAGCCCATAAACGTGAATGTAATGATCGCCATCACTGCTCTCTGACCTCTCCAGCAGGTCCTGGGCGGTCAATCACACGGTACTGGCCACCGTGTAGTGCCGTGTCACTTGAGCCGCAAATGATGGTCCCTTGCATGCTCTTTGGCTACACACCGGTATTAATTTTGACTACTTTTCCTTCTGTTTCCATATATCACCCCTGCATTCGTACTGCAGGTACTATGGCATCTACAGAAATATAAAAATACTCTTTTTTTTCAAAAAGACTAGCCCCTGACTCAAAACTCAGGTGATTTGCAAAAACTTGGTAGGTTTGATTTAAAAAAAAAAAAAATTTCAGTAAACACTGTACCCCCTCACTCTTTTGTCATCTGCTAGCTTCCTAACCTCAATACGCATGCGCGGCGTTCAAGGGTTATGAACACAAGCAATCCTCATTTGATGATCATTTCCAACTTTTTCGTGACTACCTTTAATTAGCTCTATGTCCTCAATCCCCAAACATAAGTGCGCAGTGCATTTTTTTACTTTAAAAAAATATGTGAAAAATCAACAAAAAAAGATACTACTTAACCCCAAAAATAATACCGGAGTGCAACCTGATTTCAGCTTTGGGTAAACGTCTGTGTTATAACCTGGAAGTGTGAGCGTGGATAAATCTGATCTTGGATTACTTTGATTACTTCTTGTAGTTGTAGTTCTCCAGCTGGTCTGTCGCTACTTGTGATGTTCGACTGTAGTGCTTTAGGCTTTTTTTTTTTGTGCTTTGAATACAGTCGTATTGTGCTTGTTTGTATTGATTGTAGTTAGGGTTGTACTTGGTCAAAATCACATTGTTCGCTATAAATTTTTTGTTAGCAGATTAGTTCAAACCCTTTGACATTGAGTAGGTGCCAATTTTTGCGTACTTTGCTACCAGTGTGCAAGATTTGTTCATTGTCTACTATACATGATTCCTGTTTTACTTTTTGTCTTCTTCTTCTTCTTCTTTCTTCTTCTTCTTCTTCTTCTTCTTCTTCTTCTTCTTCTTCTTCTTCTTCTTCTCTCTCTCTCTCTCTCTCTCTCTCTCTCTCTCTCTCTCTCTCTCTCTCTCTCTCTCTCTCTCTCTCTCTCTCTCTCTCTCTCTCTCTCTCTCTCTCTCCTCTCTCTCTCCCCTTCTCTTCTCTTCTCTTCTCTTCTCTTCTCTTCTCTTCTCTTCTCTTCTCTCTCTTCTCCTCTCTTCTGTACCTCCTTCGTTCCTTCCCTCTCTTGTCTAACTCTTCGAGGAGTCGCTGGGGTAGTACTCTGAATTTCTCGGGCCGTGGGTCTTCGGGGGGATAGAGCGTGTTAGAGCCCATCCCTCTCCAGGTATATGAGGCATGCTGGATATAAACCTTAGAATGAAGTTTATTGATGAAATGTGCGAGAACCAGTGAAAATGTGTGTGTGTGTGTGTTTGTGTGTTTGTATGTGCGTGTGTGTGAGTGTGTGTGTGTGTGTGTGTGTGTGTGTGTGTGTGTGTGTGTGTGTGTGTGTGTGTGTGTGTGTGTATGTTTGTGTGTGTATGTGTGTGTGATAATGTGTGTGTGTGTGTGTGTCTGTGTGTGTGTCTGTGTGTGTGTGTGTCTGTGTGTGTGTCTGTGTGTGAGTGTGTGTGAGTGCATGTAAAACATTATCCGATTGATACAAATGTTATGCCTGTTCTTTGAAACATCTAAGATATTTATGTAAAAAAAGAGATAATTTTGATTTATTTTATTTATATTTTATTGGTAGTATGTCTCCCTCCCCCTCCAATAAGGATATTAGTTCTTAAAATTTCCCCTTTTATCCAAATGTATGAGTTATATCACATGTAACACTTTTGACAGATGGTGGTGGATTGATGTTTTTTTTTAGTTCTTTATTTCATTTTGTTCTCTTGTTTGCTCTTTATCTATTAACGCTTTTCTTTTCTTCCATAATCAAAATCTTTTATTGTGACTCAGATTTTTGTCTTCTGAAAGAGTGCATGTTTTATTACCTTATCATATAATGTCTTTATTCTTGGGTGTTGTTTGGTATTGCGTAAAGTTTTATTGTTTAGTATATTTTCAACTTGTATCCCTGAAAAGGGCGGGGACTGGATGTAAAAAAGCACACGAGTGCTTATCTATTATCCTCGAATAAAATACTTTGCCTTGCCTTAATTTGTCTTGCCTTGCCTATGTTTGTGTAAGCCACCAAACGCCGGCATGGGTTACTGTGACTAAAACGTGCATATTTCATCTTCTGCTGCAAGGGTATAGACACATATGAATTCAAGGTTCTTGGGGTGAGTGTACTTAAAGTTGACTTAAAGATTATTATATATCATATAGGCGATATATTGGGGAACCCATATATACTGGTTGTTCTACTTTCGGTTTGTGTTATATATATATATATATATATATATATATATATATATATATATATATATATATATATATATATATATATACATACATACATACATACATACATACATACATACATACATACATACATACATACATACATACATACATACACACACACACACACACAACACACCACACACACACACACACACACACACACACAACATACATACATACATACATACATACATACATACATACATACATACATACATACATACATACATACATACATACATACATACATACATACATACATACATACATACATGTGTGTGTGTGTGTGTGTGTGCATTTATGGTCCTTATGTTCGATTTTCCATATGGAATAGTGTAAGGGTACAGTGGATGAAGCTCAACTGCGCAGTTCTAATGTATACATGAAGCCAATAGCAAATTCACATACGATAAGAGCTGCCCGAAACAAAACCAGAAATGAAAAAAAACAAAAAAAACAAGCAAACATCCTTTAAGTCAGAACACCAATACTGTCATAGTTGGCAAAAACGGCCTATATGGAAAATCTGACCTCTAGTGAACCCCAGATCGCTAGCTAATTAATAATTTTTAAAATAAGTTTTAAAAAAGCAAGCAAAGGAACAAAAATCCATGTCTTCAACAAGATCTGAACCCACAACATGAAGACAAAACCTCAAAACTGTAACCACTAAGCAAAGCCTTGCCAGCCGTCATAAACAAAATTCATCTCGGCCCGAACAAAGTAACAAAACAAACTAGCAGATAAATTGGAAAATGGAATGAAAATAGAGGCACAAAAAATGGAAGACAATATTCCATCACAACGATTGTTGAGACGCCAAGATAAGGCAAATGGCTGCCATTCAAGGAAGCATTTATGGATATTGCAAGGGACGCAATCATCGCCCAGCGCAAAATGCCGGGGAAGAAAGGAGGGAGGAAAGGATTGGAAGAAAAACTGTAAAAAGGAATGAATGTACGCAGAGAGGAGGTTAAAAACTGGACACACTAATAACATTTTATGCCATTTTGGATATCGTTCCTGTATATGTATGAACATATTTTTTAGCATCGCTGTGTAGCTTGATTTGATGTACTGCATGCATTTTGAGCCGTATTGAGAATAAATGTATATGAGCAGTACAACTCTTTTCTATAGAAGATGATAAACTGTTCTATTTGATGAGAACAAGGATGCACTGATGCAGATTATCTTTTTAAAAAAAAACGTAACAAAGAGAAAAGGAAGGAAAGACATGAAAGAATGAAAACATGAATGAATGAATGAATGAATGAATGAATGAATGAATGAATGAATGAATGAATGAAAATGTCCATACCCAAAAGGTATTTCACAACTTTTGGAGAGAAGAAAAAATAAGTAAAAAGGTTGTAGGAATGGAAAGGAGCAAAGAAAGACAACAACAAAAAAACCGAAACGAGCGGCAAACTCAAAGCGGAAACACAGAGACTGACAGAGAGCGGTAACATGCACGCACACATATCTATACACACATATACACACGCATACATATACATGTGAGCGTGCGTGCGTGCGTGCGTATGTGCTTATGCGTGTGTGTTCCTCTGTGTGTGTTCATTATCGTGGAAACAAAAGAATCAATTTTTTTAAAAAAGCACACAAAAGAATAGATAAAAGCATAGAAGGGATTAATGAATACATGAACAGATGAATAAACGCACACACGCGCACGCACGCACACATGCACGTAGGCATGCACGCACACACACGCCTTACGCACGCACGCACACACACAGAAACACACACACATTCACACACACACGCGTGCACCACACACACGCACGCACGCACGCACTCACGTGCACATACACACACAACCAGATAAACAAATAAAAACTACTAACCCACAATAACAACAATAATACCTACTAACAAATTTGACCCAGAATTATTACCACATCAGCAATTTCTTTTTTTTCAGGAGAAAGGATGAGCAGTATTTCATCTGATGTTTAACTAAATTAACCTAACACCATGCCACCGGAACCATCTAAAGTTCAGTTTGTATTCTCTCCCTTTGTTTCTCACAAGATTGGATATAATATCAAACAATCTCTCTCTGCTTTCGAACCACAATTCATGTCCACAAAGACATACGTTCTTTGTGTAACACAGCTTCAGCTGTTGCGTTACTAATCTCAAAACATCTCCATTTATCCTGCTATTGTTTAAATTATGTATTTTAACAAAGAAAATCAGCGTTCTCCATCCAACAATGTTTTCCAATGTAACAACACCATTATACGATCTCCCCACATATCCTTTATTTTAGTCTTGCACTGTGTGACCCTAAGTTCCTCACGTAGTGGGGATATTTTTCACTGCTGTGTGATAAAAAAAAATCTGGTCATGTTTCCTACAGAATAGATGCTTTGCATACCTCTCTCTCATCTCAGATACGTTATGTCTGAGCCAATGTCTCTGAGTGTTCCTGACCATAAAGCGGGGATAGGATTTCATCTCCATGAATGTTCTCAGTCACACAGAACAGAATCTGTGCCACAATACCTGTGAACCTAAAATGGGGATTCGGACCCATTCCCAATGCTTATGCATATTTACGAAGCAGTTAGGTGACCAGCCAAATCTTGCCATTCATAGTTTGATATCTGTGTCCGAGCCTAAACATTGTTCTGTTTCTCCCCCCCCCCCCCCCCGTCCACATCTCTTTCTGTTGCCCAAAGATGGCCTTGTTTCTTTGCTCATCATCATGCAACATGTCCTTTTGGCATTTGTGTGTTTGCCAAAATATGTCCTGCAATCTTCTGTAAATCTCTTCTATGAATAAATCGTCCACACAGTGTGCTCTAGATGCATATACATTCGACAGCTTTTAGTGTAGTTTGTCCGCTTTGGTGACTTTGTTTTTTTCAAAGAACAGTAACCGAGATTTCTAAAGTACGCAAATCATGGCCCATGTGTGTTAGATTACATAATCTTACAAATCTTTTCTGTTTGAGAAAAAAAGGTTTGTGATCCACTATTTGAGAAAGAAAGAAAAGTGTTTCACATGGTATATCTCTCTTTCTCTCTTTTTTTCTCTTTTTCTCTCTTGTCTCTTCTTTGTCTCTCTGTCTCTGCCTCTCTGTCTCTGTCTCTTCTCTTCTCTGTCTCTCTCTCTCTTCTCTCTCTCTCTCTCTCTCTCTCTCCTCTCTCTCTGTCTGTCTCTCTGTCTGTCTGTCTGTTTTGTCTTCTATGTTCTTGTGTTGTCTGATCTGTGTGATTTGTGTTATGAACAGACAGGGAGGGGGTGGGGAAGGTAAGGACAGGACAGGAGAGGTGAAAAAATGCGTGCATGAGGAGTCCAGAAAACAAAGTCTGAGAGAGAGTGTGTCTGATCAGGAACAAAGGGAAGAGACAAGTGACATGGACCACAAGAAAAGAGTGAAAGTTGTGGTCCCTTCAGTGAGATGTGTGTATCAGTGTGGTGTGTGTGATGTGCTGTATGTGTTGTGGGTGTGTGTGCGTGTTCTGTCCTGTGTGTTTTGATATGTGTTGTGTTGTGTATAGGGGGGGTTGACTAGTGTGTGTACATTTTGTGTGTGTATGTGTGATTTCTTGTCTGCTGTGTTTGGGGGGGGGGGGGGATGTGTGGTCGTTGGTGTGCTGTTGTACCTCTGGGTGTCTGTCGTCTGTGTCTGTGTAATGTATGTATGCTGTGTTATGTGCGTCTTGTATGTCTGTGTCACTTACTGTGTGTGTTTGGTCTTGACGCGTCTGTGTTTCTGTGTTCTATCTAAATCAGAGTCTGTGTGTAAGTATTGAGTGTGCCTGCGTGTGTGTGTGTGTTGTGTGTATGTGTGTGAGATTGTGCACAGTCGTCGTGATGT
>CM060319.1:36842652-36845152 GCA_030674155.1 Stramonita haemastoma | reverse complement strand
ACACACACACACACACACACACTCTTATGTACACACGCACGCACGCACGCACGCACACACACACAAACACACATACACACATACACACACTTATGTACACACACAAACACACACGCGTTCGCGGTAGTAAGTGTAAGATACTGAAGGCCCTGCCATTCACATTGATGAGTAAGTCAGTCGCTATAATCACACATTTGTATTTAAACGGCGGGAGATGCATGTGTATATGTAGGCACATGCTCTCTCTCTCTCTCTCTCTCTCTCTCTCTCTCTCTCTCTCTCTCTCTCTCTCTCTCTCTCTCTCTCTCTCTCTCTCTCTCTCTCTCTCTCTCTCTCTCTCTCTCCTCTCCTCCTCTCTCTCTCTCTCTCTCTCTCTCTCTCTCTCTCTTCTCTCTCTCTCTCTCTCTCTCTCTCTCTCTCTCTCTCTCTCTCTTTTTACACACACGCGCACGCACACACACACACACACACACACACACACACACACACACACACACACACACACACACACACACACACACACACACAGTGGAACTCTATCCCGGATACAAATACACACGAGGGGAGGGGATCCTTACGTTCCAAATTTTTAAGGACTGTGAATCCTTCAGAACTGGCTGTTGTTGATTGCAATTGATTAAGCTACAAATGGTCATGGCGTATAGCAAGGGTCTGGTTCTCACAGTCGTGATTGCACAGCGGGTTAACAGGGAAACAGTTATTACTTATTGCAACAGATTACTTTTTGTTTCGTTGGAACCGATATAGAGTGTCGTGAAAACTGTATTTTGTTGACGGGCGTTTTGAGAGAGAGAGAGAGAGAGAGAGAGAGAGAGAGAGAGAGAGAGAGAGAGAGAGAGAGAGAGAGAGAGAGAGAGAGAGAGAGAGAGACAGAGACAGAGACAGAGACAGACACAGAGCAGAGAGAGAGACAGAGAGAGAGACAGAGAGAGAGACAGAGAGAGAGACAGAGAGAGAGACAGAGAGAGAGACAGAGAGAGAGAGAGACAGAGAGAGAGACAGAGGAGAGAGGGAGAGAGAGAAGGGAGAGAGAGAGAGAGAGAGAGAGAGAGAGAGAGAGAGAGAGAGAGAGAGGAGAGAGAGAGAAGAGAGGAGAGAGAGAGAGAGAGAGAGAGAGAGAGAGAGGATGCAGGGAGGGAAGGAGGGAGAAAGAGAGTGAGAGAGAGAGAATAAGAGAGACATAGACACAGACAGACAGGACAGACAAGACAGACAAGACAGACAGACAGAGAGGCAGTGAGAGGTGATAAAACCAATCAATAACCTTTAAGGAAAAGACACTCTCTGGCAACATAGAACCCACTGTTTTCTGTTAACTCTGGAGAGAGAAAGCTGGAGGGAAAAGGGGCTGGAGACCAAAATAACGTCATTTTGAAGCTGGTTTTATTTTTAGATTGTGTTTGGTATCGATTTTCTCTTCTGAGGCAACTTAACTGTGCACTTGACAGATCGGCCACATAACATCAAGTATTGATACCCTGCCTGCTTCTTCTGCCTTAGCTCGCCAGGGAGACGGCATCTTTCTGTGGGGCTTTTGGGAGGATGCCATGAATTAGGAATGAGCTAGAAGACTTGTGTGGAAACCATGCACGAGTATGTAGTGTAACCTTAGTTTTCAGTGTGCACCGGTATTCATTGGTGTGCACAATGATGGTTTCGTGGGGGGGAGGGGGGATTTTCATGCACTTACACAAACACACACAGATGGGTGCACATGCGCACATATACATGCGTATATAGGCACGCACTCAAACACACACGCGTGAGTACACATGCACACGCACACACATATACAAATACGTACACATCCACGTGCACACACAAACTACCCAAACCCAGAGTGTATAGTCATAGGATTTCTTGTTGACATGGGGTGTTCCCCAGCTTGAGTCTTTGAGGGTCACCCAGAATATAAGCACACTGATTCACTCCATTGACTCACCTGGGAACTACTGTGAGACCGTAAGCAAAATCTGTAAAAGAAGTTTGCTTTCGTGCCTGTTTTCAAGCGCCTTGCAACATAGGTAGCTATACAACTCCACTCCCCCCAAAAGTCCTTCGGATGAAACTATAAACCGAGACCCCGTGTGCGAACGTACGCAGAACATTTTGCGCACACGTTAAATTCTGTTCCGCTTTTCGTAAGAGTAGGCTATCGCGTGCCGGTGGTAACAGATGACAAGATTTACAAAACTGCATACATACGGGGGCTAGATGTAAAAAACACATGAGTGATTATTCCAATATCCTAGATACAGAAAATAAATAAAAATAGATAAACTAATACTACGACTTCATAGATTTATTTTCTACTGTAATAGAGAGTAGTGGAAGTACAGATTATCATGCTAAGAAATTATCACCGATCGCAACAATCGCAATGTATTATACCTGAGCACAACAACTTCTTAATGCAAGTTGTTGTTTACACTAGTAACCAACAAAAGTTGTTGGCATGGGCCAGTTCTAGGATTTGAAC
>CM060319.1:36812652-36827652 GCA_030674155.1 Stramonita haemastoma | reverse complement strand
CCCTTTACAATAAATGATGTTCTCATTAGTGATCTTGCAGACAGAAATGATAAAATACGATCCGGAGGTCGCAGAGAAAAACAGAGGTGAGGTTGTGGAAAAGAGATAGAATACGAATACGAATTTGTATTTACAGAGGGTAATAGATTAAGTACAATGACTTTTTTTCATCCAGCCCTCTAAAAGGGAATAAGTAGAAACACCAAAGCACAAGCAATATGTTTGAAAAAAGACAAAAAGAAAAACAGTAAAGGAAACGACAAGAAGAGAATAAAAATGTATCAAAGAAAAAAACAAATCAATCAAGAACAAGTAACAGCAGGGGAGGGAGGGAGGGAGGGAAAGAGAGAGAGAGAGAGAGAGAGAGAGAGAGAGAGGGGAGAGAGAGAGAGGAGAGAGAGAGAGAGAGAGAGAGAGAGAGAGAGAGAGAGAGAGAGAGAGAGAGAAGACAGACAGACAGACAGACAGACAGACAGACAGACAGACAGACAGACAGACAGACAGACAGACAGACAGACAGACAGACAGACAGACAGACAGACAAAGGATAGGAAGATAGAGGGAGTTTTCAGAACCATAGGCTACATAAATATGTGTAAATAGTTATACAAATTGATCTGAAATTTGCTAGGAAATTAATTAGGTGTACCAAAACCTCTAGAATTATCGCACAACTGAAAAGACGAACTTGCAGTTAGAAAGAGGCGGGAGGGGAGGGGGGGGGGGGTGGAATGACAAAGAGTGGGGAGATATAGACAGACGGACAGACAAGTTCCTGACCCAAGCTGTTTTCTTAGGCTACAGTAATGAGTGTGGTCTCTGTGCTAACAGCTTCCTTAAAAGGATTCCCCTATCATTTTAGCAAAGCCTCCGTTATCCCTAAATAGACCAAAACAAATTGGCTTTATCGCAAACTCACACACACACACACGTGCGTGTGCGCGCACACACACACACACACACACACACACACACACACACACACACACACACACACACACACACCACGAACACGAAACACACGACACACACACACACACACAAAACACACAACACACAACATACACACACCGTATACACACACACACACCGCACACACGTACACATACACATGCGTGCACGCATGCACGCACTAACACACACACAACACACATAGAAGGGAGAGACAGGCAGACAGAGACAGGCAGAGACAGGCAGACAGACAGGCAGACAGACAGGCAGGTAGACAGGCAGACAGACAGCCAGCAGCACAGTCAGACAGAGACAGGTATGACGAGACACAACACACACACAGACATTTATACAGAAGAAAGGGAGAGACACACACACAGAGATACAAGAGAGAGAGACAGAGAGACAGAGAGAGAGAGACAGAGACAGAGAGAGAGAGAGTGTTTAACTCACTTTTATCTTAGCATGGAGTAATGAAGGCGGTCTCCCACGGTTATAGCCTCCTGAAAAGGATTCCGCCTTGCTCCTACCAGAGTTATGGTTATCCATAAACGGAACACACTAATCCCGCTTTACGAGACAGGGAGGAGAGAGAAGATGGAAGTGCAAGTCTTTGGGGCACTGCCCTAAATTCCCAGTCGTTTGTTGTGGCAAGTCGCGCATGGCAGAGCTCTTTCTTTTTTTTCTCCAAGGTTATCATTTATTTACCTATCTTTTTTTTATTTTGAGGATAATGGAACAAGCACTTATGTGTTTATATATTTACCTATTTTTTTATTTTGAGGATAAAGAACAAGCACTCGTGTGCGTTTTTTTACATACAGTCCCCGTGTTCTTACGGTTTTGCTCATTTTGTCATTCATTCCCACCGGCATACAACGGCTTACTATTATTATGCTCTTCCAAAAGGCGGAACGGGTTTTTAACGTGTGCGCAAGGTGTTCGGTGTGCGTTTGACATGGGAGCTTGGCTTTAGTCTCATCCAAAGGACTTTAACGGGGGGGGGGGGGGGGGGGGGTGGATTCGACCCTGATGTTAACTCCAGAAGAAAAATCCCTGTGAACGGGCGTCTCAGTGGTGTCTGGAACTTGGGCTCGAACCTGGGCCACCAGATTGCGACCGCAACACATAATGCTCTAACCACCAGGCTATCTCTTCCCCCAAGCAGTCTGGTGCATGCTGGGTACGTTCTTGTCATTCACCCTACCGGCCATAGCTGACCCGTTCTTCTACACAAAAAAGTGTGAATGGATTTTTAACGAGGGCGCAAAACTTGTCACTACATTTGTATATATAGGACCTGATTTCATTGTGTTATCTGAAAGATTCTCTGGAAAGTGGGGTTAGTATTCATACCAATTCCAGGAGAAAACTGGAAAAAAAAAAACTCAAAGGGACGTGGGAGGGATAGCCAAACGGTTAGCGCGTTGCTTTTGCAAGTTGATTGCCCAGGATCCACCAGGCACCGAGACACGCGTGCAAGGGATTTTTTGCCCCTGGAGTTAGCATCAGTACTGACTCTACTCCCTATAAGTCCTTCAAATGAGACTATAAACCTAGGCCCATAGATAAACGCACTAAAACTCTTTTGCGCACATCTTCAAACCCTTCAGCTTTTCAGACAAATAGGCCATTTTATTCTGGTATGAGCGGACGTCCAACAAAAGTTTCTTCATGTACGCTGGTGAAGCGTTCTGATTTCATCCCCGAAATCGGAGTGCGACTATCTTGATGATGAACAAAATATGGTCGCATACACACAATCTCGGCATTGGCGAATCTCAGAGCTATATACCCCAGGAATGTAAATAGAGCAAGACACACATACTCAGTGGAGATTTGAACCTATTGCCCCCATTTACCTTAAGATTACGAGCACGATGTTGTAACCACTAGGATATCTGTCCCTGAAAAAAAAAAACGAATGTTTATATAAATACAGTCTGGTGCTAGATGAACTAAAACACTGCAGAAACTGGGAAGGAAAGGTTGGGAGAACTAGAAAAGAGAAGGGGGGGGCAGTTTGAAAGAGGGGGGGGGGGGTGTTTCTTTGTTCCTCGGCTACAGCTCTATCCAGGGTTCACCAATCATGAGGCTTGGTATCATTAGCCACCGTTTGAGCCCATCATGGAGGTAGCTGCAGTTCAACTTCAGGGATCTATGCTGGGTATATTAGCGTTTACCTAACCCACCGAAAGCTGATATGAACTACGAGATCTTCAACGTGCATATTTGATCTTCTACGCCGAGTATGTCCACAAAGGGAACTAAACAATGGCTGGTCTTACACTTCAAGTTAATCTGGGAGAACGTAACAAATATCCCCATATTCAATTCCCTGAACGCCACCGAGATTCGAGCCTACATCTCCTGAACCATGGAATTGAAAGTCGGACGGGGTTAACAACTCGGCTATAGCCTCCAACGAAGGAAGAGAATGAGAGAAAGAGGATTTCTGATACTACTGGTCCCCTGAGCGACAATCCTGCTCCTGCCCTGTACTGTCTGTGCTCAACTTCGGAGGTTTGGTTTTCCCTTGCTGCCCGTGGTTCTAGCTGGCCGATAAATGGACCGACCTAATTCACTTTATCCACACACGACAGTGAGACAGAAGTGGGGAGAGGGAGATAGATCCACAGACAAAGATGGGAGAAGGAAGGAAGGAGGAAATAAGAGGAAACATGAGACGAGAGGAGAGAGATTGAAAGAGAAAAAAACACAGAAATTTGAACGGAAATGGACAGGCATATAGAAATAGAGAGATAAAGAGAGGTACAGACAGAGGCAGAGAGAGACAAAGAGACAGAGAAAAAGCAAAAGACGGAAGGAACAATACTGGGAATGGAGAGAAAAGGGAAGACATGAAAGAAATAGAAAATACACAATAAGACAAAACAGAAAAAAAAAAACAGATAAAAGAAAGAATAGAGGACGAGAAGAAAGAAAAAAAGAGAAAAGATGAGAAAGAAAGAAAGAAACAGGCCAAAAGATAGACAGGGAGAGAAAGACAATACAAAAAAAGGAATGGGAAGAAATATTTAGAATGAGACAGGGATAAAGAGAGGAATAGAAAAAAAAAAGATGACAAACAGACAGACAGACAGACACACTGATGGATAAACAACTGACCTGGCAGTGTAACCAAAGGTAGAGAAGGATAAGGAAGAAAAGGAAGATTAGGATAAAGAAAAAAACATTGAACATCAATGATTGAATCAGGAAAGACCGTGGCCTGTTACAGTGATTAGAAGAGACAGGGCCAGACAGCCACGAGAGAGAGAGAGAGAGAGAGAGAGAGAGAGAGAGAGAGAGAGAGAGAGAGAGAGAGAGAGAGAGAGAGAGAGAGAGAGAGAGAGAGAGGGGGGGGGGGGGGGGGGGGAGGGAGGGAGAGAGAGAGAGGGAGAGAGACAAGGCAAGGCAAGGCAAGGCAAGGCAAGGCAAGGCAAAGTATTTTATTCGAGGATAATAGGTAAGCACTCGTGTGCTTTTTTACATCCAGTCCCCGCCCTTTTCAGGGATACATCAAGTTGAAAAGATACTAAACAATAAAAACTTTACGCAATACCAAGCAACACACAATAATAAGGACACTATATATGATAAAATAATAAAAATGCACTCGATCAGAAGACAAAAATCAGAAGTCACAATAAAAAGATTTTGATTATGGAAGAATAGAAAGGTGTTAATAGGTAAAGAGCAAACAAGAGAACAAGATGAAATAAACAACTGAAAACATCAATCCACCACCATCTGTCAAAAGTTATACATGTGATATAAATCATACATTTGGATAAAAGGGGGAATTTTTTAAAAACTAATATCCTTATTGTAGGGGGGGGAGAGATACTGCCAATAAAAAATAAAAATAAAATCAACAATTATAATGAGAGAGAGAGAGAGAGAGAGAGAGAGAGAGAGAGAGAGAGAGAGAGAGAGAGAGAGAGAGAGAGAGAGAGAGAGAGAGAGAGAGAGAGAGAGAGAGAGAGGGAGGGAGAGAGGTGGGGTGTAGTGGGGTGGGGTAGAATGGGGTGGGGCGGGGACGGTAGGACAGAAAGAGGGGCACACAAAAAGGGACAGAAACAGACGATTGTCGACAGACAGATGAGAAACAAGAAAACAGGCTGTGACTGACCGACAGACAGACACAGATATCCCCGACGTCGGAATGCGGCTACCTTAACGGTGGACAAAAACGACTGCATTCGCAAAATACCACCATTGGTGAACCTCAGTCCTCTAGCCGTGGAAACAAATTAAAACAAAGAGACACGGACACACACACAGAAACTTTTTTGTCATTCCTCGTGAAGAAATCTGAAATTCATCAATGGTGAGAGTTTGCGTACGCCACCGTTGTTTGTTTGTGTTTTTTTTACCCACCATGAAGATAACCGCATTCCGACTTTGGGAAAGTACACTGGGTATTGTTTGTGTTTCCGTACTCCGCTGAGTGCTGAAATAATTTAAGGGATCCTTAACATGCATATTTGATCGTATGTATACTAGAAACGGATTAAGGCACTGGCAGGTCTGCACTTGAAGTTGCGCTGGAAGACCGCAAAATTCCCGTCCTTTAATTCACCATACGCCGCCGATATTCGAACCCACGACTTCATGGACCCATGGGATAGAAGTTAAACGGTCTTGGCCAGTCGGCTACAGCGTCTGTCATACAGAAACAAAAAGACAATTACCAACACACAGACAGAAACTGGCGGACAGACAGACAGGCAGACAGGGACAAAGACAGACGCAGAGACAAAGATATATAAAAAATATAAAAAAAAACAGGCAAAGATTTATGTGAGTAAGAATGCAGTTTCTGATGATGGTAGATTTCATGTTGAATATACTACTGCCCTAGCTAAGAGTACCATTAACCTCAGGCAGAATGTGTCTAAAGACTGTCATAGACTGTGATTCTCTCTGCCGTGGACTTTGGACCAGAGCTTTTCAAAGGTAAAGGCCTCAATAAAATTCCGTTTCAAAGACGTTTCTCGGTAGAGAAGAGGTTCTTTCCCAGGAAAGGTTATGTAATGATTCTAAAAATCCTTCTACGTGTTCTCGTCAGGTGTGTGTGTGTGTGTGTGTGTGTGTGTGCGTCCGAGTGTGTGTGCGGTGTGTGTGTGTGTGTGTGTGTGTGTGTGCGTGCGTGCGTGCGTGCGTGTGTGCGTGCATGCTTGTATACGTGTATTTGTGCGTGCGTATAAAGTTTTTTTTATGCTGCCCAAGCTGGGGCCAAATGACAGACTAGGAGAGTAGAGCCTATCTTTCGGGGAAGACGTGAAGACACAACCCCCCTGATGATGACAATGCTGTACTGTCCATTGTCTTCTCCTTTCCATCTTTGACGAGGTACTGCACTGAAGTTTTCAGGGACCGTAACATGGCCAAACCAAACCTGGCGGAGCCCATCTCTCTTAAGAAAGCAATGTGTGCATGCTGGGTAAAGTTTCTGTCATCCAGCGTACTAGCCACCGCCTGCCTTACTCACATTCCAGAGGTAGATAGATGCGATTTGTAACATGCGCACAAAGTGTTCTGCATGCGTTCGCACTCAAGGACTTCATTTTCCTAGTCTCTTTATTTTGTCCCTCGGGTAGAGATCCAAGACTCACCAATGGTAAGATTTTTTTTTATATATATGCAACAGGTTTTTTTCTACCATTTAGGTAGCCACATTCTGGCTTTGGGAGGACGTTACATCTAAAGAATCTTGAAAGGATCGAAACCAGTACCAGTATCTAATCCTGGAACGATAAAAGCCTGTGAACAATCACGTAAGTGCGAAATCAAACACGTTTACTCGCATTTACTGTCAGGTCACGAGTTCAATGCCCTAACCTCTAGGGTATAGTATACCCCCCACCCTTCCCTCCCGAATAACGGTATACTGAGCAACAATAACACTACTACTTCCCAGCTTGTCATCTCTCCTTTCACCCCGATGCTGCTGCTGCTGCTGCTAGTTCCGGCTTTCCATATATAGACTGACCTAATTGTATTCACTTTCTGAGCAGCAGGAGAAAGGAAAAGAGAGGAGAAGAGGGAGAGGGGGGGAGGGAGGGCAGAGGGAGAGACGTACAGACCTAAGGGAGAAAGGAGGTCAAACAGACAAACAGGCAGGCAGACAAGCAGCCACATAAAGATTGATGAATTTAATGATGGCTATATTTCTGTGTGTCTCCTCTGAGTAGTAGAAGAATAGCAAAATCAAGCTCTGAAGATACTTACATACGTTTGTGAGTCTGTGTGGGTTTGTGTGTGTGTGTGTGTGTGTGTGTGTGTGTGTGTGTGTGTGTGTGTGTGTGTGTGTGTGTGTGTGTGCGCGCGCGCGCTCGCGCCTGTGTGTGTGCCTGTGTCTGTGTCTTTGTGTTCCAGTAGATATCTTAGAAAACCTACCCAATATTCAACTTTGAAGAAAATCTAGCATATACTCATAGCTGTAGTAGGTCTAACAAAAATGGCTTTGTAAATGAAAGGGCTTATTCATGCTCTCATAAAACTCCCCATTTTTGCAACAACCCAGCTGAAAAAAACACAAAAGCAGAAACAGATAGTCACCCTTTTCTCTATGGAACTTATTTCTTGCAAGACTGGAGAAATATCAAAACAGCTGACACCACCTGGCTATAAAACTCGTTATTTCCCCAGACTCTCTCGTGGAGGTGGCATTGCCATCACCTACAAAGACACTCTGCACCCAGCTCTTTCTTTCTGTCACTCCCTCCCTTTCTCACCTGCATCCTTCGAAGTCTGTGAACTCAACCTCAGCTTACCTGGCCACTCTATCACTTTCTGCTGTCTGTACCGTCCACCTCCTAGTCGTAAAAACAATCTGACATCTTCTCTTTTTCATCAAGAATTTCAGTCACTCCTGGACCATTACAGCCTCTCTCCCAAGAAACTCATCATTCTCAGGGACTTCAATTTCCACTTCGACAACCAGTCTTGTCCAGATGTCAAGCGTCTTTCTCTTTCTCTGTCCAACCACTCTCTCTCCCAGCTGGTCAATGAGCCAACACAAAGGTCAGGTCACATCTTAGACTGGCTCATTACTGATCTTTCACTTAATCTTGTTACATCTGTGTCCGTCACCAACGAACTACTTTCCGATCATTCTGCCATTCTCTTCTCTCTCAACATCACTAGGCCTATCAAAAAGAAAAAGCGCGTCACCCGTCGCAATCTCAAGGCAATTGATATTCAAACCTTCTCTTCTCAAGCTGCCCAACGCCTATCTAAACCCCCTGAACATACTGACCTTTCTGAACATTACAACACCATTTTAAGCCAACTGCTCGATGAGCATGCACCTCCCACTGATGTTGTTCTGCCTGATAGGCCCTGTGCCCCATGGTATACTCATGACATACTGGTTGCAAAGCGCAAACGCCGACAACTTGAGCGAAAATGGCGAAAAACAAAAACCGAAATAAACAAACAACTCTTTCACAAACAAATCAACAAAGTCAAAACCTTAATCCACTCAGCAAAGACTAACTATTATTCTGCTCAAGTTCTCGATGCCACGTCCATGAAATCTCTTTTTTCCCTCACCTCAACTCTCCTCGGATCTGCAAAGGCTAGCCCTTTGCCTACCGTCCACAGCCACTCTGAACTTCCTGCTATATTCTCTTCATTCTTCTCTGACAAAGTCCGCAACATCCGCTCCAAACTGGATCAGACTTCTTTCCAACCTGCACCTCCTGATCCCCAATTCACTGGCACTCCTCTTCTTGTCTTTCACCCAACAAGCGAGAAAGAAATCAAGAACATTCTGAAAGAAATGACAATAAAATCATGCGATCTTGATCCTGTACCTGCTTCTCTTTTCTTTCAGTGCATTCCACAGCTTATACCTACTATCACAAAGATAGTAAACTCATCTCTTCTTTCAGGAAATTTTCCATCCGCTCTCAAAACTGCGATAGTCACACCTCTACTAAAAAAGCACGACCTCGATCCTAACATCCTGAAGAACTATAGACCTGTTTCTAATCTGCCTTTTATCTCTAAAGTCCTTGAGAAAGTTGTTCTGAAACAACTCAACAACCATCTTCTTTCCAATAATCTCTTTCCCCCTTTCCAGTCTGCCTATCGCGTCAACCACAGCACTGAAACCACCCTGGTCCATACCTTAAACGTGCTTCTTCATGCTTCTGACTCTGGGAAAATCTCCCTTCTTACTCTTCTCGACTTATCTGCTGCCTTTGACACTATAGATCATTCAATTCTTCTCTCCCGTCTCCAAAACATGTTCGGTATTAAAGGCACAGCCCTCACCTGGTTCACTTCTTACCTTAAAGACCGTGTCCATACAGTTGCAGTAAACAAGATTCAATCAGCACCTGCCAAACTGGAATGTGGTGTCCCTCAGGGATCAGTTCTGGGCCCTCTTCTTTTTACCCTCTATACTGCTCCACTGTCACATATAATAGACCGTTATCATATCAATTATCACTTTTATGCTGATGACTCTCAGATTCAAAGCAGTGTTACACCTGAAAATCTGCCATCTCTCTTGACAAATATGACCAACTGCCTTCAAGATATCCAACACTGGATGATACAAAACAAGTTACAACTAAATGCAGATAAAACCGAAGCCATGCTCGTAGGCACCAAACACAAACTCTTAAGAAAGCAAAGTGGGGCAAGCTGGGGAAAAAATTTTTTTGTCATCCAGTGTACTAGCCCCCCGCCTGCCTTACCCCACATTCCAGAGGTATATAGATGCCATTTTTTAACATGCGCACAAAAATGTTCTGCAAGGGGTTCGCACACAAGGGGCCCTCATTTTGCTATCTCTTTTTTTTGGGCTCTTTGGGGGAAAGATCCAAGACTCACCATGGTAAGAAATTTTTTTTTTTTAAAAGCAACAGGGTTTTTTTTTTACCACAAAAGGGACCACTTGGGGGCTTTGGGAGGGCGTTAAATTTTCAAGAATCTTAAAAGGGTCGAAAAAACCCGTACCATATCTAAAACCTGGAACGATAAAAGCCTGTGAAACAAACACGGGAAGTGCGAAAAACAAACACCCCTTGGGGTCGCATTTAAATGTCAGGTTCCCCGAGTTTTAATGCCCTAACTTCTAGGGTAAAAATATACCCCCCACCCTTCCCCCCCGAAAACGGTATACTGAGCCCAACCTGTGGTGTGCCCGGCGCCCGCGCCTGTGTTGTCCTGTTCGTGTTTTTGGGTTTCCAGAATATTTTAGAAAACCACCCAATATTCAACTTTGAAGAAAATCTAGCATATACCATAGTTTAGAGGTCTAACAAAAATGGCTTTGAAAAAATGAAAGGCTTATTCATGCCTCAAAAAAACCCCCCCATTTTTGCAACAACCCACGAAAAAAACACAAAAGCAAAACAAAGTCACCCTTTTCCAGGGAACTTATTTTTCTTGCAAACTGGAGAATATCAAAACAGCTGACACCACCTGGCTATAAAACTCGTTCTTTCCCCAGACTCTCTCGTGGAGGTGGCATTGCCATCACCTACAAAGACACTCTGCACCCAGCTCTTTCTTTCTGTCACTCCCCCCCTTTCTCACCTGCATCCTTCGAAGTCTGTGAACTCAACCTCAGCTTACCTGGCCACTCTATCACTTTCTGCTGTCTGTACCGTCCACCTCCTAGTCGTAAAAACAATCTGACATCTTCTCTTTTTCATCAAGAATTTCAGTCACTCCGGGACCATTACAGCCTCTCTCCCAAAAACTCATCATTCTCAGGGACTTCAATTTCCACTTCGACAACCAGTCTTGTCCAGATGTCAAGCGTCTTTCTCTTTCTCTGTCCAACCACTCTCTCTCCCAGCTGGTCAATGAGCCAACACAAAGGTCAGGTCACATCTTAGACTGGCTCATTACTGATCTTTCACTTAATCTGTTACATCTGTGTCCGTCACCAACGAACTACTTTCCGATCATTCTGCCATTCTCTTCTCTCTCAACATCACTAGGCCTATCAAAAAGAAAAAGCGCGTCACCGCTCGCAATCTAAAGGGCAATTGATATTCAAACCTTCTCTTCTCAAGCTGCCCAACGCCTATCTAAACCCCCTGAACATACTGACCTTTCTGAACGTTACAACACCTTTTTTAAGCCAACTGCTCGATGAGCATGCACCTCCCACTGATGTTGTTCTGCCTGATAGGCCCTGTGCCCCATGGTATACTCATGACATACGGTTGCAAAGCGCAAACGCCGACAACTTGAGCGAAAATGGCGAAAAACAAAAACCGAAATAAACAAACAACTCTTTCACAAACAAATCAAAAAAGTCAAAACCTTAATCCACTCAGCAAAGACTAACTATTATTCTGCTCAAGTTTCTCGATGCCACGTCCATGAAATCTCTTTTTTCCCTCACCTCAACTCTCCTCGGATCTGCAAAGGCTAGCCCTTTGCCTACCGTCCACAGCCACTCTGAACTTCCTGCTATATTCTCCTCATTCTTCTCTGACAAAGTCCGCAAACCCTCCCCTCCAAACTGGATCAGACTTCTTTCCAACCTGCACCTCCTGATCCCCAATTCACTGGCACTCCTCTTCTTGTCTTTCACCCAACAAGCGAGAAAGAAATCAAGAACATTCTGAAAGAAATGACAATAAAATCATGCGATCTTGATCCTGTACCTGCTTCACTTTTCTTTCAGTGCATTCCACAGCTTATACCTACTATCACAAAGATAGTAAACTCATCTCTTCTTTCAGGAAATTTTCCATCCGCTCTCAAAACTGCGATAGTCACACCTCTACTAAAAAAGCACGACCTCGATCCTAACATCCTGAAGAACTATAGACCTGTTTCTAATCTGCCTTTTATCTCTAAAGTCCTTGAGAAAGTTGTTCTGAAACAACTCAACAACCATCTTCTTTCCAATAATCTCTTTCCCCCTTTCCAGTCTGCCTATCGCGTCAACCACAGCACTGAAACCACCCTGGTCCATACCTTAAACGTGCTTCTTCATGCTTCTGACTCTGGGAAAATCTCCCTTCTTACTCTTCTCGACTTATCTGCTGCCTTTGACACTATAGATCATTCAATTCTTCTCTCCCGTCTCCCAAAACATGTTCGGTATTAAAGGCACAGCCCTCACCTGGTTCACTTCTTACCTTAAAGACCGTGTCCATACAGTTGCAGTAAACAAGATTCAATCAGCACCTGCCAAACTGGAATGTGGTGTCCCTCAGGGATCAGTTCTGGGCCCTCTTCTTTTTACCCTCTATACTGCTCCACTGTCACATATAATAGACCGTTATCATATCAATTATCACTTTTATGCTGATGACTCTCAGATTCAAAGCAGTGTTACACCTGAAAATCTGCCATCTCTCTTGACAAATATGACCAACTGCCTTCAAGATATCCAACACTGGATGATACAAAACAAGTTACAACTAAATGCAGATAAAACCGAAGCCATGCTCGTAGGCACCAAACACAAACTCTCCTCCATCTCTACAACTTCAATAGAATTCGGTAATACGTCAGTTCCACTATCCACTTCTGTGAAGTATCTAGGGGTCGTTGTCGACAACACACTCTCCATGCAAAAATTCATTACCCAGACCTGTCAGTCATGCTACTATCAACTACGGCGCATTAGTGCAATTCGAAAGTACCTGTCCACTGACGCAACATCCAAACTTGTCACTTCTCTTATTCTTTCACGTCTGGACTATTGCAATTCTCTTTTAGCTGGTCTGCCAGCATCATCCATCCACTCCCTCCAACGTATACAAAACTCTGCAGCTCGTCTGGTCCTAAGAAAGAAAAAATCTGAGCACATTACCCCTCTCTTGCAATCTCTCCACTGGCTGCCCGTACCACAGAGAGTAATCTACAAGATCAATACCCTCTGTTACAAATGCCTCCACAAAACTGCTCCCTCCTACCTCTGTGAATGTCTTCACTTGTACACACCTTCTCGCTCCCTCCGCTCGGCCGCAGATACTTTGTCCTTAAGAATACCTAGGTTCAACCTATCTACCGTTGGCCGCCGCTCTTTCTCTGTTTCTGGTCCATTGATCTGGAACGACCTCCCTCTCTCCCTCCGGCAAAAGCCTACTTATGAAACTTTTAAATCCAACCTCAAGACACACTTATTTCAAACCTAAGATTTTCTCCTTCTGTTTCCATCTCTTGTCTGCCCCCGCCTTTGACATCTACCTGCCAAGGTGTATGGCCTTTGAGATGTGTTGTGTGTGTGCGTGTGCGCGGGCGTGTGCACGTGTGCGTGTGTGTGCCCTTGCATGTGTGTGTGTTCGAATTTGCGAGGACCATAGATTGTTGTTGGTTGCTTGTGTGATGTATAGGTCGAATGCAAGCGCTTTGATTTGTTTTTACAAGATATAGCGCTATATAAGTTCCATGTATTATTATTATTATTATTATTATTATTATTATTATTATTATTATTATTATTATTATTATTATTATTATTATTATTATTATTATTATTATTAAATATAACCATCAAGAAGGGGACAGAACAAAAACCCTTTGGTGAAGAGAAATAAGAAACCACACAAGAGTCATCTTCCCAGGATGAAAAGATCCTTGCAGCACACCTGTTCTCTTTCTTCAACACAGAGAATGGCTTGGTTCAAATCCATTGACACTGAGGTCTATGTCGATGAAAGAGAGGTTGCAACATTTTAGTGCACCTCCTATCCCCTTGAGGTGAAGCCCCGGTTCAATGGCTGTCAAAAGCTACTGATGCACTATTTTCAACAACAAAAAAGACAGAAGGGGCAGAGGATGGGAGGGGGTGGGTGGGGGGAGGGGGACACAACAGCCCGGTGGTTAGAGCGTTGAGTTCCTGATCTGATGGCGCGGGTTTGAATCACCACCGATACACCCATCGGAGGGGATTTTTCCGCTGGAGTTAAAATCAGCACTAGCTCCACTCCCCGAAACGTCTTTCGGATGAAACTATAAACCGAAGTTTTGTACACAAACAAACGTAGAATATCTTGCAAACATGTTAGAATACTATATTCTGCTTTTCAGAGTAGGCCATTGTGTGCCGGTTAGAACAGATGGCAACATTTTAAAAAACGTATACGCACTGGGTTCGTGTTTAGACATTTAAACAAACATGACACCAGTATGTGTGTTTGGTTTTTTATTTAATTTTTAACATTCGTTCCTACTGGCACACAATGGCATACTCTTCCGAGAGGTGGAACACATTCTATATAATTTTGTGCAAGATGTTCTGTGTGCGTTCGGAGATAGGACCTCGGAAATTAATCAGTAGTTTTGATTTTGGTCTCCTTCGGACTATTTCCAGAAGCTACCCTTTATCTGTTAAAGATTGGGAGATTCATTTGTGAATCATTTAAACTGCAAAGACAAAGACACGGCATGACTAACATTTAAGATATCGATATTTCGTTTTACACTGAACTGGAGGCTTAAAGTATTTGTGTATTCATTTATTCAGGATACCTTCCATCAACGGTGTAATTGATAAACGATCTGAAAGATAAATTGTGGTAAATTTGGTATTATGTCTATAGAATATTCCACTCATAGAGACCCCCCCCCCCCCCCCTCCCAACGCAAAACTGAAATGAAACATCGGAACCCCATTCTGCTCAGTCCGAAATCTCATCAATGTGCCCCGTCACTCAGCATCCGATTTGTGAAGTATATGACAGACGCCCTAACGGAGTAGCAAAGGGGATTGCCTCCACCCAGTGGGTCCAAACTGGGGTCTGACTCTCAACATCTGCTCCCCTGTCCCATAGTTGGGCTCATTTGTTTGTTGGGTATAATATTTATCATGTATCTTGTACCTGATGTTTTTAATCTTTTGCGCTACAACATTACTCCAAGGTCAAGATTCTTCTTTTTAAATTCTCTGTCAGAATCCTTGTCTTGATTACTGACAGACAGATGAAATGTTCAGAACATGCAAGCCTATCTTGCTGATATTACCAGGGTGCACTACCCATTCTATACAGCAGTGAGGTTTGTATCAGACTTAGGTACGTCAGCCAACAGTCTTGGTTTATCACAGCACCATCG
>CM060319.1:36797652-36807652 GCA_030674155.1 Stramonita haemastoma | reverse complement strand
CATCTTTCTACTTTAAGGATAGTCATCTATGCTTGAAAGGGTCTCGTGACATTTTCTGAATTGTCTTGCCTTTACCATCCTTCTCATACAGCACTGAAAATGCCAGTTAAGTTTCTCTTTGGTTTGGCATGGGATTTGTAGGATTACTGTGGCATTTCTGACATGCATGCTTGTCTGCGGTTAAAAAAGTAGACACTTCGAAATTGTATATAGCATTTGATAAAAATGTGTTACATTAAAGACACACACCAAGTAGAAGTTAGGGGGTGGGGGAGGAGGGCTGCTTCTCAGCTACAGCTCCCAGGTTCACCAATGGTGAGAGCTTTGCGTATGAGAAAAACAATTAAAAGCTAAGATAAAAAATACATTAAGAATTTTTTTATAAAGATTTGCGTATGTGACTTTGTAACTTTAGATTTATTCTGTAAATCTTCATGCATGAGAATCCAGACACCAGAAGCCTGCTGACGCTTTGCTCACAACACCTTGTCCTTAAATTTCAACAATCGACAGATAAAGAGAGGTCAGAGAAAATGGCCCTGAGAGTGGATTGAAATCTCTCATTGATTTTCTATCACGTTGTGCCGGCAGACGAAAATTCAGCCTGCTGTGACTGCCAGGGCAAAATGGATCAGTCCATCCTGTGACTGTACATGACGTGCAGTGTGCTGACTGGGATTCCCTATGATTGTCACACGAGGCAATGGGTATGACATTTAACTGCTCCTAAACACGCAAGGCTTTTCTATTTAAAGTTGCCAATGTGGATTGGGGGGGTGGGAGAGCAACATGAGTGGAGGACATTTAGGAATAGAACTGTTGCCAAAAAGCCGAAATGATTTTTGCTTTATAAGCAATATATGTCAAACCTACAAATGAAAAAAGTGGATTTATTAAGGAAACAACTGCCTAATTACTAAACGCTCATGCACGCACACACGCACACACGCACGCACACACCCGCACAAACACACACACACACACACATTGGCCTACATGTATGTGCATGCCCTGTGCCACTGTTGCCTCTCCATTTAAATGTTATCATTACTGATCCTTCTTTTTTTCCATGACTGTAATTGCCAATTCTAATAGCCATGAGGCTAATTGCTAATTATATTTTCCATGCCATTAATTCTCAATTTCCCTACCATACTATCTAATCAATCTTATGAGGCCAGGCTATGTTTTTTATGTCTTGGCACTTTGGGATGCAACAAAATAGAAGACAAGACACGTTTCGACTTACATTACTTTACACTACATTACACACACACACGCACACACGCACACACATACACACACATACGCACACACACATACACACACATACCACACGCACACACACACCACACACACACACACACACACACACACACACACACACACACACACACACACACACACACACACACTGTTAACAATCCGCCTGAGAATCTGTGGGTCATGAAGTCCAGACATGGGGTTAATAGAAGATCTATCACATCATCAAAAGATCATGGCTGGACCAGATGATTTGTGGTCCTTCCTGTCCTCTTCCTGTCTGCCCCATGTCTGCAGTCTGATGAAGAGATGGCGGCAACAGCATGAACAGGACATGGGGGAAAGGCAGGACCATTGTTAGCAGTGTTCTGTCTTGTGATAGAAAACTAGGGTGGTACCACACCAATTCTGCCTAGGAGATATTTGACAGGCTTGTTTTTATGTGTGTCATTATTTGTGTTTAGTTGTAAAGTAAGTCTTCTTATGCTTGCTAGGTGAGATTTATACTAATGAAACACACCTTTTTTTTTTTTTGCTATGGTAGATTGTAGTTGACACATAGTGTATGTTTTCTCTGCACTGATTTTGTTTTGTGTGTTTTTTTTTGTTGGGAGTTCTTTTGTTTCTTAGCAAGAGCTTCCAGGTTTACGTATGATGACAAGTTTGCTTATGTGACCATTTTTGTACACCGCATTCCGACTTTGGGAATTAGGTCTGTACACGACACCAGTATGTATGAAAAGTTTTTTAGAATTTTGTCATTCATTCCTACCAGTATGCAATGGCCTCTCTCTCTCTCCTCTCTCCTCTCTCTCCTCTCCTCTCTCTCTCTCTCTCTCTCTCCTCTCTCTCTCTCTCTCTCTCTCTCTCTCTCTCTTCCTCTCTCTCTCTCTCTCTCTCTCTCTCTCTCTCTCTCTCTCTCTCTCTCTCTCTCTCTCTCTCTCTCTCTCTCTCCTCTCTCTCTCTCTCTCTCTCCTCCTCTCTCTCTCCTCTCTCTCTCTCTCTCTCCTCTCTCTCTCCTCTCTCTCTCTCAGGAAAGAAAGAAGGAAAGAAAGAAAGAAACAAACAAACAAACAAACAAAACAATTACAAAACCAAGAAACAAAGAAAGAAAAGAACCCAGCACAAGCACATCCTTAACTCCTCTTCCATAACCCTCCCACATCACAAGGTACACAGCACATAAAATATTTTTTTTTTTTTTTTTAAATGACCGGGGGTCATGAATAGAGGAGGAGGGAACCAAGAAAGCTGACCGATCATCCCTCATTCCAGTTGTCTGTCTGTCAGTGTGCTGAGATTGTTCCTCCAAGTCTGGAAAGAGGAGAAAACCTGTCGCCTCCCTGACCTCTGACCTTCGCCCCCCCCCCCCCCCCCCCCCCCCCCCCAAACTCACACATTTCCTTTCCTCCCCTCTCTCATGCTTTTCTTCCATCTCCTATTGTGTGGATCTGTGGTGATAATATCAGTGAAAGTGCGAAAAAGAGAGAGAGAGAGAGAGAGAGAGGAGAGAGAGAGAGAGAGAGAGAGAGAGAGAGAGAGAGAGAGAGAGAGAGAGAGAGAGAGAAAAGAGAGAGAGAGAGAGAAAAAAGAGAGAGAGAGAAAGACGAGAGAAAGAGAGAGAGAGACGAACACACACACATACACACACATGCACACAACACACACACCCACACACACACACACGCGCGCGCGCCGCGCACACACACACACACACACACACATGCACGCACACACCGCACACACACACACATTAACACTAACAATTATAGACATAAAGACTGGCATACACACACAGACAAAAAGAGATGTACAGAGACAGAGAGACGGGCAATGACTGGAACAGAGGAAGAAAGAAATAGAGAGAGAAAGAAACAGACAGACAGACAGACACAGAGAGAGAGAGACAGAGAGACACACACACACAGAGAGACAGACAGACAGACAGACAGACAGATAGAGACAGACAGACGAAATAGAGAGAGAAAGAAACAGACAGACAGATAAACACACGGAGAGAGACAGAGAGAGAACACACACAGAGACAGACAGACAGACAGACAGACAGATAAAGACAGACAGACACAGAGAGACAGAGACAGAGACAGAGATACAGAGAGACAGAGAGCACTCGAGGGGTTGTGCGGCCTAAACTTTGCAGACACTGATAGGAAGCCAGCAGAATTCAGACTGTCAGTGCCTGTCTTCTCTCCCCGTCTCCTTCTCTGTTCTAGTTCTTTGATAGCCCTGTTTTTTCCCTCCTTCTCGTCCTCTTCCCCTCCCCTGTTTGCCCCCCTCCCCTTTCTTGTCGCCTATCATCTTCTTTCTCTTGTTTATCCCAGGCCCAACTCCTCTTCTGTCTCTGTCTGTCTGTCTGTCTGTCTGTTTTCTGTCTTCTGTCTGTCCTGTCTGTCTTCTTCTTCTTCGTCTCTCTTCTCTCTCCTCTCTCTCTCTCTCTCTCTCTCTCTCTCTCCCTCTCTCATCCTCTCTCTCTCTCTCTCTCTCTCCTCTCTCTCCTCCTCTCTCTCTCTCTCTCTCAAATAAAATAAAAAAAATAAAATAAAGAAAATAAAATGATGTGTGTGTGTGTTATGTGCACAGATATACACACATGCATGGAGACAGACGCAAGCCCTCACACCGCTTGCATGGGTCAAAACAAACATATAGAGAGCACACACACGGGCACGCGCACTCGCGCGAGCACATACACACACACACACTCACACACACACACACACTCATACGCATGTACACACACGCACGCACGCGTGCACGCACACGCACGCACGTGCCTGTGCGTTAGAAATGAAGACACACACACACACACACACACACACACAACACACACAACAACAACAACAACAACAACAACAACAACAACAAAACAACAACAACAAAACGAAACAAAAAAATACACAGTAACAAACAAACCAATATACACAAACTTGCAAATTTATAAACAAACAAACAAACAAATACATTCACACACCCTGTCTGTCACATGCAGAAACGTACCGGTGATTTTTTTTTCAGCAAGGACAGTGAAATAGCAGAATGAGCAATGTCAGGGCCTTCTGCACCTTTTTTTGGTCTTCTTTTGTCTATTAAATAAAATGTATTTAATGTGGTTTGCTTTTTTTTTTTTTTTTTGTTTCAAGCATCCTTCCCCTGATCACCCCCTTTCTCTCTGTCTCTGTCTCTGTTCTGTCTGTCTTCGTCTCTGTCCTTCTGTCTGTCTGTCTGTCTGTCTGTCTTCTCTGTCTCTGTCTGTCTTCTGCTCTGTCTCTTCTGTCTCTCCTTCTCATCTTCTCTCTCTTTTCTTCTCTCTCTTCTGTCCTCTCTCTCTCTCTCTCCTCTCTCTCTCTCTCTCTTCTTGTTCTCTCTCTCTCTCCTTTCTCGTCTTCGTCTCTCTCTGTCTCTTCTTGTCTCGTCTGTCTGTCTCTCTCTCTCTTCTCTGCTTCTTCTGTCTCTGTCTCTCTCTGTCTCTCTCTCTTGTCTGTGTCTCTTGTCTCTCTCTGTCTCTCTCTGTCTCTCTTCTCGTCTGTCTGTCTGTCTCTCTCTCTGTCTCTCTGTCTTCTTCTCTGTCTCTCTCTCTTCTCTCTTCTTCTCTCTTCTCTCTGTCCTTTCTCTCTCCTTCCTCCTCTCCTCTTTCTTTTTCTTCTTCTCTTTCTTCCTTCTTCTTTCCTTTCGCTTTTATCTGAGACATTTTGGAATAGAGATCTACAACTCAGTGGAAAAAGGAGGAGAGAGAGAGACTGATAGAGAATACGAAAAAAAAGTTAAAAGACAAGAAAGGAACAGAACCCCAACGTCATCAACTCAATTCACATCTGCTGGTTCCAAGTTCGAAGAGACAAGTAGCTCTAATGACATAGGAGTGGGAACTTGAATCAGCGTCCATTTTGTAAACTGAATTACCTGTTCTTTCGGTCTGCTTTTCCTGTCCGCTTCCACTTTTTGGACCAGACTGTCTATTTTTCTTTTTTTTTATCGTCGTTTTGCTCTGAATTTGTATCTGTGTTCGTGCGCAATGTCCATGTGCACAAATACAAGCAGCCCTATTTTGGGGGCTTGTGTAGATGCATGATTTACTAGTCTATAAAGTCCTTCGGATGAGACTTTAAACCGAGGCCCCGTGTGCGAACGCACGCAGAACATCTTGCGCACACGTTCAATCCTGTTCCGCTTTTCGTAAGAGTAGGCCATCGTGTGCCGGTGGGAACAGATGACATTTACAAAAATGCATACACACGGGACTAGATGAAAAAAAGCACAAGAGTGCTTATTCCATTATGCTTGATATAAAAGAATAAATCAAATCAAATAAATCAAATCTAAACATCAATTATTAGTATGTGATCGTAAAACCTGTGGGCCACAGATCTGTCTTTCAAGTCACTACTACCTACAATTCTCTCCCATGGTCTTAAAAAAAATGTTCAAGCACTTCTTACCCTATCCTGTGATCTAATCGACTGTTGGGACACCACACTCAAGATTTTACAGCCAGCTTCCTCCACTCCTAGCGGATCTAAGCTAGCTCAAGCACTAGATACCTTCATCCTAATTATATCGTTCCTCGGCTAGAACCTAAGCAAGGTTCGCCAATAGTGAGATTTCACGTATGCGACCGTGTTACCGTATACCTTTAAAGCTAACCTCAAGATTTACTCATTCCATTTCAATAAAGCTACAATTTCGATCTATAAACGGTCTGTATTGATTTTTAACGAATATTTTGTAGTTATGTGTGTGCGATTTTAGTGTGCTCAAGTCTGTTCCTGGGGTGCAAAGTATCAATCGTAGTTAATTCATATTTTTTCCTAGTTTCTGATTTTTTTTTCCATATTGTATGCCTGTCAAAGTCGTATTCTGTAATCGCCCTCCCTGGGATCATAAGAGTGTTTTTGACTTTGTAACTATTGTGCTATAAAAAAAACGAGTAGAAAGTAGTAGTAGCAGCAGCAGCAGCAGCAGCAGCAGCAACAGCAACAGCAGCGAGACAGAGTATAAGAGTAGTAGTAGTAGTAGTAGTAGTAGTAGTAGTAGTAGTAGTAGTAGTAGTAGTAGTAGTAGTAGTAGTAGTATAGTAGTAGTAGTAGTAGTGCGTGTGTGAGAGCGTGTGTGCGAACGTACCGCACACGCACGCTCGCGCGGGTGTGGATATGTACTGAACAAACAGGTAATCAGAGAAACATACAGGCAGAGAGACAGACATGTACACACACACTTTTTACTAAAATAATACAATAATATACTCTGGAAGAAGGGTTTTTTTTAAGGTAGAATAAGACACTTTAAAAAAAAATACTGATAAACCCAGGAAAGTATTATAAAGAATTTCAATGAAATCATAAAAACTCTTCTTTTTATCGGGGGGGGGGGGGGACCTTTCGTTTCATAAGAAAAATCGTCTTTACTGAATAAAACTTCCTCTTTGATGCCAGATCTGATTCCTTTTCTACTCTGTGGAATCTCTCTCGAAGTCATGTTCAAAAGAAATCACACTGTTTTAAAATATTCCTGGCCCCAGAATAAAAGAAAGTGGCATCACTACTGTTGGAGACTCTTTGGAGAACAAAGATAATACTACCCACCACTGTCTTTTTTTCTGTCATGGGGACTCCGTGGACTAGAGGTTACGCACCCGTCAAGAAAGCTCAAGTCGTAAGTTTGACCCGGTAATAGAACCTACGGCAACAAGATCAAATTGTCCCTGGCAGCAAAGTCCTGTTGAGAGACAAGCACATCATACGAACAGGAGCATACTTGAAAAGAAAAGGTGGCGCTGGCTTGTGGCAACGCGCTTTCCAAACCAAATTTGTTTATGGGATGACTGTATGAGTCTATCTATCTAATAATAATAATAATACATTGAATTTATGTAGCTCTATATCTTGCAATAACAAATCAAAGCGCTTGCCTTTGATCTATGCAACACAAGCAACCAATAACAATACTTTTAACAAGATTCGAATCTACGCACGCACGCACGCACGGCGCGCACGCTCACACACACACACACACACACACACACACACACACACACACACACACACACACACCACACACACACACACACACAACATACACATACACACACACATAAGTGCACACACTTATAAAGGTTATCCATTTTGGCAGGGTGAAGGGGATTTCAGATATCGAAGGCAGGGACAGATAGGAGATGAAAATAGAAGGCAAAAAGCTACCAACCAGCCTACTCCTTAGCTTTCTACTTATCTGTCTACCCATTTGCTTAGCTGTCTACCAACGCCACTGCCTGCTGTTTTTACTCAGAAAAAATATTATTTCTTTTTTTTTTTTTCGTCCGATTTTTTCTCTATTTGTTCTGCCCTATTTCTTTTCTTGTTAAAGAATAGTTCGGTTTTTTATCTTTGATTTAAAAAAACAAACTTTGTCCTTGTTTTTCCTCCATGTTGGTTTCTTTTCTACTCTTTTCTTCTTTTTTTTTCTTTGTTCTTCCCTTCTCTTCTTTTCTTCTTTCTGCTTTGTTTATTTGTCTGTATATTTCTCTTTTTTTCTTTCTGTTGGCTTGTTGGTGTATTTGGTTTCTTTCTTTCTTTTATTTGTCTTTCTAATCTTTCTTTCTTTTTCCATGTTCTTCTTTTCTTTGTTTGTTTTGCCTCTGTCTTTTTTTCTTTTTTTTCTGTACTTATGTATTTTTAAACTTTACCATTTTCTTTCTTCGTATGTTTTCTCTCTATGTCTGTAATATTTTTTCTTAAATCTCTCCGTTATTTCTTTTTTTATTTTTTTCTTCTGCTCTGGTTCAGTCTGCCACCTAAAAGAAGGATTATATTAATCTGTTCATAGACGGTGATTATTTGGGAATTTTCTTATGTTGTCAGTGACCACAGACTGTTTCTTGATGGTAAATGGCTTTCTCTATCTCATCCCCCTTTACCTCTAAATTCTATGTTTCTCTGCTCTTTTTCTGACTTGTAAATCTGATGTAAGTCCTTCATGTAATGAATCAAAACAAGATAAGTACATTCTATTATGATTATGTTGTCCGGCTTCCAGAGATGCATCACAAGAAAACTATACTAACCAGCCTAATGCATTCATACACTTTTCACTACTTTTATGCAATTATCCTTAAATCTCATGCAATTCAGCTTTATGTTTATACAAACCCTTTGAAATAAGAAACATTATGAAATTGTAGGATTTTTGTTTGGGATTTTTTCTGTAGTGGTTGTTACATCTCTGATATCTATTTGTTTGTCACAAGTGTCTATTACTATGTGCTGTTAATATCAAGCAGTAAATTGTCCATCATGACCCCCCCTTCTCTCCACGTACGGGTCAATGGCCTCCATATAAATAAATCATTTCAGAGTTCAACTCTCTCTCTCTCTCTCTCCTCTCTCTCTCTCTCTCTCTCTCTCTCTCTCTCTCTCTCTCTCTCTCTCTCTCTCTCTCTCTTCTCTCTCTCCTCTCTCTCTCTCTCTCTCCTCTCTCTCTCTCTCTCTCTCTCTCTCTCTCTCTCTCCTCTCTCTCCTTTCTCCTTCGTGTGTTTGCTAAAAATGAATAAATGGATACATTTTTGAGAGCTATAACTGGGGACAGCCGCACCAAGAAAGAAATATGTCAAGGTGGCAAGAAAGAGACATACAGACAGACAAACAGACATACAAACAGACAGACAGACAGACAGAGACATACAGAGGCAGAGAGAGTTACACAGACAGACGCACAGACAAACAAAGAGACACAGTGAGAAACAGATAGAGAGAGAGAGACAGAGAGAAAGACGGACAGAGACTGAGAAACAGACAGAGAGAGAGACAGAGAGCATTCAAGTTCTGTTGCCCTTTCTTCTGGACTCATTTTTCATCCTCTTTTTTCTTTCCTTTCTGTTTATTAGGCTTTTGCTCTTGTTATGTGTATGGCTTTTTTTTCTTTCTTCTTTGTCCCTTTGTCTTTTCGTTGTTGTTATGGTGGTTTTGTTTGTTTGTTTGTGTACTTGCTTATTTTCTTCTACTTTTCTCTATTTCTCTTTGGTTTTTTTCGCTTGTCTTCTTTTTTTGTGTCATTGTTTCCTTCCTTTAAAAATGTTGTTCTTGTTTTTTTTGTGTATTTCTCTTTTGTTTGTTTTGTTTTTTCTTTTGCTTATTTCTTTTTTTGTGTTTTATTTTCTGTTTATGTTCTCTCTCTCTCTCTCTCTCTCTCTCTCTCTCTCTCTCTCTCTCTCTCTCTCTCTCTCTCTCTCTCTCTCTCTCTCTCTCTCTCTCTCTCTCTCTCTCTCTCTCTCTCTCCTCTCTCTCTCTCTCTCTCTCTCTCTCTTTCTCCTACCAGATACAGAAAGGTTCAGAGGGCTGATTGTGGATGGCTGTTGCTGGTAGCAGCAGAAGGAAATGTGTTCATGAAATGAATGAATTTTATCTATAGAGGGTTATCATATACCACTTTAACCCAAGGTATATTCCTCTGCTCGAAATGGGGATGCTCTCTTCGGGGAGAGCGCGTCACCACAAAAGGAGCGCCACCATTTTTTTTTCTTTTCCTGTCTGCAACTGTCTTTGTTTCCTTATCAGGGTGGCTTTTTTTTCTACATAATCTTTTCCAGGGACAACCCTCTTGTTGCCGTGGGTTATTTTACGTGCGGTAATTATTATATTAACACACGGTACATCGGTTTATTGTTTTATTCGAAACACTTGCACCAGACCAAACTCACGGTCTAGTGAATGGGGAAAAGTTTCGC
>CM060319.1:36772652-36792652 GCA_030674155.1 Stramonita haemastoma | reverse complement strand
CTGATGTTTACTCCAGGGGGAAATCTAGCGGATCTAGGGGTACCTCGGTGGTGGCTGAAACCCACGCCGTCATATAGCAAGCTCATGGCTCCGACCACTTGGCTATCATGTCCGTCCCTCTCCCGATTGATTGCATAGTTACTTGTTTCTTTTCTTTTCAGTTCTTTTCTTTCTACTTTATTATTTTTTTCTTTTTCTTGTACTTTTTTCTCTGCTCTTCTCCCTCCCCTCTACCTTACTTCCCTCTGTTGTTGTTGTTTTTTTTTTTAAATTACAGTCCCTTAAAGACTTTATTTCTTTTGTCCTCATCATCTTGATAGTTAAGATTATTTTTTTGTCGCAAGTCATTAATGTGTAGAAACGTATATATACGTTCTATTATAATTACGTTCTATTATACGTTCATATTATGTCCTTATAGTTTTAGAAAGAAAAAAGTTAAAAGAATTTTATAGCTGTCAATCACAAAATAAAACAAAACAGAACTAACAAAAAAACTCGATAGATGACACCTACCGAACAAAAGAAAGCAAAAACTTTCATATTACGTCAATTAAAGGTTGTCACTAACAAAACAACAGGTTATTGCTCCTTCAAACTCCACCCTTGCTTCCACCCCCACCCCGATTCCCACCCACCCCCCGGACAAAAAATGTCCGAAAATTGGATATTTTGGGTCATTTTAAAAATACACAAATCCTAAGAGTGCATAAAGAAAAAAATCAAACTTGTCATTAACTGTCTGATACAAAATAATGTTTGCTTAAATAAAGAAATACACACACAATCACACACAATCACACACGTGGGCGCCGCGCCACACACACACACACACAATCACACACACACACACACCACACCACACCACACACTACACCACAACCACACAACACACACCACACACACCACACCACACCACACCAAAACACACACACACACACACACACACACACACACACACACACACACACACACACACACACACACACACACACACACACACACACACACACACACACGCTGCACCTAAACATAAGAAATCACAACACACAGAGTTGACAGTGGACAGACAGAACATTGCAGGTTATTACACAGGCTGAGCAGTTGCAGAGTTGGGGCTTTTGCCGGATGAAGAGATGAGGGAAAGGGAAGACAGGGAGGGGCATGGTCTTCACCCTGTCTGACTCCGCAACTAAGGCAATTGCAGTCGTCGGGAAAGAGTTTAGTGGTCGATGTCTCGTCTTGTCTTGTGCTGTGTTATGTTGTTTTGTTTTGTCTGGCTTATCTTGTCTGGCTTATCTTGTCTGTCTTGATTTGTCTATCATGTCTTGTCTTGTGTGTCTTGTCTTGTGTGTCTTGTCTTGTGTGTCTTGTCTTGTCTGTCTAGTCATTCTTTATTTGTCTGTTTTGATTCGTCTATCGGGGTTTTTTTTTGTATATCCTTTCTTGTCTTTTTGTGATTTATCTTGTCAGTCTTGCCTTATCTACCTTGTCTTGTTTCTTTTTTGTCTTGTTTTGTTTTGTTTGTCTATGTTTTCAGTCAACGCAGGTGACTGTCCCATGAACGTGAACATAGTGACCCAGTTGCAGTGCAGGGTCTTCTTTGACTAACAAACCTTAAGGTTTCCAACAGTCATCGGTTTAGGGTAATCTATTCGCGGATTTTTTTTTCTGTTTCTAGGCTAGAGCTCCCTAGTTCATGAATGGTGACATTTTGTGTATGCGGCCGTTTGCACCCATCATTAAGGTAGCTGCATTTCGATTTCGGGGGAGGTGTCTAAACGCGATACCTGTGTGTTTTGGGTTTTTTAATGTTGTAATCCATTCCTAATGGTCAGAAATGGCCTACTCTTCAAAATGGCAGCATGGGTTTTTAACATGTGTGGAAGATGTTCTGTGTGCGTTTTCAGTAAGGGCTTTAGAATATAGTTTCATCTGAAGGACTTTCGGTGGAGTGGAGTCAGTACTGATTGTTACTTTAGGGTGAAATTCCTCAAGAACAGCGGCTTTGTGGTGGCTCGATCCTGAGCTCTCATATCCCGAGCACAACGCTCTAACCACTAAGCTAACTCCCTATCCCCTCCTTGTTTAGATCTGAATTGTGACAAAACAAGTTAGAGTTAGAGTTAGCATGAAGGGTTTGGGGGTAACATAATTAATGATGAAACTTATTCCATTTGGTTACCTGGTAGGGGGGGGTGGGGGGGGGGTTTCTCAGAGGATTGATTTGTTGGCTGGCTAAGAGGTTGGTTAGTTACTTGTTTCATAAGTGACTGCATACCTTGACTGGCAGTTCTTCTTCTCTCACTCACTTTACATCGCCAGCTGTGTCTGGGGAAAAAGAACAGCATGTCCTTTCTCAGCTCCTCATGTGGGCTGTACAGCTTGGTCTGTAGGGTTATCTCCGTCAGCCACACATTTTTCCTCAGGTCGCTGAATAGCGTACACCTCTGAAGGTTGTGCTCGCCTGTCTGGTTTTCTTTACCACAGGCACACCGGGGAGAAGGAGCAAGTTTCAGCTTTGTGGACTTACGGTGATTTAGTCGTGTTGTGCCCAGTACAGAGTCTTAGAATTATGACTTGTTCTTCTCTTTTGACATGGCGGTAGTAATCCTTTTTTTACCTTAGGTCAAGCCATTGATATGATGATTGTCTTCTTTTCATGGAAGGTGAGGCTGCATTTGCACTGTTCTTTCTGTGCCCCCTGGTTTGCAAGTTCATCGGTCTATTGGTTGACAGGAACACAAAAATGGGCAGTGATCCATCGCAGCATTACACGTTTGTTTTGTGTAAGGAGCTGCAGTTTCTGTTGGAGTTCTGCCTCTTTGTCTGCAGACAGAGCTTGTAGGACTGGCAATTTGATGAGCGAGTTATTAGGGAAATTTAAGATATCGTTGCCTCGAGGTGGTTTTTCGAACACATATAAAAATCCATTTTCAAAGTAAAAACGCTATTGATTCAATACTGTTGTTCTTGTCTATATTTCTTTTTTATTGTGCAGGCACACGTGTGTGTGTGTGTGCGCGTGCGTGCGTGCGTGCGTACGTGTGTGTGTGTGTGTGTGTGTGTGTGTGTGTGTGTGTGAGTGAGTGAGTGAATGAGTGAGTGAGTGTGAATGTTGGTGTGTGTGAGAGAGAGTAAACAAAAGAGAAAAAAAAATCCAAGAAAGAGAGGAAAATCAGGCAGGCAGAGTGCCTGAGAAGAGGAAAAGCCAGGAGAGGAGGCAGAGGCTAATGACACTGTCTGTATTCATGGACACCAGTGCCGGCAGTCTGCTGTCGTCTGAGCCCACTGACCTGCACGCCCAGCCGCCAATAACACCCCCCCCCCTCCCATCCTCATCCTCAACTCTTCCCTCTTCCTCACCTCCCCCTTCTTCCTCTCCGCCAAAATCAAAGTCCACCTTCCATCTGATCTCTAATGTCTGTGGGATACCTGGTGTGATGTAATGTGGCAAGGAAGAGACAGAAACTGGTGTGTGATGTAAAGAAAGGCATGAATTGGTGTGTGGTGTGGTGTGGTGTGGTGTGGTGAGATAAAGACTGGCATGTGATGTGATGGGGAGGGATATGGACTGGCGAGTTATGTGGTGGGAAGAGACATAAATTGATGTATGATATGGTTTGGCGCGGAGAGATATTTATGTATTTATATTCTTTTATGTCAAGGATAATGGAATAAGCACTCATGTGCTTTTTTACATTTAGTCTCCATGTGTATGCAGATTTGTAAATTTTGTCATTTGTCCCCACTGGCAGACTTCGGCCTACCCTTTAAAAAAAGGGAATGGGCTTTAACTGGTGTCTAATGTGTTGTGGTGACTAGAAGGGTATCTTCTGGTGTCAGGTGGAAAATGTATGCAGTGGTATGGTTTGGTGTGATTTAGCATGACACCAAGAGAAATGTGAAACTGAAAACTAACCAGCTTTGCTACGTCAATATATATATACTGTCTGGATCTGTGAAGGGCTGTGTGATACTGTTCTGCACTGTGCTATTATGATCCACATACACTGCATAAAACTGTATCACACTGCACAGCAATACTTACGAGTGAAATAGACTGTACTTCCTCTTCTTCTTTGTCGAACACTCAGACAACAACTATCGTTGTCTGTCATATCAACAAAAATACGATGTGCTGCCAATAAGCGACTGACAAGTCAGGACCAGCACATCAGACATCAATGTAATACTGTATTAAATCAAGCATCCTCTGATATGCTAAATCGTGTTGCACAGTCCTATTTTATGCAATACTTTTTTTTTCAAATCCCAGAGAATCATGTCCTATTGAACGCTGTCTTCCTTCAGAGAGATCCATGCACTGGCTTTACTTCTCCCATCAACTCCTTGAAAAGTCATTACGGGGTAGGCAAAAAAATATTTCTGTTTTTTTCTTTTGCAGCAGCAGAAGACCTATTTTTACATGTCCTCTTCTCCTGTTGCAAAAAAGTCCTCCTTGGCAACCTTGAATAGAAAAACCTTGCATGTGTAGGAGCAGCTTACTGTCATACCCCTTGCCTGTGGCAATCAGTGAGAATCCCAGTCAGCACACTGACGTCATGAACATCACAGATGGACTGAACCATTTTGCCTGGCAGTCACAGGATGGACTGAACCATTTTGCCCTGACAGTCACAGGATGGACTGAACCATTTTGCCCTGACAGTCACAGGATGGACTGGTCCATTTTGCCCTGACAGTCACAGGATGGACTGGTCCATTTTGCCCTGACAGTCACAGGATGGACTGAACCATTTTGCCCTGACAGTCACAGGATGGACTGATCCATTTTGCCCTGGCAGTCACAGCATGCTGATTGCACATCTGCCGGCACATCGTGATAGAAAATCAATGAGAGATTTCAATTCGCTGTCAGGGCCATTTTCCCTGACCTCTGTTTCTCTGCTGTTTGGGGAAATTTAAGGGCAAAGTGTTGTGAGCAAAGCGTCAGCAGGCTCCTGGTGTGTGGATTGATTTTCGTGCATGAAGTTGTAGAAGGACAGAAACTGAATTACAGAATATGATCAATAATTTGAAAAACGCCTCTCTCTCTCTCTGTCTCTGTCTCTCTGTCTCTGTCTCTGTCTCTGTCTCTTCTCTCTCTCTCTCTCTCTCTCTCTCTCTCTCTCTCTCCTCTCTCTCTCTCTCTCTCTCTCTCTTTCTTTCTTTCTTTCTTTCTTTCTTATTTTCTTTTTCTGCGTCTTTTTTTCTCTCTCTCTTCTTTCTCTGTCTTCGTACCGACTCATACTTACCTCCCCCTCCCCTTTTAATCACGGCTCAGTACATGGAGTAAAGGCGCGAATAGCAAGATGAAGAGGGCGATGAGTCCAAGCGAGAGTAAAACAGAGATAGAGATAGATAGACAGACAGATAGACAGAGAAACAGAAACAGACACACAGGGTCAGGTAGGCATAGACACACAAACTGATGTTTGTAAGATAAATCCGGATAAGACACAAATTGATGAAAACAAATCTTCTTGTACTCCTCCCCTCCTCCCTTATCCCTTCCTGCCTGGCGAAATGAGCCTCTACAGCCTCTTGTTTACATCTCCTACAGAATTGCGCAAGCGCAGAGAAGATTTTCATCTTTGCTTCCTTCCTCTCCGCTTCGAGTTCCGTCGAACCACTTTGTTGATGAAACTATGTCTAGCACAGCCTGCACCTTCCTGCAACGCTTGCAGAGAAGCACAGTTTTTGGGCCGCAGTGTTTGGCAGCAGTTTAAAAAGATCAGACTCACTGGAATCGCAGTGAAGCTAGATCTATCCACACTACTTCGGCCAGTAATTTTGTCCGTATTAAAATAAATCCAACATAATTACATAATGTGATGAAACCATAATAATCATATAGGATTAAAACATCATTTATTGTGTCCGTGGTTTACAATTCATGACAAGCGTTTACCATGTATGCTTCTGATTTTTTGTCTGAGAATGTTCAAATTGCACCCACGAAATACAAACTTAAAACAAGTTTGAAACATCTCTTTCAGAAAAAGAAAGTTTGAAACGCATCTCCTTTGTGAGCACACACACTTAATTATTAGACGAGCTCGTGGCTGTGATTATCCTCTATCCTTTTCTCCCCTCAAACTGCTAAAAGAGAACAAAGTCAAACCAACATACAACTACAGCAGCACCAGCACCAGCAACAACAACAGCAGCAAAGGAAAAGAACTATATTTTTTTTTGGTTTGATTCTATCAATGATTGAGTTTTGAAAGAAGTTGAGAGGCGTTCGTTTTTGCTGCTATTATTGTTGGAGGGTTTTTTGTTTATTTGGGTTTTGTTTTTGTGTGGTTGGTTGGATTTTTTTACATTTTGGCAAGGAAGAGGGGGGGCAGTTTAGGATCAAAGTGAATGTTGTTTTATTTTAGGGACGATGGGGGTGGAAAGTACAGGGGATCCTTAAGTGCAAGAAAGATGAAAATAATGTGATAGCTGGGGATTGGGGTTGATATTTGAGGAAGAGAGAGAGAGAGAGAGAGAGAGAGAGAGAGAGAGAGAGAAGAGAGAGAGAGAGAGAAGAAGAAGAGAGAGACAGACAGACAGACAGACAGACAGACAGACAGACAGACAGACAGACAGACAGACAGACAGACAGACAGACAGACAGACAGAGACAGGACAGACAACATATAGACAGATAGACAGACAGACAGACAGAACAGACAGACAGACAGACAGACAGATAGACAGACAGATAGACAGAGATGCGAAGGTAAAAACAGAAGGAAACAGAGACAAATTAAAAGTAAAGAAAAAAACAAAAGAAAGAAACGAAATCAAAACATACACAAAAGAAGATAAAGAAGAAGAAAAAGAAAAACGATACTTTCAGTTGTCGTGCGTTTCGCAAGAGAGCCTTGGGTGATTTGCTTCCATCTCATGATACACAAAGACATTTATTTCTGACATATATCCATTTTGAAAGAAAGACAAATGGATAAAAAAAACAGAGAAAGACAATTAAATAAAGAAAGACAGAAAAAACCTAGATATAGAATAATTCTAGGGATCAATCGCTTTTGTATAGCACAATTCCCAGCAGTATAGGCTAAAACAAAAGACAGAAAATCATTATTAAAAGGAAAGAAATACAGAGAAAAGAATCAAAGAAGAAAAAACAAGTCATAGCGAGTAAATGAAAAGAACAGAAAGCATAATGCAAGAAATGAATAAATAAGAAAATGATAAAGATGAATAAAGGACAGTAAGAAAAGAAGGGCAGAAAGAAAACTGAAATAAACAGGTAAGGTCATAAAGAAGAAAAAAAAGGAGAGAAAAAAAAGAAAGAAGAGACAAAAAAGAAATACAGAACGTCAATTTGTTTTATTGAGGGCTAAATGGAAGAAATCTTTGTACTTAATAATATTACTCTCGTGAACTAAAATTTTCCTTACTTTTCATTTCTTGTTTATCATACTGTCCACCCTTGGAGCGGTTTTTTTTTTCTTTAACTAAATTCTAGAAATCTGAAGTCTTCTTGACCTTTGCTCCTTCTTCTCCCCGCTCTTCTTCTCCCATAGAAAGCTTTCACTCCAAGAATGAGACGGGATAGCCTGATGGTTAGAGTGATGTGCATTGCGCTCATGATCTGCTGACCTGGGTTCGAATCTCGTTCAAGAGGAGTTTCCTTTTTGAGTTAACATCAGTGCCGACTTCACTCCCTCCAGAAGTCCTTCGGATGAGACTATAAACCAAGGCCTCGTGTGCAAAACGCACGCAGAACATCTTACGCACACGAAAAACCAGTTCCACTCTCCTTAAGAGTTGGCCATTGTGTGCTGATGGGAACAGAAGGCAAATTTTGTAAAACTGCAAACACACAGGGACTAGACTAGATGCACATCAGCAAATGAACCTGTGTGCACTGGTAGCCTATATTCCATCACTTTATGAATGAGACAAGGATTTTAGATTCACAAAGAATAATCATAGCCATCAAAAATGATAATTTATGCTACATATTATATATAATAAACACATAACCAACGATCACTGCCAAGAAAATGATATTTTTTTTATTACACAGTAGATATACGATAAACACATTACCCACGATCAAATTATATTTATACTACACAGTAGGTATACACTAAACACATAATCCACTATCAACTGATACTTTATACTACACATCAGATATACTAAAGCACATTACCCACAATCATAGCCATGGAAATGATATTATATACCACACATCAGATCTACTAGCCATACTAACCACAAACAAAAGCGTCACACAATCGGACAGTATACCAGTGTATCATACAAGGATTTGTGGACTTCAGTCATTAGAGTAAAAACTACATTGATTGTTCACAGCACAAGATCCAATGACCTCGCCAGTTCTATTCACTTAATGAAACTATTAAGAAGGAGGTGTGAAGAGGGGGGGGAGAAAAAGAGGGTAAAGGTAAAGGTGTCCGACAACCTTTGTGGTGTAGGCTAAACGAGGTGTCAGAGACCTCAGCTTCTCTAGGCGCCAGCATGTTGTGGGCGGCGCCCATCTCCTCTCCCTCGCTGCTTTACCTTCCCTGACCCTAAAGAGGGCAGGTACCCATTGACAGCTGGGGGAACTGGGGGAACTATACTAAAGTCAAGGCGCGCAAACGGTCACACATCCAATTGGTAGCCACGCTCGAAGCTGTTTAACATTGGCTGGGGAAAGCGGGTGCTCTGACCACTGAGCTATCCCGTCCCCGAGAGGAAGAAACAGACAGAAAAAGAGTGGACCGACATTACTGGACATTACCGCAGAGTGGACAAGGAAGCCCTTTGGAGAGATCCAAACTTTGGTGCACAGCCAGATAAAGTCCTTCTGATGAGACTATAACCAAAGCCTCGTGTCTGAAAGCACGCAGCATTTCTTGCCAGATCGTTAAAACCCGTTCTGCTTTTCGGAAGAGAAGGCCATTTCATGACGGTAAGAACGGATGACACACACACACAGGACAATAGGTTTATAATCTCAGCCGAAGGGCTTTCTTGGGAGTAATAAAAAGTACTTAACTTAGGCCTAACTACAGGGAGAAATTCACTTCGAAAGGTGCCCTGATGGTGGCTATAACCCAGGCCTTCAGATAACGCGCTCAACACTCTAACCACTAGCTATCCTCCCCCAAAAGGTGCTTCGTTTCCTTTCCTTCTTTGCAAAATTTAGTTGGGATTTTGTCCTAAGTCTCTTACTTGGTATTTGCTTGGTTTGATCTTTTCTTCTTATCTTTTTCGATGGTGCATCAGTAGCGTTTGACAGCCATTGAACCATAGCATCACATCAAGGGAATATAAGGTGCACTAAAATGATGCAACCTCTCTCGTTGATCGATATGGGACTCAGTTTCAATGGGTTTTAAACACCATTATTCGGTAGTGAGGTAGCCTAGTGGTTAGAGAGTTGAGTCAGAGAGTTGTGTGATGGTCAGGGCTCGATTTACCTCTGAAGCACCTGTTCGAGAGAATGGTTCCACTTAGAGGAATGTCAGTGCCGACTCCACTCCCTCAAAACCCTTTCATTGGGGACTATTAACTGAGGTCTGGTTTGCGAACGCACGCAGAGCATCTTGTGCTCATGTTAAACCTGTTTTGCCATTTGGAAGAGTAGACCATTGCGTGTCAGTAGGAAGGGATGACAAAATCGTTGAGGGGTCTTTTTAGATGTCTGTTGTAAAACACACGCACACATACACACAGGCGCCCACGTGCACACGCGCACGCACGAACGCGCGCGCACACACGCACACACGCACACACACACGCGCATGCACGCACGTAAGTACACACACACATACACACACATATACACACAGACACACACAGAGACACACAGAGACACACACGTACACACACACACACCCGCGCGTGTGCGCGTTGTGTCTTCAGACCTGAATATCATTCTGCTTTCATTGGCAGACAACAACAAAACATAATCATGGTCATTTCCAAGCTCACCTGTGTTGTACCTCTACATGTCTGTTTGCATTTCTGAAATGAAAAAAAAATGTATATTGTTCATCTGTTCTGTCTGTCTGATTACCTATCTGCCTGCATGTCTGTATGTGTTTACGTCCCCCACCCCTTTCCCTCCATCCTCCCACTTTTTTCGTTTTCCTGCAGCACTGGAAGTGAATTAGGTCAGCCTATTTATGGAAAGCCGGAACTAGCAGCAGCAGCAGCAGCAGCAGCAGCATAAGGAAAGGAGAGATGACAAGCTGGGAAGTAGTGTTACTCAGTATACCATCATCTGGGAAGGAGGGAAGGGGGATGGAGGGCAGGACGTTATGGCCCTGTGGTTCCGCCGTTGAACTCGTGACCTTACAGTACCTTACGGCACATCACCGAGTCTCTATTGGGGTTTCCATGTGAGAGGGTGTGGGTTTTTTTTCCCTGTGAGTTAAATCTAGCACTGACTCAACTCCCCTCAAAATCCTTCCAATGAGACTGGACTACGAGGTCATGTGTGTACATAAATATCTTGCTCATACATTAAAATCTTGTCCACTTTTGGTAAAAGGGTAAGCTAGTTATAGCCAGTGGGATGGATGCCATATACATACCCAGCATACACACACCTATCTGGAGTGGGATGGGCGCCACCAGGTTCAAAATACTCTTGTTCCCCTTCCTGAAAAATTTAGTGCAGTGCCTCCAATGCCTTTTACAGGATATGGAGAGGTCAGGTGATATTGTAGGATGCTCATTGAGAAGATGGTTTTGTTCTCTCTTTTCCAAGTATTTCCTTGAAGTATTGCTCTTTTCTGTCTTTTATCCTGAGATCAGTTTGATAAGAGGTTTACATCGCGCGCGCGCGCGCGCGCACGCGCGCACACACACGCACACACACACACACACGCACACACACACACACACACACACACACACACACACACCACACACACACACACACACACACACACACCACAGAGTGATTACAGAATAGTAAAAATTCCAAATTCTAAACAGAATCTAACGCATAAAGAATAAAAATATTTATAGCCATAACCAACAAGAGAAAAATCTAATCAGCAGAGGGAAATGTCTGTAAGTCCGTAATAATTATCATAAAGAACCAATAGGACAGTGCAATGATGATTTGACAAATGTATACCTCAGTAATGGATCATTGAATGTCTCTAATGAGGATGATGAGGTAAGAACAGGTATATAATTTTTTAGCATACTGCATATCAGTATATGATCAACAGTTATACTATGTCCATATATGCAAGATACATGTCCAACATATTTTGTTTTAAAACAGTTCTTTTCCCATCTGCAAGCCAGAGAAACAATTTCTTTTATACAATAAAAATCTGTTTCATATATTTTAACAAAAGACTGGAATTTTACCATCCCTTCATATACACCTAGACGACCAAGTTTCTTTTTTTCATATTGGAATAACTTTTGTTGTGCTTTTTCCACGATCTGATAACATTCTTGTAGTGACAAATGAAGTGTCAAATTTTCCACATCTGTCAATTGTTTTGCATGCCGCATTTTTTTGCTAAAAGATCAACTTTTTCAATGTAATATATACCAGAGCGAGATGGAATCCAACAAAAAGTTATATCTGAACCTTTTAAGGTGAGGAGATGAATTAAATGACAAATCTCAAAAACAAGTTCTGATCTAACTTTTGTTTGCATAGAGCTGATGGCTTGAATACTGATTTTGAATCAACACAAAATAAACATTTATGTTTATTTTATTTTTTCTTAACTGTTCTGTGTAGATTTAGTGAATTAACCCCCTTCCCCACTTCCAAAACTCCTCCTCCTACCCCCGCCCCTCTCCCCACATACTCACACACACTCACACCTTGAAAAAAAAATTAACGTCTATATCACAATTTGTGAAAAGACGTAAAATGAATCAAACACACAGTGAACTTGAGAATTTCAGAAACATAACATAACCTTCCCTCCGGGTAAAAAAAAAAAAAAGAAACTTTGGTCTTTTCTTCTCTAGATAGAAGTATCTTTGATGCTGGATTTTTACAGAGATTTTTACCCTTGCCAATCTGTGCTCGTAAGTCTACAGCAAAGGCAATTACACCACATGACAGTCTTCAGACACATATACGCCATGGCACTGCTAACTAGAGCAGTGTATTCAACATTTAATTTACGGTTATCACTAACTACCGTCCTACTGACACGAGTCCTTTTACTTGGTCTTTCGTTCTGTATGTCTCTATGTCGATGTTTGTTTCTGTCTACTGTCTGTCTGTCTGTCTGTAACTGTGTATCTATGTTTTGGGTCTTGTTTGCTTGTCTCTCTAGAAACACACTTTTGATTATTAACAAATAAGCAGAAAGACTCTCCTGATTTTTTTGGAAAATGATTGATATCATGAGAAATAATATGTAAAACGAATTTTAAAACTTACAATGTATAAACATTTTCTTAAAGAAAACTCTGATTTAATGGCGCATGGAAATTAAGTTGTCCGGCTTTGATCTCGTTTATGTTTTTTTCTTTAACCGCATACATATCCCTAAGGAAATGGTAAGGTATACATTTTTTAAGTATCTGTCCCTATTTGTCTGCTTTTCTTTCTGTCTCTGCTTGCCTTTCAATATGTCTGTTTCTCTCTCTGTGTCTGCCTTCCACTGTCTCTGTCTGTCTGTATCTCTCTGTCTCTGTCTCTGTCTTCTGTTGTCTCTGTCTGTCTCTGTGTCTGTGTCTGTATCTCTCTGTCTCTGTCTCTGTCTATCTCTCTCTGTCTCTGTCTGTCTGTCTGTCTCCACCACACCCCCCCCCCCCTCCCTCTCTCTCTCCTCTTCTCTCTCTCTCTCTCTCTCTCTCTTTCTCTCTCCTCTGCCTGACTGGTCCTTTCTCCTCTAATCACTTTAACAGGCAGCAGTCTTTCCTGATTAAACCATTCATGCTGTTTCTTGAACCTCCTTCCCTTCCTCGTGTGTCTGTCTCTTTGTTTATAATGTCTGTCCATTTTTCTATCGATCAGTCTGTCTGCTGCCACTCTGTCTGTCTGTCTGTCTGTCTGTCCGTCTGTTCGTCTGCCTGTCAATTCCTTGCTTTCTCTCTCATCTAATCCATTCTTTTCTTTGCCTCTCTTATTCCCAGATTGCTTGCCTATTCTCCCCTCCCCCCACCCCCCACCTTCTTTTTTTCTCTATCTCCCTCCGTTTCTGTCATTGGCTGTTTGTCCCCTTTTTCATCTTATTTCTTCATTTCTTTCGTTTTATTCTTCTCCCCGTGCCCTCATCCGATGTTTCTTTTGGTCTGTCTTTTCATTCTGTCTTGCTTTGTATGTGCCATTTCTCCTTGACTTCCTGTTCTCTCTCTCTCTCTCTCTCCTCTCTCTCTCTCTCTCTCCTCTCTCTCTCTCTCTCTCTCTCTCTCTCTCTCTTCTCTCTCTCTCTCTCTCTCTCTCTCTCTCTCTCTCTCCTCTCTCTCTCTCTCTCTCTCTCTCTCTCCTCTCTCTCTCTCTTCAGCTGCTCCTTCTCTCCTTCCTTATACCCATTTATTTATTTTATACCACTTTATGTCACAGCTGGACAACAGAGGAAAACGCAGGCGAGGACGCCCCAAGAACACCTGGCGTTGGACAATAGAAACAGAGCTGAAGACCTCCAACACTCCTGGGGAACCATTCAGAAACTGGCCCGAGACAGGCAGGAGTGGAGAACCTTTGTTGCTGCCCTACATGCCAAGAAGGCATAAAAAGGCTTTTTGATGATGATGATGATGATGATTATGTCACGGCAGATTTGTCTGCGTGAAATTCGGGCTGCTCTCCCTGGGGAGAGCGTGTCGCCACAAGTGCAGCGCCTACCCATTTTTCCCCCCTCAGGTATGGTGTCTAAACACGACACCTGTGTGCATGCTGGGTTTATTTTTATAGTATTTTTGTCATCCGTTCCTACCGGCACACGATGGCCTGCTCTTCCGAAAGGCGGAAAGGGGTTTTAACGTGTGCGCAAGACGTTCTGCGTGCGTTCGCAACGGGGCCTCGGTTTATAGTCAAATCCGAATGACTTTGACATTCAGTTCGATTTTTTCGTCAAACTGGGAAGAAAGGGCGAGGTGGGTACGAACCCAGAAACTCAGGGTTTACTTGTTAGCAGATGAACGTTTTAACCATCCTGCCACCTTCCTTTATGCATGATTTACCTGTGCTTTTTCTACCTTACCTATCTTCCTTTCTATCATTGCATATGTTTATTACGTATGTCTGCCATTGGAAGGGCACGGTATCAGTTTTGAGCTGGTTGTTGTTGTCATTGCAGATCTGTTAATGTTGTAAATGTGTCATATTGAATAAATATGATAGAATGAAATGATCAAAAATCTCCTTGTTAAGGTGTTCGTTAAAGATTTTTTTCTCCAGGATTTATTATAAAAAAAAGACTGTACTCCCCATAAAGCCTTTCAGGTGAGACTATCATCCTATGATGTCCCGTCACGTGCTGAAAATCGGTCACCCCCATTCACTTTTTTGTAGAAGACATCAGCTGTGGGCGGCATGAGTAATGACACATTCATACTCAGCATGTACCAAGCACATTGGAAATGGACGACCTCTGACTTCCCCCCCCCCCCCCCCCCCCACCATCATGTTTGACTTTCCCCGACAACAAACATCCTGAAAATGTTAGTGTAGTGCAGTACTAGTACCCCTACACGTCCACAATAATTCAACTGAAAAATGAAGTCAAACCTGAGGTCAACCATGAAGGCCAACGTTGTATTAATCATACCTATGACTCTTTTTGTCTTTATTCCTTTTCTCGCCCCTCCTTCTACTATCTCCTTTCCCTTCCTCCTCCTCCTCCTCCTCTCCTCCTCTCTTCCCAGTAATTCATTTTCATTACAAAACTGCATACACACGGGGACTAGATGTACAAAAGCACAAGAGTACTTAATCCATTATCCTCAATATAAATAAATAAATAAATTGAAAATAAATAAATAAATAAATAAACAAACAAATGAATAAATAAATAAATAAATAAATGTCTCTTTCTGCTGTCTCAACTCTCTCAATCCCTTCAAGTCCTTTTATCTTCGTCTCCACTACCACCACCATTCCTCTTCTCTCCTCTCTGTCTCGTAAAGCGGGATTAGTGTGTTCCGTTTATGGATAACCATAACTCTGGTAGGAGCAAGGCGGAATCCTTTTCAGGAGGCTATAACCGTGGGAGACCGCCTTCATTACTCCACTTTAAGACACAACTTGGCTAGATGTCTCTCGCGCTCTCTCCGTGTCTTTCTGTCTCTGTCTGTGTCTCTCTCCTCTCTCTGTCTTTAACTTTCTCTCTTTTTTTCTCTCTTTCTCTACCTCTACGCCATATCTGTCTCTGTCTCTGTTTCTCTCTGTGTGTGTCTCTGTCTGTCTGTCTGTCTGTCTGTCTGTCTGTCTGTCTGTCTGTCTGTCTGTCTGTCTGTCTGTCTGTCTGTCTGTCTCTCTCTCTCTCTCTCTCTCTCTCTCTCTCTCTCTCTCTCTCTCTCTCTCTCTCTCTCTCTCTCTCTCTCTCTCTCTCTCTCTCTCTCTCTCTCTCTCTCTCTCTCTCTCTCTCTCAAGGGCCGGATGAAAAAAGTATGTAATGCTTACTCTGTAACCCTTGAAAAATAAAGATAATTCATTCATTCTCACACACACACACACACACACACACACACACACACAACACACACACACACACACACACACACAGACACACACAGACACATAGACACACAGACACACAGACACAACACACACACACACACACACACACACACACACACACACACACACACACACACACACACACACACACACACACACACACATACACACACACTGATTGGTGGATTGAGCTGTCGTTTCCATTATATGTAACCAAAATGACTGATTTTTTATATTAATTTGTCAATCAAATTACCGATCGATTTGTGTTTGTTTTTGCTGTTTTCTAAGAGAACCTGAGGCAAAAGAAGCCTCTGATTTATCCAGTTACCCACACTAAAATATTTACCTACTAACTTAATTATTGTCATATTTCAAACACTGACAGTTTATAGTTATACAATTTCTGTTGGGCGCCGTGAGTCAAAGAGCTGCAGTGCTACTGGGTCACTCTATCAACTTTCATGGGCCCCCTGCAGTGAGTTAACATAGACAAACAAGACAAAGAAGACAAGACAACAGGGACAAAACAAAACAGACAAAACAAGATTTATTTATTTATTTATTTATTTATTCTTTTATATCGAGGATAACAGAATAAGCAATAGTGTGCTTTTTTTCATCCGGTCCCCGTGTGTATGCAGTTTTTGTAAATCTTGTCATCTGTTCCCACCGGCACACAATATGAGACAGACAAGACAAGACAGACAAGACAGACAAGACAAGACAAGACAAGACAAGACAGACAAGACAAGACAAGACAAGACAAGCCAAGCCAAGCCAAGCCAAGCCAAGCCAAGACAAGACAGACAAGACAGACAAGACAGACAAGACAGACAAGACAGACAGACAAGACAAGACAAGACAAGACAAGACAAGACAAGCCAAGCCAAGCCAAGCCAAGACAAGACAAGACAAGACAGACAAGACAGACAAGGCAGACAAGACAAGACAGACAAGACAGACAAGACAGACAAGACAGGCCAACCAAGCCAAGACAAGACACGACAACACAACACAAGACAGGACATCGATCACTTAACTAAGTCGTTCCTGACGACTGCAATTGCCTTAGTTGCGGAGTCAGACAGGGTGAAGACCATGCCCCTCCCTGTCTTCCACTTCTCCCTCATTCATCTCTTCATTCCGGCAAAAGCCCCAGCTCTGCAACTGCTCGCCTCAACTCCCCACAGCCATGGCCTTGGAGGGAAAATCGACAATTCAGTCTGAGGGTTGCTGGCACACTGTGTAATAACCTGCAATGTTCTGTCTGTCCACTGTCAACTCGGTGGTGTGATTCCTTAGGGTGAGGTGCACTGCCAATTGTGTGTTCTTTTTAGTCAAGCAAAAACATGAATCTCTGTCAGGGATAGCAGATCGATCAATTCTTTTTTCCTATGAGTTGTTGAGAGGTTTTAGTGTTCTGCTTTGTTTCATGCACCGATGATATGGTTTGGTTTGGTTTCGTTTGGGTTAGGTTGGTTTGGGTTGGCTTGGTTGGGTTTAGCTTCTTCGTCGTCGATGGCTCAGACAGTAACCACAGTTGTCTTTCATAATTGTGAGCAAAAACATGTTGCGCTGCCGTTAAACGCATGGCAAGTTAGGCCAAGTGCACCCGACTTCGGCGTGGGAAAGAATTGTTATCTTCTAAGTCTTTCTGAAAAAGAAGTCAGGATAAAGGACGAAGAAGGCGGAAATTAGGCAAGAAAGAAGTGACAGGGTGGGGGGAACAAAATAGAAACAGAGTGTTCAAGAAGAGGGAATTGCTTGCTCAAAATTTCCAGAAGTTGGGGATGTTGTTTATTCTGACCGCCCCCGGCACTCCCACGGAGAGATTCGCATCTGGTTGGCTTTGTTTAATTTCGTGTCCCTCCACAATCAAAACAAAGCAAGAACTACTGAAAACCGCTATTGCTACATGGAATTTATTTTTAGCTTCGAAGACAAACGTTTCACACACAATCAACTTGTAACAAGACTACTTAATTTGAAGCATCAGGGTAAAGGCAGTGCCTTCAATACATTTATTTTTTTGTTCCTCATCGAGAGCTCCGAGATTTGAGATTTTGCCATGCGACCGGTTTTACCCAAATAGACATGTATAGAAAAAATAACAAAAAGGGAAAGGAAAAGAGGAAATTTATTACTGTTCCCATGGCGTAGTGTTTCGTGTTCGTTACACAGCTTGTTTGATTGTTTTTGTTTTGTTTTGGGAAGATGGGTAAAGATGTTTGTTTTTTATGTATCTTTTGGGATAAGGTGAGGAGGTGAGGCTTCGATTTTATTTTGGTGAGGAGGGGGGGGGAGTAATGTGGGATATTTGCTTTCTTTATAGATTTTTTCGGCTTTTGTCTGTTTGTCTCTTTCTTACTTTCTTGCTTGTTTGTTGACTCCTTGGCTGGTTAGCTGGCTGGGTGGGTGGCTGGCTTGCTGGATGGATGAGTGATGGATGCATGGTTGGATGGGTTGGAAAGATGTCTTTTTTCTTTGCTGGAGAGGAATGCTGCAAAGGTCTGAATAGAGTAGATAAGGGAAGAAAGGACGCTGAAAGTTGGGCATCATCAACCCCATTCACACGTCATCAACTTCTGTCAGTTCTTTCCTTCATCAATAAGTTCGAGAATGTTCCTCTCAAGACAGGTAACTCTTGTTGCCAAAAGCCGAAACTAAAATCAGCGTCCATTTTGTGCGACCTAAACTGAATTACCCCCCTTTTCTTCTGTCGCTTTTTTTTTTCTTCCTGTTTCTTTCCTTTCCTCCGACTGTTCTTTCTCTCCTCCTTCATTCTCCACTGCCATTTCATGGCTTACTTTAGATAGCAAGAAAAAAGGTAACAAAAGTTTGCAACTTCATCTGAAAATGTCTTCAATATGTACCTGGAGGACTAAGACTTTTTTTTTTATTCCCCTGTAGTGATGTGGGGGCCTTTCAGTGGAAATAGCTTTCCCACCTTCTGGAAATTCTGTGCTCGAAATTGCCTCTTTTCTATGTCTCCCTTTGTGTCTTCCTTGTTCCCTGTCCTTCTATCACATTTTTCTTGTCTATTTTCTGTCTTTTTTTGGTTCATTCTCTGCCTTTTTCCAAACAGGCTTAAAATAACAATGCACTCCTATGCCGTGGTCATTGCATCCGGCCTGACTTGTCAGGCGCTTAACGGCAGCGCTACGCATTTCCGCTTATGTGACAAACAACAATAGTTGCTGTCTGAGCGTTCGACGAAGTAGAAGACTTTTTACAAATAAAGTAGAAATTGTAAACCATGCAAACAAAAACCAGAATGATTATTTTATATAATCTTGCAGCAAGAAGAAGTTTTGAAACCCAAAAGTATATGATTTTCAATCTCCTTTTATATTAAAAAAGAATTAAACTGAAACTTTTTTTACTGTTTTGTCTCGTGATGTTCGTCGTGTGCTTTTTCATACTGCAAACAGACAAATGCAGTAAACTCACCAGACGCAGAGGTACAGAGGTTAGCGCATCGAATTTCTAGCTCGTAGATTCAGGTTCAAATCCCATGGAAAGTAATGGGATTTTCTTGTCACCACCATCATCAAACGCAATGCAAAAAAAATGTCTCCGGTTCCAATGTAACATTTGTCTCATTGTGGCGTTAGTTCCGACTTTCCGTCATTTAATGTGTATCTTCATGTAACTGAGTGGGTATTTTCTAATGCATTCGTACACTTCTGTACCTGTGGTGTGTTCGCAGAAAGCCCTCAGGTTTGAAGATTCAAGGAAGACGGCCATTGGGTGAATTTTGATACGATCATTACTGCAGATAGGCCTTTTACTCAGCAGTGTTCCGCGTCTAAACAAACATCATCACCGGTAGAATGCTTAAGCAACTGTGTCCTGCATAACTATGTTGATCAGAATTGGACTACAGAACACCACCAAAGGAACCCAGCAGCAGTGCAGGGCCACTCTGTTAGGTTCCCTCACGATGGCCTGATGTAGATGAGTTCCCTGTGAGCTTGTGATCCTAGGAAATATGACATGACAAAACTATGTGTGGCTAGAACAGTGATACCAGGCAAAGCGAAGTGGGAACAGCGAGACAGGTTCGTAACCAAAAAGACGAGACAGCGAAAAAAGAAAATAGGCAAATCAAGCGCATTTTGATAGTTAATTCAAAAGTTAAACAGGACGGAGAGACAACAGACAGACAGACATTACCAGAAACAAAGACAAATAGGGAGACAGAGATATAGAATGACCGAGACAAACACAAAAAATGGAAAAGACAGAGATTATGATTATCTTTCTCTTTGAGCGCAGTCAAGGCATTATGTTTTTGATCTCCACGGAGCCTCATAGCACTGATGCCGCATGTCTTTTTCTCTAGGGC
>CM060319.1:36735152-36770152 GCA_030674155.1 Stramonita haemastoma | reverse complement strand
CGAGTAATTCAGTTTACAAAATGGACGCTGATTCAAAGTCCCACCCCTATGCCATTAGAGCTACTTGTCTCTCTTCCAACTTCTTAATGAGAGAACCAGCAGATCTGGATCAGGTGTGAATTGAGTTGATGATGTCAGTGCTCTGTCCTTTTTTGCCTCTTTTTTTTCATTTTTATTTTTAAGCTTTTTCCACTATTACTCCCTTTTTAACCGAGTTGCTGATCTGCATCCAAAATTACCTCAGATAAAGAACAAAAGAAAGAAAATTGTATGGCCTACAACTACTCAGCACGTAAAACACTGTAGAAAGAAAAAAGTGGAAGAGGAAGAAGAAACGAAAATTAAGAAGACCAGGGAGAAAAAAGAAGGAGGAAAAGGAGGATAATGATAATGATATTGACGACGACGGCAACAGTGACGATGAGGATGATGATGAGGATGATAAGACATAAAACTCCAAGATTATATATATATATATATATATATATATATATATATATATATATATATATATATATATATATATATATATATATATATATATATATATATATATATATATAATATTGATAAATATCTATATATAGATTTATATCTGTGTGTGCGTGTGTGCGTGTGTGCGTTTATTTATTTATTTATTCATTTATTTATTCTTTTATATCGAGGATAATGGGATAAGCAGTCTTGTGCTTTTTTACATCCAGTCCCCGTGTGTATGCAGTTTTGTAAATGTCATCTGTTCCCACCGGCACACGATAGCCTATTCTTACGAAAAGTGGAACAGGATTTAACGTGTGTGTGTGTGTGTGTGTGTGTGTGTGTGTGTGTGTGTGTGTGTGTGTGTGTTGTGTGTGTGTGTGTGTGTGTTGTGTGTGTGTGTGTGTGTGTGTGTGTGTGTGTGTTGTGCGTGTTTGTGTTTGTGTGTGTGTGTGTGTGTGGTGTGTGTGTGTGTGTGTGTGTGTGTGTGTGTGTGTGTGTGTGTGTGTGTAAGCGATAAAACCTAGATTAACCAGAAAACAGCTTTATTTTTTCTTGACTTAACAATGCAGCATAAGTATACGAACATGGAAATGTGGAAGAATGGGGAGAAGGGTGAACACTTAGAGAAGGACGATAGGATCAGAAGAGTCTAAGATGAGGTGGGTAGGGGTGAGTAGAAAAGATGATGATAGAGAAATGATGCATAAAGGGAAAAGAGCAAGGTAAAGCGAAAGAGGAAGAAAGCTACAAAACATAATGATAGTTTTTGTTCTGTTATCTAATGTTGTTAAAAATACTTTTGCCCTTGTGTCAGGCGGGAGCGTGCTCGCGGGTGCGCACGCACGCACACACACACACACACACACACACACACACACACACACACACACACACACACACACACATAACACACACAAACATATACATATATATGTATGTATATATGTATGTATATACATATATATACATATATATATATGTATATATAGAGAGAGAGACAGACAGACAGACAGACAGACAGAGAGACACAGAGAGAGAGACAGAGAGACAGAGAGAGACAGAGAGAGACAGAGACACAGAGAGAGAGAAGCCTTACAGCAAACAAAGGCATTAATTTCTCCTGATCTAACAATGCACCCTAGAATACAGACAGGGTCTGGACAGTGAAAGTACAACTGCTAGTTTGACTGCACTCAACCTGTAATTTCTTGCCCACTTTCTCTTTTTTTTTTTGGTCTTTTTTTTTTTGGTTTGTTCCTCTAGAGCCCCAAGGTTTATCAACGGTGACATGAGGGTATGCAACCGTTTGCACACCATTAAGGTAGCCATAGGGAAACAAATACACTTGCATGCAGGAAAAAGAAAAAAAATGGGTAGGCGCTGCACATGTGGCGACGCGCTCTCCCCGGGGAGAGCAGCCCGAATTTCACGCAGAGTAATCTGCATGACATAAAGTGGTACAAAATACAAAATACAAAAAAATATTCCAACGTCAGGAACTATGTTTTACAACAACACCACTGTGTATGCGGGTTTTTGCGTTGCTTTTTAGTTTTGTCATCTATTCCTACCAGCATACAATAACCTTCTCTTTTGAAAAAAAGGAATGGGGGTTAAACATGAATGCATGATGTTCTCTGTGTGGGTTTCTACACGGAACATGGGGTTATGGTCTCATCCTATGTGCTTTCGGGAAAATGTAGTCGATACTTCGGATGAGACTATAATATACCAAGGCCCTGTGTGCCAACGCACGTACAACATCTTGCGCACACGTTAAATCCTCTTCCGCTTCTCTTAAGAGTAGGCCATTGTGTGCCGGTGGGTACATATAACAATTAGTAAAACTGCATACACACAGCGACTGGATATAAAAAGTGTGTTTTTTTTCATTATCCTCGATATAAAAGAATAAAAGATAGAAAGAAAGAAAGAAAAGAAAGTTAACTTCAGGGGAAAAAAATCTCCTCGAACAATTACAACCTCGTTGGGTTGTTCAAACCCATGCAGTCAGATCACCAGCTGCATGCGCTAACCACTAGGCCTTCCCACCCTCTAAATAATAATATGATTTCTACTTTAACAACACTCTAAAAATCATGCTAAAACAGGAGTGTTGCCTTTGGAAAAAGGATAGGAAGGAGGATGCATTTGGAAAAAAGGAAAGGGAAGCTAAGACTGGGACAAACAAGAGAAAGAAAAGGATTGACGAGAGGAAGTGATGAGCAGGAAAGGGAAGACTGAGAAGAAGGAGGGGGGGAGGGGGAGGGGGAAACAGGGATATCGAAGAACTAGAACAGAGAAGGAGACGGGGAGAGAAGACAGGCACTGACAGTCTGAATTCTACTGGCTTCCTATCAATGTCTGCAAAAGTTAAGGCCGCACAACCCTTTGAGTGCTCTATGTCTGTCTGTTTGTCTGTCTGTCTGTCTGTTTCGATCTATGTCTCTCTGTCTCTTTCTCTGTCTCTGTCTCTTTCTCTGTCTCTCTGTATCTCTCTGTCTCTGTCTCTCTCTCTGTCTCTCTGTCTCTCTGTCTCTCTGTCTGTCTGTCTGTCTGTCTGTCTGTCTTCTCTCTCTCTCTCCTCTCTCTCTCTCTCTCTCTCTCTCTCTCTCCTCTCCTCTCTCTCCTCTCTCTCTCTCTCTCTCTCTCTCTCTCTCTCTCTCTCTCTCTCTCTCTCTCTCTCTCACACACACACACACACACACCACACACGCACGCACGCACGCACGCACGCACGCACATAACACACGCGCTCACGCATGCACACACACACACACACACGCGTACACACACACACACGCGCGCGCGCGCGCACACACACACACACATATTATTTCATGAATTTGACACACACACCACACACAACACACACACACACACACACAACACACACACACACACACACACACACACACACACACAACACACACACAACACACACACACACACACACACACACACACACACAACAACACACCACACACACACACACATCGTTTTCGCATGGTGTTTTCTTTTGTTGTTGCCCTTTGTTTTGGGTTCTTTGTAGTTTTGTTTTCTTATGAAAAAAAAACCAAATCCATTGCTTAACTCCATGCAAACCATCAGAAAATAAAATGTTGACTTTGAATTTGACTTTTGACCCACCAATCAAACTCACAGGGGTGAAAAGGAGATTTCAGATTGACAGGCATTTTCACTGATACTGTGTGGCAGTTTCAGACAATAAGAGATGGAAGAAGAGCATCAGAGGGGAAGGAGAGGGGAGGAGAGGAGGTGGGATGGGGGTGAGAGGTAAGGAAGGACGAGGGGACAGGTTTTCCCCTCTGTCTAGACTTAGAGGGAAGAACAATCTCAGCAAACTGGAATGAGGAATGATCGGCTTCCAGTGTGTCCTTCTCCAAATCATGTACCCTGGTTCTTTTCTCTGTGTGTTGTGTGTACTGTGTGGGAGGATCAAGGCTGGTGAGTTTAAAAATGTGCATTATGAAGGGCTCTTGTTTCATAAGAGTGTGAGAGAGACAGAGACAGAGATAGAGACAGAGAGACAGAGACAGAGAAAGAGACACATAGAGAGAGAGTGTGTGTGTGTTTGTGTTTGTGTGTGTGTGTGCGTGTGTGTGTGTGTTTCAAAGTCTATCCCCTAAAAAGTGATTTTAGAAAGATGTGTGTGCACGCACACTTGCGCACGCACGCACGCATGCATGCGCATGTGTGTATGTTTGTGTGTGAGAGAGAGAGAGAGAATGAGGGAGAGAGACAAACAGACAGACAGACAGACAGACAGACAGACAGACAGACAGACAAACCGATAGACATATACAGGGAGACAGGTAACAGAAGAGCAGAGCTGAATTTTAATTTTCTGAAACCAATATATGTAAGTGAACAAGCTGTTAGTGTTCATTTTGATTTGAAACACATCCACAAAAAAATTCATAATAAACTATGATGCACTACCAAGTAATGACGTATCATTAGAAAATAAGTGGATCTATATTTTTTGTGCTAAACCAGTTCTTGTACTGAGTAAGAATGTTTTTTACCTGTTTTTTGTATTTGTTTACAACGACTGAACAGTGTATGTCATCTTCCAAATTGTGACATTTCTTTTAAATAATATGTTATCCATGCAGATTTTCCTGTAGTGACCAGTTTCGCCTTTTTTCATATGAATCTTGTTTCCATCTTTTGTTGAGTTACAAATGAGACTAAAGACAAGATTATAAACCCTTGATCAAACGTCACGTATGTTTAGTGTGAACGGAGAGAAAAGGATAAGACCAAGCACACATCCTAGTGGAACAGCAAACTGTAGAGTAGACACATGTCCCCTGGTTACAATATGCTGGTATCTCTCCTTGAAAGAGAACCAGTACCGTTTTAATAATGTGTTTTAAAACATAGAGTATTAAATCTGTTTAAAAGTAACACATGGTCAGTAGGATCTGAGAAAGCTATCATATCATTCATCATAATAAGGAGACCATTATTATTTAAAATATATCATCAATGACGTAAAGGCAAACTTACATAAAAACGCTTGTAGGAAACCAAGCATATGCATAATTGAGCACTTTAGAAAATAAATTGTCAAATAATGATATATGTTATAACGCTGTCAACACATTCCTGCAAATGATACCCTTACTTTCAGTGTACATCCCCAAAGCCTGAATACTGCTACACTAGTGGTGAGAAAAAAAATGATTGCGTGCACAAAAATATTATCTTTGGTGAACCTTGGAGCTCTCGCTAAAGAACAAAAAAGAGCTATCAGAAAAGAGCTTGTGTCACACTAGTATAAAACCCCATCTAGTATGCATAAGTATACTTAATTATCCCGAAGACGAAATGACACAAAGACGATGCCATAAAAATTTCCGAGGGAGAATGTGCATGGTACCACCACTATCCTCTATCACAAGACAGAGAACACTGCTAACAATGGTCCTGCCTTTCCCCCATGTCCTGTTCATGCTGTTGCCGCCATCTCTTCATCAGACTGCAGACGTGGGGCAGACAGGAAGGGGACAGGAAGAACCACAAATCATCTGGTCCAGCCGTGATCTTTTGATGATGTGATAGATCTTCTATTAACCCCTGTCTGGACTTCATGACCCCACAGATTCTCAGGCTGATTGTTAACAGTGTTGTGTGGTGTGTGTGTGTTGTGTGTGTGTGTGTGTGTGTGTGTGTGTGTGTGTGTGTGTGTGTGTGTGTGTGTGTGTGTGTGTGTGTGTGTGTGTTCTTTTACACATGCTTTGTTGTTTTTATTTGACATTGATATACAGGCAGTTTGTTAAATTGGTATAAAAATTACGTAACATTTCCATCATTATCACCATCAGCTAAGTGGTTAGTGTACAAATGTGCATCTTGTTTCTCTCAGTGAGGCCTTATTTTAGAGTACTATAATTCTGCTGTCAGTTTTAGATACATAGATCTGATTGACACGAAATTCATGGTCGTCTTGAAATGCATAACAACTTGAAAGGTTGCATACAAGAATGGTACTTCAAAACATCAAACATTCTATGTGCTTTTAATTAAAAAGAAAGACTAGAGTATTTCATGCATGCTCAAAATATTTGATAAACGTTTTCACACACTTGCTAACTCTTGCTGAAATAAAGTTTTTCTCAAGTCATATTAGCTGAACTGGCAATTCGAAGCCAATTGTTTTAAGATTCGTGGTAATTTGTACCTGTAATTTCATGTGGAGAGCTTTAATGTTAACGCTGTTGTTGGACAGATATAATGACAGCCTGTGCCAAGGAAAAAAATTGAACGGGAGTTAAGGGCGGGGGTCACATCGTCCGTCCACTTAGCCTGTCTCCACAACACAGCAATTAGCATCCCTAGTTACCAGCTAAGAGTTAGTTGACGGCAGAACCTGAATCAGTACAAGTGTCCTCTGCTTTCTGCCCCCCTGTCACAGTGACCCAGGGGTATGGCAGGGTCTTTTCCAATTGAGGATTCCTGTTGTTGATGCATTATCAATCGGTTCTGTGCTGGCTATGAACTGTTTACTCTTTAAACTGGTCATAAACTGACCCAGGGTGAGAGAAAGAAGTATCATATCATGAGTATTGAAAACACGGCTAGAAATAACTGTAAGCTTGCTTGCTGCCTTGCTTACTCGTATAGATGCTCGATTCATTAACTTATCTGCTAAATAATTGCTTCACTGCTTGATTTATTCTTTTTTCCTTCCAGTCATGCGTTAAACTATTCATTGATTTAATCCGCCTTTCATTAATGACAAGATCAGAACGCTGTCAGGTCAAAATGACCCTCTGGACATGTGCCAAGCTTCTATCTCTCTCTGTCCGCCAAGGTTTGGACGGTAATGACCCGGGACTGTAAACCACAGAAGCCAGAAATAGCTGTTTGTTCTGTCGATCCTGCAGACAAAGCAATCCATGGAAAGTTAAGCCAGAGGCACGATAGTTTCTATTTGTGTCCTTGTATTAGTTTATTAGTGGGTGCTTATTATAGTCAGTTAAAAAGTACTGTGTAAGCATCCTTTTTGATGATGATGATGATGATGATGATGATGATGATGATGATGATGATGATGATGATGATGATGATGATGATGATGATGATGATGATGATGATGATGATGACGACGACGACGACGACGACAGTGGTGGTGGTGGTGGTGATGATGGTGGTGGTAAAGATGACGACGACGGCTATGATGATAACGAGGACGACAACGATGATGGCAGCGGCGGTATCGGCAACAATGATGATGGAGATAATGATGTTTGGTGTGGATGTGGTGGTTATGACAATGATGATGACAGGACTATGATAATAACATTGATAAAAGTAAAAGCTGTGAGGGTGATGCTGGTGCTTCTGATGACAATAATGATGATGAACAAATAGATGGAGGGCGGGAGGAGGTAAATAAGAGAGAAAGAAAAGATGTTACGTGTTTCAATGGACGAACATGAAAGAACGTTCCATTGTGTTGTTACTCAAATCCAATTCGTTCTAATATTGGCGTTTACTACTGTATAATTATTGTTTTGCATAAACACAATATAATATATATATATATATATATATATATATATATATATATATCTATAGTATGTGTTTTTTTTTTGCAAACAGTTTCTGATTATGGATTGCATGCAAGGAATCAATCTCTTTCTTAATCATTATTTTTACACAACTGTCAAACATGAAGACAATATACGTGTACACTGTGAGGTGAATTCAAAAACTGAAATGCCAAATATTTTTTTTACTACATTAACCTCGAAAAGCAATTGCAACTTGATTATTTTTAAAGATATCCTGTTTGTGAGAAACAGTGTGTTGAGGAAGGGATATAGGAAAGGAGAGGGGTTTGATGTTGTTGCAGAAGGACAGTTGTATGAATATGGAATATATATGCCTGCCCTCTAATTATTTAAGCATACACACACACACACACACCACACACACACACACACACACACACACACACACACACACACACACACACACACACACACACACACACACACACACACACACACACACACACACCACACACCAACACACACACACACACCACACAAACAAACCAACACACACAACAACAACACAACAACAACAACACAACAACAACAACAACAACAACAACACACAACAACAACAACACACAACACACACACACAACACACACACACACACACACACACACACACACACCACACAACACACCACACACAACACCACTCACTCACACTCACTCACTCACTCACTCTTACAAAAGACCCCCCAGAAAAATCCAACAAAAAATCCAAGAAAGACAGAGAAGAAAAATCAGGCAGGCTGAGTAGAGTAGAGTGCCTGAGAAGAGAGGAGAAGAAAAAAAGCCAGAAGAGGAGAGGAGGCAGGGCTAATGACACTGTCTGTATTCATGGACACCAGTGCCGGCAGTCTGCTGTCGTCTGAGCCCACTGACCTGCACACCCAGCCGCCAATAACACCCCCACCCCCACCCACCCCCACCCCTCCTCCTCTTCCTCACCTCTTCTCCCCATCCCTTCCTCTCCTCCGCCAAAAATCAAAGACCACCTCCCCTCTAAACTTGGGTGTCTGGGAGATACCTGATGTGATGTGATGTGATGTGATGTAATGTGGTGGGGTGGGGTGGGGTGGGGAGGATATGGGTTGGTGTGTGATGTGGTGTTGCAGGAGTAATGGGGTGTGTGGTGTTGTGTGGAGGGATAGTGTAGAATCTGTAAGGGTGTGTGTTGTGTTGGGATGAAATGCAGGTCAATGTTGTGTTGGAGCTGTGTTGTGAACGTTTATGTTGCAGGAGTTTGGGGGGGGGGGGGGGTTGGGTAGGGTTTTGTTCTGAACTGTGCTGTGATGAATTTGGGTGTCTTGGTTTTTTTTGTGGTGTCATGTACAGTTTAGAAGTGGAGTGGAGTGGAGTGGAGTGGATTGGAGTGGATGGGAGTGGAGCGTAGCGTAGCGTAGCTGTGTAGTGTAGTGTAGTGTAGTGTAGTGTAGTGTAGTGTAGTGTAGTGTAGTGTAGTGTAGTGTGGTGTGGTGTTTGTGCATGCTCAGGGAGGGGGTAGCTACTGTTTATATACTGGGCTTTATTGCACTGTATTATGCTGCACTAAACTGTACTGTGATGCACTATATCATGCTGGGGTGAAGTGTTTTAGTATTATATTAAAAAGCTCTATGCATCGCATCGCACTGTACTGTATTTTCCTATATTGTATTATCCTCTTGTGTTCTGTACTACACTGTATTGTATTACATAGTTGTTCTCTGTACTATACTGTACTGCTTTCCAGTACACTGTTCTACATTGCACTGTACTGTGCTAAAAAGTAGAAACGCTGCTCTTGTGGGGATGTACTCTCCCAGGGAAGAGCAGCTCGAATTCCACGCAGAGAAATCTGCTCTGACTTAAAATGGTATACACTACACTACACTACACTACACTGCACCACATTACACTACACTACACTACACTGCACTACTCTACTCTAACACTACACTACACTACACTACACTACACTACACTACACTAAAACTACACTACACTACACTACACTACACTACAATGCAATATAATACACTGCAATTACAATTATACTATATTGCACTGTACAATACATTTTGTTCCAAACTATACTGCACTGTACCCATACCGTACTAACTTACTGTACAAAGGAAAAACTTGTCATTTCCCCCATTTTTTTCTCTCTCTATTCCCAAAGAATCCACCCTACTAAAAGGACAAGCGCGCGCGTGTTTTGCAGCAGTTAACTCTCTCATGACTCACTGCACAATCAGGGACCACCCCCACCCCCACCCCCACCCCACACCTCCCTGCCCACTGTTAGCCCGCTACACGCCATGTTCACTTTCAAGATCGATCCATCGATCTTTCCTGGGCAGCCGAAAGGAAAAGCTGATTGAAAATCTGTGGGCAAAACCAGGGATAATCAATGAGAGATTTTAATCCACTGCCAGAGCTATTTTTTCCATCCGCCATTTCCTGGCCTTTTGTAGACTCCTGACAGCAGGAAAATTGTGGGCAGAATTTCCTCCTGCATGCTGGCCAAAGAAAGGAGTAAAAAAAAAAAAAGAAAAAAGAAAAAAAAAAAAGAAGAAAAATAAAAAATGTGGAAGGGTACAGAGTGTGATCAATAGTGCAGACATTTCTGTCTCATCTCTGTTTCTGTCTCTAATTTGTTTTTTCTCTGTCTGTCTGTTCTCTCTGTCTATTCTCTGTTTCTTTTCTGTTTCTTGTTCTCTGTTCTGTGTTGTGTCTCTCTCTCTCTCTCTTCTCTCTGTCGTCTCGTCTCTCTCTGTCTCTTCTCTCTTCTTCTCTCTCTCTCTCTCTCTCTCTCTCTCTCTCTCTCTCTCTCTCTCTCTCCTCTCTCTCTCTCTCTCTCTCTCTCCTCTCTCTCTCCTTATTTTCTTTATGTTTTTCAGTGCTTCCACACCGCCCTCATTCCCTCTTCCTGTCTACATGTAGGTGACCTGGTGTGCATAGTGTGTGTGTGTGTGTATGTGCGCGTGCGCACATGTGTGTGTGCGTATGTGTGTGAGTGTGTGTGCATGTGCGCGTGCGCGCGTGTTTCTCTATGCGTATGTGGTGCTACAATTACCAGACATCTTGACCACTGAGGTATCTTCGTAAATTTAATTCAGAGTAAAACCAAACCGATACATCAAGCCAAGACCCTTTTCCTGTGACCCCTGTAAAACTGTACACACGGCCTTTGTGGCTAGCTTTCAAACAGCACTGTAAAAGGCCATGCACGTGCATTTCTCAAAGGCTGAAACCCATGTGACGTCGCCCCTTAAAACAGAAAACATTTTGAAGACCATCAAGCAAATCTATTTTCGTCTCCCTTTCTCTCTAGCAGCCTTTCCTAAAGGTTGTGTGTATTGTAAAAGTGGTTTATGTCTTGTTGGTTATGCTACTCTGGCACGTGTTTCGTTGCTACAGAATGACTTCCAGGTTGTAGCAGAGAGTACAGGGGGTTCTATCCTTTCCTTGTGGGGTTTGCAATAACAAGGAAAGTAAACTTCCCGTCAAGAGAGGAGGAGACTAGAGCTAGAGGGAAGGCACAGTATAATCTGCATTCTCTCTTTCTCTTTGTCTCTGTCTGTCTGTCTGTCTGTCTGTCTGTCTGTCTGTGTCTGTCTGTCTGTCTGTCTGTCTGTCTGTCTGTCTGTCTCTCTCTCTCTCTCTCTCTCTCTCTCTCTCTCTCTCTCTCTCTCTCTCTCTCTCTCTCTCTCTCTCTCTCTCTCTCTCTTCTCTGTAATAGAATTTCCCTGATAAGGGCGGGCACTGGATGTAAAAAAGCACAAGAGTGCTTATTCATTATTCATTATCCACGAATAAAAGAATTGCCTTGCCTTGCCTTGCCTTGCCTTGCCTTGCCTTGCCTTCTCTCCTCTCCTCTCTCTCCTCTCTCTCTCTCTCTCTCTCTCTCTCTCTCTCTCTCTCTCTCTCTCTCTCTCTCTCTCTCTCTCTCTCTCTCTCTCTCTCTCTCTCTCTCTCTCTCTCTCTCTCTTCTCTCTCTCTCTTCAGTGCTTTGCTTGACTGTTTTTACATCTAGCTGATAGTGGTAAAAAAGTGTGGGTCCGCGCGTGCACGCGCCTGTGTGTGTATGTGTGTGTACGTGTGTACGTGTGTGTGTGTGTGTGTGTGTAAGTCTCTCTCTCTCTCTCTCTCTCTCTCTCTCTCTCTCTCTCCTCTCTCTCTCTCTCTCTCTCTCTCTGTGTCTCTGTCTGCTGTCTGTCTGTCTGTAATTCTGTTTGTCCTATCTGCCTGTCTTTCTGTGTGTGCCTGCATGTGTGTGTGCACGCTCTTGCAAGCACACATGGTACTTACTACATGCAAGAAACTGTGTTCACATCTCTCTCGTTTACAAATTTCCCCCAAATGACAGAGAAACTGAGGTCAAAGAAAATGGCCCTGACAGCGAATTGAAATCTCATTGATTTTCTATCACGTTGTGCCGTCAGACGTGCAATCAGCCTGCTGTGACTGCCTGGGAAACATGGATCAGTCCATCCTGTGACTGTTAGGGCAAAATGGATCAGTCCATCCTGTGACTGATAAAGCAAAATGGGTCAGTCCATCCTGTGACTGTTAGGGCAAAATAGATCAGTCCATCCTGTGACTGTTAGGGCAAAATAGATCAGTCCATCCTGTGACTGTTAGGGCAAAATGGATCAGTCCATCCTGTGACTGTTAAAGCAAAATGGGTCAGTCCATCCTGTCACTGTTAGGGCAAAATAGATCAGTCCATCCTGTGACTGTTGGGGCAAAATAGATCAGTCCATCCTGTGACTGTTGGGGCAAAATAGATCAGTCCATCCTGTGACTGTTGGGGCAAAATAGATCAGTCCATCCTGTGACTGTTAGGGCAAAATGGATCAGTCCATCCTGTGACTGTTAGGGCAAAGTGGATCAGTCCATCCTGTGACTGTGTATGACAGTGCAGCATGCTGACTGTAGGCTTTCCACTGATTACCACATATTAGGGAAACGGGGTATGAAATAGTTAATTGCTCCTATACAGGCAAGACTGTGCTTTTGCTACAGCTGCTAGCACAGATTTCTGGCAACACTGTTGAGCTAGAGGTGTAGGGATGTATAGCTTTGCAGCCCAGACATGGAAAATTGCCCCGATTCTAACAAGGAACAAGTCTTGAAAACCAAGAAAAAGACATTAACAAGTTTAAAGAGGCACAAAAACTTTTTGGAAGTGCAGTTGAGAAAGAAAAAGGTAGGGAATGAGTTTATTGCAGAACCTTATAACATTGTATGTTTCTTTTTTAAGAAAATAATAGAGGAAGAAGAAGAAGAAGAAGAACAAGAACAAGAACAAGAACAAGAACAAGAAGAAGAAAAAGAAGAAAAAAAAGAAGAAGAAGAAGAAGAAGAGGAAGGAGAAGAAGGAGGAGGAGGACAAGAAGAAGAAGAAGAAGAAGAAGAAGAAGAAGAAGAAGAAGAAGAAGAAGAAGAAGAAGAAGAAGAAGACAACAACAACAACAACAACAACAACAACAACAACAACAACAACAACCACAGCAGCAACAACAACAACAACAACAACAACAACATTAAAACGGATAAGAATAATACCTATGCCCTGAATCCATTCAATACAAAACGTCAAGTGTCAGAAACAGCAAAAGGATTTGTAATGGGTTTGTGTCAATATGGTCATAGAGAACCTCCAGAAAATGTAAGGGATGTAGCATAAACTGGGATGGACACGATATTGAGAAGCTGATAAACTGAGCCTTGTCCTAACAGAAACACTGCCCTGATAAAGGGACGGGACACAACAATCTCTGGCATTGAAAACACGCAAAAAAATTAGGCTTAGGCTAGACAGTTATGTCGTAGAATGTAAACAATCACTGCTTCCTACACACACGTGTGCGTGCACATACGCGCATGCGCACGTATGCACGCACGCACACACACACGCACGCACGCACGCGTGCACGTTCACAAGCACACACGCACTAACACACGCACACACGCACGCGCACACATACACATGCATCCACAACACACTAACACACACACACACACACACACACACACACACACACACACACACACACACACACACACACACACACACACACACACACACACACACATTCACATTCACATTCACATTCACATATCAGAACGAGATAGAGAAAATCTTTCGATTACGTCAGTGGTACACTGGGAAAAAAAGCAACACTGCTGCAAGTTCCCTTGGTTTCACATTAACACCTCTCTCTCTCTCTCTGTCTCTGTCTCTGTCTCTGTCTCTCTGTCTCTGTCTCTGTCTCTCTGTCTCTCTGTCTCTCTGTCTGTCTCTGTCTCTGTCTCTGTCTCTGTCTCTCTCTCTCTCTCTCTCTCTCTCTCTCTCTCTCTCCTCTCTCTCTCTCTCTCTGAATGGGTGCCAACGCTGTCCACATTTCAATGCTCTACAGTAATCCTAGTGTCTGTCTCTTTCTCTCGTCAAACCACATTCCCCTCAGATGATGTACTATTATAAAACCTTGAACTGTCTTCCCAATATGTTTCTGGGGAGGGGGTGGGGGGTGGAATGCTCGTTCTCTACAGCCCCAGAATAGTTTCCAGGTCTCAGCAGAAGAAAATCCACGTCTCCATTTTCCTGCGATATTGCTGAACACCTTTGCAGGCAGCCATGACAAAAGGACAGGCTGGGTAGTTTGGGAACAATTAACTCTTTCATGTCCTCTCTACCCGTCTTGGCTATTCGGCGGGGGAAACCACAACTAGGACTCTGCACGTTGTGTAGATCTTCGATCAGCTGATCGATTGTTACTCTGGCAATCAAAGCTGGCTTCCTGATCCTCTGATACCCACTGGTGGAAATCAGTGAGAGATTATTGCCAGTACTAATTTTGTCTGACCTCTTCTTCTTTGGTGTTATGGTGTAGAATAGAAATCGGTAAGGAGAAATGGTGTGGATAAAGTTTTCTTGCATGCTATAAGTTCAGTGCATGTGCACGTAATATATATTTGTGCTTTTGTGTTCATGAACACACACACACACACACACACACACACACACACACACACACACACACACACACACACACACACCATGTACCATCTGGAAATAAAACTTTGACTTGACCATGAACACTCTTAGAACAAGGATATTATACACAAAACCAAAATTGTCATTACCAAAACTGCATTAACTTGTATGATGTATTTCTGACGTAAAATAAGATAATACTAAATGGTACATTTAAACAGGAACTGACCACTAGAAAAATCAAACAACTGATCATAAGAAGCATTGATAAAACAAAGATGTGTCCTATTATTTTGTCAACTTAGTTTTACAGTTCATGGCGTAACCTTTCCCTGAAACAGGGAAGGACACAGAGTAAGCAGCCCTGAAGTCGATAAAAGTGGAGAAGGTGTGGTGGAAAGGTTGGGCTGCCATGAAAACAAAAATAGAAACGGAGGACATCAAACAGGAAGGAATTAGTGAGGAATTTTGTGTCCTCACATTTCCTTGAATTTGTTCCAGAATTTTTTCTTCTTCATTTCTGGGTTTTTCATTGCTTTCTTTGTACACTCTTTGTTCCATAAAAAGCATTTTGATTTTGTTAAGTTCAATTTGAAATCTCTACAAGAAGTGTCACTGTGGAAAGAGTGATGATACATATGCGTACACCGTTAGTTCTATGAAATACGCGTTGCAATGATTGGCTGTCTTAATGACCCAATGCGTAAGAGAAGCTTTGGGTACATGCTGAACATTTTCAACCAGTATTTTGAATCAAACAAGCTACTTGACAGTTGATTTACAGTAGGTACCTACCTAAAACTCCATTTTTATATATCATTTTATTTGGTGTACTTACTGGGACACCCAAAATCTTTTTACATGCAATGACATGCACTTTTCTTCAATGTACTCTCTCTCTCTCTCTCTCTCTCTCTCTCTCTCTCTCCCCTCTCTCTCTCTCTCTCTCTCTCTCTCTCTCTCGCTCTCTCTCTCAACAAATTTATATGCACTACACTGTTCACTCGTGTTTTCGGTCGATACTGAAGTAGTGATATATATGCTTTTATTCAAATGGAATCCTGCAGCACAGATTCCTTAGTCAGAGTCCCACAGACTACAGTCAGACAGACTATCGCAGCATCACCACACTCGTTGTGTATGCATAGAAACTGTCTGATACGGGCGAGGAAAAGTGGAGGACGGCAGGCGAGCTTTTTTTGCATGCGGGGCTACTTTTTTCTGCAATCTCTGTGTCTTGCACAGAAGACAGGTCTGTCTGTGTATGCTTTGCATACAGCCCAGCCCAGCCCAGCACAGACGTCTAACGTCTGCTGGAGAAACCGATGTGAAAGCTTTTAACACAACTTTCTGTCAAGGTTTTTTTCTTTTTCTTTTTGCTCGCTCGATTTTATCGAAGGGGGGGGGGGCATTAATTTTGTGTTTCTGTGTTTCTGTCTGTGTCTGTGTCTGTCCGTCTGTCTACACTATTTGGGGAAGGGGTGCTTGTTCAGATTGTTTTGTTGATATCAATTTATCCAGATTTTGATATAGTGCTAAATTCAGGATCTTTCAAAACGGACGTGACATTGAAAAAAAAAAAACAACAACAACAAAACTTGAAACTGTTTGTGTGTGAATAGCTGTGGACACAACGATCATTTTTAAGGTCACGATGAACTACTGTAATTTTTGGCAGGGTCTGAATAATACTTGGAGCACATTTTTTCTTAATACCATTACATCAAACATGCAATTTTGTTTGTAAAAGGTTATACAATTAATTAAGCTATAAAATGTCTAAAAACTACAATTCCTGAGTTTGCCAATAATTCATCATTTTATCTTTTCTGTTGAAGTTCCTCGCAAAAATTTCCTCTTTTTGGGTTTGACAAATGTCATACTTCATACTCTAGAGTTGATGCGTATGGAGCATAAACATGACAAAGATGGCAGGCCTGGTATGGTTTTTTATCCATATAAATGTGCCAATACATATTAGCATACGTGCCTCTGCTATCTGTGTACACCTCTACATAATAGAAAATCTGTCCACATTGAGTTCTGAGCTGATCAGAGAGAGAGACACAGCTTCTTCACTCCATTTCTGTATGCATAGAAACTGTCTTCTGCTGGCAACCAAAAACTCCAGGACGTCTCTCTTGCATGGCTGCTTTGTGCATAATCTTCAATAGCGCTGTAAAAGATATTGCGGTCAGTGAATGCCTTACGCACAACATGATACAATGTCTTTTGGATGAGACTAGAAACCGATACACCGTGTCCAAACGCACAAAGAACATGTTACACCTATTTTTAAAACCTGCTTTGCTTTTCGGAATAGTAGGTCATTGTGTGTCGGTAGGAACATATGACAACATTTACAAAACCATTTGCACGTGGGGACCGGAGGTAAATTAAAAAGCACATGAATGCTTATTCTAGACTAGACTAGTAGGCACCCATCAGTCTCGGAAGACTATGGAGTTGTGCTCTAGTCTTTAGAGCGCAAAGCCTGGGTAGGTAAGTATGGAGGGCAAGCTGTTACCCATGCAGCAGACCCCCCCCCCCCCCCCCGTCTCCACGCCACTGGAATGATCCATTGGAAAGGCAATGACCGATACGAATGGTTCCAGTACCGTCGCAGGAGTCACCAGAACGTTGCCATATAGCCTACAGCCCCGAGCCGCTCTGGGACTCCAACCCCCCGATTTTTCCTGAGGGATGGTGTCTAAACACGACACCTGTGTGCATGCTGGGTTGTTTTTTTTGTTGTTTTTTTTGTCATCCGTTCCTACCGGCACACGATGGCCTGCTCTTCCGAAAGGCGGAACGGGGTTTTAACGTGTGCGCAAGATGTTCTGCGTGCGTTCGCACATGGGGCCTCGGTTTATAGTCTCATCCGAATGACTATGACATTAAGTTCGATTTTTTCGTCAAACTAGGAAGAAAGGGCGAGGCTGGGTACGAACCCAGAAACTCACGGTTTACATATTGGCAGGCGAACGTCTTAACCATCCTGCCACCGTCCTTTCTATCAATCTCGAAATAAAAGCATAAATCATAAATAAATAAATAGATAACCAAAAACAATGACCACGAAATCAAACACTGTGCTTAACACGGCTTCCTTAATGACTTCCTATGAACTTTTTAGCGTTGTAAATCAAGGCGATACAAATATATTTCATTTCTTTACTTCGCAAACACATCATAAGCCCATGCTGCATTTCTATTATATTTTTCACTTATCTTTTTTTCTGCTTTTGTAGTTTTGTTTTATACCATATTTTTGTCAGTCACATTTCTCTGCATTATAGTTTGAATGCTCTCTTCTCGGAAAGGTATGTGGTCAAAATATGGGATGACTTTTTTTTCTTTTTTTTTCTTTTTTTTTCGTGTAGGTGTTTGTCTAAGTTTATGAGAGTAGGTTGTGTACGATACAACTCTTTTCCTGCGAATGGGGCCGTTTTTACTGCAGGTCTCATCCCCAAAGGTTGCACCCAGACAATACCTTTGTTTTCTAAGAGAGAGAGCTAGAGAGAGAGAGAGAGAGAGAGAGAGAGAGAGAGAGAGAGAGAGAGAGAGAGAGAGGAGAGAGAGAGAGAGAGAGAGAGAGAGAGAGAGAGAGAGAGAACACACACCACACACACACACACACACACACACACACACACACACACACACACACAAGATAGACAGACATACAGAGACAGATACAGACAGACAGAGACAGACAGACGGACGGACGGACGGACGGACGACGGACGGACGGACGGACGGACGGACGGACGGACGGACGGACAGACAGACAGACAGACAGACAGACAGACAGACAGACAGACAGACAGACAGACAGACAGACAGACAGACAGACAGACAGACAGACAGACAGAGTTTAGGTTAACACAAGGTAGCTGTGAGCAAAAACAAAAGACGAAAGTCTTATAGTGTTTCAGTTAGAGTTTTTAATGTTTTCAGTTCACAATGCTTATGGTTTTTGTGTACATGTGTTTTTCTTTCTTTTTTTTTAATTTTAAATTCAAAATTAGCTTTTGTGTCAGTAAAGTGTGCAGCTTTATGTACACCGTCAAATGTGTGTGTGTCTGAGAGTGTGAGTGTGTGTGTGTGTGTGTGTGTGTGTGTGTGTGTGTGTGTGTGTGTGTGTGTGTGTGTGTGTGTGTTGTGCGCACGCGTGCGCGCGTGTGTGTGGTTGTATTATAAGTTTAAATCTGGATTTATTCATAACAATTCAATTTTCTTGACTATCTGGTGTGAAGAGCGTGTCCGAAAGAAAGCTGTGAATCGAACTGAATGTCAAAGTCATTCGAATGATGCTATAAACCGAGGCCCCGTGTGCGAACGCGCGCAGAACATCTTGCGCACACGTTAAAACCCCGTTCCACCTTCCGGAAGAGCAGGACATCGTGTGCTGGTAGGAGCGGATGACAAAATTATATTTTAAAAAAACAGCATGCACATAGGTATCCTGTTTAGACACCATCCCTGAGGAAAAAAAATAATGGGTAGGCGCTGCACTTGTGGCGACGCGCTATCCCCGGGGAGAGAAGCCCGAATTTCACGCTGATAAATATGCTGTGACATAAAGTGGTATAAAATAAAATAAAAAAATAAATAAATAAACTGATGCTGTAGTAGTGTTGTAAGCGCTCACCAAAAGAGGGGAGAACGTTGAAATATTGCTGAGAGAGAGAGGAGAGAGAGAGAGAGAGAGAGAGAGAGAGAGAGAGAGAGAGAGAGAGAGGGGAGATGAGAGAGAGAGAGAGGAGAGAGAGAGAGAGAGGAAGTGTATAAATGCATCCGATCTTGTACACACTCCACATTTGTAAAGACACAATCATTCGTGAATGTCACTCTGAACAAAGCCCTTGGTGAAGTTTCAGTTTTTATTTTCAGTCACATAACTTTTTGCATCACGTTTCAACAAGTTTTGACACTGTGTTTCCTTTTTAGTATCGTTTCCTTTCAGCTGCGAGCCGGCTACCCAACCCTAACTCCAGCTTTTCTTTGGGTCTGAAGGGGGAGGTAGGCTTTTCCCAATGCCATGACCAGCAGTGACATGACACAATGACCATCCAACTGACTTTTTGTCTGACTTTGGATCAGCATACCAGCATTTAAAAATAACTGAGACCTCAATGACGTGTTTATCCCAACATGCTTTTAGAACACTGAAGTGACAAAAGGCTCAATTCGAGCTATGTTATCTTTACAGCCACAAAGCACAGACGCTTTGAATAAATAAGTGCAAAACATCAGCTTTAAAAAAAAATGTAAAACTTTAAGTCACGGCAGATTTGTGATTGAAATTCAGGCTGCTCTCCTCTGGGAAAGCGCCTTGCCACAAGGGCAGTGCCACCCATTAATTTTGTTTCTTTTCCGTTCTGCAACTGCATTTGTTTTCCTATTAGAGTGGCTTTTTCTACAGATTTTTTTTCCAGGAACAACCCCTGTTGCCGTGGGCCCTTTAACTTTAGCTAAATAGGTATGTGACTTACACGGGACCTCGGTTTATCGTCCCATCCGAAAGACTGGCACCCAGACAGCCACTCATGGTCTAATAGATCAGGGAAACTTTCGGTGCCCAAAAGGGGATCAAACCACTACACACATCCGACCCAGACTTTGTCAACTTTTTGCCTCCTAGGCAGGCGAGTTACCTCTAGACCACTGTAACTCTAGACCACCGATCCACTGTAAGTCTTAAAAAGAGGATTGCACAAAACTTGGTATTTTTATCAGGAAAAGTCAGTTGAATAGTCAAGTGCCATTTGTGTGTGCTCACCACTAGCTTAAAGATTTTAAATTATCAGTGTTGTAATTGTACATGTATGTTATGTTATGTATGTATGTATGTATGTATGTATGTATGTATGTATGTATGTATGTATGTATGTATGTATGTATGTATGTATGTATGTATATATATTATATATATATATATATATATTATGTAATACATGTAAAAAATATATATATGTGATAAAAGCAATAACTCGCGAAATACAAACACAATCTGAGCAATACTGGGTAGAGGGAAACTCTTTTGTTGATCCTCTAAAACAAACATGTAACACTTTCCTCTCTAATTCTGATGGACAAACTTGGAATTTATTCCAACTACACAGATGATTGAATTGGTTTCAATTAGTTTATCCACACCTTTTCCAATTGTCATTCAAAAACAAGCTTTTGCCAAAAAGGATATTTGCATCCCTAAAGCAAAATTTATCATGCTACTGGCAAAGGGGGTGGTGGTGGTTCTTTGTCCCTTCATGAAAATAAAAATTGGAAAGCAGATTCAAACAATATATCCTTAAAAAAATGCACACCAAATTTTTACCCTTGAATAATAAAAATTGGGGAAATGGGGTAGTACACCTACTGAAGGCATTAATTGCGTAGATTATAAAATCATTTCACAAAGTGGATGGGTTAGGGACATTGATTCAGCCATGTCCTCAAGAAAAAAATACATGCTACAAGCTACACACAAACACACACTATCTATCTATCTATCTATCTATCTATCTCATCTATCTATCTATCTATCTATCTATCTATCTATATATGATTAGGTAAATATAAATTTTTATATAATATAGATAGATATTATACATACCATATGATATATTGAAGGTGAAAATGTGGATATTGTTTGGACTGTTTACATGAAAGTAAACAAATTATATAATTATCCACATAAAGCGGAGACATTTGAAGCATCAAAAAAGGAATATTGACACATCAAATACCAGCAAAATATTACTGAATATGTAGTTTTAAATGCATCATGTAATTCATTCAAGGGCAATGTTGCGTTAACTTTTTTTTAAGTCAGTAGTAAACTGCTTCACTCTGTGCTCAGTACTTCAAACTGAATGCATACTTGAACGAATGATTAAAAGTAAAAGAAAAATAACACCCAAAAAAATCCCCGAAACCATTACAGCCAAGTGTTTCGTAAAAACGCTCATAAAAAGTTTACAATCACTAAATAAAGCAATAAAAACCACACACATGCTAAACAATTATCTACTTTTATACAAGCTATATTTTATTTGAATTTTTTTTTTAAGCAAGACAACAGCTGGACAAATGAAAACACCTATATCATACTGTCTTATAGAAGTGATCTCCCAGAATACATTATTTCACATCATTTGCTACTTAGGATTTTTGCAATACACACATTTGAAGTGAAGTTCTATATGTGCAGAACAGCAATACAAACAGGTATAGCTGATACAGTGCAAAGGTTGCACAAATGAAAGAGACAATAAATCATGCAGCAATGAGCACTGATAAATGTAACATCTTTCACTGAAATCTTTCCAGCACAGCGGCCAGATTTTGCTTGTGGGGCATCTAACTTATTCATATTACCTTTTATATTACGTAAAATAGCATAAGGGAAAATATACCTTTCCTAATAGAAGAGAAATATAATTATAAGGTGAACACAAAACTTTTGTTGTGAAAACATACTATTTTTGTTTGTAATATACCAGTGCTTCGTTTGCCTCAATCGTTTTCAAAAATCGTGACATATTTAAGTCAATATTTTTTACTGACACAAATCCAGCAATTTAACGCATTTCTATAAACCATACACACAGAAAAGAACTCGTTACTATTTCAGTAAGTACTATTTTCAGTAAGTACACCCACAAAAAACAACACACACACACACACACACACACACACACACACACACACACACACACACACACACACACACTAAAGCCGGTTGACAGATACCTGTTCTATACCATTCTATAGCAATTAGACAGCAGCAAACTCTCTCTCTCTCTCTCTCTCTCTCTCTCTCTCTCTCTCTCTCTCTCTCTCTCTCTCTCTCTCTCTCTCTCTCTGGTGATGTAAATGTTGAGGATAAAGGTGATGGCGATGTAAATGCTGAAAATGATGGCGATGTAAATGCCGAAGATGATGGTGATGTAAATGTTGAAGATGATGGTGATGTAAATGTTGAAGATGATGGTGATGTAAATTATGAAGATGATGGTGATGGTGATGTAAATGTTGAAGATGATGGTGATGTAAATGTTGAAGATGGTGATGTTTAATATGATGATGATGTGATTGTTGAAGATGATGGTGATGTAAATGTTGAAGATGATGGTGATGTAAATGTTGAAGATGGTGATGTTTAAGATGATGATGATGATGTGATTGTTGAAGATGATGGTGATGTAAATGTTGAAGATGATGGTGATGTAAATGTTGAAGATGATGGTGAGGCGATGTAAATGTTGAAGATGATGGCAATGATGTAAATGTTGAAGATAATGGCGATGATGTAAATGTTGAGGATGATGGTGATGTAAATGTTGAAGATGATGATGTAAATGCTGAAGATGGTGCTGGTGATGTAAATGCTGAAGATGGTGATGATGTAAATGTTGAAAATGATGGTGATGTAAATGTTGAAAATGATGATCATGTAAATGTTGAAGATGAGGGTGATGGTGATGTAAATGTTGAAGATGATGATGTAAATGTTGAAGATGATGATGTAAATGTTGATGATGGTGATGTAAATGCTGAAGATGATGGTGATGTAAATGTTGAAGATGATGGCGATGTAAATGTTGAAGATGATGGTGATGTGATTGTTGATGATGGTGATGCAAATGCTAAAGATGATGGTGATGTAAATGTTGAAGATGATGGTGATGTAAATGTTGAAGATGATGGTGATGTAAATGTTGATGGTGATGTAAATGTTGAAGATGATGAAGATGATGATGATGTGAGTGTTGAAGATGATGGCGATGTAAATGCTGAAGATGGTGATGTAACTGTTGAAGATGATGGTGATGTAAATGTTGAAGATGGTGATGATGTAAATGTTGAAAATGATGGTGACGTAAATAATGAAGATGATGGTGATGTAAATGTTGAAGATGATGGTGATGTAAATGCTGCAAATGATGGTGCTGGTGATGTAAATGATGAATATGATGATGATGATGTAAATGTTGAAGATGATAGTGATGTAAATGTTGAAAATGATGGTGATGTGATTGTTGAAGATGAGTGTGATGGTGATGTAAATGTTGAAGATGATGGTGATGTAAATGTTGAAGATGATGGTAATGTAAATGTTGAGGATGATGGTGATGTAAATGCTGAAGATGATGGTGATATAAATGTTGAAAATTATGGTGATGTAAATGTTGAGGATGATGGTGATGTGATTGTTGAAGATGATGGTGATGCAGATGCTAAGATGATGGTGATGTAAATGTTGAAGATGATGGTGATGTAAATGTTGATGATGGTGAGGGTGATGTAAATGTTGATGGTGATGATGTAAATGTTGAAGATGATGGTGATGTAAATGTTGATGATGGTGATGTAAATGCTGAAGATGATGGTCCTGGTGATGTAAATGGTGAAGATGTTGATGATGTAAATGTTGAAATGATGGTGATGTAAATGTTGAAAATGATGGTCATGTAAATGTTGAAGATGATGGTCATGTAAATGTTAAAGATGAGGGTGATGGTGATGTAAATGGTGAATATGGTGACGATGTAAATGTTGAAGAAGATGGTGATGTAAATGTTGAAGATGATTGTGATGTAAATGCTGAAGATGATGGTGATGTGATGTAAATGCTGAACATGATGGTGATGTACATGTTGAGGGTGATGGTGATGTACATGTTGAGGGTGATGGTGATGTACATGTTGAAGATGATGGTGATGTAAATGTTGAGGGTGATGATGATGTACATGTTGAAGATGATGGTGATGTACATGTTGAGGGTGATGGTGATGTACATGTTGAAGATGATGGTGATGTAAATGTTGAGGGTGATGGTGATGTAAATGTTGAGGGTGATGGTGATGATGTAAATGTGAAGATGATGGTGAGTAAATGTTGAAATGATGGTGAGTAAATGTTGAAGATGATGGATGTGATGTAAATGTTAAAGATGATGGTGATAGTGATGTGATTGTTGAAGGTGATTATGGAGGAGGATGTAGATGGTAGAAACGCTTAAGGAGGTGCTGATGGTTATGATGATGTGAATTCTAATGATGATGGTAATGATGATGTGATCACTAATGGTGATGATGGTTATGATGATGTGGTTACTAAAGGTGATGATGGTAACGATGGTGTAGATGTTGAAAGTGACAGTGGTAACGATGACTATGATGATTTAAGGATTTCGATGGAAACAGTGATGAAGACGAGGATTATGATTGTGACTATTATGTAGACACTGAAGATGATCATAGTGACGATGATGATTATATAGGTTGAAGAGGATGATAGTGCAGACGATGAAGAGAATGATTTTGATGATGATGACGTAGATGATGAAAGTAATGATGGTGATGTTGATATACTTGCTGCAGCTGCAGATATAGATAATGAAGATGCTGATGGCAGTGATTATGTACATGATAAAAATGATGACGGGGTGGATGATAACTAGTGGGCATTGAGTGTGACTCTATGTACTTGCAGAGTTGGAAATATAGACGGATGGAAATGTTTTCCGCTATGATGTTTACCTTCCCCCTGCCTAAAAAATATTCTGTATACTGGCCTAAAGCCGATGTACAACAAAACTTTTCAGTGTTCAGTGTTCAGTGTTCATGTCTTTTTCTCTCTCTTTTCTCTCTCTCTCTTCTCTCTCTCTCTCTCTCTCTCTCTCTCTCTCTTCTCTCTCTCTCCCATCGACTCTACATCTACTCCTCTGCTTTTTCCCACGGACTTAAGTCATACTGCTTTTTATCAATATAATCACATAAACAGACAACACAGACAGACAGACAGACACACAGACATGTACACGCACATACACACACAGACACACGCGCACACACACACACTCGCAACACACACACACACACACACACACACACACACACACACACACACACACACACACACACACACACACACACACACACATTGCTCTGTCTAACACCAGCACCTCTACTTCTGGTTTGACTCAACTTTTTTTCTAAAAATGCTCTCCCCTTCAGATTATTCAAGCATACTTTCTCTAAGACCAGCAACTTCTTTTTTTTTTTTTTTCAAAATGCTCCCCGCCCCCATCTTCCTCTGAACCTAATCACAAGAGTTTGACTGACTCCCTATCTCCATACCATGAAATATGAGTGTACATAATTTTATTATCTAAACATTAAAACCCAAACAACCGAATACAAATAGTTTTTTTCTAAATTCGAACTTGTATAAATTATCTAAAAAATACGAGTTTTTTCATTATCTAAAAAAAACATATGAGAGATTCGTCCCCATCCTCAGTCACTACACCTTTCCCCATCCTTTTAATTTTATACCAGAACATTCCACACCCAATACCCCCTCCATCCCCCACGCCTACCCTAGCATTCTCTTCGCAAAAAAATCTAGCATCCCTTCCCCTACCAAACCTAGCAGTAGTGTTTATGATATTTTATCTTCTATCCCCGAAGTCGGCATGTGGCTGCCTTAATGGGCAAGAGCGGCTGATACGCAAAAATCTTACCACTGATAAAGCTTAAACTCTAGAGAAGGAACTTTTTTTTTAATATAGGCAATTATTATTTTAAAAGGGTTTTGGCGCCTTTAAAACTTTGTTGATCACTTATGTCCGCGTAAGCTTGCTTTTTATTTCATTTTGTTTTTGAAAGCACGGTGTAAAGCAGTTCTTTGCTTATTTATTTCCAATGAATAATTGGGCTCAAATCTATTCATCCCCCCCCCTCCAAAAGCATTTAGCGAGTGTCTCAGCCTATACCATGTTGTCTACCTGCCTTTTGTGTCCACATGCAGGGCAAGGGTTAGAGTTGAGGTTAGTGTTAGAATTAGTGTTAGTTAACAACAGGGAAGGGTTGTCTGTCAGCTGGTCGGTCTGAATGTTAGAACGCATGTGGACACAATAGCACATGGACAGAATGGTATGTAGCTATAGATACAATAGTATTTATTTCATGTTTATCATCCTACCGACCACAACGGCTCTACGGATTTTGCAATGGTATGGGGCTTTAAATTAGTCACCTGTTCTATCAAAAAGCTGAGGCTGTGCATTGGACTTCGGTGACCACAAAAACTCAAGTTCCGCTATCAGTAAAAAAGGGCTAAAGTCTAAAATAATTTAAACAAGTTGCGTTCACTTTACAAAAAAGCCCCAAAATTAAACGTGTAAGATCTAAGTCAAAATGCAGCTACCTTAATGGTTGGCAAAAACGGTTGGCAGTGCACCACTCTTTCTTTTGGTTAACCTCGGAGCTCTCACCTTAGGAACTAGAAAACATTCTATAAGCCAGCCCTGCTTTTTCTATCCTCACTGCTCTAGATGTGCAGCCATGCCCCTCCTAAACACTCCTTTTCCCTCCCTTTCCTCTCCTTCCAACCCGATGTCTCCTCCCCACAACTATCCCTTTTAAACACACACACACACACACACACAACACACACACACACACACACACACACACACACACACCACACCAAAACACACACAACACCACAACACACCCAACACACACACCAACACACAACACACACACCAACACCCTTTCCCCTACACAAAACCCAATTTTTAGTGGATAGACGTTAAAATCAACACACACACAAACAACACACACACACACACACACACACACACACACACACACACACATACACACACATACACACATACACCGCGCGCGCGCGCACACCACACACACACACACACACACACACACACACACATACAACACAAAACACAACACAACACAACAAAACATCACCCTAAAAAATGCCTAACACTTAATATTTGTTGAAATATTTATAAAATTTAGACATCAACCCTGATTTCAGATTGGGACTGCTTTAATGGTGGGCCAAAACAGCCACCTAAATTATGTGTAAAATATATTGGTTGACCTTGGAGCTCTAGCTAAGGAAACTGGGTGGGTAAAGGTGGGGGGGGGTCTTTTTAACTGATTGCAATGAAGGCAAATAACAGCAAGTCATAAAAATCCAATCCAATCCATTTTCATAACTCTACCGACCACAGAGACCATATCGGGGAGGGGCAGGGGGGTGGGGGCTATCACCTTGACTAACTATTACATCAAAAAAAAATTCGCAACTTTATACAGATCAAACCTAGGTTTAAAAACCAACTCTTGTGATCTTCCTTTCATCAACGTTCCGGCCAACCATAAGGGTCAACCCAGGACAGTCATAAAAAGGTTAACCATGGAGAGACACTTGGCGTAACCAGTCCCTTGACAGCTTTTTGGTTACTGGAAAGTCCTTTTCCGGATTGTCCTTGATAAAGATGTCCTCAGAATGTCGTAACATCTGACGAACAAAAGAGAAAAAAATAGTTATCAGACTTGCTTGGGGGGGAAAAAGCAGAGAATGGACTGGGAAGGTAGAAAATGATGATATGGAAAAAAGGGAGAGTAGACAGTTTACTCAAAACGACAGGAAAAGAGTGTATTTTGAAATAAGAAAAATTATCATTTTGGCAAGATTGTAGAGATTCCCTCTGTGTGTGTGGTGTGTGTGTGTGTGTGTGTGTGTGTGTGTGTGTGTGTGTGTGTGTGTGGTGCGTGCGTGCGTGCGTGCGCGCCGTACGGCGTGTCTGTGTGCGTGTGTTTCTGCATGTGTGTGTGTGAGTGACAGTGTGAGAAAGTGAGTGTAAATAACAGTGTGAGTGTGAGAGTGTGAGTGTGTGAGAGAGAAAGAGTGAGAGAGAGATTCTTTTATATTAGGATAATGGAATAAGCACCCATGTGGTATTTTACATCTAGTCCCTGTGTGAGAGAGAGGGAGAGAGTGGTGTGTGTATATTTTATTTATTTATTTGAAGCTACCTAGAATGTTTAAACAAAATTTAATGAAACCCCAACTATGGCTCTATCAAGTATGTGCCTGTCAGTGTCATTGCCCTTCGTGGGATGATTTTAATATTTTGACATGACCTAACGATACATGTCGAGGCAGACAGAGAAAACAGGAAGACAATATCAGAGAGTGGACTCAAGACAAGAAAATGTTACCACAGAGACAGTAGTCACTATTATTTTGCATTTGTGTGAAAGCCTGTATTCCACTTTAACTCGGGACATATTTCTCTGCATGAAATTTGGGCTGCTCTCCCTGGGGTGAGCACGTCGCCACAAGAACAGCGTCACCCATTTTTTTAAACGACTTTTTGCTACAGATTTTTCCAGGACAACTCTTGTTGCCCTGGGTTCTATAAAGGTTTTTTTAAAAAAAGTAAAGGTGTCCCATAACCTAGGCGGTCGTAGTGTAGCAAGCATCGAGACCTCAGCTTCTCTAGGGGCCAGCATTTTGAGGCGGCGCCCATCTCCTCTCCCTCGCTGCTTTACCTACCCGACTCTGAAGAGGGCAGGTACCCATTTACAGCTGGGTGAATTGGGGGACTGTACTGAAGACAAAGCACGCAACGGTCACCCAACTGGGTTCACTGACTGGGTTCTATATGAGCGCTAAATGCGTGTTGCCCACTGGAACTCGGTTTCTGCTTCGTCTGAAAGACTAGGACCCAAACCACCACTCAGTCAAGTGGACAGAGGAAAAGATTCGGACACAAACCCATTACCTGATCATGTGCTGGTAGCCAACAAGTGGTGCCGGATGGCGTGTCTGTTCTTCGGCACTTGTTTCCAGTCCAGTTGTTCCTGTAAACAGATACGAAGTCGTCAGTGACAGGGAAAATATAGCTCTGTTAACTCGATGTTACGATTATTTAATCTGACCACTTTGAAAGAAAAGTTGTTCTTTATAGATACTGTCACATTCCACGTCTTGCTATGTTACCTAAGAACCAAAAAGTGTAATTACATGACTTCAAAACAGAATGAATCCACCATTATTCGTTAAAGACATGTTTTTCCCCTTTTTATGTCAAATGTTGAAAATAATCGATTTCTATGTGAATGCAAAATAGTTTACAATTATTTTTTAAAAAGACATCACATTTCACCTTTGCTTTAAAACTAAGCTATTAACATGATTTTATGCCATTTTGTCACAAAAAAATTCACAAGTAGTGTTTTAGACTTTATACCATTTCATCTTTTGCTTTGATTAGTCGAAACGATAATCGAAATGATTTGATGGCCACATAGCAAGAACAAAAATTGCCACTATTCTGTAAAGACATTATGAGTGTAATCTTTTGCTTAATTGTCTACAATCTCAAAATGGTTTGCTTTCAACTTTTAGTTGCAATCTAAATTCATGAACTTTTTTTAAAAGCAGCATTACAAATTGTGCTTATCTCAAATTCAAAATATTTGGACCTGATCATTCTGATTTGACCAGTTCAAAACATTACATTTTGCCTTTGCTTTGTCATCCAAAATATAACGACTTCAATCCTGTCTTTAACCATCCCACTCATCTAAAACACCCTCTCCCCCCCCTGCCCCCGTTTACGATGGCTAAAACAAAAAACTTGAGGCACCTAGGGGCTTCAGTTCCACAGCCACCAAAAGCAAGGGAGTCCTAATCACAAACATCAGTTCAGAGGGTTTCCTTGGCGACATACTACATTTACACGTATTTACCCTTTGCACGTATTTTTCGTTACCAATGAGGGAAGTAATGAATTTTAAAAACCACTTTGCTTTTAAATAAATTATAGCAATTTTCTAACTGGGATTTTGCCGAAATGTCAGACATCTTCACTCCATTTGACGCAGGTACATACACGGACGTTTGCAGTATACTAGAAGTGATGCTTGTACCCACTCAGTAAGGCTCCTCCTGTCTTGGAAGACAATGGCCGTGTCTTCTATCTGCTTCAGGTCGCACTGGGGGCTATGTCTGGAGCTGGTCTGATGTCCAACCCCTGCAGGGCAGCCTCTGGTGTAGTTGTAGCAGACAACATTGGATGGCGAGTTGATGGCCTGGTTTAGCAGTCCCATTTGATTTTGGATTTCACTGGAACTGGTCTGGCTCATATGATACCTGGTTGAATACACACAAAACTTCACAAATTTTGAAAGAAGAGAAAGCAATGTAGCATAGCAATACATGATTTGTCTATAAATCAAGATTTTAAAAATGACCAGATGTCATGGTCCAGTGATTAGCACACTAAACTCCTAGTTGGTAGTTCAAAAGCTCAAATCTTATGTTGATTATTTAACTCCAGCCTTCTCCTGCCAAGAGCAAAATCTACAGACTTAATGAGATCATAAACTTAGAGCATCAACCACTCTGCATATGCAAGACAGAAATGTTTAAACAACACCAATACTAAAACCTCAATTGTTGGCAAAAATTGGTCGCATACACAAAAGTCCCGCCATTGCTGAACCTCAGAGCTCACAGGAATGAGAAAAAACATAGGCAGGAGCAAGACAAAGAGTAACAAAAAACACTGACAGAAAAAAGTATCAGATCAAAAAGTTCAGAAAAAGTACAGAAGCAAAAATGTACACACCTTATCTAGCTTTCAGAAAAGGCAGGTCATGACGGCTGCCCTCACACACGTCCGATTGATGGCACTTGATTCCAGACCCAAAGCCCTAAAAGCACAAAATCAACATCAGAAGTCTGGAAACCCTAGTTTTGGATTTCCTCTGACAGATTTCACAATGTTTCAGCTTAGTCAAACTCGAGTCCAGCTAGTTTATGGAGCTATTCAAAAATTACAAAAGAACAAGTTTTTTTAATCAAATACACTCTACAAGTATTTTTTTTAAAAATAATTTCCAAACAAGGAAGTTTTTCTTTCAACACCATCTCTATGCTCTCTCCCTCCCAGATTTAGATGTTGCCATGTCTGCAGTAATCTAAACCCTGTAAGATCTTTATAACTGAGAACCTGACTCGTTTTTAAAAGAATGAATTTTATTCTCCTAAACTTAAGACTCAGCACAAAAAGTGTTACCTTGAAAATGAAATAAATAAAAGTAGAATAAAAAAAAATCAAAGCTAAAAAGATATTTGTAATCGGAAAAAAATTATACAGTACCTAAATCATGTATAACATCAAAATCTCTCAACTATACGTAAAGTACTTACAAACTCGCAATAATCTCATGCAGCAGATGACTCCATGGTGATGATCAACAGAACTTGGCCCCACTGTTGAAGTGTTTTCAGGATTATCCGCATAAGGACTCCACGAGGTTAGGACCCGTGTTTAATTAATAAAGGATGGGAAGGACAAAGAAACGCCTTAGGAATGGAAGGAATGATCCGTTCGCAGTACCTCATGAAAACCATTTCAAAGCCATTATAGGTAGTGATATTTCCAGACAAAAGGAAGCTTCGTTATAGACATAGTGAAATATATCAAAGTAAAAAGGAACTATCAGTTCTTAATACCTCATGAAAACGGTCTCAAACCCGCTGGTAATTTGAAACATAAGGAAACCTATCAGGAGTGGAAAGAAAATAACCAATTCTCAATGCCTCATGAAAAACATCTCAAAGCCATTGTAAGTGCTTGTATCTTCATACATAGGGAAACCTATCAGAAACCGACAGTAATGCCCAATCCGCAATACCTCTTGAAAACCGTATCAAAGCTGCTATGGGTACTGATATTTTCTAGTAGTAGTAGTAGTAGTAGTAGTAGTAGTAGTAGTAGTAGTAGTAGTAGTAGTAGTAGTAGTAGTAGTAGTAGGCACCCATCAGTCTCGGAAGACTATGGAGTAAGCTTGAGTAATTAAGTATGGAGGGCAAACTGTTACCCATGCAGCAGACCCCCCCCCCCCCCCCCCCCCCCACTCTCCAAGCCACTGGAATGGGTCATTGGAAAGGCTATCGCCGATACAAATGGTTCCAGTACCGTCGCAGGAGCCGCCAGAACGTTGCCATATACAGCCCCGAACCGCCCTGGGGACTCCAACTCCCTGATTTTTTCACAGGGATGGTGTCTAAACACGACACCTGTGTGCATGCTGGTTTTTTATAATTTTGTCATCCGCTCCTACCGGCACAGGATGGCCTGCTCTTCCGGAAGGCGGAACGGGGTTTTAACGTGTGTGCAAGATGTTCTGCGTGCGTTCGCACACGGGGCCTCGGTTTATAGTCTCATCCGAATGACTTACATTCAGCTCGATTTTTTTTTCCGTCAAACTGGGAAGAAAGGGTGAGGCTTGGAATCGAACCCAGAACCTCACGGTTTACTTGTTGGCAGGCGAATGTCTATAAACAATTCTGCCACCTTTACCACATTATTTTTATGTTTATAAACCTTCATTTCTTTCCAGAAATCCTGTGAGTTGTGAGCAGATTGAAGAATTTTGTTTACCTTCTCTTTCTTAAATAACCTCTCTTTTTGTCTTATCAGTGATTTGTATGAGTTTCTTTCTAAAGTATAGAGTGCTCGATTTGCATCTGTTCTTTTACGATTATACTTTCTGAGGGCTTGGAATACTTTCTTTTTTGACTCTTTGCATTCTGTATCATACCAGCAACTGTTAGTATTTTTCACACGTTTAGGTTTACCAAATTCTTTCTTCATACAAGATGCTGACTCTAGGATAGCCTGTGAAAAGGTCTCCAGAGCATCGTCACACGAGGAGTCTATCTGTGAGATTGCTAAAGAAATTTTGTTTCTGAAAGCTGTGCTCTCTAATTTTTCAATTAGTTGGTCATGCATTTTGGGATCCCATGTGTATTTAGTAACTGGAACATACTCTTCATTATTTGTTACAACATCACAGTTAGTACATACAGTTAAGGTTAATTTCAAGGGCATGTGGTCAGATTCTATTCGCTCCTGTATTTCAAGTCTAGAACAAAGATGTAGAATGTCTGGTGAGCTCAAGAAGTAATCATTAGTGCTGCTTCCAGCTGATGATATATATGTAAACTTGTCAGACAAATCAGGTGTACATAAACCGTTTAAAATAAGTAGCTCTAAGCATGTGCACATTGACAACAGTGTCTTTCCAAAGTCATTCACAGTCCTATCTTCTGAGTGTCTGCATGATATTAATTCGTCCCAGTTACGTTTTGTTATGTCTTCAGGGTCAAGGCTGAACATGTCTGAATTAGGCTGAAGGCTTCCCGTTCTGGCGTTAAAGTCGCCACAAACAAGGAAATTGTGAGCACTGTGTTCAAGAATAATATTAACTATACATTCTTCAATAGCATGTATGTGGCAATTTGTCTGTGCAGATTTATAAAAAGGGGAAGTAATAGGTGGACAATAACATTGAAAAAGGAAGACATCAGAATCAACACCAAAAAGATTCTTAGCAAATTTGACACAAACTACATTTTCACAATCTGTCTCTACTTCATTAGCAAATTCAGCAAACTGTTTTTTAACTAAAACTAAAACCCCACCGCTGCATCTTCCACGGTGGGAGAGCTTCACAGCTGGAGAAGAAAAGCAAATATAATCTGGAAAACTGTGTAAAGTTGTTATTTTTTCATGACAAAAAGTTTCTGAAAGACAAACTATATCAAAATTACATACAAAATTAATAAAGTCGGGGTCTGAAAGTTTTCCAAACAGCCCCCCAATGTTCCATGATAGTACAGACAAAGCCTTTTCCTCAAAATTCTGCGCAAGCAATTCCCTCCTATTCCTCCATTTTGGCCTTGTTCCTTTTCTTCCCGTCACCTTGATTTTTTTCTGCCCTCTTGGTCCATTCTTCTGACATGTTATCCAGAAAGACTTAAGATACAACAACTCTCTCCCAGCTGTGGGCCTGACTTGTCAAGTGCTTAAGGGCAGTGCAGTGCAATGTCGCTCATATGACAAACAAAAATACTTGCTGTCTGAGCTTTAAAAGAGGGAATGGAAAAATTGTTCCACCATGACCATAGTCTGTGCCACACTTCACAGCTGGTACTTACACAATACAATATTATACTCTTCTACCTGTGCTTCAGTATTTTCTTATACCTAACTTGGACTAATAACCGTGAAAATAAAGCAGCACTATAAACAGTAAAAAAAATAATAACAACAACAACAACAAACAAGCAAAAAACTTACCTGTAGGTTCTGGTCAAAACGATAAGAGGGACAATGCACACATAAATACTTGTGCATTCGAGGCCTTCAAGTTGTCAAATGTTTACGAATGTCAGATGGCTTATGCTAGTCTACAGGGCAACTCAGTTCCCAGCATTCTCCTCTAGGGGTGAACACGGTCATTTTGCGCGTGCTTCACGGATCAACGGCAGCATTGACAGGGATATAATGTTACCATACAAGAGTTCATCTTCTCCTCTCTCTCTCTCTCTCTCTCTCTCTCTCTCTCTCTCTCTCTCTCTCTCTCTCTCTCTCTCTCTCTCTCTCTCTGTATCTATCTATCTATCTATCTATCTATCTGTCTATCTATCTATCTATCTATCTATCTATCTATCTATCTATCTATCTATCTATCTATATATCTATCTATATATCTATATGTCTATATATATATATATATATATATATAT
>CM060319.1:36727652-36730152 GCA_030674155.1 Stramonita haemastoma | reverse complement strand
AGAGTAGTGGGGATAGAAAAAAAATAGGGCCGGCTTAGAGGATTTTTCTTGGTTTTATTTTTCAGTTCCTAGGCTACAGCTCCGAGGTTAACCAACAGTAAAATTGGTGCATACTTGTACACACAGACAGATAGACAGATACCCCATCCCTCCACACATACACGCACGCACACGCACACACACACGCACGCACACACTGACACACACACTTTGACTTTCACGCACACACACACATGCACACGCGCGCGCGCGCACGCACACACACACATATATGTGCGTGCGCGTGCGAGTACACACATACAGACACGCGCGTGCGCACACACACACACAGACTAACACAACATTGTGGTATATATATACGTTGAAATGAAGACGGACAACAAACACACACACACACACACCACACACACACACACACACACACACACACACACACACACACACACACACACACACACACACACAGGTGCAGGTTTTGTCCAGGATCCTTGCATTAACCACTGGACTATATTGTGCACACTGCTATGTTTTTGTTGCATACACTGTACCCCACTGTATTATTTTTACTGTCATTATTATTGTGCGCACCGCTACGTTTTTGATGCATACACAGTACCAGCTTTCCTTCCGACAAAATAGCATTCTTACCTCTCGGGGGCTGTGGTGTCGCCACAAGTCCGGCGCCACACATAAACATGGTAGTAGAGGGTGTAGGCATACAATACAACACTGTCTTGGTGCTGTGGGGTCTTTTACCGTGCAAAAGAGGTGGTAGGACGGGGCTGAAAACGATCTTTCGGTGACATCTTCGAAAAAAAACGCACCTTATTTTGAGGTTATGTGCGTGCGCTCGCTCGCGCGCGCGCGCATGCTGATGTTTATGCGTGCGTTTGTTTGTGTGCGCTCATGTGGCAGGGTTCCTGCACTTCGCTGTGGTGCATCATATTGCTGTATATTATCATTATTACTGTGCGCACGTCTACGTTTTTTATGCGTACACGGTACCCATCTTCTTTCCAACAAACTCGATTTCTAACCTCTTAGGGGCTGCGATGTCACCACAAATCTGGCGCCACACAAAATTATCAAAGTAGGTAGTAGAGGCTGTATGCATACAGTACAACACTGTTTTGGTGCCGTGGGGTCTGTTACTGTGCGAAAGTTTGGGAAGGACGAGGCTAAAAACAGATTTTTCGGTCACGTCTTCGCTAAAAGACGAAACTTTTTCTCGAGGGGCTTGTGTATGTGTGCGCGCACGCGCGCGCCCCCTAGTGTTTGTGTGTGCGTTTTTCTTCTGTGTGCGCATGTGGCCGGGACCCTCCACTTTGGTGTGATGCATCGTTTTGTTGTATATTGTCATTATTATTGTGCGCACTGCTACGTTTTTGTTGCGTAGGCTGTACCAGCTTTCCTTCCGACAAACCTTTCTTAACTCATGGGGGCTGCGGTGTCGCCACAAGTCCAGCACCACACATAATTATCAAAGATACATACAGAACAACACTGTCTTGTTGTGGGGTCTGTTACCGTGAAAAAGTTGGGGTAGGACGGGGCTGAAAACGGTTCTTTCGCTCACATCTTTTCCGAAAAAAATCGCCCCTTTTTCTGTAGGGGGTAATGTATGCGTGCGTGCACGTGCGCTGGTGTTTGTGTGCGTGTTTGTTTGGGGTTGTTGTGTTGCCACAAATCCGGCGCCACACCTAACAATGATAGTAGTAGAGGCTGTATGCATACAGTATAACACTGTCTTCGTGCCGAGGGGTCTATTACCATGCAAAAGTGGGGTTAGGACGGCGCTGACTGATTCTTTTCAGCAAGACTGATATGCACAACTGTCAGAGACTGACAGATTTGAAACGTAGAGATCATTTAAATCACTGTTGCAGCCTGAAAACCATTTAACTGCTATCACCATGGGTAAATTTAGACATGTACTGGTTGAGTTTCGACTAAGAGTTGGTGATTGAAACGTAAATAACATATTTTTAAAAATTTATTTTATATCACTTTCTGTCACAGCAGATTTCTCTGCGTGAAATTCAGGCTGCTCTCCCCGGTAGAGCGCATCGCCACAAGTACAGCGCCTACCCTTTTCTTTTTTTATTGTACAGCCCAGAGCCGCCCTGGGGGCTCCAACTCCCCGATGTTCTCTCAGAGATGGTGTCTTAACACGACACCTGTGTGCAAGCTGTTTTCATAATTTTTCTCCTGAAGTTAACATCAGTGCTGACTCCACTCTCCCCAAAAGTCATTCGGATAAGACTTTAAACCGATGCCCCGTGTGCGAACACACGCAGAACATCTTGCGCACACGTTAAATCCTGTTCCGCTTTTCGTAAGAGTAGGCCATCGTGTGCCGGTGGGAACAGATGACAATATTTACAAAACTGCATACACACGGGGACCGGATGAAAAAAGCACATGATTGCTTATTCTGTTATCCTCGATATAAAAGATTAAATAAATAAATAAATAAAATAAATAATTTCTTTATCCGCTC
>CM060319.1:36717652-36725152 GCA_030674155.1 Stramonita haemastoma | reverse complement strand
GAGAGTTGTCCCTGGCAAAATTTAATAGAAAACAGCCACTCTGGTAGGGAAGCCAATACTGCTGCAGACGGGAAAGAAAAAAAAAGGTGGCACTGCTCTCGTGGTGACGCGCTCTCCCCAGGGAGAGCAGCCCGAGCTTCACACAGAGAAATGTGCCGTGACTTAAATTGGTGTTAAAGTGTAAAAAGGGTAACAATAAAGCCCAAATACAAACACGTTCAAGTGTAACAGAAAAGGAGGAGGTGTAAAGGAAAGATCACTATACAAGTTTACCAATCGTCTTCTAAACCACTTTATGTCACAGCAGATTTCTTTGCGTGAAATTCGGGCTGCTCTCCTCGGAAGAGCGCGTCGCCACACGTACAGTGCCTACCCATTATTTATTTTCTTTTTCCTGTCTGCAGGTGTATTTGTTTACCCTATCAGAGTGGCTTTTTTCTACAGAGTTTTTTGCCAGGGACAAGCCTCTTGCTGCCGGGGGTTCTTTCACGCGCGCTAAATAATGATGTGTAACACACGGGACCTCGGTTTATTGTCTCATCCGAAAGACCACCACTCAGGATCTAATGGATGGAGGAAAATTTTTGGGCCCAAACGGGATTCGAACCACCGCACACTTTGACCCGGACTTTTCGCTTTCTAGGCCAGGCACACTACCTCTGGACAACCGAAACACTTAATAATTTATGAAATAATTATACTTTTAGATGTGTTTGAAATTGATCTTTGATTTTGGTAAGTTTTAAAGATTCGGAAGCCTATCCTGAATACAAGAGGCTCGATTTGTATGGTTTGTTTCTGGGTCTCGGAAATATAAGCAAGTGGTTGTGTCTATGCTTGTTATTTTGTTTAAACATTTGATTATCTAGGGATGTGCAATAACTAGGCTTTGATCTACATTAAAAAGAATTAGCTTCTCCCTTTCTATCCTAAATTGTTCATTTGTACTATGGGTTAAGATAGCTTCTGAAGTTTATCTCTGATTCAGTATCCTATTTTACCTAAGAAAGTTTAATTCTTTCTTATACAGGAGCATGTTTGTCCTTCACTTAAAGAAAATGCATTAACTCAATGTACTGTGTGTGTGTGTGTGTGCGTGCGGGCGTGCAAGCACACGAGCGCAGCGTGGGCTATGTCCTTTTAGATCTACCAGCATGGCACGGTTTGTTCTGAAATTCAAATTCAGGGGAGGGGGGGTGGGGCGGCCCACGCTTATTTTCAAACAAGGTGCTGCCTTGCTGTGATTTGTGGCTGAATTTAAGATACTGACGACAGGAGTTGGGAATGTGACCCCATTCTGTGAAAGAAGTTGGCGGCAGTTTGCTTAAGTGTCTGCTAAAGTCTCTTTACAATCTTGGATATCAAATGGACAGATCTCCCAGTGGGCATAAAAGTATGTGTGTGTGTGTGTGGGGGGGGGGGGGGTATCAATATAGATAGCATCACTACGTTCTGGAAATTTTCTGCTAATTCTCTTTTCAAATTCTCATTTCTATCTCCCTCATTGCTTCTGCCTTGGTCCATTAGACAAGAGTCTATTGCCTGCGTTTTTAGCAGAAAGACTTTAAAGATTACAGTTCTCTTCTACGCTGAAGAGGAATGCACTGGGCCTGACTTGTGAGGTGCTTAACAGCAGCACTGGACATGTTTTGCTATTATGGCAGACTTTGTTGCTACAGTGTGAGCATTCAAAGAACAAAACAGTGGGGGGAGGGAGGGGGAGTGGTAAAAATGGGTATAAGTTTGTAGCAGTTTGTGTCTGCCATTCTAAGCATGCATTTCGTCTATGTATGAATGAGTTGTGTGTGTTTGCATGAATGTCTCCCTACATGCAGGTGTGCATGCAGGTGTGTATGTGTATGTGTGTTTGAAAGGCAACCCTGGACAGTACAAAAAATACAAACCAAACATACATATATAAAAAAAATACTGTCTGATGAACTGCAAGAATGTTTAGATTCAAATAAGCAGCAATATCTTACCTTCACTACAGGTGTGTCACAAACTGTTAAATTTCTAGGCGCCCCTGGGTGCAGGTGTTTGTTAGGATGGAGGTGAAGAACTATCCGGCTACTGCTGTTGATGGTATGAAGGAACCCTGCAGTGGAAACAGACATGGGAAGGGAAAAAAAAGGGGGGGGGAATTTCGATTTCGCGCGTTTTTAGATAGGTTTATATGCTCAGAGAAGATACCCGAAAAAGCTTTTATATGCAGCACCAGTTGTGTGTTGAGAGTGGGCCTTTCTGATTGGTTGTTATTTCAGTACAAACACCACGTGTTTTTCGGGTGCAATACAGTTTCAAAAACCCCACGGTAAAAGACCCCACGGCACCAAGACAATATCGTGCTGTATGCATACACTCTGTCCCACCATCTTGGATAGGTGTGGCGCCTGATTTGAGGCGACACGAGGGCCCCGAAGAGCTAAGAAAGCTAGTTTGTCGGCAGGAAAGCTGGTAAGAGTACGACATCAAAAACAAGCATTGCGCAGAAGAATATTGACAATACACAGCAATATGATGCACCATGGCAAACTGGGGGGTGGCCCCAACATGCGCGCACACCAACGAACACACTGATAAACACCAGCGCGCGCGCGCGTGCGCGCATGCATAACCACCCCCGGCCCGAAAAAGGTGCCGTTTTCAGCCAGAGCCAGCCAAAGAGCCGTTTTTCAGCGCCGTCCAACCCCGACTTTTGCCCGCTAAAAGACCCCACGGCACCAAGACAATATCGTGCTGTATGCATACACTCTGCCCACCATCTTGGATAGGTGTGGCGCCTGATTTGAGGCGACACGAGGGCCCCGAAGAGCTAAGAAAGCTAGTTTGTCGGCAGGAAAGCTGGTAAGAGTACGACATCAAAAACAAGCATTGCGCAGAAGAATATTGACAATACACAGCAATATGATGCACCATGGCAAACTGGGGGGTGGCCCCAACATGCGCGCACACCAACGAACACACTGATAAACACCAGCGCGCGCGCGCGTACGCGCATACATACCCACCCCCGGCCCGAAAATGGGTTCCGTTTTCAGCCCAGATGCCAGCCAAAGAGCCGTATTCAGCGCCGTCCAACCCCGACTTTTGCCCGCTAAAAGACCCCACGGCTCCAGGACAATATCGTGCTGTATGCATACACTCTGCCCACCATCTTGGATAGGTGTGGCGCCTGATTTGAGGCGACACGAGGGCCCCGAAGAGCTAAGAAAGCTAGTTTGTCGGCAGGAAAGCTGGTAAGAGTACGACATCAAAAACAAGCATTGCGCAGAAGAATATTGACAATATACAGCAATATGATGCACCATGGCAAAACTGGGGGGTGGCCCCAACATGCGCGCACACCAACAAACACACTGATAAACACCAGCGCGCGCGCGCGTGCTCGCATACATACCCACCCCCGGCCCGAAAAAGGTTCCGTTTTCAGCCCAGCCAGTTTGTCGGAAAGAAACATGGTGCATTTACGCATAAATGACCCCCACAACACACATCAAATAATCATAAATAATAATATCATACAATATCATGCACAACACCATCACCACATTCATATACACACAAACATACACACAAACAGTACGCTTGCATACCCCCCCCTCCCTCCCAAACACACAATGAATAAGCAGAAGGCTCCACAGAATGTGACCCAATAATGACTCTAGAACACACATCAAATAATAATATCATACAATATCATGCACCACAGCAATCTGCAGGGTCTCCTCCACACGCACAAACCAAAAACATCGCACACAAAACACCACCGAACGTCACAAGCGCGCATACATACACACCCTCCCCTGAATAAAGCTAAAGAAGCATTTCCAAAGATGTGACCAAAACGCCCGTTTTCGGGCTCTTCCCATCGGCACTATTCCGCAGCTACAGAGCCAAACTTTGCAATCATTTTCGATGTGTGTGGCGTTTGACTTGTGGCGACACCACACCCCGAAGATGACAACCCGCTTGTACTAGCCAAGTTTGTCGCAAAGAAACAGGGTACAGTGTACCAAAATGACCCCCGCAACACACATCAAATAATAATATCATACAATATCATGCACCACACAAATCTGCAGGGTCTCCTCTACATGCACAAACAAAACAAATCGCACACACGAACACCACAAACGCACGCACGCGCGCATGCATACACACCCTCCCATGAATAAGTTCATGAAGCCTTTCTAAAGATGTGACCAAAACGCCATTTTCGGCCCTTGCCACCCGCACTTTAATCAGTTACAGAGCCCATGGCACCAAGACCCTATCTACTCTATGCATACAAACTTACAATCATACTTGATGTGTGTGGCGCTGGACTTATGGCGACACCCAAAGCCCCGAAGATGGCAACCCACAGGTATATAGCCAAGTTTGTCGGAAAGAAACATGGTGCAGTGTACGCATAAATGACCCCCACAACACACATCAAATAATAATAATAATAATAATATCATACAATATCATGCACCACACCATCACCCATTCATACACACACAAACGTACACACAAACAGTACCGCCTTGCATCACCCCTCCCCCCCCCCCCCCCCACTCCCCAAACACACTATGAATAAGCAGAAGGCTCCACAGAATGTGACCCAATAATGACCTCTAGAACACACATCAAATAATAATATCATACAATATCATACACCACAGCAATCTGCAGGGTCTCCTCCACACGCACAAACCAAAAAACTCGCACACACAAACACCAGCGAACGCACGCACGCGCGCATACATACACACCCTCCCCTGAATAAAGCCAAAGAAGCATTTCCAAAGATGTGACCAAAACGCCGTTTTCGGGCTCTTGCCATCCGCACTTTTCCGCAGTTACAGAGCCCACGGCACCAAGACCCTATTCTACTCTATGCATACAAACTTTACAATCATTTTCGATGTGTGTGGCGTTTGACTTGTGGCGACACCACAGCCCCGAAGATGGCAACCCCGCTTGTACATAGCCAAGTTTGTCGCAAAGAAACAGGGTACAGTGTACCAAAAATGACCCCCGCAACACACATCAAATAGTAATACCATACAATATCATGCACCACAGCAATCTGCAGGGTCTCCTCTACATGCACAAACAAAAAAAATCGCACACACGAACACCAGCAAACGCACGCACGCGCGCATGCATACACACCCTCCCATGAATAAGTTAAAGAAGCTTTTCCAAAGATGTGACGAAAACGCCATTTTCGGCCCTTGCCACCCGCACTTTTAATCAGTTACAGAGCCCATGGCACCAAGACCTATTCTACTCTATGCATACAAACTTTACAATCATACTTGATGTGTGTGGCGCTGGACTTATGGCGACACCAAAGCCCCGAAGATGGCAACCCCCATGTACATAGCCGGAAGTTTGTCGGAAAGAAACATGGTGCAGTGTACGCATAAATGACCCCCACAACACACATCAAATAATAATAATAATAATATAATAATATCATACAATATCATGCACCACACCATCACCACATTCATACACACACAAACGTACACACAAACAGTACCGCTTGCATACCTCCCCCCCCCCCCCCCCCCCCAAAACACACTATGAATAAGCAGAAGGCTCCACAGAATGTGACCCAATAATGACCTCTAGAACACACATCAAATAATAATATCATACAATATCATGCACCACAGCAATCTGCAGGGTCTCCTCCACACGCACAAACCAAAAATCGACAACAAACACCACGAACGCACCACCGCGCATAAACACACCCTCCCCTGATAAAGCTAAAGCGCATTTCCAAAGATTGACCAAAACCCGTTTCGCTCTTGCCATCCGCACATTCGCATTACAGAGCCCACGGTACCAAACCCTATTTACTCATGCATACACTTCATCATTTTCGATGTGTGTGGCGTTTGACTTGGGCGACCACAGCCCGAAGTATGGCACCCCGCTTGTACATAGCAAGTTTGTCGAAGAAGGCGTTTGACTTGTGGCGTACACCACAAAGCCCCGAAGATGGCAACCCCGACTGTTACATACAATTTGTACGCAAGAATACAGGGTCTTACAGTGTACCAAAAAATGACCACCGCAACACACATCAAATAGTATACCATACATATCATGCCCACAGCAATCTGCAGGTCTCCTCTACATGCACAAAAAAAAAAATTCGCAACACGATAACCAGCAAACGCATCGCACGCGCGCATTGCATACACACCCCTCTTAATAGTTAAGAAGCTTTCCAAAGATGTGACGAAAACCCTATTTATCGGCTCCTTGCCACCCGAAACTTTTATATCAGTTTACGGAGCCCTATGGACACCAAGACCCCATATTCACTCTATGCATACAAACTTTACAATCATATTGAATGGTGCGTGTCGCATGGATTATGGCGACACCAAAGCCATCGAAGATGCAACCCAATGTACATAGTCCGGAAGTTTGTCGGAAATGAAACATGGTGCAGTGTACGCATAAATGACCCCCACAACACACATCAAATAATAATAATAATAATATAATATCATCAATATCAGCACCACACCATCACCACATTCATACACACACAAACGTAACACAAACAGTACCGCTTGCATACCCTCCCCCCCCCCCCTCCCCAAACACACTATGAATAAGCAGAAGGCTCCACAGAATGTGACCCAATAATGACCTCTAGAACACACATCAAATAATAATATCATACAATATCATGCACACAGCAATCTGCAGGGTCTCCTCCACACGCACAAACCAAAAAAATCGCACACACAAACACCAGCGAACGCACGCACGCGCGCATACATACACACCCTCCCCTGAATAAAGCTAAAGAAGCATTTCCAAAGATGTGACCAAAAACGCCGTTTTCGGGCTCTTGCCATCCGCACTTTTCCGCAGTTACAGAGCCCACGGCATCACAGACCCTATTCTACTCTATGCATACAAACTTTACAATCATTTTCGATGTGTGTGGCGTTTGACTTGTGGCGACACCACAGCCCCGAAGATGGCAACCCCGCTTGTACATAGCCAAGTTTGTCGCAAAGAAACAGGGTACAGTGTACCAAAAATGACCCCCGCAACACACATCAAATAGTAATACCATACAATATCATGCACCACAGCAATCTGCAGGGTCTCCTCTACATGCACAAACAAAAAAAATCGCACACACGAACACCAGCAAACGCACGCACGCGCGCATGCATACACACCCTCCCATGAATATAGTTAAAGAAGCTTTTCCAAAGATGTGACGAAAACGCCATTTTCGGCCCTTGCCACCCGCACTTTTAATCAGTTACAGAGCCCATGGCACCAAGACCCTATTCTACTCTATGCATACAAACTTTAAATCATACTTGATGTGTGTGGCGCTGGACTTATGGCGACACCAAAGCCCGAAGATGGCAACCCCCATGTACATAGCCGGAAGTTTGTCGGAAAGAAAACATGGTGCAGTGTACGCATAAATGACCCCCACAACACACATCAAATAATAAT
>CM060319.1:36706846-36717552 GCA_030674155.1 Stramonita haemastoma | reverse complement strand
CCTCCCTCCCTCCCTCCCTCTCTCCTTCCCACTCTTGCTCTATCTCTTTATCTCTGGCTCCTTCCAAATCTCTCTCTCCCTCCCTCTTTCCCCCCCCCCCCCTCTCCTCTATCCCTCTCCATCTTCCTGTCTGTTCTTCTTCTTCTTCTTCTTCTTCTTCTTCTTCTTCTTCTTCTTCTTCTTCTTCTTCTTCTTCTTCTCTCTCTTTTTTGTTTTTTCAATGCGTGCGTTGTGTGTTGTGGTGGGGTATGGAGGCTGGTTGTGTGTGTTGGTTGTGCGTTGTGTGCCTGCGTGGGCAGACATTTGATTTTAAATCATTTCACGTTTTTTTCGGCAGAATCATTTTGTCATTGAGGCAGTTCCCGTCCTAGGTACTTCAATGCCTGAGGATGCGGCACGAGCAAGTGGAAGTAAATGTTTAGGTAAGCGGAGTATGTTATTTGTTGTTATGATTTTATGCTGAATCTTATCTTTTCACCTTGTCTGTATATCTGTTTTCATTCTCTCACTGCCTCTCCCCTCTCTCCTCCCTCCCACTCTCCTCCACTGTCTCTCCCTGTACCTCTCTCGCTCACAACTCTCTCTTCCTCCATTACTCTCTCTCTCTCTCTCTCTCCTCTCTCTCTCCATCTCTCTCTCTCTCTCTCTCTCCTCTCTCTCTCTCCTCTCTCTCTCTCTCTCTCTCCTCTCTCTCCTCTCTCTCTCTCTCTCTCTCTCTCTCTCTCACACATACACACACACAACACACACACACACACACACAACACACACACACAACAACACACACACACACTCCCTCTCTCACTCACTCTCTCAGACACAAGACTCTCTCTCTCTCTCTCTCATCCCTCTCTCTCTCTTCTCTCTCATCTCTCTCTCTCTCTCTCTCTCTCTCTTCTCTCTCTCTCTCTCTCTCTCTCTCCTCTCTCATTTTCATCCATATGTGTGCGCGCGCGTGCGCGCGTGTGTGTGTGTGTGTGTGTGTGTGTGTGTGTGTTGTGTGTGTGTGTGTGTGTGTGTGTGTGCGTGCGTGTGCGTGTGTGATTGAGAGAGCGCTAGCGCGCAAACACACACCTGTCTGCGTGGCCTTGCGCGCCTACAAGCTGTATTTGGTTTTCAACTCTGTCGATTTTGTTGTCCAATATCATGGAGACAGTTCCTATCCTAGGTACTTCAATGCCTGAGGATGCGGCACGAGCAAGTGGAAGCCATTGCAAGGTACAAAGAATAAGTTACTTTTTCTTATTGATTTGTTAAGCGGTTTTGTTCTTAAAAAGTCTGGGAGTCTTCAGGAACGCGTGAGGGGAGGTCACAGTTGGTTCTACTGTTAACTCTAAGTATAGGGGGAATTTCCCCACAAACAGGTGTCTAAATGGTGGGTCGAATCCCAACGACCCTGTTTGATATTTTGAAGTAACCATTGTGTGTTGAGTTTCAAATCGAAAGTAAAAAAAAAAATGATTTCAAAGTGAATAATGATTTCAAAGTGTGTGTGTTGTTTTATGAAATGAACAATATTTCCCAGAAGTCTATTTTTAGGCTTAAAAGTATCTCACGTACGCTCACGCAATGTGTGCACCGGCAAAAAGTATTGGGGGTTGTTTATTTTAGAGTGTTGGATAATAAGAATCATAACATTGAAAAAAATCTTTCGAGCCTAATATTTAGAAATGTTTTTTTATGTTCTTTTCAGAGACTCTCGTCATCTAAAAGTACTTCAAAACATCAACATAAAAACAGATTCCAAAGATTCAACTAAGAAAAAATCCCTAAAACCTCATCATCATTCTACTCGTCAAATGCCTCAACATGAAACAACTCTTCCAAACCTCAACGTGGAAACAAACTCTGAAGAACCTCGACAGAGGATCTTCAGAACCTCGACAAAGGATCTTCAGAACCTCGACAAAGGATCTTCAGAACCTCGACAAAGGATCTTCAGAACCTCGACAGACAAAGAATCTTCAGAACATCGACAAAGGATCTTCAGAACCTCGACAAAGGATCTTCAAAACATTGATGGACAAAGGATCTTTAGAACCTTGACAAAGGATCTTCCAAACATCGATGGACAAAGGATCTTTAGAACATCGATGGACAAAGGATCTTAAGAAACTTGACGGACAAAGGATCTTCAGAACCTCGACAGACAAAGAATCTTCAGAACATCGACAAAGGATCTTCACAACATCGACAAAGGATCTTTACAATCTCCACAGACAAAGGATCTTCGCAACCTCGGAGGACAAAGAATCTTCACAACCTCGACAAAGAATCTTCACAACCTCGACGGCGGAACATTGATGGCGAAACGTCTATGGTGAACAGATCTTCCGAATCTTAACCTGAAAAGAAGAGTTACAACCTCGACGCAGAAGAGATTTAGATGATAATGCTTAAGCCATTGGGGTGCAAATGTGTGTGTGTGTGTGTGTGTGTGTGTGTGTGTGTGTGTGTGTGTGTGTGTGTGTGTGTGTGTGTGGTGTGTGTGGTGTGTGTGTGTGTGTGTGTTAAAGGATCCTCAAAACCTCAACAATTATATATTTTGTACGCCCTCAAATAACTTGGTCCCACCAGTTTTTGTGCCCAGCATTTCACTGCATCCTCCTCATTTGTACGGATAAGCGCTGTAACAAATTCATCAAAATTCTATAAACAAGTTAATCAATGCAGTGGGTGCTACATTCTTTTCAGCATTTCGAGAAAGGTATCAAGCTCTACAGATTTCTGCCAAATTTAAAATGCACAGCGATGTTAAAGTATAAAGATTTTTTCTTTCATATTGAATTTGCTTTTGTCAACGAATTAGATTGTTTCCTAAATACTGAGGTAGCTTTGCCTGAAAAAATAAAATGATATTTTTACCTTATACTGAGTTATTTGATGCACTTTATAAAAGTTGATTTCGAAATTATGGCTTTGTTGGTATCAAATTACAGAGAATTTTTTCACATTAAATTCTTTCCATGGCATTCAGTTAGTTGATTTAAATGTGTAATTATTTCCCATCGTATTCATATACTTGTAGCAATATATAAAGCTCAATCTTCCCATTGCATTAGTGTCAAAGTGCAAAGTTTTTTCCTTCATACTGAATTACTTTACGACAAAGAAGTTTTTATCTAACGATTGAGTGATCAATATGATAAAAAAGGAATACAGTTCTTCCTCTCATTCTGTGATACGAAAAATGCAGTTGCTTCTTTGCTATTCTTTTAGTTGGTATCATGATATCAAGTCCGGTTTTAGTATTCAGTTAACTTATATCAAAATAGTAAGTTCTTTCCTAAAAATTATCAATCAAAATATTCGGTTTACTTTTTATTATTTGAGCTACTTAGTCTCAAAATATTATATCGTTTTCTCGTATTGAGTTTGCTGGTTACGAAAAATTCTTTCCTTCATATCAAATTTTAACTTCATAATATTGAGCTGGCACGGTATCAAAGCGTGGAGCTCAATCCTTTATGCGTAGTTTATAATCTTCTTCTTCTTCCTTCTTCCTTCTTTCTTCTTTCTTCTTCTTCTTCTTCTTCTTCTTCTTCTTCTTCTTCTTCTTCTTCTTCTTCTTCTTCGCAATTCTTCTTCGCAATTCTTCTTCTTCTTCTTCTTCTTCTTCTTCTTCTTCTTCTTCTTCTTCTTCTTCTTCTTCTTCTTCTTCTTTTTCCTTCTTCTTCTTCTTCTTCTTCTTCTTCTTCTTCTTCTTCTTCTTCTTCTTCTTCTTCTACTTCGCAATTCTTACTCTTTTTCTTCTTCACAAATCTTCTACGCAATTCTTCTCCTCTTCCTCTTCTTCTTCCTCTTTCTTCTTTCTCTTTCTTCTTTCTCCTCCTTTTTCCTCCGTTCTCTTTTTTCTCGTTTCTTTTTTCTTCTTCTTCTTCTTCTTCTTCTTCTTCTTCTTCTTCTTCTTCTTCTTCTTCTTCTTCTTCTTCTTCTTCTCCTTCTTCGCAATTTTTCTTCTTCTTCTTTTCCTTCTTCTTCTTCTTCTTCTTCTTCTTCTTCTTCTTCTTCTTCTTCTTCTTCTTTTCGCAATTCTTCTTCGCAATTCTTCTTCGCAATTCTTCTTCGCAATTCTTCTTCTTCTTCTTCTTCTTCTTCTTCTTCTTCTTCTTCTTCTTCTTCTTCTTCTTCTTCTTTTTTCTTTTTCTTCTTCTCTTCTTCTTCTTCTTCTTCTTCTTCTTTTCTTCTTCTTCTTCTTCTTCTTCGCAATTCTTCTTCGCAATTCTTCTTCTTCGCAATTCTTCTTCTTCGCAATTCTTCTTCTTCGCAATTCTTCTTCTTCGCATATCTTCTTCTTCGCAATTCTTTTTCTTCGCAATTCTTCTTCTTCGCAATTCTTCTTCTTCGCAATTCTTCTTCTTCGTCCTCTTCTTTTTCTCCTCCTCCTCCTTCTTTATATTCTGCTCTGCATTCTTCTTTTCTTTCTCCTTCTTTTCGCTTCTTTCTCCTTCTTCTCCTTCGCAATTCTTCTTCTTTTTCTCCTCCTTTTTCTGTTTCTTTCCACTGTTTCTGGCATTTTGTATCTAACTTTAAAGTTCTCTCCTTCGTGATGATTTCACTGGTATCAATGTATGAAGTTCTTTCTCTTACTTGTATTAATTACGAAGTTTTAAAATCTAACGTTCCTTTCATATCTTGATTTAGTTGTATCCAGGGTCTTTCTTACTGAGTTTGTTGGTATCAATGTTGAAATTCTTAGTCTCATATCGATCTTGCTGGTGCTGACCTATAAAGTTTTTTCTTTTTCTGTGGCGATGATTAAGTTGGTGTCAAATATAGCATATAAAGATTATTTTCATATCATATTGATTCGACTATTATTAGAGTATTAAGGTCTTATTTCAGTTCGTTTCAATTTTGCGTCAAAGTAAAGAGTTTTTTTCCGTCACAATAACTTAGCTTTAAGTATGTGAAGTTTTTCTTCATATTTCAGCAGGTGGTAGTGTGTAGAAAAAATATCCGTAATTCTTTGTATGACACCGAGAAGCGGTGAGGGTCCCGTTACAGACATGTACCTCATACCCCACATTTCAAAGGACTCTGTTCTAACTGATGCGTTTGAAAGAGAAGTGGTCCAACAGTTTTGTTACTGGCTTCCAGCCTTATAATCATATTCTACCTATATGCAGAAAATTTCTCAATCTCAAATCGCCCGTGGTAATTTCTTGTACAAAACAAATTTGTAAGAAAATTCCTTAACTGTAAAAATAACAGTTTCAGGGAGAGTTATTGCTAATGCTGTTTGAAATCGAAAAGGAATTCGTGATTTTCCAAATCATTGCAAAAGCTATTAAGCATACACCGTCGCATATTTCATAATGAAATTATTTCGCGTATATCATTTCATATTTCACAGTAACAAATTATTATTTTCCAAAACATCATTGCAATTTCCTTTAGAAGAACATTTAGCGCAAAACAAGTGCTGCATGATTCAAGAAACAGCAATGCTTTTTCTTTTAAATGTTGTTTCCCTGGAGTGCTGATCCCTTGTGCTGTTAACACTTGACTCTAACCGTAGCTGTTGTTGCCCCATACTGCAAACCCTAACACCTGACCATGTTGGTTTTAACCTTAACACTGACCTAACTCTGACTCAGTTCTGCAGTGTGGGAATACAGTTGTATAAGGGAGCAGCAGTCACGGGAAGAAACAGTTTGATTTATTTTATTCTGTGTATCATCGTGATAACATTTGTAAGAGAAACAAGGTGCAAAAACACGAGCCAGTCTTAAGCTAACCATAAACAGCTTTACCACAGGGGGAAAAGTTTGCTGTAGGGTAGTCAGCCCATTGAACCTCTATTAAGAGTCACTGCAAACTTTGCAACAATGCTTCAAATATCCCTGTTAATGAGTTCGAGTTGGTTGATCAATCGCTAATGAAGCCTTACAGATACGGCAACATTCACCATACAAAACCGATGCCAGTGACAGGACTGTTAGAACCTTAGCACCTTGGCCTTGTCCATCCACTGCAGGATATAGCTCTCCGCATCATGCTTCTGTCATTTCTTCTTATGTGCCTATTAGGACCATGTCACATCCAGAAATTTGGTTGCAAGCTGTGTGTCGGCCGCTTTTCTTTGCCTCTTTTTGACCATCTATGTCCTCTTGTCTTGCAATTTGACCTGCGTTCTTCCATTTCTGCTTAAGTGAGAGCTTCGTTAAGGACATCTGTTAGCATTTATCATTTTTCTGATGGCATGGTGTTCTCTCTGGTAGGTTGATTCTCAACCTGTTTAGGACAATTACTCGGCAAGATTTTCCCTGTACTCTATTTACACCAGAACTTGAAACTTTATAGATTTTTGTACGAATTATGGAAAGTAGTAAGCTATGATCAGTCAAAGAAAGGTTCCTACTTATCTGGCAAAGGATGAAAGAGAGAGAGAGAGAGTCTGTGTGTGTGTGTGGTGTGTGTGTGTGTGTGTGTGTGTGTGTGTGTGTGTGTGTGTGTGTGTGTGTGTGTGTGTGTGTGTGTGTGTGCGTGCGTTTATACAAGGGTTTCTTTTAAGTCTTTTTTACTCGGACTTAAGATTCATAAAGCAAAATTAAAGCTACTCTCCTGATGATCAGTAGTATGAAGCAAAACTATTTTTCTCGCTTAACGGATTTCTGTAAGCATATCAGTGATACAAATGTCTTTTTTATCAACCGTATATTGAAAAGCATTCTGGTGCCAGCATGATTAAGTCAGATTTATTGGATTTGGCTTACATGTTCCTTTTATTCTAGTTTTATGCTGGTATCACATAAAAATATATCGAACCTTCAAGTGGTACTTGATATACGCTGGGCTAGACAGTATTTCAGGGTTCCCTCCCCCAATAATATTGTTTTGGTTTTCAAACGATCCTTGAATGGTGGAAGAATTGCAAAATTTGATTTGTGCATTTTTTTCTGTAGCTTTGAATGAAATGTTATGGTCTTTCTGAATTTGATTTATAGTCGCAACATTAACTTTGCTCTGTCAGTATACAAGCCTTTCTATAGGCCTGGAAGCTGATAGTATATCAGGAAATAATCACATTACAATTAGTGCATCCTCTGCAATACCCAGAAGTTGAATTTGTGTTTCATCTCTGTAAACACTACAGTGATTTTTTTTTATTAAATGAGACACTATGCGCAGAAGAAAGAAAGAAAAAAAACTGGCAAAAATCATGTGTAATCGGAGAGAGTAGGGGCAAGAAAACTTGAAAGAATGACAGCGTAACACTGCCACACACACACTAGAGCAAAACAGAAACCCAGACATGTGATTCTCTTTTTGCACTTAATAACTGCACGCAATAGCACACACTAGAGCAACAATAAACCCAGCCGTCTGTTTACTGCAGCTGAATATGAATAGAACGCAGGCAGCAATCCACACTGGGGCAGTTATTGCTCCGGACAGTAGGGGCGATGGAAGAGAGAAGCTAATTCAAGTTTGTTGGGAAGAAAGGAAAATAAAATTAGAAAAAAGGAAAATTAGAAGAAAAGATAAAAAGATCCCCCCTTTATTATCCAATGAAGAGAGACATGTGAGGCACCCACCACGAAACGAAACTAAACAAGAAAGACGGTGCTCCATGATCTGCATGCAATTGAAACCAGAGAAAAATTAAAGAAGAAAATTTTAAAAATAATTCAAGTCTGTTTTGGGACTTTTGGGAGTAAAAGAGTTTTGTTTTCATTTAAAACACATATACATTTACTACCTTGTAGTAAACGCCGTTCAGAATATGATAGCTTAGTAATGATTTGATGTCAGCATTATACAGTTTGTGCTTCTATGAAGGAAAGCACCTCTTTGATAATAGTTCATGATGGCAAGAACCTTTTCATTGTGAGGGCAAAACAACACATCTTTTTCGGATAGTGTTCCAAAATGGGCCTTTAGAGAAACGAGCATCAAAGAAAGAATTTGTCATGATTGATTGTTTAGGATCTGTTGTTGTTATTGTTACTGATTCTTTGGACGATACCAATCCAGTCATATAGTTATTCCTTGGAAGATATCAGACATCACCAAGATCTTAGAAACCAACTCAAAGTGACCGAAGCCTTGGAAGATGGACATCCAGTTGCCGATTCCTTAAAAAAAAGAATCAAGTCAATTATTCCTCGAATACAACACAAGAATCATCGATTCCTTAGAAGACGATAATTAAGTCACCGATTTTTTTCGAGGACACCAGTCAAGTCACCGATTCCTTTGAAGATACCAGTCAAGTCACCGATTCCTTGAAAAAACACCAGTCAAGTCACCGATTCCCTGAAAAACACCAGTCAAGTCACCGATTCCCTGAAAGACACCAGTCAAGTCACCGGTTCCCTTAAAAACACCAGTCAAGTCACCGGTTCCCTGAAAAACACCTGTCAAGTCACCGATTCCCTGAAAGACACCAGTCAAGTCACCGGTTCCCTTAAAAAACACCAGTCAAGTCACCGGTTCCCTGAAAAACACCAGTCAAGTCACCGGTTCCCTTAAAAACACCAGTCAAGTCACCGGTTCCTTGAAAAAACACCAGTCAAGTCACCGGTTCCCTTAAAAACACCAGTCAAGTCACCGATTCCCTGAAAGACACCAGTCAAGTCACCGGTTCCCTGAAAAACACCAGTCAAGTCACCGGTTCCTTGAAAAACACCAGTCAAGTCACCGATTTCCTGAAAAACACCAGTCACCGACTCCCTGAAAAACACCAGTCATCAATATTTTGGAAAAGACACCAGTCAAGTCACTGATTCCCTGAAAAACACCAGTCAAGTCACCGATTCCTTGAAAGACTCCAGTCAAGTCACCGATTCCCTGAAAGATACCAGTAAAGACTGCATTAGTCATGTCAGTCAGATTTCTGCCACATCCTTGGAGGTAAAAAAAAAAATCAGGATTTTGTTAGATGTGTTTTTCTGTCTTACATGTGTGTTGTTTTGTATTCTGATGTTTTGTATTACAATAATCTGATTGTATTGTGTTGTGTTGTATAGTTTTCTATGGTAGGGAGTGTTGTATTGTATTGCAATTTATTATATCGTATTTTATTTCCTTGTATTTTGTTTTATATTGTGGTGCGTTGCTATGTATTGTATTGTAATCCATTGTATAGTTTTGCAAGGTATCGTATCGTGGTGTGGTGCTTTGTATTGTATAATAATCCATTTTGTAGGTTTGTATATTATCGTATCGTGGTGTGTTGCTTTTGTATTGTATTGTATAGTTATGTATCATTATGTGTTGTTCCGTATTGTTTTGCTTACAATCGTAAGTCACGACAGATCTGGGAAGTGTGCGTCGCCACGACAGCAATGCCACCCATTTATGTATTTAGCTTTAATTTTTGTCTGCATATGTAATATGTTTACCTCTAGTATTTCCAAAGGAAACCTGCCAAGAGACAACTCTCTTGTTGCTATGGGTTCTTTTACATGCACTTAGTATGTGTTTAACGCCAGACTTAGGTGTGTTGTTTCGTGCAAAAGACTAGCATCCAGGCAACCGCTCAAGGTCTGGTGGATGGTGAGGAATATGAGGCTCAAACAGGCATCAAACACGCATTTTAAAAAAATATTTCTATTTGGGTGTATTATCTCAAGACCACCAATTTACCTCAGCGCACGAGTTGTGTATAAGTTATGTATGTGTGCGCGCGCGCGCATTCGTGCGTGCGTGCGTGCGTGTGTGCGTGCGTGTGTGTGTGTGTGTGTGTGTGTGTGTGTGTGTGTGTGTGTGTGTGTGTGTGTGTGTGTGTGTGTGTGTGTGTCCGTGTGTGTGTCCGTGTGTCCGTGCTTTCGTATGTCCTTGAACTGCTTTGAATAACCACTTACTTGTCTCTCTTTCACTTTGTCTCTATCACTCTCTTTCTCTGTCTGTCTGTGCTTCTCTCTTTGTGTTTCGGTCTGTCTGTCTGTCTGTCTGTCTGTCTGTCTGTCTGTTATGTAGCGTGTGTGTATGTGTGCGTGCGTGCGCGCGCGCGCGCGTGTGTGTGTGTATGTGCGCGCACGCAAAGGCACTTATTTCCAGAATAGTTTCTACTTTTTGCGCAGAATCGATCATCAAGGCTGTTCCCGCCCTGGGTACTTCAATGCCTGAGGACGCGGCACCAGCAAATGGAAGCCTGAGAAAAGGTAATGGGGGTGTGCAATTTGTCAGTCTTGTTAGGTGTTCCGCAGTTTAACATTCTGCAAGTCCTCAAATATAGGTACTCTCCTATGCATTCATTCGTACAAATCGCCGTGAGACCGTTGAAGCTTACTCACGAACAGTTTGTGGATAAAGTCTTTTTTCAAGTACATGATATGAGGCAGCTATACTCTGGCTTCAAGGGATATTTTTGGTCCCTTAATTTGAGCGGACAATGTCGTGAAGTCTTCGTTTTATCAGAATATGGACAATGCATAGATATTAGACCTTGGAAAATATTATAAATAATAACCTTCACAGGGAAGGAATTACACGCGTGCACAAATGTATATGAATAAACTATTGGAATATTTAGGTGTCTCGTTCAGTCCTACCTCTGTGCTGTAGTGCATTGCATTGCCTTGCATTGTGTTACATTGCATAACACTTTCAGCCAAGGTATTGAGCTATCTTAAATTTTATGATGCGCTTCCTGAGGAGCGTGTGTCGCGCGTTTACTATTATGATAGTTAATCGAATGTCTTCAGACCGAAGACGTTGGTTCTCAAAACAGAAACTTCTTTTTCAGGCCCAACATC
>CM060319.1:36689346-36696846 GCA_030674155.1 Stramonita haemastoma | reverse complement strand
TCTCGACAGAAAAGATCTCCAGAACCTTGACTGACAAAGGATCTTCAGAACCTTGACGGCGGAACATGGATGGCGGAACAGATCTTCAGAATCTCGACGTGTAAAGAATAGTCACCACCTCGACGCAGAAGAGAGTTAGATATATGATTAAGTAATTGGCGTGCTCTGTGTGTGTGTGTGTGTGTATGTGTGTGTGTGTGTGTGTGTGTGTGTGTGTGTGTGTGTGTGTGTGTGTGTGTGTGTGTGTGTGTGTTCAAAACCTGAACGAGTAAATAATATTTTTGTACACCCTCAAATCATTGAGCCATACCAGTTTTTTCCCCAGGGCGTTTCATTATGTCCTGCTCAATTGTAAAGTTTGTAATGTTTGTTGCCAGTTTATGACATTTTATGACAGATTAATCCATGAAATTAGAGTCCAGGTAATACATTGTTTCTTGCATATTAAGAAAGGTATCACAGTATAACTAAATTTTGTTTAGGTAGAAAAACATCACTTACTTTAAAGTACAAAGTTGTTTTTATATTTGCTAATGTCCACGAATTCGATCTTTCCCTAAATAATGAGCTAGCTTATGGTAAGGACTAAAAGTCTTTACTTCATACAATGCTATTTGAGGACAATTTAGAGTTTGATTTTGTAATATTGGCTATATATCAATGTAGGAATTTTTTTCAGAACTTTCTTTCCATTGTATTAAGTTAGATGGTTTCAAGGAATTATTTTTCAACCATACCAAGGTATTGTGTATCAAAACATAAAAATCTTTCTTCCTATCGAATTACTACCAAAGTGTAGGGCTATTGGCTGCATTCAAATTATAACACAATAGTTATTTAAACACATGTAATGAAATCTCAGCGGCGTAATCAATGTATAAGTCACCGGTATATGTGATTCTACATTAACATGAAAAACATGACAAAAAACATTTTGATTAAAATCTCATGCCTCATACCACACATTTCAAAGGATTCTGGTCTAGTTGGTTGCTTTTAAAAGAGAAGTTGTCCAACAGTGTTATTACTGGCTTTCAGCGTCGTTATGGTAAGCTACCTTTGTGCAGAAAATATTCTAATCTCAAATTACTAATAAGTACACGTAGAAAACAAATTTGTAACGAAACTCATGACTTGGAAATGTACAGCTAAGAGAAGAGTCAAAAAGAATGCTATGACAATTTTTTTTTCAATTTCAGTGATGTTCCGAATCATTGAAAAATTATTATGCGTATACCATGGCATATTTCACACCAACAAATTGACATTTTTCTTGACATCATTGCGATTTTCTTAGAAAGAAAGTTGAGTGCAAAACAAGCGCTCGCTATATAATTCACGAAAAAGCAATTTCTGTTTAACTTCTTTTCCACGGAGTGCTGTTCCCTTGTGCTGTTAACACTTGACTCTAACCGTAGCTGTTGTTGCCCCATACTGCAAACCCTAACCCTTGACCATGTTGGTTTTAACCCTAACACTGACCTAACTCTGACTGTGTTCTGCAGTATGGGGTTACAGTTGTATAAGGGAACAGCAGTCAAGGGAAGGAACGGTTTGATTTTTTTAATTCTGTGTACCATCGTGATGAGCTATAGTTAAGCTAACCCTGACAGAATTATGAAGACCAATGACACGCAGACACATAAGCCAGCCGTAAGCTAAACGTTGAAGGCAGTTCCATCCATCGTACCTTTCTGAAGAGTCACTGCAGATTTTGCAACAATGTTTCAAAAATCCTTGTTCATGACTAAAGTCGGTGGGCCACCTATGGTGTAGATTTGACATGTACCTTACAAGAAATGCCAGTAATAGGACTGTTACGATATTAGCACCCAGGCATTGTCCACCCTTATAATTATAGCCTTCTGATCAGTTCCTCTCTTGTGCCTCTCAGGACCATGTCATATCCAGGACTTTCTATATCGTCAAGCCATCAGTTGGTTGCCAATCTGCCCGTGCTTCTGTAGCTGTATCTTGGCTGATATATCATCCATCTTTTGTCTATCTTTGGTCCTTTCGACTTCCAGTGTGGCCTGGGTTCTGTCATTTGTGTTTCAGTGGGAGCTTAAAGGACATAATTATGTTTGCCTTGATCTTTTTCTGATCTCATTCTGTGTAGGACTATTAGTGAGCAGGACTTTTATTTCTGTACTTCTTTCAGAACCAGATCTTGAAACATGATTGCTTTTTGGTGCTTTTTATGGAAAGTAGTAAGTATTTGTTGATCAAGAAAGACTACTTCTTCTATGGGCTAGGATAGGGGGAGAAAGACAGACGGAGAGAGAGAGAGAGAGAGAGAGAGAGAGAGAGAGAGAGAGAGGAGAGAGAGAGAGAGAGAGAGAGAGAGAGAGAGAGAGTGAGTGTGTGTGTGTGTGTGTGTGCGTGTGTGTGTGTGTGTGTGTGTGTGTGTGTTCGCGCATGTGTGTGCGTTTATATATAGGTTTTTTTATTTATTTTTGTATTTACTCTGTTTAAATCTTTTCTTTAACTCGGTCTTAGAATTTGCAGAAAGAAAGTAAAAGTTACTCTCCCGATAAACAGTATAGTAGTAACAAGGGTTGATACAACATTCCCTTTTTATCATGTGGTCAGCTTAAACATTATTTCGGTGTCGTCATAATCATGTTAGGTTTATCAGATTCGGCTTACACACTTGCTCTGTTTCTATGGTATTACAAATAACTATATATCAAGCCCTCAAGTGGTAGCAGATACAAGCTGGGCTTGTCGCTTTTTAAAAGCTACCACCCCCCCCCCCCCCTTCCCGAAATTGTTTTGGTTTTGAAAGGATCCTTTAAAATGGTGGCAGATTTGCAGGACTTTTTGTGGGAATCTGCTGTAGCTTTCAATGACATAACTTTTTTTACCATTAATATTATTATAGTCTCTATGCGTATGTTTCGTAGTCACATGAACATTGATCTGTTTAAACATAGCATTTGTTATAGTCCTGTAAGGCAGCTGATGGTCAGTCCGAAAACAGTCACCTCTGCAAGTAATGGACATGCTGCAATACCCAGTGGATGAATTTGTTGTGCAAAATGTTTTAAGCGTAAAAATACCTGACGATTTTTGTTTATGAAGACGCAAGGTGTAGAAAAAGGAAAGACATAAAAAAATAAAATTGTGTAGCAGGAGAGTGGAGTAGTGACGAGAAAAAAGGATGAAAGAATAAGTTAACACTCCTACACACATACTGGAGCAAAAGAGAAACCCCGACATGTAAATCCTGTGTGCACTTAATAAACACACGCAACAGCACACACTAGAGCAACAATAAACCCAGCCGACTGTTCACTGCAGCTGAATATGAATAGAACGCAGGCAGCAATTCACACTGGGGCAGTTAGTGCTCCGGACAGTAGGGAAGATGGAAGAGAGAGGCTAAATTCAAGTTTGTTGGGAAGAAAGGGGGGAAAATTAGAAGAAAAGAGAAAAAAAACTTTCCACCTTTTTGGCCAATGAAGAGAGACGTGTGAAGCACCCACCAAGAAACGAAACAAAACGAGAAAGATGGTGCTCCACGATCGGCATGAAACTGAGGCCACCAAAAGAACTTGGAAGAAAATTTCTAAAGTAAATTAAATCTGTCTTAGCACTTGTGAGGTAAGAGAGTTTTTGAAGTTTTATTTTTATTCTAAGCATATCTTACTTTAGAATGTACCTTTAGATTAAAAACACACACACACAAGCACATACACACACACACACTCACTCACTCACTCACCCACTCACTCACTCACTCACTCACCCACTCACTCACTCACTCACACACACACACACACACACACACACACACACACACACACACACACACACACACACACACACACACACACACACACCACAACAATACATACACACACACACACTAAAAGATTTATTTGCTATCATTACTTTTTGGCTACGTTGTTTTTTCTTCTTTTTTTTTGTTGTTTGTTTGTTTGAGGCTTTTATTCGGCCAATGAAGAGAGACGTGTGAAGCACTCGAGAAAAAAGCAACAATGAGCCCCCTGAAAGATGGTGCTCCACGATCTGCATGCAACTGAGGCCACCAAAACAAAACAAATATTTTTTTTTAAGTAAGCTTAGTCTGTCTTTAGCACTTGCATAAGTGATTGTAACTACTTTCTGTAGTAGTGTGAGTTTTGCATTTTAACATACTCGCTGTTATCATTTCGCTGTTATCATGTGATCTCCCTCTCTCCCTTCGTAAAAAGCCTACCTATGACACATTTAAATCCAGCCTCAAGACACTTATTTCTAAGCTAAGACTTTCCTATCCTGTTTCATCTTCTGCCCCTGCTCTCAACAGCCGAACTATCCACCGCCCTGCCAAAGTGTTTAACCTCTATATGTGTGTGTGTGTGTGTGTGTGTGTGTGTGTGTGTGTGTGTGTGTGTGTATTGACTTTGTTAAAAATCTAAATTGTTGTTGGCTGCATGCGCAAGAATTGGTTGAATGCAAGCGCTTTGATTTGTTTTTGCAAGATATAGCGCTATATAAATTCCATTTATTATTATTATTATTATTATTATTATCATTTAAAAGGAAATTGCTGGTTCTTTTTTTTTCTAAATTATGATTGTTCTGTAGTGGCCTGATATCAAGACTAGAAATGTTGTGTTTCATAAAAGGGAAGTGCCTTTATAATAATAATAAGATTTACAAAGCTGCATACCAACGTGGATTGGATGTAAAAAGCACATGAGTGCTTATTCCATTATCCTCGATAAAAAAGATAAATAGATAAATAAATAGATCTGTGGTCTTACTACAACGGCCAATAATAGTTGAAATCATTTTATTCCAGTATCCTCGATAAAAAGAATATATAAATAAATAAATAAGTAAGTAAGTAAGTAAGTAAGTAAGTAAGTAAGTAAGTAAGTAAGTAAGTAAATACATCTTTGGTCTTACTACATCGGACAATAATCAAAACAAAACAGAAAACATTTTTTTCATTGCGATTTGGTTGGATTTTTATCTTCTTTTTTCACCAGTGTGTTGAATTTGCTCTTATTTAATCTAGTATGTTAAGAAGAGTCTTCCCATGATACTGTCTACATTTTTTTTTTCTAACTAGTATCAGCGTGTGTGTGTGTGTGTGTGTGTGTGTGTGTGTGTGTGTGTGTGTGTGTGTGTGTGTGTTCAAATGGGTAAACTTTGTTTAATATATGTTGGTCTTTGTGGAGTTAGAAAATAGTTAACCTTCTTTTATTGTTGCATTCATGTGACAATTATACAGTGTTATTTGTCCACATGAGCTTTCAGTCTTTAGCTTGCTTGATTGCTTGCTTGCTGGCTTGATTGATTGATTGCTTGCTTGCTTGCTTGATTGATTGATTGATTGATTGATTGATTGATTGCTTGCTTGATTGATTGCTTGATTGCTTGATTGCTTGATTGATTGAATTGATAAACTGCCTTAATTTTGGATCCGGTTTTTTTTAGCATAAATCTTTTTAAATAGTGTATGTGTCAAAAATAAAAATGCTACCTAGATGCAACACATTGACTATACATTATTCATGTCCGTGGGTGCGTGTGCGTATATTTGTGTGTCGAGTTATTACATTTGTATATTGCAGTTATTGATATGATGATTAAGTTATTTTTGTCTTATAATCTTGTGCAAACACTTTCATAATGTGAGACCTGAAATTGATTATGCTGTAATTCGGAATGATATGATTGTTAAAAACTGTCAAACTGCTTAAGTGTGCTTTTCTAAATGAGGTGTGCGTGCTTGCGTGCGTGCGTGCGTGCGTGTGTGTTTGTATGTGTGTGTGTGTATTTGTGAGTGTGTGTGTGTGTGTGTGTGTGTGTGTGTGTGTGTCTGTGTTTGTGTGTGTCTGTGTGTGTGTGTATGTGTGTGTGTGTGTGTGTGCACGCGAGATACAGACACCTTATGCGTTAGTCAGGTGATTTAGGCAACTGTCTACAAGCTCACAGTATGAAAAGATTGCACTAAGTGCATGGTTTCATTTGGAAAGATGTTAGACTCTCCACGGAGTTAATACAGCAAAAAACATGCTGAAAACTAGACACAAAAAACCCTGAAGTCGGAATGGAGCTACTTTCATGGTTGGTAAAAAAAAAAAAAAAAAATTGGTCACATATGCAAAATCTTAACATGGAAGATCTTTGGAGCTTTAGCTGAGGATCGAAAAAAATAAAACGAAAATAAACGTTATCAGTTAACTATAGTAATAACGTTAGTTCTGGTAAAAAAAAAATAACACACACACACACACACACACACACACACACACACACACACACCACACACACACACACACACACACACACCACACACACACACACACAAACACACGACCAAAACCCAACTATCATTGATGTACGAAGAGAAACAAAGCCTGCAGTAAGATGTTGTTATATCTTAAAACTTTATATTGAAAACTGCTTCCATCATTGATACACTCTAAACAGAACCTGCGCACCACACTCCTTAAAAAGCACTACATTCTCTAAAACTCAAAGTATGGCTGCCTATATCGTGAGGTGCTTGAAAACAGTCTTACACGCAAACCTCTCATTCGGTCTTTAATGGCCTACTGTCTCGCAAGGACCCTCAGGCATGCAGCATAGTCTGGTTGACCCTCAGAGTGTCAAGCTGGGGATGCTCAACAACAACTACAACAGCAGCAACAATAAAAACAACAACAAAAACAACACACGATATCCAGGATTCGGTGGTTCCTTGTGGAACAGATAATGTCAATCATAAGGTTTTTTTTCTAACAGGAAACACATTTTTCAAGTCGGATTGATTAAAAAAAAATTAGTGATGTAATAAACAAACAAACTAGGTTTGAACTAATTGAAAACTGAACTAAAAATTTCATGCGCAAGCAGCAACGCTTGGGGACGCATATGCACAAGCACACGAATGCAGGAACGCAGACACTCGCGCACCTACGCACGCAAACACAAGGCACTTGCCCACCACGCATACGTGTGTGCGCGCGCGCGTGCACACACACACACACACACACACACACACACACACACACACACACCACACACACACACACAGGCATACACACACATCACACAAACACAAATGCACACACGCACACACACACACACACACACACACAAGCACACACACACCACTGTGTATTTTTACATCCAAGATCGCAATCATGCACGCACGCACATACGCACACACATACAGACGACCACACGCGCATAGGAACAGCAATAATCCTACACGCATGTCAAGTTTCTAATCTTGTCCTATTGGTTTTTTTGGTTTGGAACAATTTAAAAAAAAACGTCTCGAAAATAAAACCGCTTATTGCATTACGCCCACGCATGAATGTTCACGCTCACACACACACAAACACACACACACACAACACAACACACACACACCACACACACACACACACACACACACACACACACACACACACACACACACACACACACACACACAGCGAGAAATGGAGCGCTAGAAAGAGAGACACACAA
>CM060319.1:36669346-36679346 GCA_030674155.1 Stramonita haemastoma | reverse complement strand
TTTGGGGGGGGGTTGCCCCCAACCCTTTCCCCCCCCGGAAAAACCCCCCTTTTTAAGGGGGGAAAAAAAGGGGGGGAAAAATTTTCCATAATTTCCAAATTTTTTAAAAAAAGGGGGAAACCCTTTTTTCCTTTTGGTTTTTAAAAAAAATTTTTTTTAAAAAGGGGGTTTTTTGGGGGGGTTTTTTTTTTTTCCCCTTTACTTTTGTTTTTTTTTTTTTTTGGGGTTTTTACTTTTTCTTTTTTTTTGGGGGGGGGGGTTTTTTTTAAAAAGGGGGTTTGGGAAATTTGGGGGGGTTTTTTTTTTGGGGGGGTTTTTGGGGGGGGGTTTTTTTAAGGGGGTTTTTTAAAGGGGGGTTTTTTTCCCCCTTTTTCCCCTTTTTTTGGGGCCGGGTTTTTTCCCCCCCCCGGGGGGGGGGGGTTTTTTTTTTTCCCCCCCCCCCGGGGGCCCAAAATTTTTTTAAAAAAAAAAAATTTTTTTAAAAAAAATTTTTAAAAAAAAGGGAAATTAGGGGTTTTTAATTTTTTTTTTTTCCAAAAAAAAAAGGCGGGGGGGAAAAGGGGAAAAAAGGGGGGGGGAAAAAGAAAAAAAAAAAAAAAAAAACCCCCAAAAAAAAAAAATTTTCAAAAAAAAAACCCCAAAAATTAAAAAAGGGGAAAAAAAAAAAGGGGTTTAAAAAAAAAAAGAAAAAAGGAAATTTGGGGGGGGGGGGGGGGGAAAAAAAAAAACCCCGGGGGGAAAAAAAAAGGGGGGGGAAAAAAAAAAGGGGGAAAAAACCCTTTTAAAAAAAAATTTTTTTAAAAAAAAACCCTTGAAAAAAAGATTAGAGGAGGGGAGAGTACGTGGATGAGAGACGAAGGAAAAGAGAGAGTTGAGTGAGGAGGAGAGGATGAGAGAGCGAGAGAGAGAGAGAGAGGGGGGGCTAGACTGCAGGGAGAGAGGGAGGACAGACATTACAGACAGTTAGAGGGGGACGACTGACAGACAAACAGACGACAGCTAGAGAAAGAGAGGAAAGAGAGAGAAAGAGATAGAGAAGGAGATAAAGACAGACAGACATAGAGAGAAGAGGAGTAAGGAGGAGGAGAGGGCTGGGGCAAGAGAGAGAGGATGAGACAGACAGACAGACAGATGGAGAGAAAAGAAAAGACAGAAAGTAAGAGAGAGAGGAAGAGTTATGAAGCCAGTAGAGTCATAAGGTTGTAGGAATAAGCTCTTTAGACAGCAAAACAGACACGGCTGGGGATCTTAGAGCCATCTTGAGTGATAAATGTGACCTGCAACAAATCTCCCGCAATAACATAATGATAGCATCTGCAGTCCCTTGAACAAGATGGCCGACTTCAATTCAATTTTACGTCTGTTCAACTCTCAGTGATATTAGAGGATGGCCGACTGTGGGCCCCCCCCGGGACGCTTTGGTCGACAATGTGCTCCGGCTGATTTGTATGTGTCAAGGCATGTCCAGTCTGTGATGTTCACTCGTCAAGTTTTTCATCTGTCTGCCCCTGCATCTTTCTCCCTCAATGTTTTTTGCAGGATAGTCTTTGCAAGAGACGTGTTGTGTCACGTTTAAGACGTGTGTCAGGACCAAACCCGCCTGCTTCTCATGAATGAATGAATATTATTATTCGTTCGTTCGTTCGTTCATTCATTCATTCATTCATTCATTCATTCATTCATTCATTACTAACAACCAGAAGGGTTTTGTTCTTGTGGCAGCTTTCATGACTACATCTCCTGCCACCTGAGTAATTGGTTTCTTGTGGGGCCTGCCAGGAAATGTGTTACGAAGCCTTCTTTAAGGTTTCATTTGGAGGCTGAAAACTAAAACATAGAACATTTTTATTGTAAGAATTATTCTGTTCTGCATTATGTAATAGCTGGATTTTTTTTTTTTACAAATGTTAGAAAAAAGTAGTTTTGTTTATTTAAGAAATCGGTAACTGAAAGCACGATTACAGAAGTATACTTGGTGTTGGGTTTTTTTTGTTTTTTTTTACAATATTCTAGCTCAAATTAAGTATAAGTTAAAGATTTTTTTTCTTTTTTGAACGTTTTAAATATGAAGAGACAATAACAATGTAAAAAAAGTTGAATAAAGATTTTTCAAATTGACCTGATTAAAAAGAAAAGTCCCACGCAAAAGGTATGTGCATATATATATATATATATATTATATATATATATATATATATATTTATATATTATATATATAATTATATTTATTATATTATATATATGTGTGTGTGTGTGTATATATATATATTATATATATATGTGTGTGTATATATATATTTATATATTATATATATATATATATATTATATTATATATATTTTTTATGTTATTATATATGTGACGGGGCCCGGTAATTAGATTACTTCCCTTGCGATCGGAACTGCTAATCGCAGCGTCGTGGGTGTAACGTTTGGATCCACACCTGTGAATTGTGCGACGTTCTGTATCGTTGGGGGGTGGTCGAAAACCGTCCTCTGCATGCACTTTGCCCGTAGCGGTAAAATGTAGTATTTATGCAGCACTCTCTTTAGAGGCCACATTCCCACTGTCTGACCGTTACTGTCGTCGTTGAGAAGTTGTACAGAGTCGCGGCAGATCAAATATCTGCACTCTGTTACATTATATATCCTTAGGAGTGCCAAAAATGTTTCTACCCAGTAAAAAGTAAGATTTGCAAAAAAGAAATGCCGCCAAACCCAGCCACTCCAGTCACTCGTCTGACACAAAACTGCAGGTGTAGGGATGGTTGTCCTGATGGGACCATAAGTCAGTAGTTCTTTGATCCACGCGCATTCAGTGCACATAGAAGAATCCACAGCAACTGGTTGATGTTGTTCCGATTGCATTTATTTCCATGCGGAGCTTTCCAATCAATAGAGACTGAACCACTGCAACAACAGAGCTGCTCTTTATACAGTCCTTCTGGTTTTATCAAGTGCAAGTACTCATCTACCTTGTGGTCTGGCTGAACGTTGGGACACTAGTAGAGATTTTTGAAACCAGCTTCCTCCAGTCCTTGCGGTTATATTCAAGTCTTCAGGCAGGCATCCACAATATAAAGGAAAGATCAAACTGAAAGACACTTTGCTGTGTTGTAGCAGAGCTCTTCTCACAACCAATATGAATTTAATGCACAGAAATCTGCCGAGAGAATAAAGGCTATCATTTTAGGCAAACTTCCGCACTACACAATCATGTACCGAGTATAGTTTAAGATTTCCATACTTTATACTATTATAATCATCAGACTTTCCGAGTAAGAGCTAACCCATATGACACACACACAGTAAAGAAAAACAATAAAACAAGGCCAAAAGCCCCAAAGAGAGAAAAAAAACTATCCTAACTGTGATATGAGACCGGAGTGTCTAGCAAGGAACACCATTTCCATGGTAATGACTGGGGCCAAAGCCCATGGCAGTTTCTCTACCCATACCAATACGGAGATTCTTTTCTCTGGGTTTGACACCCACGCTTTTTGTATCCCTTGTGTAGGCTTATGCCACACATACACACTGACCCACAGATCACTCGCACTCTTATGCATTGGTGTGGGAATGCCAAGACACAAAATTAATAGGCCTTGGCATGGGCAGACATTTACACGCAGGCGGTGCTTCATTGGGATAGTTAACTTCAAGAGACACACACACACACACACACACACACACACACACGCACGCATGCACGCACCGCACGCACACACCACACACACACCACACACACACACACACACACACACACGCATAAGTGTGCATGTACAGATCTGGTCGGTGACTTAGAATATCATCTCTCTCTCTCTCTCTCTCTCCTCTCTCTCTCTCTCTCTCTCTCTCTCTCTCTCTCTCTCTCTCTCTCTTCTCTGTCTGTCTGTCTCTCTCTCTGTCTGTCTGTCTCTCTCTCTCTGTCTCTCTCTCTCTCTGTCTCTGTCTCTGTCTCTCTCTCTCTCTCTCTCTCTCTCTCTCTCTCTCTCTCTCTCTCTCTCTCTCTCTCTCTCTCTCTCTCTCTCTCTCTCTCTTGGGGAGACGGATAGTCTAGTGGTCAGAACATTGCGCTGGCAATTTGACGACCTGGATTCGAGTCCGATTGAGGAGATTTTTCTCCTGGAGTTAATATCAGTGCTGACTCCACTCTCCCCAAAAGTCCTTCGGATGAGACTATAAACCGAGGCCCCGTGTGCGAACGCACGCAGAACATCTTGCGCACATGTTAAATCCTGTTCCACTTTTCGTAATAGTAGCCCATCGTGTGCCGGTGGTAACAGATAACATTTACAAAAACTGCATACACACGGGGACTGGATGTAAAAAAGCACAAGAGTGCTTATTCCATTATCCTCGATAGAAAAGAATCAAAAGAATAAATCTCTCCCCCTTCCTTTTGTCTGTCTGTCTGTCTTTCTGTCTGTCTCTTTTTCTCGCGCTTTTAAATTAGAATAAAAAGACAACACATAGAAATATAAAACCCAAAGTGAGAAATATACAGACATTATATCACAGGAAATAAAGACAAAAAGAAACAAAAAGAAAACGAGCAAAAGAAACACACTAGATGCACAACAAAAAGAAGTCAGACAAGCAAGCAAACACAAGGAGTATAAAAGCTTTGGACAGCATTGAATGAAGAGACAGACGCCTGGGGGGACAGACGAAGGAAGGAAAGAAGAAAGGAAGGAAGGAAGGAAGAAAGAAAGAAAGGGAGGGAGGGAGGAAGGAAGAAGAAATGAAGGAAGGAAGGAAGGAAGGAAGGGAGAAAGGAAGGAAGGAAGGAAGGAAGGAAGGAAGAGGAAGGAAGGAAGGAAGGAAGGAAGGATGCTAGAATTGGCCTGTCTTTTAAAGAAGGATCAGACCAAGGCATCTGCGCAGTGCAAAGAAGACATCTCTTAAAGACGCGAAAAAGAAGACCCTGGCCATTATTATTCCAGAAAGACTTCTTGATCCGAGGGTGGATACAATCAGCTCTGGTGCAATATTTCAAAGATGTACCCCTACAAAAGTGACTACAGGTCACTATTTTGAGCCCTGTTTTTATCTATTAATGCATTTCTTTTCTATTAAAGATTTTTTTATCATATGTGAATCTGGTAAACAGTACTGAATTTTAAAGTTGGAACCAAAGCGTATTAGGTATATTATGTTTCCTTTAAAACCACAATGTACTGTATGTATGCGTGTGTGCGTGTGTCGGTGTCAAAGTCAAAATTTTATTTATCTCTAGATAGTGCATTGTTCTTCATTCTTTTCTGTGTATAATGCATTAATTATTTCGTGAATAATTTCACTGGGAAAAATTGGGATTGATTTATAGTGATAAAATCTAAAACAAAATAGTCCACAAATTTGTAGATCTGTTTTCCATACCAAACACTTTCTAATGCAACAAAAGAAACACTTTGCTATATTTTTTTTTCTAAATCAGCGTTTGTGAAAAAGATCTAGCTTACTGTTTGGTGTCTTACTATATCTGTGTCATGGGATTCTTTCACGCGGCCCATGTACTAAAATCTCATGCTAAACGTTCCAAACATACATGTTCCTGCAGTCCAGTTGTTAGTAGATGCATTTAGGCAGTATCATAGTTAAATCACAAACCCCATCCAAACCCTTATTTTCCCGTCCATCCACTGGATTCATAGTGGTGGTCAGAGAAATAGTCAGATGGTATGATCAGTAGAGATTTCGTGACAAAAGTGCGTTTGAAAGAGTGAAAGGTATCTACATGTAACAATCAAACTGTGCTTTTAAAAGTCTCCATCATAAAGTTTTCCTTAAATATCGAAGCAGAAACCGCAAAGAAGAATTATAGAGGCTAGTAACATATTACCGCAGTGCTCATGGAAATATGAAATTTGATTAGGGAGCATCTCACATCTTTATGACAAAAATGTGCAAAAATATCATAAATGGATCAAATTTGTATACTTTTTTTATTATTCAGGTCATCAGGAAAAAAAAACCAAGCAGGAAATAAACAGAAACAATGAGATTTAAGTGAAAAGTAAAAGAAAAGGTGAAACACCTAGAAGTAAAGGGAAAAAAAACCCGCTATCAATGATAATAAATATGAGGCCTGTGTGGCTTCAATCAGCCATCCACATGGTAATGAGGCCTGGATTCTAGCCATCCTCGAACCCATTCCAATGAGGGATGCTTCCTGGTTTTGACACCCACTCTCTTCTGCCCAGTAAGCGAGCTAATACTATGCATATGCATTGATGCACAGATGCTGCATGCACAGCCGTGTGTCTAATGTGAATGGAGAACCACACAGGCACTGAAGGATGCAGGCATGCAGATTGCGCGTATGCATTTTATCAAGATGTACATCTTGACAGGAAGTCTGTCTGTGTTTGTCTGTCTGTCTGTCTCTCTGTCTCTCTCTGTCTCTCTGTAATTCTGTCTCTGTCTCTGTCTCTGTCTCTCTGTCTCTGTCTCTCTGTCTCTCTGTCTCTCTGTCTCTCTGTATGTATGTTTGTATGTATGTTTGTATGTATGTATGTATGTATGCATGTATGTATGTATGTATGTATGTATGTATGTATGTATGTATGTATGTATGTATGTATGTAGGTATGTAGGTATGTAGGTAGGTAGGTATGTATGCATGCATGCATGTATGTCTCTGTCTGTCTATCTGTCTCTCTGTCTGTCTCTGTCTCTGTCTGTCTCTCTGTCTCTGTCTCTCTCTGTCTCTCTCTGTCTCTATCTCTCTCTGGACTGGCATCATTAGAGACCGTGAGCGATATGATGGTTATAGAAACTTTAAAACTATTTTTGAAAAAGAAAAATATTTCACTGAAATGGATACATATTGTTTTCGAGTTGCAGTTACGCAAGTTCGATTCAATGTTCTACCATTGAACAATAATACACAGCGGTATAATAGTTTAAACGATGTTAAGCAATGCCCTGTTTGTAAAGATCAAATAGAAAATGAAGAACACTTTATACTGAATTGCCCTATCTATGAAGAGTTGAGAAATAAGTTTCTTAAAGTTTCCAAAAGACTTCCTTTCTATGTACTACTCAAAGCCACTGTACCTACTGATAGATACAACTTATCACGTTTTATCTTTCATGCAGCCAATAGAAGAAATAGGATAACTTTCTAGAAATTGATATTTGTATTGATGAATAATACATCTCAAACAGTGTCGTTTATGATACGTGTGAACTGTTCCGTGTTTAACGGTTAAAATATGGCTTATATAACTTTCTTGCTTTATAATTACTCATACATTATTTCATATACATACACGTTGATAGTAAAATGTTTATAACACCTTTGTCATATGCACACACTCTATGCCCACCGCTTTTTTGCATTGTGGCCTAAGGCCGATGTACATTAAACAATTTCAGTGTTCAGTGTTTTCTGTCTCTCTGTCTCTCTGTCTCTGTCTGTCTGTCTGTCTGTCTGTCTGTCTGTCTGTCTGTCTGTCTGTCTGTCTGTCTGTCTGTCTGTCTGTCTGTCTGTCTGTCTGTCTGTCTTCTCTCTCTCTCTCTCTCTCTCTCTCTCTCTCTCTCTCTCTCTCTCTCCTCTCTCTCTCTCTCTCTCTCTCTCTCTCTCTCTCTCTCTCTCTCGATAAACCGGAAATAGAAGACACAACAAAGAAGTGAGGAACAACAGACCACAACAAAAACGACCCCAAAATTCAAGTCATACCCGATAAACAAAAAACAACAACTGAACACTGTAAGATGAAAGGAGGGAGAAAAACACCAAAAGAACATAAGAGGCCATGATTAAGATTAAATTTTCTTGCACTGATTTTCTTCTCTTTATATTTGTGCTCTTTCTCGGATATTAGTTATAGTTTAGTTATAGTCTGTCCCGAGCCTAAGGCTCATCAGGCCGGTGCTTATCCCGGTTTCTGTGGCGTTAAGCGACTGAGAGTCATAGACTCCCCCCTGGATAGGACGCCAGTCTATCGCAGGATTAACCCCCAACACAAGGTTGGTACCCCTTTTACACCTGGGTGGGGTGAGAAAATAGCCGTCAAGTGCCTTTTCCAAGGGCACAACGCCATAGCCGAAAGCTGGGATCGAACCCGCAACCTTTAGATTACGAGTCCAACGCCCTAACCACTAGACTACAGCGGCGGCTTCTCGGATATTAAGTTTGAGGTAAAATATCGATTGCTGTGTTTATTGAAATGAAATAATCAGAATGATGCATACATGTATAAGTTACAGGGTTTTATTTTTATAGGCATATTTAATCTTGTAGTCATTATCGTCAGAAATAGAAATATAAAACTGAGAAGAATCATGATAGCTCTCTCTGTCTCTGTGTCTCTGTCTCTGTCTCTGTCCCTGTCTCTTTCTCCCTATATATATAATATATATATATACGTGTGTGTGTGTTTGTGTGTGTGTGTGTGTGTGTGTGTGTGTGTGTGTGTGTGTGTGTGTGTGTGTGTGTGTGTGTGTGTGTGTGTATGTGTCGTATCATGAGTAAACAGGGAAACGTAAATAAAATAATACAGCAACTAAAATTTACAGAGCTAGCAAACAAAAGGAACAAAATAAAGGAAAACCAGACAATCAAGCAAACAAGAGCAAAATAAAAAGAATGAACAAATAAAAAGATCAAGCAAATGAAAGCAAATCACACAAATGAAAGGAATAAACAAACAAACAAAAGCATCAAACACAATTATTGCGAAAGAAGCACAAGAAAAAAAAGACTAAGCAACAAAAAGTATCCCACAATTAAAAGAAGCATGCGAACAAATGATTGAACAAACAAAACGATCAAACAACTAAAAAAGATCACACACTCAAAAGAGACAAACAAACAAAAGGATCAGACAAACAAACAAAAGGATCAGACGAACAAACAAACAAAAGGATCAAACAAAACAAATGAAAAAGAGCAAACAAACAAAGAAAATGATCAATCTAAAGGATTAAACTAGAGGATCAAATAAGAAAACGAACGGATAAAGCAAATAAACAAAAGGAGCAAACAAACAAACAAACAAAAGGATTAAACTAAAAGATCAAACTAAAGGATCAAACAAGAAGACAAAAGGATAACAAAACAAAAGAAACAAAGGGATCAAACAAACAAACAAAAGGAGCAAATAAACAAGCAAAAGGAACAAACAGATGTACTTAATGATCAACCAAAAAGACAAAAGGAACAAACAATAGCATCAAACAAAAAAAACAAAAAGATCAACAAAAAAACCCAAAAGGAACAAACAAGTAAATAAAAGGAGCAAACAAATGAAAAATAAATAAATAAATAAACAAGACGAGGAAACAAACAAAAAAGAACAGATAAACCAAAACCAAAAGAGGGAGGGGGAGGAGAAAGAAAAAGTCAGAAAAGATAAGAGAAGCATTAACGGTGTCTGAAGGGAGAGATAGAAAAGTATCTGGACGGGTGGAAGAAGAGAAAGAAGAAAGCAAGAACTCTCTTGTTATGGAAGGATGGAGCAAATCATCTTGATCACATGGCCTCTTGTCAAGTAAGGTTCCATTGCATTATATATAATATACTCTGGCCACATAGCCCTCGAGATCTGAAGAGGGTATAGACTCAGATCCGGTAGTAATATACCAAAATATTTCTTCACCTTCAAAATGATTTTGATTTATACTTTTATGTTTTGGCGCATTCGTGTTTCGTTTGTGTGTATAGTTCATAGTGAAAGCTTGCAAAAACACAAAACTATCGGATTTAGATTAAGCTGGGTTTTTTTTTTTTTGGGGGGAGTTATCATAAAGTGGTGTGTGTGTTTGTGTGTGTTGTTTGTGTGTGTGTTTGTGTGTGTGTGTGTTTGTGTGTGTTTGGGGGGGGGGGGGGGGGCATGCGCGCGCGCATGCACGCGTGCATGATTATATTTATGCATGAAAAAGACTGCATAATGGAACTTAGAGATGAGATTCTGTCAATCATCAATTTCACACACACACACACACACACACACACACACACACACACACACACACACACACACACACACACA
>CM060319.1:36651846-36664346 GCA_030674155.1 Stramonita haemastoma | reverse complement strand
ATCATATCTATAGGGCAAACGCTAATGATGCAGCCATCTTTTTCTTTGTTCTCCAGGTATTTGTTTCAAAACTTATATTGACAGTGAAGTGGGAACGATGTCAGATCGTTTTCTCGTCTGTCTCTGTGTTGTTCCTTTCTGTCTTGAAAGAAGATTTTTTGCGCAATTGCTCATTTGAATTTCTAATATGAAAAGATGCGAGGGAGTATTTATGTAGAGTTGAAGAATTATGAAGAGCGTTATTCTAACTGGTGATAGTGTTTATAAAACTCTTGGAAAATAAAAGATGTTTAGAAAACACTGTTAACCGTCTGCTAAATAAAATTTTCCAAGAATGACAGATTTTGTTATAGCAAGTCGACAAAATTGCTCAAAAAACAAAATAACAAAAAGCATACGTTTTGTAATGCACTTACATGGCACGTATTTAGTTAATAAAGCAGTTTAGATATGCTTGTAAGCCACAACTATGTAACAGAAAAATTGACATTGACAATTTCAGAAATTGTTGCCTGCTGCTCTCATCTGTAAAGTTAATTGGCACCGAATCCAGTGTACCATTTTTAGGTAGAGGTGAACTGCACACCCCTGTGTAAGAAATTCCCCGCTTGCTTACACTTGTTTGCTCTTTATCTGTATGGGTAGGCTAAAGACATCACCATCATCCTATCGTCATCGTCGTTGTCATTTTTGTCATCATTATCATCCTTTTTTTTGCTTTATCATCAGTTTGATGATAAATATGATGACGATTAGATAAGAATGAGGGATGGGACATTGTTTTGGAAAGAGCGCCAGTCAAAGATTGGTATGGCATGGCATGTTCTCCAAAACCATCGTCAATCCTGGTGTATTCATTCTCCCCCCCTTGCCCCTCTCCCTCATTCCTTTCTCTCCTCCCTAGCTATTTTTTTTCCATCTCAGGTCCTTTTCCCACCTTTACCTGTCCTCTGTCACCCCTCCCTTTTATCATCTATTGCGTCAGCGTGTCTTTTATTGCAATACACAGACAGTTCTAAAATCCACTTTTTAAGTGTTCCAGTCAATCATAGCCATTGGGGAAGCAATGCTTTCAATGCGTCTTTCTCTTTCTATTATGAAATCGGAATAATATCTGAGAGGTATCCTGAACTCAGATTGGATTTTTCGTGTTTTTGGTTCATTCCTATCTTTCTGGAGGCAGACAGCATTATTTTGCAAACGATCATTGGAAATTTATATATGAAAAAGACGCAGGGAGATTTTCAATAGAGTATCGATGAAATCATCGTATTAAAAAGTCTGCTTTCTCAACTGACTATAGTACTTATAAGTTATCTTGAAGAGAAGAATTTAAAACAAACAGTGGTAAACATCTGGCATTTTGTTTTCATGAATGATCTGTTCTTTCATAGTAAGAATATCAAGCTGATTTTCACATTGTCAAAAACATTCTCTTTTGTGATCTCTATCCACTTGCACAAATTAAATAATAATAATAATAATATAATAATAATAATAATAATAATAATAATAATAATAATAATAATAATAAGTATATAATAATAATATAATAATAATAATAGAGAGATAGAGAGACAAGACAGATGCTGACACAGAGAGAGAGAGAGAGAGAGTGAGTGAGTGAGTGATGAGTGAGTGATGAGTGAGTGAGTGAGTGAGTGAGTGAGTGAGTGAGTGAGAGAGAGAGAGGGGGAGAGAGGACAGAGAGACAGAGATGGAGAGAGAGAGACAGAGAGACAGAGAGAGACACACACAGAGACAGAGAGAGACAGAGACAGAGACGAGACAGAAGCAGAGAGACAGAGACAGAGACAGAGACAGACAGAGAGAGAGAGAGAGAGAGAGAGAGAGACGGAGAAGAGAGAGAGATGAGAGTAGAGAGGAGAGAAGAGAAGAGAGAGCAGAGGAGAGAGTAGAGAAGATAGGAGGAAGGAAACACAGACATCTTTAGCGGAAAATCGACACTAGCATCTTCTAATGACACCTCTCAAAGCACTATTGCTTTCACTCTTCAACTTCCCTTTCCTCTGTCTCTTTCCCACCTCCTCACCTCCAACCTTTTCTCCTTTCCACGGCCCCTTCTCACTTCCACCCCCCCCCCCCCCCCCACCTAGTTATGGTTTTTGCTTGAGCATAACTTTTATCGCAACATACAGGCGGTTCTGCAATTCCTTTTATTTTTAGTTGCCCAGTCAGTCCTACCATGAGGGAATGCTAATAATGCACCTTCCTTTCTCGATTTATTTTCCAAAGATAATTTTCCGAATTCCTTTTGACAGTGAGGTGAGGGAGATTCCAAATTAGTTTGCTTTTGTTGCTGGGTTATTCTTTGCCTTGTGGTTTGTTTGGAAGGAAATATCATTTTCTGCAATTGCTCTTCTGAATTTTAAATGCGGAATCTTGGGGGCAGAGTTGCTATGCAGAGTTAATGAAATCATGTTTCGAAATCGATTCTTCCTCCATCTCTCTATCTAATAATGTATATGTTACTTAGAAAAGATGCATTCTAATCAGACATTGATACAAGTCTGTCAAATGCACTTTTCTCTGAATGCTAATGTGCCCTTATAGGAAGAGGAACAGCTTGTAAACTTATGAAACACATTTTCATCGTTTATTTCACATCTATTTATTCATAAGTATATGGGAGGATAGTTTGAATATCACTGCAAACCGCTATTATGCTACTAAAATGTTTATTTTTTAAAGTTTTGGAGGGTCTGTTCTAAAGAATTTTCTTATTGTTGTATAACACTTTAATCATTTTAATGATATATTAGTTTATGGTAAGTTGTAACACCCTAGATGTAAAAGTAAATGTCATGAATATGTTTACTTAACACTTTGTGTTGGCTAATCATCATCATCACCGTCCTCATCATAACACTACTACTACTACTACTACTACTACTACTACTACTACTACTACTACTACTACTACTACTACTACTACTACTACTACTACTACTACTACTACTACTACTTCAAATAATAACAATAACATTAACAACAATAATGATGATGATGATGATGATGATGATGATGATGATGATGATGATGATGATGATGATGATGATGATGATGATGATGATGATGATGATGATGATGATGATGATAGTCTGATAATGGTAGTGATGGCGATGATAACGAGGAGAAGGAAAAGGAAGAAGAAAAAATAGTGGAAGAGCTGGCAGTCAGCAACAGAACCATGCATCACTTGCTGAAGATGACAGGTCCTCTTCTTGCTTGATGCTGAGGTATTTTCGCCATTCTTGTCGCTCCATTAGTGTACAGATAAATCTTCTGTACTTGTTCGGCAAAATCTATAGTATTATCTTTCTTCCTCATTAGACAATGTACTCATCAGAGCTGCTTCTCTCGTTAGAGCAAAAGGAATGAATGAACACCGTCCCTTTGTAGATACTTTTGTGTCGGCAAGGCGTTTATAGATACAGAAGAAAACATGCATTCTTCTGCACGATGTCAAGTGGAGACAAGCTCTGAGAAACAATCCTGTACATAATCATCGTATGAAAATCTCCGAATTTGTCTTTCTTTTCGCTCTTATTTTGTTGTTGTTGTTGTTTATGCTGTTGTTGCAGTTTTTGTTGATTTTTAGGGTAGGGGGTAAACATTTGCAGTCATCTGCTCAAAAGTGAAGCAGACACATCAATTTTATCGGGAGTCATACATCATTAGTCAGATAATCAACCTGCTTCTTCACTGCTCTACACTATGAAAACGAGCCATTTTAAGCCAGTATACAAAGAAGCTACGTTTAGACGTAAAATTTGAAGAAGTCGTGATAGCAGTAGCAGTAGTTGTAGTAGTTGTAGCAGTAGCTGGGGTAATCAGCATACTGTAGTAGTACTAGTATTAGTAGCAGCAGTAGCAGTAGCAATCCAATCAAATTCAACCTCGTTGTTTATAGTCCCGCCAACCACACAGAACGTATCAGAGCTGTTACGTTACCGCGTAAAACTTTAATTGGAACCATACAACTTTATACATATTATAAAGGGTACAAAATCAACTCTAGCAGTAGCAGCAGCAGCAACAACAACAAGCGCAGCATCAGCTGTAGTAGTAGTAGCAGTAGCAGCAGCAGCAGCAGAAGCAGCAACAGCAGCAGCAGCAGCAGCAGCAGCAGTAGTAGTAGTAGTAGTAGTAGTAGTAGTAGTAGTAGTAGTAGTAGTAGTAGTAGTAGTAGTAGTAGTAGTAGTAGTAGCAGCAGCAGTAGCAGCAGCAGCAGCAGCAGCAGTAGCAGCAGCGGTAGCGGTAGCGGTTGCAGTAGTAGTAGTAGTAGTAGTAGTAGTAGTAGTAGTAGTAGTAGTAGTAGTAGTAGTAGCAGCAGCAGCAGCAGCAGCAGCAGCAGCAGCAGCAGCAGCAGAGTAGTAGTAGTAGTAGTAGTAGTAGTAGTAGTAGTAGTAGTAGTAGTAGTAGTATAGTAGTAGTAGTAGTAGTAGTAGTAGTAGTAGTAGTAGCAGCAGCAGCAGCAGCAGCAGCAGCAGCAGCAGCAGCAGCAGTAGTAGTAGTAGTAGTAGTAGTAGTAGTAGTAGTAGTAGTAGTAGTAGTAGTAGTAGTAGTAGTAGTAGTAGTAGTAGTAGTAGTTGATGGTCAAGAAGGGCATTCGAACTTGCCAAAAGCTCTACTGCTGCTTTCATTCTTCACCCTACTCTCTCTCTCCTTCCATCGCTTTTCCACATACAGCACTTGCCCCATTGCATGTGCCCTTCCCTCATTGAGTCATCGTGCATTGCCTGAGCCTGTCTTATATGGCAATATACAGGCCATTGTGAAAGCCAGGAGGTTTTCTTTCCTGCTGCCCAGTCAATCCTAGCCCTGGGAGAATGCTAATGAAGTGGGCAGCCTCCTCTTTCTGTTTGTTCTCCAGGGATGATTTTTCCCAAATTTATTTTGACAGCGAGGTGGGAACCATGTCAGATCTATTTTTCTTCAGCTTTTTTATACTTTGCTTTGTTTATTCTTCTCTCATCTTGAAAGCAAATAGCATTATTTTGCAAATTCTCATCTGAATTTCAAATGTGGAATGATGTGAGGAGATGCATTGGGTCATAAAATTATGTTAAAAATCGGGGTTTTTTCTTCTATCAGGCGTAGTGTTCAATATGTTGCTTAGGAATGATGCTTTTTCATGAAGCGAATACGATTCTACTTTATGTACTTTATACAAATGATATGTGTCCGCACAACAATATCCACAGGTTACTCACTCACTCACTGAGTCCCATGTCCCAAAGGACGTAGGGGGGACATGAGAGAAGACGCAACGGAGATCTTTTTCCATGCTTCACGATCCTGTGTGGCTAGTAGGAGGTGTTGCAGGGGTTGAGCGGTCCAGTCTTTGATGTTGTCAACCCATGATTTCTTTTGGCGGCCTCTTCTTCTCTTGCCCTCGACTGTTCCTTGCAGGATGGTTTTTGCTAGGGTGTTGTGTCTTGTGGTGTGACCAAACCACATCAGCTTTCTCCTCTTTATGGTGGAGAGCAAAGGCTCTTGGGGGCCCACACGCTTTTTGATTTCTTCTTTCACATAGTTATTGGTCTTGTGTTCTTTGTATGATATTTTGAGGAGTCTTCTGTGGCACTTGTTCTCGAATGCTTGGATTCTCCTCTCTAGCTCTGCTGTCAGAGTCCATGATTCACAGCCATATAGGAGGATAGATATCACGAGGGATTTGTAAAGGTGGTATTTGGTGCAGAAGCTGATGTTGTTGCTTCTGATGATCCCTCCACAGGTTATAAGATGATGCAAAAAAGCATTTTCTTGCGCAACTCACTTCTCCTGGGACATTGTTATATTAAAATGTAGTTCAAACATGGATGTAAACCACAAGGACTCTGTTTAAAAAATCATCATCCCATCATCATCATCATCATCATCATCATCATCATCATCATCATCATCATCATCATCATATCATCATCATCATCATCATCATCATCATCACATCACCACCACCACCACCACCACCACCACTACCCTTCTCCTCCTCCTCCTCCTCCTCCTCCTCCTCCTCCTCCTCCTCCTCCTCCTCCTCCTCCTCCTCCTCCTCCTCCTCTCATCATCATCATCATCATCATCATCATCATCATCATTATCGTCGTAGTCGTCGTCATCATAGAAACTAATACTAAATAATTCAAATAAAAAAAGCAATGACCTGTCATCATCATCGTCATCATCATCATCAGCAGCAGCAGCAGCAGCAGCAGCAGCAGCAGCAGCAACAGCAGCAGTATAGACAGTAATACTAAATGATCAAAATACAAGAACAATGATCTATCAGCAGCAGCAGCAGCAGCAGCAGCAACAGCAGCAGCAGCAGCAGTAGAGATAGTAATACTAAATGTTCAAAATACAAGAACAATGATCTATCAGCAGCAGCAATAGCAGCATCACCACCACCACCAACACCATTATTATTATCATCATCATAGACAGTAATGCTACATGATTGTAGTAAAACTGATACTAACAATGGTCCGGTTTAGGTAGTGATGTTATAAGAAATGCGAAAAAAACAAGTTGGTCTATGAGCAAAAGCTTGATAATTGTACATCACTTGTTTTGGAAGAGGGTTTTCTTTCTTGTAGAATGATCAGAGTTTGGGGGTACTTTTCCTGCTCTCCTGTCATCATAGGAACTGTTTTCCCCTACACAGAGATAACTTTTAGACCTTCGTGTGGAACAATCTATAGTATTTGTCTTCCTCATTAGACAACATACTTTTAAGCTCTATTTCTTGTTGAACAAAAGGGAGGAAATAATACTTTCCTTCTTTCATATCTTAGTGTCTTCGAGATGTTAAAAGAGAAAAGAGAAAATCTTATTTCTTCTACATGGTGTGAAGTAAAGACTGGCGCCATATTTCGTAAATAATCCTATATAAATCATCACATAAGATCTGTGATTCTGGGTGGGATTTTTTTCAGGGAGGGGGTAGGGGTATGTATTTCTCGTCTTCTGCTAGACATGAAGCAGACACATCACGTCCCAGGAGTCAGACATTATTAGTCTGATGATCTACGTGCTACACTAATGACCTACAGCATGAGAAGTTGCTATTTAAAACCAATCTTTGAGCAAAAGTGCTTGTGTGATGAAGTGGTAAGTAGTAGTAGTAGTAGTAGTAGTAGTAGTAGTAGTAGTAGTAGTAGTAGTAGTAGTAGTAGTAGTAGTAGTAGTAGTAGTAGTAGTAGTAGTAGTAGTAGTAGTAGTAGTAGTAATTAACTACCAATGATAATGAGGAGGAGGGAAGGGGGAGGAGGAGGAGAGGAGAACAAACACGACCAAGAAGAACGAGTATACAATGATAAGTGACAACAACGATTATGATGATGATGACGACGACGATGATGATGATAGTGGTGGTGGTGGTAGTGGTGATGGTGATGACTCGTCGTTTCCCCATGTTTCCAGGCATCTTATCTGAAGCCACCTACCCCCCCCCCCCCCCCTCCTTCACACCAAAGCTTTACCTCCACCCTCCTTTTTTTTCCTGTTGACACATATTAACACCTATAGTGTTTTTCTCTTTAACCCGCTATATTCTCCTTTTTATTCAACGCTCACGTTTCCACCCTTTATGTTTTCCCTACATTCACTTGTCGATTTTTATTCTCCCTTTTATATTGTAGGAGCTTTTTTTTTTACATCGCAATAGAATACAGTTCTGGAATCTTGGAGTTTTTGTTTGCTGTTTTTTGTCCGCCCAGTCATCATGTGAAAATGGAATGCCAGTAAAGCAGCCTCCTCCATCAAACTGTCCTCTATGGATAATTTTCAAATACTTTATTGAGAAAAGCTGATGTCACAGTCATGTTTGTTCTTTTACTCAATGTTTATTCATTTTCATTTGTGGGAAATAGCATTCTTCTTGCACATGTTCAACTAAAGATTAATGAATATGAAGGGAGTTTTATGTACTGTTAATTTTTCTAGATCTGTAATGTTTTTTAAATGCATATTGGAAATGAATGCATTTCATAAATCATGGATGAAAATTTGCTGAAAAAATACCTTCACTTGACTGACACACTCTTCGAAGTCTTCTATCTTATTCTCTCGTTTGCTTTACACCACAAGATCTATCTGCGAAAATAAATGACATGTCCTTTCCAGCTCCTTTCGTGGGCTGTACAGCTTAGTTTTCAGGGTGATCTCCACAATCTTCCTCAGGTTGTTGTATAGCGCGCACCTCTGAGGGATGTGCTCACCAGTCTGGGTTTCTTTACCACAAGCACACATGGATGCGGGAGAAGGAACAAGTTTCAGCTGTGTTGGAATGTGATGGTTTATCCTCTTGTGCCCAGTACGTAGTCTTCGAATTAATTTGTGAGATTTGTTTTTCAGCCTCGAAAACGCCCTGGTCGTTACTTTTGTTAGTTAACTGGGAATGCAGTTTTCAGATATCTTCAAACCTTAACATTGAAACCAAAATGTCACATTGGGAGCTCAAAACTTAGTCCCATCTGGACAAACTGCGAATTGATTTTGACTGTTGACAAACTGTCTGTTTCGTAATAAACTGAAAACTGCTACATTTTGCCATTTACCATATTCGATCCTCTTTGTCTTTCGTTTGCTGGATATGAAGTGAATCACTGTTATCATCAATAATGATTTGAAGTGAATCACTGTTATCATCAATAATGATTTGATAATTGTGTGACACTTTTTTCAGAAAGAAACAGATGAGTCATGTTCTTCGGTGTGCATTGCACAGCATTACATAGAATGTGTACAAAGAACGTATTGTATTCAGTAGGTATCCTTTTGATTGTCAATTATGACACCTCTCTCTCTGTCTGCCTCCCTGTGTGTCTCTGTCTGTCTGTTTGTCTGTCTGTTTGTCTGCTGTCTGTTTATCTGTCTGTCTCTCCTCTCTATTGTTTGCTTCTTTCTATCCTTCCTAACAAGTTTAAAATTCTCTGAACATCATTTTGTTCCACAATAATCATCACAATATTTGTGGATAAAACAGGGGGGGGGGAGTTTAAAAACAAACCTTAACCTTAAACAACATTCGTCTCACTCCTCTCATATCTATAAGTACAAGAATGATACATTTTTAGAGACACAAACACGAAATCTCAAAGAAATCCCATAGTACAATCCAATGTATTTATCTTCCTCGTTAGAGCAACGCAATCAGTACGTTTCGGGTTTAAGAGTCAGAAGGGAAAAAAAAAGAAATTATATGATTTTTCTGACACTCATGTTTTATGGTGTTTTGACAGAAAGGGGACACCCTATTTACTTCATACTACGCTAAACAGCGGCAGGTGTGATTCTGCTTTTAAAAATAATCTAACGTAAAATGATCACAGGAGATCTGTCTGACAGGGTTTTTTGGCCCCTAAGAACAGTCAGCGGGTGAAAAAGGAGCAGACTGAGCAGGTCTGAGAAGTAAGACATCATTAGTGTGGTGATTAACCCACTTCTCCAATAACCTACAGGCTGGCAACAAGCCAGGTTCACACCTATGTGCAGTGTTCTTAGGGAACGCAGCAGCAGCAGCAGAAAAAGAAGTAAAAAAGAAATAGTAGTAGTAGTAGTTAGTAGTAGTAGAGTATGTAGTAGTAGTTAGTAGTAGTTAGTAGTATAGTAGTAGTAGTAGTAGTAGTAGTAGTAGTAGTGTAGTCGTAGTAGTAGTAGTAGTCGTAGTCGTAGTTAGTAGTAGTAGTAGTAGTAGTAGTAGTAGTAGTAGTAGTAGTAGTCAGAGCAGCAGCAGCAGGCAACAGAGCAGTGAACTTAGTAGATAGTAGTAGTAGTAGTATAGTAGTAGTAGTAGTAGTAGTAGTAGTAGTAAGTAGTAGTAGTAGTAGTAGTAGTAGTAGTAGTAGTAGTAGTAGTAGTAGTAGTAGTAGTAGTAGTAGTAGCAGCAGCAGCAATGGAACTAGTATGAGGAATTATAGTAGTAGTAGCAGTATTAGTAGAAAAAATATATATAACCATAGTAATCTGTATTACGTCCTAGTCTACACACTAGTGTATGTTATAATCATACAAGTTAACTACTGATCTATACCACCACACACAAGCAAGATCACAAAAGTGTGCACGCACACGCTAATGCTACTTTTATAAATGTAGATATGTGTGTACTTCACATAGGCAACTGCCCTCCTCCCCAGACACACACGCGTGTGTGCATGCGTGCATGCACACACACACGCACGCGCACACGCGAGCACACACTCACACACACACAGACACAGACACAGACACAGACACGACACAGACACAACACACACACACACACACACACACACACACACACACACATACACACACATACACACACATACACACACATACACACAGGCTAAGCAGTAATTGAGAATTGTTGCTTACTACGAGAGATAGAGATACTCTGCACCCAAATAATTAATCAGAGGAGACTATTACAGAATAATATGCCCACGTTGTTATCACTATAAGAAAACAAAATAACACAAACAAATCTATCCCAAAAACAAAAGAACGAAACGAAGATATGGGGTCTGAGATTGCTTGGTGTCTATGGAGAAGGGTTTTTTTTCAATACCGATTTTACCTTGATTGTCACTCTGACTTTTTCTTTTACTGTCTTGCTTTTTGTATGCTATGCGTGTATGAATTGACTAGTAGTAGTAGTAGTAGTAGTAGTAGCAGCACAGCGCGCAGCAGCAGCGCAGAGCAGCAGTAGTAGTAGTAGTAGTAGTAGTAGTAGTAGTAGTAGTAGTAGTAGTAGTAGTAGTAGTAGTAGTAGTAGTAGTAGTAGTAGTAGTGTGTGGTTGTTGTGGTTGTTGTGGTTGCTGTTGTTATTGTCGAAGTAGTAGTAGTAGTAGTAGTAGTAGTAGTAGTAGTAGTAGTAGTAGTAGTAGTAGTAGTAGTAGTAGTAGTAGTAGTAGTAGTAGTAGTAGTAGTATGTGTTGTTGTTGTTGTTGTTGTTGTTGTGTGGTCTGTTGTTATTGTCGAAGTAGTAGTAGTAGTAGTAGTAGTAGTAGTAGTAGTAGTAGTAGTAGTAGTAGTAGTAGTAGTAGTAGTAGTAGTAGTAGTAGTAGTAGTAGTAGTAGTAGTAGTAGTAGTAGTAGTAGTAGTTGTAGTATGTTGTTGTTGTGTAGTTGTAGTCGAAAGAGTAGTAGTAGTAGTAGTAGTAGTAGTAGTAGTAGTAGTAGTAGTAGTAGTAGTAGTAGTAGTAGTAGTAGTAGTAGTAGTAGTAGTAGTAGTAGTAGTAGTAGTAGTAGTAGTAGTAGTAGTAGTTTGTTGTGTAGTGTAGTGTGTTGTTATTGTTGTAGTAGTGTTGTAGTTAGTAGTAGTAGTAGTAGTAGTAGTAGTTAGTATAGTAGTAGTAGTAGTAGTAGTAGTAGTAGTAGTAGTAGTAGTAGTAGTAGTAGTATAGTAGTAGTAGTAGTAGTTAGTATAGGCAGCAGAACAACATTAAAATGATGATAGAATGGCTGGTAAATATTCCTGTATGCCTGTGAATCGTGGACCCTGGATGCTGATTTGGAGAGAAGAGTACAGGCGGTAGGATGAGATGCTTCCGGAGACTCCTTGGCATCTCCTACAGAGACCACATAAACAACAAAGACGTGCATAACAAAATCCAGCAAACCATCGTTCCCTACAAAACCTTCTATCTATCTTCTAGGGCTCGCTAGCCTAGTGGTCAGAACATTGCGTGGCAATTTGACGACCCGGTTCGAGTCCGGTCGAGGAGATTTTTCTCCAGGAGTTAACATCAGTGCTGACTCCACTCTCCCCAAAAGTCCTTCGGATGAGACTTTAAACCGAGGCCCCGTGTGCGAACGCACGCAGAACATCTTGTGCACACGTTAAATCCTGTTCCGCTTTTCGTAAGAGTAGGCCATCGTGTGCTGGTGGGAACAGATGATATTTACAAAAATGCATACGCACGAGGACTGGATGTAAAAAAAAAAAAAAAGCACAAGAGTGCTTATTCCATTATCCTCGATATAAAAGGATCCATCAATCATCATCATCATCATCATCATCATCATCATCATCATCATCATCATCATCATCATCATCATCATCATCATTACCATCTATCAATCGTAAAGAAGCGTAAGCTTAAACGGTACGGGCATGTCACAAGATAAAAAAAACCCAGTCTGTCCCGAGCCTAAGGCTCATCAGGCCGGTGCTTATCCCGGTTTCTGTGGCGTTAAGCGACTGAGAGTCATAGACTCCCCCTGGATAGGACGCCAGTCTATCGCAGGGTTAACCCCCAACACAAGGTTGGTACCCCTTTTACACCTGGGTGGGGTGAGAAAATAGCCGTAAAGTGCCTTTTCCAAGGGCACAACGCCATAGCCGTAAGCTGGGATCGAACCCGCAACCTTTAGATTACGAGTCCAACGCCCTAACCACTAGACTACAGCGGCGGCTACAAGATCAAAAGGACTTGCAAAAACAAGACTGCAAGGCACTGTCCAAGCACACACACACACACAACACAAACA
>CM060319.1:36626846-36646846 GCA_030674155.1 Stramonita haemastoma | reverse complement strand
GTTGTTAGAAGTTCCCAAGCTTAATAATCTGGAGATACTCAGAATCTGTACCCTTCCTCCCTTGTAACATGTGGAAACCATCGACACTAGAAGTGTACGTTGTGTGAGTTTTCAATATGAAAAGTTTGCATGTCTAAAAACAGCAACTCAATTCAACTGTCTCCACTTCTGCTATCGTCAGTAGACGTTCCACGCAATGCCACGAAGACTTACTATCTCTTTCTGTCTCTGCTGAGTTCTACGATCTCCTGTAGTCCTTCCAGACCACTGATCTCAGTGAAGTTGGCAATGTAAGACGTTGGTTGTCTGCCTGTTTTCCTTATGCCCTTAACCATATCTTTGGGAACAGTCGTCATTGTCTAATGATCATAGTTATGTGTGTAGCTGTTTCAAAATAATCGCCATTTTCAATTTTATATTTCAACTTCAGATAATATAGATAATTTGCTTTCCAGCTTTATTATAAATTATATGCATGTATACGATAGAGAATTGTCTATCTTATTCCAGTTACTCTAGATTTACATTGGCCATGCCCTGAATGACTGGATCCATGTAAAAACACACACACATACACACACACACACACACACACACACACACACACACACACACACACACCCACACACACACACACACACACACACACACACACACACACACCATCCCATTCACAAAAAGAGGATTGCCACATCACAGGCTTCAGCCATTGAAGGCTTTTACACACACATTTCATTGGATGTGCTTCTGGTACTGACCTCCTCTGCACACATCCCGGAGGGTCCAGTGAGGACATTGCCGGTCATTAGGAAGACTGCCCAGGGGTCAGTATTGGCTCAACTTTACGCCCCATGTAGACAGTAGTGCAGACATAGTGTCCACAGTTTGTTGTGCCTGTCTGACACGTTGCCTTATCATATTGCAGCGGTCAAAAGCTGCACCCTCCTGTTTAGGTGGTGTACAGAAAACTTGGATGGTATAGAGAGAGAGAGAGAGAGAGAGAGAGAGAGAGAGAGAGAGAGAGAGAGAGAGAGAGAGAGAGAGAGAGAGGAGAGAGAGAGAGAGAGAGAGAGAGAGAGAGAGAGAGAGAGAGAGAGAGAGAGAGAGAGAGAGGGGAGAGAGGAGAGAGAGAGAAGAGAGAGAGAGAGAGAGAGAGAGAGAGAGAGAGAGAGAAGCAAGTGCCGTGTGCTGGCAGTAATCATAATTGTTCAGTTTTAAGATTATATCTTGAAGTGTTTATACTGGATGTCCGTAATGATTATTTGAAACTTCAGTTATCAACAAAGAGAAGCAGTAAAGTAATGACAAATAACAACTGAGGGAAAGAAACAAAGTCAGTTAAAATAAACATTAATTTGATCTGTTCCTTTCTTTTTGCTCATCAGCTAGAGCTCCAAGGTTACCAACCTTCAGACTTAGTGTTTTCAACCGTTTACCCAATAGTAAAGCAGCTGTACTCCAACTTCAGAGATGGTGTCTGATTACAATATCAAAGTAGTGTGCATTTCAGCGTTGTCACAACAACAACAACAACAACAACAACAAGAGGTGTCTTGGTAGTTGCTCCTGGGATTGCGAGCGCAACGCTCTAGCTTTTAAGCTTTTCCGCCCCCCCCCCTCCGCCCCCCCCCCCCCCCCCCCCATTTTTTATTTATAATTGCATTCACGCACTCGGACCATAAGTCACGTTAGAGTCATGAAACCGAAATACAAAGAGCTAAAGAAGAAGACATGTACGAACCACATTATTCTTTTGAGTTACATATCCGGGTAAGAGCTGTTGCGAGCGATACGATACGATTACTGCAGTATTGACAATGTGCCTCATGAGAGCGTAATGAACGACTTTCCTGCTATCTGATAGTCATTTATTTTTAAGTCCAGGAAGAAAAGCTGACACTGTGATACTGGGTGCAACGTAACAAATATTTAAGAATGTGATGATAGTGGTAGTGGTAATGGTGGAGTAGGTGGTTTGTTGTTGTTTTTTTCAAAATCAATGTCACTATTTTATGACTATTTTTAGGAATAGCTTAACAGTCACAAGAAAAGTGGTGTGTGTGTGTGTGTGTGTGTGTGTGTGTGTGTGTGTGTGTGTGTGTGTGTGTGTGTGTGTGTGTGTGTGTGTGTGGTGTGTGTGTGTGTGTCGGGAGGGGGGGGGGGTGTTGTGTGTGTGTGTGTGTGTGTGTGTGTGTGTGTGTGTGTGTGGTGTGTGTGTGTGTGTTGTGTGTTTGTATGTGTCTGTGTGTGTGTTTGAGTGTGTCTGTGTGTCTGTGTGTCTGTGTGTCTGTGTGTGTCTGTGTGTGTCTGTGTGTGTCTGTGTGCCTGTGTGTCAGTGTGCGAGAGTGTTTATCAGACCTAGTATGTCTTTAATAGCATGTATGTTTCCAGAGAAGAAAAACAAAAATACCTACAAGAACATAGAACAAAAACGAAAATATTCTGGAAAAAAATCACGCTACAAAAACTATACAAGTGTAACATTTTGTCGGATATATTTGTACACGCTGCAACACAGGGAAGTCTGAAAAATATCAGGTCGCTTTTAGTGTTTGGCAGATAAACAAGATGCTATAGACAAAAATTCCAAGAATGCTACATGTAAATGTTTCTAAATATTCAACAAAAAGGCAAAAGCAATTTCGGGTAACAAATATGTTTCGTAGTGCTTATAGAAAACACGGTCTTCTTTTTTTCTTCTTCTTCTTCTTCTTCTTCTTCTTCTTCTTTCTTTCTTCTCTTCTTCTTCTTCTTCTTCTTCTTCTTCTTCTTCTTCTTCTTTTTCTTCTCGTCTTCGTCTTGGCATTTTTTGCATTTTTTGCATTCTTCTTCTTTGGATCGTTTGCATTTTTTTCCCTTTTGAGTCAATTGTCTGTTCTCCAGTAGTTTTGATAAAATGACGTGGACAAGTAAGTAACAATGATAAAGAAAAGTTGGACTAGTAACAAGTTCTCCTAAAATGTGTGAATGTTCTAGTCACGAGAATCGCTGGACTAAAATCATTAACATTAGCTAGCTTTCTAAAAAAGTAGGGAAATAGACAGAAACAAAGTAACAAAAAAGAAGTAGAATAAAGACAGAAAGAACAAAAGAAAGGAGAAATATGATTGAAAAAATAAAAACAAAACAAACATGTCGAAAGAAATATCGAAAAACAGAGAGGAGGAGAAAGCACGAAAATAAACTATGTTTAAAAAAAAAAAGCACTGTACATAGAGGGAGGAGGAAGAAAGCAATGTGCTTTACCCTGATGACGGAGAGCTGACAGACACGCAAGACGTTAGCACCATTCCCTGTAGACACAGGGGCAACAACTCCTGCCTCCAAAAATGGCAAGTCTTAGGACAATGCACTGTCACAATCACGAAATATGTATTCGGCCCTTACATTTTTTTTCTTCTTTCGTCTTCTCCTTTCTCATCTGTTTATTCGTGGTTCTTCTTTTCTGTCTTCTGCTTGCAATTCTTCCACTTCACAACTCTTTGCAATTCTTATTCTTTGCAGATAACTATTCTTCTTTGCAACTCTTCTTCTTCCCCTTTATCTACATGCTGTTGCTGATGCTGCTGCTATTTTACCGGTGTTTTATTGCTGCATTATTTCTATGGCCATATCTGTTTTTGCTGCTGCTGTTGTGCTGCTGATCCATACTTCCTGTATTGAAAAGTAATCCATGGTATGGTCTTGCACTACATTCTATTGTATTGCACTGTAGTGTATTGTAATGTATTGTTTACCATTTTTAGGTACGAAAAATTTCTAACCATGGGAAATCCTGGATAGTCTCTACTGTGAAAGTATATTGGCATATGAGCTTTGCCATTCACTCTGATTTTCCTGCGTGTGTATATGCCATTTTTTTACCTTTCAAAGTGGCATTAAAAAATAAATTCTTCAAACCTTTTATTGCCACAGGATTTTTTTTTACCTGCTTTAAATGCGTGTAGCACGTGAGACTTCAGTTTATTGTTTTCAGCCAAACGACTGGCACCTACACCAGCATTCAAAGTTTTGGTGGATGGATAAAAGTTGAGATTTAACGGGTAGGGGGGGGGGGACCAAACCCACAAAGTGTTTACATTCTAGATGAAAGCATCACCTCCATACTACCCCTTCATCATTTTTGACGCTGTCTCTGCTGGTTTAAGGTGGAGGGGGAGGGGGAAGGTGACTAAAGACAAGGAGAAAGGACAGAAGAAATCTCTGATAAAAGATGCTCTCTCTTACAGTGGCTAGACCGTTTGCCTTTACACAGGGGATGCGTCGATGGTAGCTGAATCTGCTAGTGTGGTATAACACACAGACCCCTTCATCATCGGCTGCTTATCATCTCTGCATATCACTTACGTTGCTCATTTCGTTAGCTTGATATCAGATATCAACATTGATATGCATCCTTTCCTCTCTGCCTTTATATCCTATTCTTCTCTTTTTCCTTTCTTCTGCGATGCCAAGTTCTAGAATCCTGGCAAAACATTGTATGTGCTGTTTCCTTTCTGATGGAAAATCCAGTCATCGAATTGCCGGTAAATGGTAATTGTGATGACATAACCAAAAGTTAAAACTAGATACCCTGAGTGACCTACATTGTAAAGGTTGGAAACTGAGGAAGGCAGAGGTACCTCAGAGACTGATTTTTTTGCTGTCTGTTTATATCTAGGAGAGAAACTCTTGACGTTGAATTACTGCGTGTGTCATAAGTCGGCCAGAAAGCGAACACTTGCAACGCACTGTTTCTTCTTCTTCTTCTTCGAAGCTTCTCTTCTTCTTCTTTTTTCTTCTTCTTCTCCTTCTCCTTTTTCTTCTTTCTTCTCCTCCTCTCCTCTCTCCTCCTCCTTCTCTTCTTCTTCTTCTTCTTCTTCTTCTTCTTCTTCTTCTTCTTCTTCTTCTTCTTCTTCTTCTTCTTCTTCTTCTTCTTCTTCTTCTTCTTCTTCTTCTTCTTCTCTCTTCTTCATCATCATCTCTCTTCTTCTTCTTCTTCTTCTTCTTCTTCTTCTTCTTCTTCTTCTTCTTCTTCTTCTTTCAGTTCTCGGCATACACTTTTTCCAGATGCAGTTGAGTTCTTTACTTGTAGTCCCCTTTTGTTTTTCTCGTAGCAGTCACTCTCTTCCTTGTCAGACTTGACGCTGTCTCTGCTGATTTGTAGCATTGTTTCTGTGTAGTTTTGCCTCGCATTTCTGGTGCTTTTTTTTGGCACATGCGTGTTTGTGTGTTGCTGCCAACTGGGATCTTATGCCAGCGAGAGGAAGTCTTTCATCCGCCGTTTTATTTTTAGAATAACAAAAAGAGAAAATGATGAAAAAAAATCAAGTTCTTAGACGAGACTAGGGTAAGAAAGAAAAATGGACACCTAGACTACAAAATTCCGAGACAAAAAAAAATGGAAAAGAAGGAAATTCTCTTAAAACAGAAGAAAAATCAAAGCCAAAAATGCTCATAGAAATATTCAAAACATTTAAAATAGCCATGCTGGCAAAGTTCTCATCTACAGAGTGCTTATGGTCTCAAAATATCTCCTTCAAGTGATGAATGAGACAGAGTGCTATTCTGGAAAAATCTATTGCTGTAGCACCCCCAACACCATAACTTAGATGGTGTGTATCCTTTTTATGATAAATCAATGAAAGAAAGAGATTTAAAAAAAAAAAAAAAAAAAAGCAAGCGCCTTTCAATTAGACAACTGGCACACAATCTGGAGACAGAAACAAAAATTTACACCACTGTATGATGGCAGATTTATTTCATTTTATATGGTTTATAGCCTCCCCCGCCTTGAAGGCCACGTCAGGGCTGTCACTTTATTCAAATCCAGCAACTCCAATAATAATTATTCATTTCAAGGCATAACATCAACGCCATTCAACCCTTCAAACACTCAACACCGCCATTCTGAAATAAAAAAAAAACCTTGAATGACAAAATATCTCATCTTTTCATTTTCACGGTTAATAAAATCAGGCCGTGCTGAGGAAGCCAGCAATTCCGCTTAATTTAGCATCTCTTAGTTCCAAAAAGCATAAAACAGATAATAAACACTTCAATGAACTAAAGCAATACATACAAAAAATACTATGGGCAAACAACACTGGTTGCCAATAAATTAAAAAATGCAGACCAAATGACGTATAACAAAACTAAAAATGCTTGAAAGATTTCCTTGAAGAAATGGCAGGAGGTGGACTGGAAAGGTAAAAACTATAATATACAAGAGAGATGATCATTTTTATGCAGGTAAGAAAAAAAGACAGAGACAACGAGAGCGATAAAGAAGAATTTATTCCTTGCACAAAACTTCCAGAAGGTGGGGATGCTGTTTATACCAAAACGATCCTCAACCATCCCCACGGAAAATTAATGGCAGATAGATAGATGCACGAAGACGGGACATACAAAGGGACAAACATAGGGAAAAAGAATTGTACTTACAGCTATTTTCGTTTTACATATTATCCAAAAAGAAATACTTCAACATGGCAAAGAAATCGACAGACCAACAAGTAGATACTCTAACAGACAAACGCCTAATACCAAAAAAGGAAATAAAACACCTAAAAACAACAACAGCAAAACATGATCTAAGTTTGTCACCCTTGTTAAATCCAAAACCAAACAGTTTCAGGCTATCATGCACCTATTCACGCACGGGGACCATCAATCAAGAGTAAACTGATCAGGAAAGCAGAACACAAGAGCTGAGGGAAGGGGGGGGGGGGGCGTATCATCGCTAAGGGGAGAGGATAACGCGTGCATAAATAACATTATTCTTTTGAGTTACCTATCCAGGTAAGAGCTGTTGCAAGCGGTACGATACCATGACTGCAGTATTGACAATGTGCCTTATGAGAGCGTAATAAACGACTTCCAGCTATCTGATAGTCATTTTTATTCTTTATCCGTGCCTTATGAGAGAGTAGTAGTTAACGATTTTCTGGTTTTGATAGCCATTTTTATCTTCTGAAGTAAAGCATCGGCTTGAGGTATGGGTTGTGGTTGAACGAAATGTCTGTGTTTGGTGTGTAGTGTTTTGGGTGTGGGGGGGGTGGGGGGTGGTGGGGGGTGAGTGGGGGTGTGTGGCGTGGTGTGTGTGTGGTGTGTGTGTGTTCCTAAAAGTTCCAGTATGTCTATTACCTAGCTAACCTTAGCTAGATATTGTTATTTTCAAAATTTTAAAATATATTTCTAAGATAGCTTGATTACTATTCACTACTACTACTACTATCTATCTATTGAACGTAAATTGGACTATTACTACTACTACTACTATTACTACTACTATACTACTACTACTACTACTACTACTACTAACTACTACTACTACTACTACTACTACTCTGTTCTTGATGCTCACGTTGATTGCAATTAGAATGATGATGATGGTGATGTACAGTGTGATGATATGATGCTGTGATGATGCTGTGTGATGATGATGATGATGATGATGATGATGATGATGATGTGTGATGAAAAAATGTTTCCTGTTCTTCAGTTGTTTGGATTTTTCTTTTTTCTCGTTGTATAGAGAGAAACATTTTAAACTCTAAAGAAATTGCATGAAAGTGTGATCAGTAATTTTGTAATGAAGTTGTCAAAAACAGTTTATATATATATATATATATATATATATATATATATATATATATATATATATATATATGTATGTATATATATATGTATATATATGTATATATATATATATATTACAATTCTCATTATTGTCATGTAAAGCTAGTTTGCTTTCTTGTTAAAAAGATATCGCTAGATCTTGACTACCCTCCTCTCTCCTCCCCCCAAAACAACAAAACAACCCCACCTCAAAGAACAACAGCCATTCTATTTCAAGACTGACCTGGCAACACCTATACCGATGACTTGTTTACCTTGTCCTAGAACTGTGCGTGTGTTTCTTGGCATTCTTATAAAGTGCTGCTGTCATTTCTTTTCTTTTTTTTTTTTATTTTTTCATATGTGTGTGTTACTACAAGGGCATACTTGCATACTTGTGTTGTTCTCTCTGTCTCTCTGTCTTTGTCTCTGTCTCTGTCTCTGTGTCTCTGTCTCTGTCTCTCTGTCTTCTGTCTGTCTGTCGTCTGTATCTCTGTCTCTCTCTTGTCTTCTGTCTGTCTGTCTGTCTTCTTTTGTCTGTCTCGTCTGTCTTCTGTCTGTCCTGTCTGTCTTCTGTCTGTCTGTCTGTCTGTCTGTCTGTCTGTCTCTGCTTTTCTCTCTCTCCTTCTCTCTTCTCTCTTCTCTCTCTCTCTCTCTCTCTCTCTCTCTCTCTCTCTCTCTCTCTCTCTCTCTCTCTCTCTCTCTCTCTCTCTCTCTCTCTTTCATTGCATATAAATGTGTATACATTATATATGTATGTGTGTTTGATAGATAGATAGAGAGAAAGCATGTGTGTATGTGTGTGTATGTGTGTGTGTGTGTGTGTGTGTGTGTGTGTGTGTTGTGTGTGTGTGTGTGTGTGTGTGTGTGTGTGTGTGTGTGTGTGTGTGTGTGGTGTGTGGTATGTGTGTGTGTATTGGTGTGTAGATATAATCCTACACTTATTTTTGTGCTATATTCCAAAAATGCGCATCACACTTGCACTGTCTCTAACAACATGCCTTCTAAAAAATAAAAAAAAAGACTGAAAACAAGAAGACAGGAAAAGGAACAAATTATCAAACAAAAAGTACGCTACATAAGCCATACAACGGTATAACATATTTGTCGTGTGTATTTGTACCAAACGAAACATAGAAGAGCTTGAAAAATATTGCTATGGTTTTTTTTAGCAATGGACTTATAAACAGGGTGTTGTAGAAGAATGCTAAGAATTCTGAATGATAATGTTTTCTACATAGTTTTACAGAAGGTAGTTCTACCGGAGACTTGTCAGGAACAACATAACAAGGAAAAGCATTCTTAAATAACAGCTTAGTTGCTTAACGTGTGTTTTAAAACATATGACCCAATCCTTTGTTGTTGTTTTTGTTCATCTTTTTCTTTATTCTTCCATAGATTATCTTTCACCCAGCTGTAAATGGGTGCCTGCCCTCTTTAGGGTCTGGGAAAGGTAAAGCAGCGAGGGAGAGGAGATGGGCGCAACCCTCAACATGCTGGCCCTAGAGAAGCTGAGGTCTCTGCCGCTTCGCTCCTCTACGACTGCACAGGTTATGGGACACCTAGCATTTTAAAATATCATAATCATTCACAACCAATATGTATAACCGTGCTTTAGGCCGTTTCTTCCTTTTATTGACATTATTGTTGTACTCAGGATTTTAAAAGTTATATGCTTTGATTTCCTAGAAGAAAGAGAAAACGATGGGGGAAAAGTGAAAACAAGTGCAGACGTTAAAACTAAAGAATGGAAGAAAGAAAGAAAGACAGAATAAGAAAAGAGAATAAAGAAAAAAGAACAAAACGAAAAAAAGAGAACACAAAAGAAAATAAAATAAAAGAAAGAAAGAAAAGAAAAGAAAGAAAGAAAAAAGAAAGAAAGAAAAGAAAGAAAAGAAAGAAAGAAAAGAAAGAAGAAAGAAAGAAGGAAGGAAAGAAAGAAAGGAAAGAAAGAAACAAGAAAAACAAAGAAACAAAGAAAGGTTGCTATAATATCATAAAGCTAATAAAGCAGCGATAGCTAAAAAGAAAATAAAGACTGACAAAGAGAAAGAGGTAGAAAAAGCAAAGGACATATAATTACAAAACCCTGTACAAAGAGGGAGGAGGAAGAAAGCAATGTGCTTTACCCTGATGACGGAGAGCTGACAGACACGCAAGACGTTAGCACCATTCCCTGTAGACACAGGGGCAACAACCCCTGCCTCCAAGAATGGCAGTCTTAAAAGAATGCATTGTCACAATCACGAAATATGCACTGGGCTCCTTCTCTCTTTCTTTTTCCCTCTTCTTCTCTTCTTCTTCTTCTTCTTCTTCTTCTTCTTCTTCTTTCTTCTTCTTCTTCTTCTTCTTCTTCTTCTTCTTCTTCTTTCTTCTTCTTCTTCTTCTTCTTCTTCTTCTTCTTCTTCTTCTTCTTCTTCTTCTTCTCTCTTCTTCTTCTTCTTCTGACTTCTTCTTCTTCTTCTTCTTCTTCTTCTTCTTCTTCTTCTTCGTTCGTCGTCGTCGTCGTCGTCGTCTTCTTCGTTCTTCTTCTTCATCTTTGCAATTCCTGTTCGCATTCTTCTTCGAAATTTTTCGAAATTCTTCTTTGCAATTCTTCTTTGCATATCTTCTTCTTCGCTTATCTTCTTTTCAGCTATTTGTCTTCAAATTATTTTTTATTTTTTTACATTTCCCCTTTTTCCCCTGCTGTTATGCTTTGAGTTCTTGCAGCTGCTGCTACAACTTTTGCAGCTAATGCTATTACTGTTGCTGCTGCTGCTGCTGCTGCTGTTGCTGCTTCCTCTGTTACTGTTATTGTTGCTGCTCTTGCCTGCTACTGGTGCTGCCCTGTTTATTTTTTTCTTGTTTAATTGCAGTTATTGTTGTTATTGTTGCTATTTTGTTTCTGCTGTGTGCTTCCTTATGCTCTATTGCTGTGCTCTGCACTGCTGATGCGTTGCTGTTCATGTCTCTTTTTTAATTTTCTAATTAGCATGTTACTGCTGATTAATGTTGACCTCATTTCTTTTACTGTTAATCGGTCATTTCCCTGCTTCTGTATTACACTCGTCCACTGCCTGCTAGACAACACATCAGTGATTCTTCATTAATGTTAATACCATACACTTTTTTTTTTTTAATAATCAGTCACTCTTATTAAGATAACTCAGTCACTCCTTTATTAACTGTATGAAATACATCAGTCACTTCCTTCATTAACTGTGTAAACATATCAGTTACTTCCTTCATTAACTGTAGTGAACACATCAGTTACTTCCTTCATTGACAGTGTGAATATATCTGCAGTCACTTCCCTCATCTTTTTCAGTATGACATGCACAAAATATGAGGCAAGCATTGTTCAGGTTGTATAAAGTAATATCAGCTTTGGGTGGTTGTTTATGGAAACGTGAACATAATAGCATACATCCAACGCCTTCTCTGCATTTTGTTCATGTAATTTTGAAGCTTAAAAGTAACCATAGTAAGTACTGGCATAAATAAAGAGAGGTTTTTCTTCTGAGTGTTAGAAAGAAAGTTTAGGGGTCAAAGAAACTTACAGATATAGGAAAAAAGAACTGATGGATGATATAGTTCTGACAGCCCTGGACTGTTTGCCTTGACACAAAAAAATGACTGCACGATTCAGCTCATCTCGAATACCACAGAGACTGCATGATAGACTGTTTATTACCTTAGTCTATCACTTACGTTGCAGCTTTTGTCGGCTGAATGTCTGTTTTCTGATTTGACACAATCCCTTTGCTCTTAGCCTTTATAGCTTACCCTTCGTCTTTTTTTTATTTCTTTTGCGCTGCCAATTTCTCAAATCCTGGCAAAACATTTGGCTTCTTTTTTTCTGATGGGAAATCCAGCCATTGAAGTGTAGGTGAACGGCACTTTCGGTAAAAAAAAAAAAAAAAAGAGAAACAAGATTAGGTATCTCCAGTAACCTACTTTTGTAAAGGTTGGAAACGACGGAAGTAAGATGTACTCAGAGATTATTTCTTTCTTTATATCTGTTTGCGTCTGGGAAGGGAAACTTTTGGCGTTGGAGTTCTGTTTGTATCTGTATTCTGTGAATGAAGATGCTTTATTCGATATCTTGTTTCTATGACTTTTATTTCAGTCCCCAACCAATGCTTTCTGCAGATCCAGGCGGGTTCTTTTCATCTCACTCCCTTCTTGTTGTTCTCATAACAGTCACTCTCCTCCTCGTCAGACTTACGCTGTCTCTGCAGATTTGTGGCAATGTTTCTGTGTACTGTATGTCTCGTGATGTTGGTGATTTTGGCACATGGGTGCCCGTGTGGCGTTGTTTCTGTGTACTGTATGTCTCGTGATGTTGGTGAGTTGGCACTTGGGGGCCCATGTGTCGTTGCCAACCAGGGTCCTATGACTGTAAGAGGAAGTGCTTCATCCGCCATGATATTTTTAAAAATTCTAGAAGAGCCGACTGTAAAGTTGAAGACAACTTGGGCGCATACATGATAACTCTGCTGTGCATCAAGAAGAGCATCGGGCTCTGCTATGTTTTGTATCAGGAGTTTGAAAGCCAAACCTTAAGACAGGCCTATCGTGTAAGTTTCTCTCAGCATGTTTTTGCCCAAGAGGTTAGCAAAATATGACCAATACTGCACAAGTTTTGATGAATAGATATAAAAACAAAGCTAAGTAGCCTTTATGAAATCAACACACGCATTCTTGACAAAGAAAAATTCCAGAAAGAGTGCCTTATTGTCAAATTTGCAATGGACTATGTTCAGATGAAATACAAAACTGAGTCAGTGACTCCAAAATAGGACAGGAAAAATACAAACACAAAGGGGAGACAGTTTCCGAAAAGGAAAGTTTAGCAGAGGATTCCCAGAAAATACTCCTGGCAACCCAAAGGAAGTGGTACCTTGAAAATCAGCCACAAACACAAACACATGAAGAGAAAAAAACATTTCAAACTTTTCTATTCAACACTAGGAGCCAAAGAGAGGGAAAACGTGAAATTCGAATAGCAGACAGGCCAGGGCTGTTTGGGTTTTTTTTCTAACCTGGTGGTGTTACATTTTTATGTACTTCTGGCAACAGCCAAAACAAACTAGTTTATTCAAGCACAAGTGTTTGTCTGCTGCATTCTTTGAAAAATGATTTGTAGGAGAGAGAGAGATGTTTCAACTATACCGTCACATCGTACATTTTTCTCTGAAACTGGTTATACTAAGCATTGAGTCTTCTCTGTCTCCTCTAGAACATGACTCCCACTCATACTGTTTAACAATTGGTATGTCTGAAAAATACAGAGAAAAAAACAGTATTAAGGGAAATACAATGAGTCAAAAACATTTTGGAAAAAAAAACATTCGAAAGACTTAAGCCAACGTGGGAATTTATTAACATGTGGCGAAAAGAGAAAGAAGACAATCAGTTTTTCATCTTACCTTAAAACATATATTATTTACTCATAATTGCTAATCGTTGCTTTGTCTTACTAGAGTTTCTAAGTTTGATCCGATTCAAATTCTAAAGTTTATTTTCATTCTTTTAGGAGTAGTGGCCGATTACAGGGCAAAGTGAATAAAACTCTATCATGCTGTCATAACTGCTTGCAACATTGTCATGTTTCAACAGAAACTGACAGATCTGTAAACAATGATACAGCTTTGTTAAATCAATATACCTTTACGATTGTTTTTTGACATAATCACATACAAAAGTATTTTCTAAAACGACACAGTAGGGTCTTGTTCCTCATACTTTAAAATGTTAATGCACTTTTAAGTGTATTATCAAATACTTCAGGTTGCAGCATAGTAATAATAAGATGAAGTATGAGAGGACTCAGATTTGCAATCCAAGTCGATATGGCCACGTTCAAAATTTTATCATTGATTCTTACAGAAAAAGCTGTTTCCAACTCAGTCACCAGAGTAGTATTTCAGTTTCTATTACAATAATTTTGATGACATCGTTTTGCTTTTTGTTAAATATTAAAGAAATGTTCTAACCTTCAAATCTCTCGTTGACTCTCATGCAAATCTCTGTAGGGAAAAATGGGTATGGAAATAAACATTGTTTTTCCAGTAATAAAGGATATGTGGAGACAAAATTTGCTTTCCAAGAACAGTTAAATTTAAATCAGTGTCTGCATTATCATCACATTTTTGCGAGTCACTGTGAAGAGATTTGGAAACACTACATGTGCGCAAAAATTCAAATACGCGTATAAGCAACACACACACACACACAAAATCTCTCTCTTCTCTCTCTCTCTCTCTCTCTCTCTCTCTCTCTCTCTCTCTCTCTCTCTCTCTCTCTCTCTCTCTCTCTCTCTCTCTCTCTCTCTCTCTCTTCTTCTGTCTGTCTGTCTGTCTGTCTGTCTGTCTGTCTGTCTGTCTGTCTCTGTCTGTCTGTCTGTCTGTCTGTCTTCTCTCTCTCTCTCTCTCCTCTCTCTCTCTCTCTCTCTCTCTCTCTCTCTCTCTCTCTCTCTCTCTCTCTCTCTCTCTCTCTCTCTCTCTCTCTCCCCTCCCTCCCTCCCTCCCTCCCTCCAAGTCTGTAGCAACGTCCATGCTGACAACTAGTCTTGACACATCAGCTGACCCGATTCCCTCAACCCCAGCTTTCCTAATCCACTCCCCTCCATCATTCTAAGTAAGTGATGCTGTCATGACGCCACAAGACCTCCCATGCACCTAGATGGCCCGATTCTTGTGTATTCAGCGAAGCAAAAGTCTGCACCGCCTGAACTCTTGTCTACTTCATCTTAGCTGGAAGATATCTATCTGCATAGCTCCCAGTCCTGTTGGCGCTTTTCAAACATGTATAAACACATCCTCACTCCCCCCGGGTTGTGAGGTGAGAAGAGAATTCAGACAGGCATCAATCTTAGGTGGCCTTATATTACAGCAAGTTTGAACAACTTTAACCCCAGAGAGAGAGAGGGGGGGGGTGAGAGTAAGAGAGAAGAGAGAGAGAGAGAGAGAGAGAGAGAGAGAGAGAGAGAGAGAGAGAGAGAGAGAGAGAGAGAGAGAGAGAGAGAGAGAGAGAGAGAGAGAGAGAAGAGAGAGAAGAGAAAGAGAAGAGAAGAGAGAGAGAAGAGAGACAGAGAGACAGAGAAGAGAGAAGAGAGAAGAGAGAGAGAGAGAGAGAGAGAGAAGAGAGAGAGAGAGAGAGAGAGAGAGAGAGAGAGAGAGAGAGAGAGAGAGAGAGAGAGGAGGAGAGAGAGAGAGCAGAGGGACAGAGAGACAGAGAAGAGCAGAGGACAGAGAGACAGAGAAGAACGCAGAAAGAACAGATAAAGGACAGAGAGAGAGACAAAGAGACAAGCAGAGACAGACAGAGTCAAGTGACAGTCAAACTCTTTAAACCTTACTTGGGTTCTCGGAAATGCATACACAAAACCACCTATACCCTCATAAGCAATCGAGGTTGGGATCATCTCGCCACAGAGTGATCACCCTCCAAAACAGAATTCCACAATCACCACACACACACACACACACACACACACACACACACACACACACACACCAACACACACACACCACACCACATACACACACGTACGCACGCGGGCGTGTGCGCACACACACGCACACACAAACACACAAACACACACACACACACACCACGCACGCACACACATACACACACACCACGCACACACACACACACACACATAATCACACACACGCAATCGCGCGAGCGCACACACACATGCACGCACATACACACACGCGCACACACACACACGCGCGCGCACGCGCGTTCGCACATTGTGTGCCGGTGGAAACGGATGACAAAACTGACAAAACTGCATTCACACAGGGTCTGGATGTAAAAAGACGCATGAATGCTTATTCCATTTTCCTCGAAATAAAAGAATATATAGATAGATAAATAACTAAACACATACACTGATGATGATGATGATGATGATGATGATGATGATGATGATGATGATGATGATGATGATGATGATGATGATGATGATGATGATGATGATGATGATGATGATGATGATGATGATGATGATGATGATGATATGATGATGATGATGATGATGATAATGATTGATCGATGTATATTTTCGTTTTCTTTCTTTCCCTGTTTTCTTTCTTTGTTCGTTCATTCTCTCTTTTGTTTGTTCGTTTTGTTCGTTTGTTCTCTTCTGATCTTTTTGTCTTTTTATCTGTCTCTGTATGTCTTCTCTGTCTGTACTGTCTGATGGTCGGTGGACTCTGTCTGGGTTTCTTTATTAATTTCTCTCTTTCTTTCCGTATTTCTTTTCTTCTTTTCTTTATTTATTGAGTGCCCCTCCTTTTATTTTATAATTCCTATCTTTCTTCGCCCCTTCCGTTCTTCTCATCATGTCGAAAAATTGCAAGGAAACATTACTGACGGAGTTAGAACTAGATTAGAACTGGCAAAGAGAATCTGGCAATGAGGAATACAGACACGCCACAACATTAAAAGATGAGACAGAAATGAGAAAAGAATGTAGGAAATCAACAAATACAGATTTATGTCCTGACAAGCAAGTGAATTTAATGAGAAAAACAAAGGAGATCCCTAAAGGCGGGAAACCAATTTCGCATCAGGAAGTCGTGTTAAAAGCATCCAAAAAAAACCCATGAAGATTTTTGAAGGGAGGGGGTATTCTTTACACCTTTTCTTCCTTTTCTATTATTTACTTTGTAAAGTTTATGTAGACCTGCGCTGTTTAAACAATCAGCCATCTTTATCTAAACTTGTACCGTTGTGACAAGAACAGAAGCACCCCAGAACGGAATGCCCTATATTTCCTAACCAGCCCACCCTCCTGCAAAGTAGATTAACAGCAATATCTAAGCCATTTTCAGGATTTCTTTACCACAATATGGATCACCAGAGCTATCGTTAAGTCTTCACTGATATATTTACCTGCAAATGTAGTTGCCTGATTTTTTTGGCGGGCAGATTTTGCATTATGGTGGGAGCAAAAGAAAAGGTCTTAACAAAATTATTAGGAGCGGTGGTTTAGTGGTAACGCACTTCTCTATGTGGGTTTGATTCCTGTATGAACCCAAACTTTCCCCCCTATTCACTAAATCTTGAGTTATGATCTGAGAACTATTTTCAGTATATATGAAAAACAGTACAATATAATTCAGTGCTGTGCTGTGTAGTGCAATGCAATACAATACAGTACAATACAAAGCAATGCGATATAATACATTTGATTCTGTGCAATACATTACAGTATAATGAATGCAATATGATGCAAAGGAATACAATGCAACCCAATTTAATACAATACAGTACAGTACAACAGAATGCAATATAGTTCAATGCAATACAATACCATGCAATGCAATGTAACACAATACATACAACAAATACTATGCAATAGAATGCAGTTTAATGGAATGCAATATAATACAATGGATTACAATGCAATACAACACAACACAACACAATACAATGGAATGCAATACAGCGCAAAGCGATACAACACAACACAATACACTAAAACAATACAAGAAATACAATACAGTACATAACAACACAACACAATGCAAAAACACAGTACAATACAAAACAAAACAATACATTATGGCAGCACCTGACAAACACGCTCAGGGGCATCAACAAAACAGAAATTTCGCGGGACAAGACGGGAAGTATAAAGTGGGGAATGAGAAAGCAGAAGAAAGAAGAAGAAGAAGAAGAAGAAGAAGAAGAAGAAGAAGAAGAAGAAGAAGAAGAAGAAGAAGAAGAAGAAGAAGAAGAAGAAAGAAGAAAGTTAGAAGCACAGTGTCAAAAATAGCACATCACAGGCCATGGCGGTAACGTGAGCCATCACTTTCCCCTCCGCCGCTGTGGCATTACTGTAAGAGTCAGCATTCTTCCCCCATCTCTGCAGACAAGTCTTCTTATCTCCTTCTCGCCCGTCTTCTCCTTGTTCTGGCACCAGGCTGAAAGCTCATAATCTGCCTTGCCAACCACAGTATAAGAATATGCACGTCGTGTCGGCCTAAGTCATAATTGCCGTGCAATGCCAGGAAGATGTGAAGACACAAGAACGTAGCAGTAGTATATAATTATAGCCCTTGAAGAACCAGCTTTCTGACAGCACTGGGAGAAGAGAGTCAGATGGGGGTAGATAACATGAATGAGAAGGTGATATACTGTGTGGTAGAGTATGACACCATGCCATAAAAAGAATTATTTGTCGTTGAAAGAAATAGGTAATTGTGTGTTAGAAATAGACACTGCTTGACTGACTTATTTATTGTGATAAAATAGGACGCTAAACGATAGAATTGGATATTTTTGATAGTGCTAGATATTGCGATTGAGCCAGACAACAAAATAGGACACTATGGGACAGATTTTGACACTATGTGACATAAATAGACACTATATGACAAAAGTAGACATTGTTTGACAAAACTAGACACCATAACAGAAGTAGACACTGTGTAGTAGAAATAGACACTGTGTGATAGAACTACACATTATGTGACAGAACTGTGTGACAGAACTAGACATTGTGTGACAGAACTAGACATTGTGTGACAGAACTAGACACAGTATGACAGAACTAGACACTGTGTGACAGAACTAGACACTGTGTGACAGAACTAGACACTGTGTGACAGACCTAGGATCTGCGTGACAGAACTAGACACTGTGTGACAGACCTAGGATCTGCGTGACAGAACTAGACATTGTGTGACACAACCACACACTGTGATACAGAAATGTGAACTATGTGGCAGGGCTACACCTTTGTGACAGAACAAAACTGACGAGCTATCTTTAGCAGTAAAAGCGTATGAATGAACTCTGGACATGGACTTTTTTCTAGAACCTTACTCACCATCTTCTTAATTTCTGACCTGCCTCACTACAAATATGTCATTCTATTACTAATTCGCACAGTGTAGTTGCATTTTTAACGTTTTACATCACAAAATTAATAACAAATAACCCCCATGATAAGTCATGCAATTAAACAGAAATACAAACAAGCAAATAAGCGTGTATTAAACAAAGAAACAAATACACTTGCAAACACCATGTTCATACATAGACACACAGACACGAACAGACAGACAGATAGATCAGACAGAAAAATACAGACCCAGCAGAAGCATAGTAGTAGTTAGCAGAAGGATTATAAAGAGAAGTAGTAGTATTGATCTTGTCGTCTATGCAATAGCACTGGATTTCATCATCATCAACATCATCTCATCATCATCATCATCATCATCATCATCATCATATCATCATCGTCGATCGTCGCATCGTCGTCGATCGTCTCGTCGTCGTCGTCGTCGTCGCCGTCGTTCAGTTGTCGTCGTCATAATCATCATGATCATCATCATCATGATCATCATATCATCATCATCATCATCTCATCCTCATCCATCTACCATCCTGCTCATCATCATCCTCATCATTGTTGCTGCACAGAACTGTTACTGTTGCTGATGGTAGCGGTGTTGATGGTTGTAGGGGTGCTGGTGCTGGTAAAAATAAAGGGTAAAGCAAAAGATGCCACAAAACAACACAATAGGGAAACACTAAGTAATGTTTTAAACACACACGCCATGGTATCTTGGCCAGACACAGTGTGTGCATCACGTTCTGCCTGCATGGTTCGGTGCCCTACATTCGTCCCCAAAAGACAAATAGAAAGAGGAAAACAAACTGACAAAAAAATATTAGAAAGGAGGCGCCAAGAAAACTAGATGCAGCAGAAGGGAGAGAGAGAGGAGAGGAGAGAGAGAGAGAGAGAGGGGGAGGGAGAGGAGAGAGAGAGAGAAGAGAGAGAGAGAGAGAGAGAGAGAGAGAGAGAGAGAGAGAGAGAGAGAGAGGAGAGAGACAGAGACGAGAGAGAGAGAGAGAGAGAGAGAAGAGAAGAGAAGAGAGAGAGAGAGAAGAGAGAGACGAGAGAAGAGAGAGAACGAGAAGAAGAGAGAAGAGGAGAGGAGAGAGAGAGAGAGAAAGCAGAGAGAGAGAGAGAGAGAGATGAGAGAAGAGAGTAGAAGAGAAAAGAGAGAGAGAGAGATAGAGAGAGAGAGAGAGAGAGAGAGAGAGAGAGAGAGGAGGAGAGAGGAGAGAGGAGAGAGAGAAGAGAGAGAGAGAGGAGAGAGAGAGAGAGTGAGAGAGAGAGAGAAGAGAGAGAGAGAGAGAGAGGAGAGAGAGAGAGAGAGAGAGAGAGAGGAGAGAGAGAGAGAGAGGAGAGACGAGAGAGAGAGATACGGTAGACAGACAGACAGACAGGCAGACAGACGGGACAGACTGACGGACGGACGGACGGACGGACAGATATTATGGTTCACCGTTATTTACATCAACACATGTCATTTTCAACAGGAGAAACTGAGCAGAAGTGGATGCATGAAAAGAGGTGGAGGGGTGTAAGTGTGTGTGTG
>CM060319.1:36606846-36609346 GCA_030674155.1 Stramonita haemastoma | reverse complement strand
GACATGACTGGCATGGAAGACCAATTTCAGACCATTTCGAATGAAAACTGTCAACGTGTCCCTTGTGTCCCCGCGACATCCATCTTGATCATGGGAGTGACGATGACGGTAACGTTTTCTATGATCAAGTTGTTACCATATAGACGTGTGTATGAGCATCTGAAGAAAAATCAAACTTCGACTTTCTCTTATTTATACCGAGAGGAGAAACTGTGATATATTCCTACACAGTGTAGCCGCCGCTGTAGTCTAGTGGTTAGGGCGTTGGAGTCGTAATCTAAAGGTTGCGGGTTCGATCCCAGCTTTCGGCTATGGCGTTGTGCCCTTGGAAAAGGCACTTTACGGCTATTTTCTCACCCTACCCAGGTGTAAAACGGGTACCAACCTTGTGTTGGGGGTTAACCTTGCGATAGACTGGCGTCCTATCCAGGGGGGAGTCTATGACTCTCAGTCGCTTATCGCCACAGAAACCGGGATAAGCACCGGCCTGATAAGCCTTATGGCTCGGGACAGGCTTTAACTTTAACCTACACAGTGTAAGTCGACAGTGGTTTTTAAAAGTTGTTTGTTGGACAAGATTGTCCAGGATTGAATATGTCACTTTCTGGACACTTACTGACATCTCTCAGGGTTTTTATTATTTTCGTACACTGTCTGTCTCATTGATGTGTTACGTGTAATAGATAGTACAATATTCTTGCCACAGTCCGCCAACATAAGATTCCAAAGCTTGAAGGTATTGATTATAGCCTATGATTTTCATTGCAATCTTTTTACAAGGATCATTTGCATGTGGGTAACCCCATCATTTCTTTCAACAAAATTGAATGAAATCACCATTTGTAGATATATGTCATCTTGTATAGAACAGTTATGACTGAATACTGCACGCAGACGTTAGACCTTCGATTAAGATCTCAATTATGTGACACTTTGTATAATGAACTAGGTCTCTAGACGAACGAGATGTGTGTTTAACAGACTAAACAAGAATTTGATCAATTGTAAAAAAAAAAAAATCAAAAAAAAATCCAGTGCAGTTAAAAACGGCAACACCAAGTCAGAAATAGCTAGAAAATGTTCGAAATAGACAAGATTCAACCGAAACTGCCGATATCTATCTTTCTCTTTTTTTGTCACGTCTGAATTCTACCCCTCGCTGTACATCTCTTCGGTATCATCCAAATCTTTTGGCAAAATCGCAACAGACAGGCAGGGCTTGGGATGCAGTAACAGGAGTGGGGAAAAGGGGGGGGGGGTAGATATCAAGATAAACTCTGGAACTTTCCAAAAACACAACTGGTGATAGATTAGATGTTTGTTTTGCACGTCCATGCTTCTGCTTATGTTAGAAAGAGCAACAACAACAACAAACACCCACAAGTTATTTCTGCTACTAGCTTTCCTTATCCAAGCAGCTAAAAATGCACCAAAATATGTATCGTGTTCTGGCTATTAGGCTCACATTTTCCACTCTATATGCCAGTGGTCTGACACGCTATGTCTCAACAACACGTCAACGAATCATGTCACAATCTGGAACTAAAACCAGAAACTTAACAACAATAAAAGTGGATATTTTTAGATGATGAGGAAGTGGTACATATCATCTAATCTGTTTTGACTTGATTTTGTTTTCTTTTTACACACACACACACACACACACACACACACACACACACACACACACACACTCACACCACGCACACACACACACACACACACACACACACACACACACACACACACACACACACACACACACACACACACACACACGCACGCACACGCAACAGAACAACCTAATCAGCGTTACCAACAACAATAATAACGCGGCCTGTACCAACACAAACGACCATAAGAACTAGTGGTTTGTGCCATGATGCAATTTCGGGAAACAAAACTTAATTCCTTCGTCTAGCGTCCAGAATGTATGTCTTGTCGCTCTGGCATTTCTCAGCCGCGGATTCTATTAGAAAGATCAACACACCGCCTGAATGAATATCTCTCCTCCAGCACACTTCTTACAACAACAACAACAACAACAACAACAACAACAACAACAGTAAGAATCAGCAAAGCCAATTATCAATCTTGGCTCAGAAGAGAGATGTTGTATTATTTGTGTGTATCTGCTGCTCTTTGATGTTTGGCTAGAAATGTTCCTGTGTGTTTAGATTCCTGGCTTCATTTTTTGGGGAGTTCTCGTGCAGGTTTTGTTTCTGTTGGATGGAAAGATTAACGTAACCAAGGGATACACATACACACACGCGCACATACACACACGAATACTCACGCACATTCACGCATGTTGGCACGCACACAAACACCACACACACACACACACACACACACACACACACACACACACACACACACACACACCACACACATCTTTTGTTAAGCTTTTCTGTTCCCGATGTCTGATGAATGTGTGCTACTGCATGCTGCAGATAATTGGTAATTGGATCTCCAGGGTTTAATTTGGTGTTTTGAATAT
>CM060319.1:36591846-36601846 GCA_030674155.1 Stramonita haemastoma | reverse complement strand
AGAGGAGAGAGAGAGAGAGGGAGAGGGAGCGAGGAAGGGAGGGACAGAGAGGGGGAGAGGGAGCGAGGAAGGGAGGGACAGAGAGGGGGAGAGAGAGGGGGAGGAGGGAGGGCAGGAGGGGGGAGAGAGAGAGAGAGAGAGAGAGAGAGAGAGAGAGGAGAGAGAGAGAGAGAGGAAGAGAGAGAGAGAGAGAGAGAGAGAGAGAGAGAGACTGACACAGTTTTATTGTCCATACAGCATTACAGCCCTGTAGACAAGGGGGAATAACAAGTTCAGATCGATTTGTGTAACATAACAACATTTTTCAAATTTTCCTCTCACTTCGCACTTACATATACTACTGCACATTCTAATTGCCACGCAGGTCACACAGACACACAGACACACACACAGACACACACAGACACACACACACACACACACGCACACATACACACACACTCTCTCTCTCTCCTCCCCCCCCCCCCCCCCTTCACACCAACAGAATCAATAAAGGACCATCTAAGGACTAGTTACTCTTTTATCTTTTTCCTAATATTCATTGCTTCTCCAATAAATTTAGCTAGACTTTCTATTTTCTCTTCACTGCTGACAGATAGAATATTTGCAACAGAATTCTTATCAGCAATGCCTTTAAACACACTTAGCGCCTCACAGTTTCTGCGTTTATCAGAATATGCCATACAATGGAAAAGAAAGTGAAATTCGTCTTCTGTGGCATTTCGGCATGAAGGGCATATATTATCGTTGGAGTTATCTTCACTTGAAAACCAATACTTACAATTTTTAAGGCCACTTGCTCGTGCCGCGTCCTCAGGCATTGAAGTACCTAGGACGGGAACAGCCTTGATGACGGAGAGAGAGAGAGAGAGAGAGAGAGAGAGAGAGAGAGAGAGAGAGAGAGAGAGAGAGAGAGAGAGAGAGAGAGAGAGAGGAGAGAGAGAGATTATGTATATATGTTGTGTATTCTCTACATTTCAGAAAATGCAGTTTCTAGGGATGTTTTAGCAATTAACAGGTGTCTAAGCTTTTCTTCACATCAACTGCTGGCGATTTGTCTGGTCTGTGTCGAATTTCTATTTGTTACAATTATGAAATCTTTGATACCCAGGTTTAATCTTGACAGTGCTTAACACATCAGGGGGACATTTTGTCATCATCTTTCATAACTTCTATTCATGCTTGCTGGTGCTTTACTTTCATTCGTGTATACAGGCATGCGGAATATCAAAAAGGCCCCATAAAGGTCTGGAAGTTTTGTCTCTTTCGGTAAGTTATGGAAACACGGGAATATTCAACATAAATCTTAAAACTTCGCAGTGGTACCTCGAAAAACAAAAGCACAAAAAAGAAGAAAACATTGCACCTGTACTTACCTCTGTGAGGTCTTGATACGTATGACAATCACGACGTCAGAGACAGGGCCAGAGAACTAAGATGACCCACATGACTTTTTGACATCTATGCTAAGACTTTTAAGGAATCAGGGCGAGATGGAAGAGACCCGAAAGGTCGAGCAAATGCTTGAACAAAGTCTGGGGGCTGGGTGTGTCCTTTCCCCTTGAGCACTGTGTGCAAGGGTTTTACTGGCTGTGCCAGTTTAGGACACCAAACCCAATGTCGACACCTAGTCTGCCAGTCTTTGTATCCTGATGAAGTTCTGAAATCCGCGATCGTTGAGCCTTACCGAAAACTCCAGGGACAAATTTTGATTTGGGAAATGTGAAAGACTGAGGTACACGTGTGAACATGATGCACGCAGGCATAGACAGGTTGTACCGGTACAAAGATACCTGTGAAGCATGCAAGGTAGCCCTTTCATGGAGGGAGGCTTTGCAATTCTTACCTTTCACATGCTGCTGCATGTCGAATGTCCGATGTCCACAGAGACCCCAGTCCTCACTGCTCTCATCGCATTTGATCCCTGAATTGTTTCAGAGATACGGGGTCATGCAGACATGATGCGAAAGCCCCCAAACTTCTATCAACTTTGCACTTCAGCCTAGTGGGATATGATCCTAGATCCCTGGGCAACAATGCTAGGCCTGCACTGGATTCGCCCTTCAGGGGCTGGTCTTTCAGGAGTTTGCCCTTCAGGGGCTGGTCTTTCAGGAGTTTGCCCTTCAGGGGCTGGTCTTTCAGGAGTTTGCCCTTCAGGGGCTGGTCTTTCAGGAGTTTGCCCTTCAGGGGCTGGTCTTTCAGGAGTTTGCCCTTCAGGGGCTGGTCTTTCAGGAGTGTGCCCTTCAGGAGTTGGTCTTTAGGAGTTTGCCCTTGAGGGGCAGGTCTTTCGGGATTTTGCCCTTTAGGGGCCTGTTTTGCATGCAGGATTTTGCCCTTCAGGGGCTTATTTTGCATGTTGCCCTTCAGGGGTCTGTTTTGCATGCAGGATTTTGCCCTTCAGGGGCCTGTTTTGCATGCAGGATTTTGCCCTTCAGGGGCCTGTTTTGCATGGAGGATTTTGCCCTTCAGGGGCCTGTTTTGCATACGAGATTTGTCCTTCAGGGACTTGTCTTGCAGGGTGCTGCCATTCGGGGGGGTTGTCTTGCATGATGCAGCCCTTTAGTTAAAGTCTGTCACGGGCCTAAGGCTCATCAGGCCGGTGCTTATCCCGGTTTCTGTGGCGTTAAGCGACTGAGAGTCATAGACTCCCCCCTGGATAGGACGCCAGTCTTTCGCAGGGTTAACCCCCAACACAAGGTTGGTACCCCTTTTACACCTGGGTGGGGTGAGAAAATAGCCGTAAAGTGCCTTTTCCAAGGGCACAACGCCATAGCCGAAAGCTGGGATCGAACCCGCAACCTTTAGATTACGAGTCCAACGCCCTAACCACTAGACTACAGCGGCGGCAACGCAGCCCTTTAGGGGCTCGTTTTCCAGACTTTGCCCTTCAGAAGCTCAACCCTTCAGCGCTGTGTTCAAGTATTGATATTGCTCCTTGTCTCCGGTTGTTACCCGTCCTCCCTATCGGTCTTACATAGGTCAAGTCAAGTCATGTGGGTGAGGACAAGTCCACTGGGCCCTATGCTCCAGCATCGTGCTGCTGGTGTCTTCACAACCTGCAGTGGACAGACAGATCCAGGAGAGTGGAGATGACCTGGGGAAAGAAACCATGAGCAACTGGCTACTACAGATCCATATCACAATATTCATGGCAAAACTTTTGAGAGGTCGCTGAAATGTTTTGGGTTTTTTTTTTAATGATTATGGTTTTTTATTATCTACACTTAGTTCCATGATCCTGTCTTTGTATTGTCTATTTTGGCAGATCCTTTGGAAATATGAAGAAAGTCTTCTGACGTGAGTACAAGATGTCCTACCAAAAGGTCTTTTGACATGTGCGTTCGTAAGATAATCCAGTTTTTTTATCATCTGATGTATGTGTAAGATGTTCTATGAAAAGGTCCTCTGGCGAGTGTGCAAGATAAATAAAATGAAAATAGAATAAAATTAAATAGAAAACCAATATGGTACAGATCATAGACTACAGCCAAGAGCACCTCATTGCCTTCTATCTAGGATTGTGGTTTTAGCGTTAAAAATTAAATTCTACGAAGAGAAATATTGCGCTCGCAACCCGGGTTCGATTCCTGGTTGAGGGGATTTTTCCCCTGGAGTGCTGACTCCACCCTCCCCAAAAGTCCTTCCGATGAGCCTATAAACCGAGGCCCAGTGTGGGAACGCACGCAGATATCTTGCGCACACGTTAAATCCTGTTCCGCTTTTCACAAGAGTAGGCCATCGTGTGCCGGTGTTAACAGATGACAAGATTTACAAAACTGCATACACACGGGGACTGGATGTAAAAAAGCACACGAGTGCTTAATCCATTATCCTCGATATAAAATAAATAAAATTTAAAAAATACATTAGCATGCATTATAGATATCCCTCCCTCAGTTGAAACAATTTTTTTTCTTCAAAAAATGTTTTTGATCTCTACATTTCCCAGTACTCATTTTCGACAGAAAGATTCTTACGTTAGCTTTCAGACATTTTTTTTTGTAACGAACAAGAAGGGTACTGGTTTCAGGCATTCATTGTTAGGACATAGTGTCTTAACACGATTTTCAAAGACAACTTTACAACTGTGGGAAATCTAACCAATAATTATACTTGTGGTAGTAAATAAACAACAGCACTCCTCTGATGTAAAAGTTAAGTCATACAGTACTGTATCACAACCAAAACAAAATGAAAAATGGGTTTACATTTGTGAGCGCCCCCACGATGAGTTCGCTTTAAACACAATTACCAATTTTTCTCTAGGAGCCATTAAGGCAGGTAGGGGTCAAGTTGTCAAATTTAAGATTTGATTAATTTATTAATCAATCCGTTTATCATCCTTTTGTAAATTTTCAAGGCTGAAAATTTATCCCTTTTGCTTTAAATGCGTTTTGAAAATACCAAGCCCCCATTCTGTACAACATGTTAACAAATAAACTTGTGTTCGTCATTTTGCCACTTCCTGTTCTATCATTTCATTGTATACTTTGACAGAATTGTGGATTTTCAATCGTTGTTTTTGTATTTATAGCCACTGATTCATTGCCATATAGATACATGCAAGGAACTAAAAATGACCATGTGCACTCCGTCCATATGTGGTGGAGCTGTCACATTTATGAGATTGCCCAGATGTTGTTTCTTTACCTTTAAAATAATTTCGCACTACTTTTACTTATTTTTTCTTTTTGTCAAGGATATGAATAGCACTCGAACTTTTTTTACATCAATCGCCGTGCTATGCAGTTTTTGTAAATTTTCTTCGGCACTGTCTGCTGAAGAACCCGTTGTACCTTTTTAATTGCCGTTCAGAAACACATCCAGTAACTGAAATAAAACTACACGTAACCATATGAAAAAATATGGTGGATATTTTTCCTTTTTTTTCTTCTTTTTTTTTTACAGAATTGGGAAGACATTTTTTCCTGTAAGCTACACCACGTTGTTTTACATACCTTTTCTCTGGAATCTGTGGCCATGATGATGGTAGGGAAGGGAGACTGAAGAGCAGAGTGCTGATCTTCCTCCCTCAGGGGATGCTGCTGCAGGCATTTCATGTTGAGGTTTGTGTGGTCCTTGATGTTGAGGTTTGTGTGGCCCTTCATGTTGAAGTTTGTCTGTTCCGTGTTGAGGTTTGTGTGGTCCTTGATGTTGAGGTTTGTGTGGTCCTTGATGTTGAGGTTTGTGTGGTCCTTGATGTTGAGGTTTGTGTGGTCTATGTTGAGGTTTGTGTGGTCCTTGATGTTGAAGTTTATGTGGTCCTTGATGTTGAGGTTTGTGTGGTCTATGTTGAAGTTTGTGTGGTCCTTGATGTTGAGGTTTGTGTGGTCCTTGATGTTGAAGTTTGTGTGGTCTATGTTGAGGTTTGTGTGGTCCTTGATGTTGAGGTTTGTGTGGTCCTTGGATGTTGAGGTTTGTGTGGTCCTTGATGTTGAGGTTTGTCTGGTCCTTCTTGTTCCAAGCCCAACTCTTCCTCTGGTCGCCTGGCCACCCAGTTTTACCTGAACAAAAACAACACGTAAGTTCATAAGGTAGGTGAAAAATTATACAGCGATATATTTTTTTTTAATCTCAAAGAATGAAAATTTACACCCATGTTATGACAATGACAGTTTTACTCGTTTCTATTCTAAAGTAGTGTAAAATAACTTCACAACTGAACTGAATTCAAATAAATTGAAAATTGAATTGAATACCACTTCCAGTCACAGCATATTTATCTGCAGGCAATTTGGGCTTCTCTCTCAGGGATGAGTGCGTTGCCACAAGAGCAGTACCACTCCAAAAAATGTCTTTTAAAGTGTATTAGTTTCCCTACGAGAAGGGCTTTATTCTACAGAATTTTGCTGGAGATCTCTTTCTTGGTGTCGTGGGTTCTTTTACGTGCGCTGAATGTGTGCTGCATGCAGGGTCCTTGTTCACCATCCGTTCCGAAAGACTTGTATGCAGGCCACCACTCACAGTCTAGTGGACGGGATAAAGTTTCGGGCAATAAACGGGGATCAATCTCTAGACCATCGATCTTCCCAATTACCAGTAATGGACAACATTAATAACATCATTTATAGGAGCTGTAGTAAAAGATTCATATCCTCCAGTCTCTTTAACACACGAATAATGACATGCAACGTTTTTATATTCAGATATCAAATTATTTACATATTTACTTATTGTCCACATTTTCTGTCAAGATAAAGCCAAACCCAACTCATAAATGTAGAGTCAAGCAAACTTAACTGCGCTGACAAAAATGTTTAATATCAGCAAGTACAAAAATTAACTACAATAACAACAACACGTTAAAACTTGTTCCGTCTTCCGGAAGAGTAGGCCGTTCTGTGGCGGTAGGAACGGATGATATTTAAAAAACACACACACACACACACACACACACCCCACACACCACACACACACACACACACACACACACACACACACACACACACACACACACACAAACCCGCATGCACACAGGTGTGTTTAGACATCATTCTTGAAGTCGGAAAGCGACAACCTTAGCGGTGATCAAAAAATTATGGTCGCATATGCAAAATTTCATCTTCAGTCAACCTCGGAGTGTGAACCTGAACCTCGGAACAAAAAATAATTGTAAAGATGATAAAATTCACAATTACCACAGGCAAAAACACATCGTTCCATTTAACATTATTGTCAGTTCTCTTGTGATCACATCAAAACTGCTCTGCTAAAACTTTCAGCAAGAAAATGCATAAACATGTCTTAAAACACGTGATGTCCATTTGCACCTGTTGATGTAAAGATGCTTGCCTGCCTACCATTTAATATTAGATTTGTTTATCCAAAATATCTTTGTCTATTTCTCAATTCTACAGCACTATTTGACAATATTGAAAAAGAAAAAATAATCAGCTGTAGGAAGAAGGGGAGCATCTCGACATCTTTCCCATTTCAAGCATTAACATAATTATGAGTAAGGGTTTACGCTTTTTTTAGGGGGGGTGAGGGGGGTTGGTGAGGGGTTAAGATCTTAAGCTCACACTAAAAACCTTCCCTTTACATCTTGCTTTAACGTCCTAATCAAAAACAATCTTGCCTTGAACGTCTGGATGTGTTGTGTGTGTGTGTGTGTGTGTGTGTGTGTGTGTGTGTGTGTGTGTGTGTGTGTGTGTGTGTGTGTGTGTGTGTGTGTGTGTGTGTGTGTTTGAAGGAATCGTATTCGTGACAGTACCAAACCATTTTGGTTCACGACACAGCTGTTTCAATCAGTTTTCAAAACCACGTAATAGGCCTGGTTGGTTTATGACACAACTACACTAGATCAGACTCTCAGCCTTGGTCCTTGTGAATGCGCCAAATCACTCCTGCACTCAAGATTACATTTCTTGGCAGCAATTGTCATGAAATTCACAAAGCAGGGATTTCCCCCTAAGTTTTAAAATAAATAGGGAAGATTAAAGGCCCGAAACACTTGTTTGAAGGGGGCTTCTCATCTGAGGACTCTCTGCTGCCATGCTCTACGCGAGTTTTCTTACCACTATCATACCTAATGGCCTACTTACTAAGTAGCTACTTCTAAATAAAGATTACTCACCAGTGCTGCTCTTCATCATAGTCTTTCTATAAAAAAGACAAAGGCAAAAACGATGATGTTCAAAATCCCACAATTTGCTTTCCCAGCTGTTCAAGGGGTCCACACTGCATGCAGATGTCAGGCCGTTTGAAATGGCAAGAGAAAAAAAAAGAAAAGAAAGAAACAAATCAACTCACCCAAACTGGCAACAGAGACACGATTTGCACGTGTGTGTTGTGTCCCTAAATGTGTTTTCTGTTCTTAGCTGGAGTAAGACCTTCAATTGCAAAAACCTGGTCTTAACAATGTAAATGGAAATTATTTCTAAACTGCCGGGCACTTCGTTTTCTATCAATACACTTGAAAAACCCACCCAAAATGATGGCCATAAAAAGATACTTTATATAAGATAAAAGCTATGTCGAGACTGCAAACTCAAAACGTATACAAGACTCCTTGACTACCGAGGACAATCTGTTGTTCTATTGATATGCATGTTTACAAGAAGAATTTCAGATTTAGATTCGTTTGTTTTGTAATTTGCAGTCTGTGCATTGACAGCCCATCTGGTAAAGGAAAGGGGAGGTTGTTTCAAAACCCAGGGAGAAGTTCTTACCTCTCTTGAGCATATTCATTTTAGGATATAGACCACTTTACTACACAACACATGCACAACAATGTTCAGTTCAAGGTATTGTTCAGCTACTTACAAATGTTTTACCATTTGGGTTTTTCTTTAAACAAAGGCTTATTTTGGGTGGTGGATGTGTAGGCTACTTTCAGCAATGTTCCTGCTGACTGTTTCTGTCTGTCTCTGTCTCATACATATCAGAGCATATTATGCATGTATTCAGTGGGGGGGGGGGGGGGGGGGGTGCGTGCGAGGGTGCGTGTGTTTGCCCGCGCATGTATGTGTGTATGTGTGTGCGTGGTACATGTGTTGTTAGGACAGTACGCGTCAGCAATACATGACAATTTATGTGATGAAGAGGAAAAATGAATTAAAAAAATTGATGCTGAAGCAGATCTCGTAGAAAACAAAACCACTCAAAAAAGAAACAGATCTTAGGTGTATTAAAGAATTGACTGCATCTTAGGCCCAGTGCATTCGTCTGTATCTACACCTCGTATCATGTTTAAGAGCACATTGCCCAGAATACCTACAGGCCTACTGGTCATATGTCTGAAAGTGTGCCCATAAATGATCCTCATCATTATGTTGCTTTGAACTTTTTGACGGCAGTGCTATTTATTTTTTGTGTGTTGGTGTGGCAACTGCCCTGCGCTGAGCTGTGCTGTGGTGCATCAATTGTATATTTTCATTGATATTATGTGTAAACTATGTATTGTTGCCTACACTTTACCAGCTTTTGTTCCGACAGACTTGCTAGATTCAAGCCAGGCTGTTCTCTTTGTGGCTGTGGTATCACCACAAGAACAGCACCACCCATATTAAAGATGTTAGTAAAGTGTGTATGCCTACAGTAGAAAACTCTTGGTGCCGTGGGCTCTGTTACTGCACAAAAGTCTGGGTAGGATGGGACTCCAACCGGCCTTTTGTCACATCTTATTTATCTGCCCCTTATTTTTTAGGGTGTGTATGGGCAGGCACACCTGTATTTGTGACACTGCACCACATAAGGAGTCGCATTGCACCAGAGGTCAGTTTTTAGTTATTGGCAAGTTATTAATTTGCAATAAAATGGCTATACAATACCAAACAACAAATGGAACATCGACAGTTCTATCAAGTTATTACAACTGCGGGAAATGGCAAAATGAGAAATTGACAAGTTAGTAGGTGGCCAGAATGTGGACTTGGCTATTTTCAAAACACGTTTCAAGACAAAAGGAAACAATATAATGACTTGATATTTCACTTCAATGTAAAATAAGTGCTAGAGTTTTATATTCAATAAAAATCTCAAAATCCACAACCTCACCCCCACCTGCCCAAAATGTCCCCTAGCAGAAAAGTGGGTTATGTGCTGAGCGACTCATTTCATGGTGGAGTGTCACATTTGTGTTAGCCTTTTTCGTGTGTGGCATGGCCCTGCACTGTGTTGTGGACGCATCATATTTGTGTTGTCATGCATCATATTGTAAATTATGATTAACATTATGTGTTATTGCGCAAACTAGACCAGCATTTGTTCCGACGAACATGCTGTATTTGCCAAGCAGTTCTCTTTGGGGCTGTACTATCGCTACAAAAGCAGCGCCACTCATATCAAAGATGCTATTAAAGTCTGTGTGCCTACAGTAGATCACTCTCATGGTGCTGTAGAGTGTGTTACTGTGCAAAAGTTGGGGTATGATGGGACTGAAAAATAGCTGTTTGTCACATCTTCTCTAGATGTATATGTGACTTGTTTTTGAGGGTGTGTATGCGGGTGCCCTAGCGTGTATGTGTGTATGCCGTGTGTGTGTGGTGTGTGTGTGTAT
>CM060319.1:36584346-36589346 GCA_030674155.1 Stramonita haemastoma | reverse complement strand
TGAAAATGAAAGTCTAAAAAATTATGTCTCCCTGTATAGTTCCTCTGTAAGCAGGATGTTGCTGCCACATCCCTCTATTATTAGGTTAGAGACTAGGATTTACAGAACCCCCATCTTTCGCAATCGCCAGCAGTAATCATGTACAATTGGCCGGTTTGTGCAGGGTCAAAACAATGTAGCCTATAGCCACTTTGCCTCTACCTGCTTCAATCATCCCCAGATAGACATTTTGGGGAGGAAAATTGAAATCAGAAGTAGATGAATTTGCATTGCCAGTAGCGGCTATCGTGTTCTGGGCATTCCAGGCAGGGTTGGGATGGGTGAGAACTTTGATAAACCGAAATGGTTTTTGTAAGTAACTACTTAAAATTCAATTCACAGCCACATGGTTATTGTAACAGTAAAGTGTATGCTATAAAGAGTCTCCACATACCAAAAAGTGAAAAAGTGGCCGATAGCCGCTTCTGGCAGGCAACCCTCGATATGTATGTATGTATGTATGTATGTATGTATGTATGTATGTATGTATGATGTATGTATGTATGTATGTATGTATGTATGTATGTATGTTGTTGTTGTTGTATGTATGTATGTATGTATGTATGTGTGTGTTGTTGTTTTTTTATATATATATATTGCTCGTGAATATGCTTACATGCTCATATATCTTGTGTGTTGGCATATATATATATATGCGCCTGCATTCTGCATGCGTATGTGTATAAGGGAGTTAAGAGCCCATGTGTGCTTTATTTTCTCTCTATGGCTCCCGTTCCAGTTCATATAATTCTTTTACCACCTCCTAACTTTGCCTGGAGGTAAACTTGCCACAACTTTCTTCACGGCTTGACAGCATCTGTCACCCCCCCCCCCCCTCCCCTCTCTCATGCATCCTCCCCCTCTACCCACCCCTCACACACCCCTATCGTACCTAAGCTTATTAAAACACACACACGCCGACACACACACATACACACGCACGCGCGCGCGCGCGCGCGTACAACACCACACACACACACACACACACACACACACACACACACACACACACACACACACACACACACACACATACGGGGGACGGGATAGCCTAGTGGTCAGAACATTGCGCTCGCAATTTGACGACCCGGGTTCGATTCCCGGTCAAGGAGATTTTTCTCCTGGAGTTAACATTAGTGCGGACTCCACTCTCCCCAAAGTCCTTCGGATGAGGCTATAAACCGATGCCCGTGTGTGAACGCACGCAGAACATCTTGCACACACGTTAGATCCTGTTCCGCTTTTCGTAAGAGTAGGCCATTGTGTGCCGGTGGGAACAGATGAATTTACAAAACTGCATACACACGGGGACTGGATGTAAAAAAGCACAAGAGTGCTTATCCCATTATCCTCAATATAAAAGAATAAATTAAAAAAAAAAAAAAAATTAATTTAAAAAACATACACACATACATACACACATACATACACACATACACACACACCGATTGTTTGAGGTTTTCCTGTTTGCTTCTAAGGACAGGTAGGGAGCGTTGTAAGCATATTATAGGCAGAATAAGTATGTGTGCGTGCATGCGTGCACACGCGCGCGCGTATGTGTGTGTATGTGTGTGTGGATACATACTGGACTTGCATGTGCATATGCGTTCATGTGTGTGTGTGTGTGTGTGTGTGTGTGTGTGTGTGTGTGTGTGTGTGTGTGTGTGTGTGTGATGGTGTGCGCTCGCGCGCGCATAAGTTTATATGTATGTGTGTAGTGTGTGTGTGTGGCGATATATGTGTTGTTTGTGTGTTTGTGTGTGTGTGTGTGTGTTGTGTGTGTTGTGTGATGTGTGTGTGTATGTGTGTGTGTGTGTTGTGTGGGTTGTGTGTTGTGTGTGTGTTGTGTGTGTGTGTGTGTGTGTGTGTGTGTGTGTGTGTGTATGTGTGTGTGTATACTTGAGTGTTCGCGTTGTACTCACACACACGCACGCTCACACATACATATACATGCGCGTGTACGTGTGGGGGAGGGGGCGGAGGATGTTCTCCATGCCGCTCCATTATTCTTATTTTATATTTTACTTCTCCACTTTATGAAACTCTCTACCACCTCGTAACTTTGTTTAGTTCTAAATCTACAATATAGTTTGTTGCTTCTGAACAACTTCCACCGTACTTACCCCCCACCCCCACCACCACCCACACACACCACACACACACACACAAACGCACACGACACACACCAAACGCACCACACACACACACACCACACACACACACGCATACACACACACACACACACACACACACACACAACACACACACACACACACACCACACACACACACACACACACACACAAAAGTGAAAGGAAAGAGACAGACAGACACATAGACCATAGACAGATAAAGACAGACAGTGTCAGGGAGGGAGCTAAGAGAAAAGCCGATCAAAAACCACATCATCACCCTAACTATTAGTATACAAAACCTGTCTGATTTCTCAAAGTCTCTCACACAACACTGATAATAATAATTATTGTGAAACTCACTTCTTATTTCCACTACCACCCACGAGCTCACTCCTGTCCTTTGTCTACCGATCTGTCATTTATGTAAACGAGAACCACTGGGGGGGGGGGGGGGGGTTGTTTTTTTTTGCACTGGTTCCAGACCATCCTTCTTTAAAATTCTCGGCATGTATTCCTCCTGTCTTCTTGGTGCCAAGACTGTGTGTGTGTGTTGGTGTGTGTTGTGTGGTGTGTGTGGTGTGTGTGTGTGTGTGTGTGTGTGTGTGTGTGTTGGTGTGTGACCTCAGTGTGATGTAACCTACTTTTCCACTGACGCTAGGGAAAAATGGATATTCTTCTCGTTTTTTTTTGTTTTTTTTTTTTTTGGTAACATCTTAACACTCTTATTTATCACGAGTGAGACGCAAATGGAAAAGGGTTTGGCTGCGTTTTTTGAGGACTCAAGAGTTTTTATTCATTTGTTTATTGCTTATTTATCTGATTATTTATTTTATTTCATTTTCACATTTATCCTTTTATTTCGAGGATGATGGAATAAGTACTCGTGTGTTTTGTTTGTTTCTTTACATCAAGTCCCCGTGTGTATGCGGTTCTGTAAATTTTGTCATCTGTACCCACTGGCACACAATGGTCTACTCTTTCGAAAAGCGGAACAGGATTTAACATGTCCGCAAGATGTTAATGAGCACAGTGTAGCATAATTCATAATGCGGTATAGTACATAGTATTGCATTATATACCATTGCATCATTTGCATTGTAAAAAAAAAAAAAAAATAATAATAATAAGTAAAGGTGTCCCATAACCTACGTGGTCGTAGTGGAGCGAGGCATCAGAGACCTCAGCTTCTCTAGGGACCAGCATATTGAGGGCGGCACCCATCTCCTCTCCCTCGATACTTATACTCCCTTGACCTAAAGAGAGCAGGTACCCATTCACAACTGGGTGAACTGGGGACTGTACTGAAACAAGGCGCGCAAACGGTCACCCATCCACTTGGTCACATGCTCAATGCTGCTTAAGCTTGGAGAAATGCAGTGTTCTGACCACTGAGCTGTCCCGTCCCCTATTGCATTGTACTGTATGTAGTATATTGCACTGTATTGCATGAATTGTACTGCGTTGCATTCTAGTCTGGTATAGTCAGTCCACTATACTCTAGTCTATTATGGTCTAGTAAATTAGTGAAAGCACCTGGTAGGTATTTATCTCTTTTTTTCTGATACTGTCTCAGATCGTTATAAGAACTATATGTGCAGACATTAATGTAAAAAAATACATAGTGGCTGTCAGAAGACTTTTGGGTGTGTTTTTTTTTTTTTCCACACAGAACTAACATGTTTTTCTGTTTCTGTCTTTGATCAGTAGAGAAGCACCTGTCACTCAAATAATCAAATCTCTTATAATTATTTGAATAGGTAATTGTCTTCTCAATGTTAAGATTTTTCAATTTCTACTAGAAGAAACACCGCCATTCAAGTGATTATTTATCTAATCTTTTTCACAGTAAAACTTCCCTTATCCCTCTTACCACCCAACCCCCCCCCTCCCACCATTTCTCCCCTATTTCCTCTTAGTTAATGAACAAATAAAGCAAAGAAAAAAGAAACAAAGCCCTACACACCCACTTTCAATAAAAACCCTAAAAAGCGCAGTAAAGAAAAACGAAAACATTTTAAAAAAATCTGTTGACTTGATTCAAAGTCGTAACATACACCACAACTGTCCTACTGGAGCCAAGGAGAAATGTGACCTGCCTGCAAAATAGAGATACATTCCACCACGAAGAAAAACAAACAAGTAAATAATGTCTTTTCAAATAACTCGCATTCTTTTGAGTCTTTGTTGAAAGACATCTCTTTTTTCGTTCTTTAGCTAAGAAATTGAATAGAATACAATTTAAACCCCCAAAAATAAAATAAATAATGGATGGTGCTGCTCATGTAGCGACGCGCTTTCAACGGGGGAGAGTAGCTCGAATCTCACACAGAAAAATCTGAAAGTGGTATACACTACACTACACTACACTACACTACCTACACTACACTACACTACACTACACTACACTACACTACACTCACTGCACTACACTACACTACACTACTACATAACACTACACTTATGTAGTACACTTATGTAGTGCATAACACAACACTACATTACACTACAATACACTACACTACACTAGACCAAGGCTTACACTACACTACACTACACTACACTACACTACACTACACTACACTACACTACATCACTACACTACACTACACTACACTACACTACACTACACTCCCCAAAAGTCCTTCGGATGAGACTATAAACCGAGGCCGCGTGTGCGAACGCACGCAGAACATCTTGCGCACACGTTAAACCCTGTCCCGCTTTTCGTAAGAGTAGGCCATCGTGTGCCGGTGGGAACAGATGACATTTCCAAAACTGCATACACACGGGGACTGGATGTAAAAAAGCTTATCAATGGTAAATTTCT
>CM060319.1:36571846-36581846 GCA_030674155.1 Stramonita haemastoma | reverse complement strand
AGAGAGAGAGAGAGAGAGAGAGAGAGAGAGGAGAGAGAGAGATCTACTATAATAATAAAGGATGAGGAGGGTAGATCTATTTCGATAGCCTAGCACCACGTTTTAGATCTATTTCTCACTCGATTGGAGATGATTCCTGAGGTGCAATAGATCCAACCAAGTCTTCTGGAGATTTAAAAAACATGAATGCATCAGTGAATGCACTAGTGTGCGAGTACACACAGGATTGAAGATTTTATTCCTTTGACCCCTTTTAAGGTGTGGAGGGTTACAAACACACTTCAACAGGATAGGCCTAGTAAACCTAACAGCAATTTCCTTGAAAATATAACCAGTACCAGTAGAAATTGGAAAACAAGACTTGTCACGGAAAGAACAAAAATAACTACATAATCAACAAACAAAACAAAAATGCACGGCGTTTTAACACTGTTTATCCACTTTTTTTTCTAATGTAATATAATAATTAAGCAAAGGCTCTGCGAAAAAAACTGTGCTCATGTTTGAAAAATAAACTACATTTTCAAGACAACCCAGCAAATCTGAGAATTTGGACTGAGACGGAAAAACTTTCGAAATTTGCATTTTCATCAGCTTACAACACGTAAAACTTGAAATGTACAGAAGTAAACTCTGTAGTATAAAATCTTCCAAACCTCTGAAGTTTGGACATTCCATGATAAATGAAACTCTTCCCCCAGTACACACAACACACACACACACACACACACACACACACACACACACACACACACACACACACACTTGTTCACGTCCATAAATACTCAAGAAAAAGAGAACATGAAGTAGAGGGGGGGGGGGGGGGGGGGTGTTATGCGCAGAGCTACAGGCCTACATATAAAAGAAGACATCAGTCATGACATAACGAAGTCTCTGGGTGGTGATCCCCATAAAACACTTTACCTTACAGACAGTTTAAAATAAGGTAAAAAAAAAGTAAAAACAAAACCTGTGGCTAAATCAAAATAATCTACTTTAAAAGTTGAGAGATTTCTGACACTTTCGTTTCCACAACTCACACCTGAAAAAATATCAGAGGCCACATCTCTTTGGGGTTTTGCCTTGAAGCAAATACTGCATTGATTATCGAAACTCCTGAAACATGTTTTCTTCGACGCAGAACCAGTCCTAATCGCAGGTCTAAATTCACCTGTCACTGGCAGCGACTTTGTCATCGCAGTGGTATATGCTTTTATCATGAACTTACAAGCTGAATTCCGCAGGTAATATCCTTGCTGCTGCTGCTGCTACTGATTATGATGATGATGACGATCTTTGAGTGTAGTGATAATTGTGAAGATGAATGACAGATCCAAAAGTTCCTATGATCATGGTTAAACGTAAATCTATAGCAATGCGCATGTTGGGCATTGTACACTGTTCTTTATTGTGGCGTTATGTTAGTCATCATCCATATTGTTACTCATTATCATTGGAATCATCCGGGGGGTACAAAACCTGGCAGAGAAGCGAATATTTTCCCCACCACCCGCTCTCACACGTGCTGTGATAGGATAGAGTAAGACAGCCCCTCAGGAGTTTGCCACTTCCCCACATCAAACACAGCGCAGGCGTAATATATTTTCCCGCTAAGCAGCCCGCGTACACACACTCTGCACACGTCAGACGGCACTTAATTTGATTACGTGGCGGAGGGAGGCGAAGGGGCAAAAATAAAGTGCCCAGCTGTAAGAGGCAAATCGCTTAGAGGTGTTGGCTGGCGACCGGTGAAGTGCGTTAGCACTGCCTCCCTTATGTCATTCCTAGCCGCGTCAGGGTTATTTTGGGATATATAATGCATCAAAAGTGGAGGATTGCGTAATAGGTGTCAGTGTTTGGTGGCCTATGGAAACGGCACAGCAATCAGCATGTAGTGTTGTTGAAAGGGAAAGGACGGACACAGAACACTTGCGTAAGATTTTTTTTTTAAAATAAAAAATAAAATATTTTCTAAAACCTGACCTTGTGTGTTAGGCCTACTTTGATTCTCCTCCCTACCGTTTATCTGAGAAGCGTTCCTCCCTTATTCCAGATTCAAGATCACTGATTAAAATTCTCCCTAGAGATGCCATCACAGAATGACTAAATGCTCGCCAAAAAAAAAAAAAAAAAGGATCTAGGAGTTTGCTATGCAACGCATTTATTTTCACCCATAGTGTTGTTGAGCATTTTGCTTATAAAATATATACAAAAAGAGAAAGGAGTTTGCTGATTTGATTTAAATACTGACTCAAACAGATCAATTTTTGTCTGTTCAATCAATCAAACACACAAGTGTATGTTTACCTTTGTCACACAGCAAATCTGAAACGGCAGCCTTTTACCAAACAGTTGACATTTTGCATCAATCCCTATGCGCATGTGAGTTACAAATGGCTAAGAGAGCGTGTTTGAAATGGCAGGCTGATTTTTCACCGATAAATGGACATTTGGATCTTTCTCTGGGACTGGAGATTCTGACTGGATACACGAAATGCACATTTTCAGATTGCTTGAATCGAGTCAAAAACACAATTAAACTGACATTAAGAGACGATTCCCATTCAGATCAACACATACACACATACACATACACACACATACACACACATGCACACACACACGCACACACACACACGCACACACACACGCGCACACACACACACACACACACACACACACACACACACACACACACACACCACACACACCACACACACACACACACACACGGGAACAAGAGTTGTTTTTTTAAAAACCCACAAAAGTGCTTATTCCATTATCCTGGATACAAAAAATGAATAAGTAAATGAAATAAAATAAAACACACGCACACACACCACACGCACGCACGCACGCACGCACGCACGCACGCACGACACACACACACACACACACACACATACGGGGACGGATGAAAAAAAGCACATGATTGCTTATTCTGTTATCCTCGATATAAAACAATAAATAATATAAAGAAAAAATAACAATAATAATAAAATAGACACACACAGACACACACAGACACACAGACACACAGACACACAGACACACACACACACACACACACACACACACACACACACACACACACAACGTACACGAGAGAGGGAACGAAAACTTTTAAAGAAGCAATTGCTTGAAATCGATATAATATGGGTATTTTCAAAATCAGTAGTTTAGAATGAGATGGTGATAGGGATGATGATGGCGGTAGTAATGTAGTAGTAGTAGTAGTAGTAGTAGTAGTAGTAGTAGTAGTAGTAGTAGTAGTAGTAGTAGTAGTAGTAGTAGTTGAAGTGATGATAATCATGATGAAGTCGATGACAGAAATGTTGAAAAACATGACTGCAAAATATCCTAGCTGAGTTTATAACAAACACATTATCATGCAGACAATTTTGTTTTTGCTCAGTGTTGGTAATCTGCATGCTCACAGGTTTTTTGGTTTTTTTTTATAATATAGGCCTAACTTCATTGACAGACGAAAAGGATTACCCACAAAAAAATGACAGTAGAATGATAAACAGTCAACAGCAAAGGAGAACAAAATCTGTCGTCCTAAAGAAAGGCAAAGAGATATACGTATGCAGTTATTACAGCTGTGGACAGACCTTGAAGTTGTTTTCGCCATACCGAATAAGGACTATAAGAGAGAGAGAGAGAGAGAGAGAGAGAGAGAAGAGAGAGAGAGAGAGAGAGAGAGAGGAGAGAGAGAGAGAGAGGAGAGATCAAATTCTTTTATTTCGAGGATGTTATAACAAGCAATAGGAAGGAAGGTGGCAGGATGGTTAAAATGTTCGCCTGCCAACAAGTATACAGTGAGGTTCTGGGTTCGTACCCAGCCTCGCCCTTTCCAGTTTGACGAAAAAATCGAACTGAATGTCAAAGTCATTCGGATGAGACTATAAACCCCGTGTGCTAACGCACGCAGAACAACTTGAGCACACGTTAAAACCCCGTTCCGACTTTCGGAAGAGCAGGCCATCGTGTGCCAGTAGGAGTGGATGACAAAATTATAAAAAGAAAACCAGCATGCACACAGGTGTCGTGTTTAGACACCATCCCTGAGTAAAAATTGGGGAGTCGGAGTTGCTGTATGGGCAACAGTTTGCCCTCCATACTTACTTACCCAGGCTTTGCGCTCTAAAGAGTGCAACTCTATAGTCTTCCGAGACTGATTGGTGCCTAATACTATTATAACAAGCACCAATAAGCCAGAAGAGAGAGAGAGAGAGAGAGGAGGGGGGGGGGGGGAGAGGGAGAGACAGAACTGTAGACACACATAAAAAAAAGTGAAAACTGAAAAGGCAGACTATCAGAAAAGTATCCAAACGCATCACTCTAGCTGGATGAACAATTCAAGGGACAAAACTGCATTTACAAAGAACTTTGGTAGCCTCTGGTAGAGTATTTTCCCTTCTCTCTCGGTTCTTTATTAGGGATTTTTTTGCTATTTTTGGTTGTTGGTTTTTTGTCTGGGTTTTTTCCCGATTAGATTTCTGCGTTACTGATCAAGTAGTATACTTTAAACAATAGAGGTATTAGGCTACTTGCGTGCAGGAAGGTCGCAGAGATGCAGAGTAGCACATAAAATATATACATAATTATTGTAATCGTATAATATCAAAACTGTTCTGTATGATTCCGAGTCGCATGTCCTAATATCAGTTGCAGAAAGTATTTGCCAATCACCAGTAAGGCATTTACTATACATGAAATGTTATAGACTTATCACCATCCATTACATTCTTCATCCTTTCCCCCTCATCCTCTTTTTCTGCACATTCTTAACGTGAATGTACCATTGTCTAAATCACCTTGTAGTGAATAGACATTAAATCAATGAGAAGAGGAGTTTGATATCACTTTTAGCCACAAGTTTCTTTCCGTGAAATTCGCGCTGCTTTTTCCCGGGAGTGCATGTCGCCACAAGAGCTGCGCTACCCATTTATGCGTTTGATTCTTATCTGTGTGTTTGTGTTTGTGTTTGTGTTGTGTGTGTGTGTGTGTGTGTGTGAGTTTGTGTGTGTGTGTGTGTGTGAGAGTTTGTGTGTGTGTGTGTGTGTGTGTGTGTGTGTGTGTGTGTGTGTGTGTGTGTGTGTGTGTGTGTGTGTTGTGGTGTCTGTGTGTGTGTGTGTAGTCTTTAAGAAGTCAAGCAAGAATTTTTTTCCTAAACTGCTTTAGAACAGTGAAGAAAGACGTCAATGTGGTATTTTTTATGGACTTTAATTATAGAAATATGGTGAGTCACTAAACATCCAAGCACACACACAAAACTCTTAGCAATGTTAGGAAGTTGCACACTTTTAATAATATAATATTTTGTAAGTTAACTTCAAATATGAACTTCAGAATCCAACAGCGAGTAACTCAACAATATAAAAGGTAATGCATGTACAGGAAAGTGGGTAAAAATTTCCCTAGCTCAACAACAGTAAATATTTTTTAGCACCAAGAACAAGAAACTAGAAATGTTGCATAAAGAATAATATACAAGGCTACTGAAATCAGAACCGGTCCTTTCAATGCAAAACAAACAGTGAAAGGTGTGCGTGTGACTTGACAACTTGTTCATATATTAAACATTGATAAATATCCGAAGTCAGAATGTTGTTACCTAAATAGGGGGGGGGGGGCGGCGGGCGGCGGCAATCGCATTCGTAAAATCTCACCAATGGTGAACCTTGAAGGTATAGCTGGGGAGCTAAGAAAAATAACGAAAGGAAAAAAACCTAAACAAAAAACCCATCAATACAGATTTTCGTTTACAAGATCCTTTCAAAGTTCTCACCATTAATCAAACAAAATAACAGTAATATTTCAAACAACAGCTGATCTGATAGTCACAGGCAAGTGTCTTATCAATGATTTGTTGAACAAGTTACAGGCAATAAAACAACATCATAAACCATGGAGTCATCAGTTATCATTGATCCTCAAATGACAAACTTATCATCAATAATGTAACAGCAGGATAAAATCAACATCGATATATTTCTTCTTAACAACTAAACGCTGCCAATATTCTTTGAATGAGTTAACATCAACTGATAATGCCTCATAAATCTAAGTGTCAACAATGATCCCGAAATGGTATAACAACATAACAAACACATTATCAATGAGCACTTTAGCATCATCATCAACCAGAACAATAAAACTCATTGCTGAATAACAGAAAAAAATGAAACCGCTAACCAACAATTCAATAGCTTAACGCTCTGAAAGCAAACAGTTTTAACAATGATCACTTCATAAGAAAGATTTACACAAATTATGGCAATTGTAACAGTCTAACTATCAATTCAACAGATTTCTTCTTTAAAAAACAAGGTCTGCACCAATGCATATCTTTTACCCTAACAATATGATTGAGAAGCGCGATGGGACAGAGACTCCATTTCATTTAGGATTAATAAGGATAGTACAACCACAATCGAGGTCCTGATGTTTTTAAAAAGTTTTAAAATAATCAAAGCTATTATGAAACCGATTACTCCTACAAAAACAAAACTTAAATATTGTATTGCCATCGAAGAAAATCACTCAATTTGTTATTTCAGCGTAGCACCTTCAGTCGTCAATATATACTATTAACACTAGTATGGATAATCAAAAAGGTAGCTCAGCTGAAGTTTTGACCAGCAACTAAGATATAAAAATGATCGAACGTTTCAGTGCCAGTGACTTTTTTCATTTCAAACATACTAAAAGTCGAGCTCCTGAAGACCAAATTATTTTTGAAGAGAGGCAACCTAGAAATGAAGAGCTCAAACTACTAGAAACGGTATTATTTTAAGAGTTTTAAAATGGGAACAACTTTGTTAATCGAAGTGATCTATGTAAAAGTGAGCAGGGAAGCCTGGTAAACAAAGTGGTTAAAGCATGAGCAATTCATAGTTATGTTGAAAAAAAAAGGGTCCAACATTAAGTGGTTTTTTGGTTTTAAATTGAAGACTAATCAGAATAATTAAAATTATGAAGATTTTGGTTGCAAAGGCTGAAAAAGTGATTGTTTGGCAAGACAAAATCTTCAACAATCGGGTTAACGATCCCCACTTAGGCCAATACCAACTGGTATTTCTCAAGACAATATGATAAATTTTATGTTCTTTTAAGATCACCACTGCTTCTATAACAGTTATAGAATGTTGTGTAACAATACCCATTAAGTGGCAACATTTGTTGAAAATATAGCAGGAGTGCATAAATCAAGCTGTTAAATTCCTTCAATTGTCATCCTTGGGAACTTCAGTTTTTATCTAACTCTTATTTCATTCTAGAAACAAAAAACAACGGTGTAAAAGCCAGAACATGTTAAAAACAGGAGGGCCATTACACATGATTTACAATTACTTGCACATAACAGCAAAACCAGATTTCCTACAGTCATAAAACCAAATTTTTTCTCAGAAATATAACATTCTGTATACGTACGTGATCAGTGTGTATTTTAAAACAAGTAGTTCAGCACAAAATACGAACTAAGCTACAAGCCTTGATTAGGAACTTCTGCACCAACGCTTTCAATACACCCATCCCCCACCCCAGTAAAAAGGTCTCTCTTCTTTTTTTCTTTTTTTTTACATCAAACAAACAACAACAAGAATACCAAACACACGGCAAAAATGTGTGCTTACTTGATTATGAGTGATTTCCCTACTTGGTGAAAATTATGATTGATCAGTGACAACGCTGTACATAAAGAGCAAGTCAGATGACTTTTGGAACAAAGATTCAAAATATAAAAAAAACTATGAGGCAACATCAAAAATATGAATCTGAAACATGGCTGACAGGGTCATTGCCTTACATGTGAGCAGTGCACCATGGTTTACATCACACAATGATCTATTCTATTAACTCTGTTGAGCTATGGATAGGATTCCTATCCGTCGTATAAGGGAAATAACTCAGTATCAGCAATGATTTTCACAATACCACTGTTAGCTCCCTTACACAGAATCTCGCTCCAAGCCAGAGATTAGGGCTAGTGCTCTTTTTGAGGCAAACTCTTTTGAAGTTGAACAATATGGTACACAATGATGCAAGCACTTTGAAGTGGCAGAGTCTCTAAGCCGATCATGAAGCTTTAGCGTTTCAAACTGCGGTCTAGCATTGTGCTGACAAACGTACATGACTAAAGGGGCTGGGTTTTTTTTCAGATTACATCTGCCCACAAATAATAACTATTTGTGATCAATGTAAAAAATCTGAAAATGCACTGGAAAAAACAACAACTCATCAGTAGTGAAAAGTCCAGGTACTGATCAAAACATATGTTTTGGACAAATCGATGTGATTTTAGACAGAAGACTCAGGCCTGCAGCTGACTCATGAAAGAATTCGCGCTCACACATACACATACACACACACACGCGCGCGCGCGCGCGCGCGCCACACGGATACACACACACACGTATACACACACACGTATACACACACACACACACACACACTTACTCGCTACATAAATAAATAATTGAAGATAACTTAGGAAGTCACCCTCTGATCTTAATGACTAATTGGAGGAGTGTCCAGCTTAGAAATGCACTGACCTTTGGGAGGATCAGTAATTGGGAGGGTCAGTAATGGACAGAGGAAAAGGTGTTCAAGGGGAAGAAAGAAGACGCTCGCCACATGAAGAGGAGGACACTTACCACCCTTGTCTATTATTCATGTTAACATCTCCAGTACACAGCTTTTGAGAATGAGAGAGAGATAGAGATAAGATGAGAGAGAGAGAGAGAGAGAGAGAGAGAGAGAGAGAGAGAGAGAGAGAGAGAGAGAGAGAGAGAGAGAGAGAGAGACAGAGACAGAGACAGAGACAGAGACAGGGAGGGTCCAAGACAAAAATAATGAGCTGAAGAAAGCCCACAAAAAAAAGAATGAGGAACAAAATCACAGAAAATAAATAAAGAAGGGAGGAACAAATCAGACGGGCAAGCCGACAACTTCCCATCCCCTCCTAAAACAGACCCCCCACCATTGTAGCTATCTAGGGTCTTTTTGAGATTTTGATCTCTGTCAATGTGCCTGTCAGTCTTGTACGCAGAAAATCTTCTGCACATATCAAAACCTCTTCCCTTTTTCAGATGATTAGGTCATTGTGTGCAGGCGGGAACAGGTGACAAAATTTACAAAACTGCACACACACGGGTACTGGATGTCAAAAAACACACGATGGCTTATTTCATTATCTTTAAAATAAAATAATAAATAGATAAATACATAAATAAATACATAAATAATTGCACTTAATGAGATGATTAAAATGTTTTTGACTTGACATGACTTGACATGACACACGACTCAAGACATAGATCTAATATAATCGCCTTTGACCCCTTCAGGGGCAAGGAGGTTTTCTATAGACAAAATGAACTGTAACGTATATAATTTGGATTAACAAAAACATTTACATATACAAAGCGATGTCACATGATCACACACACACACACACACACACACACACACACACACACACACACACACACACACACACACACACACACACACACACACAACACACACACACACACACACACACACACACACAACACACACAAACACACACACACACACAAAATCACCAAAATCCTCAACTTCATGACTTGAGTCAATACACAATCAAAGTAAAAACAAATACATAAAACACAGAGACCAGACATAAATTCGACGCCCAACACCCCACCCCCACCCCCCACCCCAAGTCCTCAGATTGGATGCAAACACTTTAGCAGTGAGAAAGGTGGGAAGAGGACGGTGGTGAGAAGACATTACTCCGCTACAACTTAGTCAAGGTGTCTGAGGTCCTGGGCTTTACTGGCCTGTTCTGGCAAACTGCAAGGGTCGGTGCTAATGTAAATGTCACCAAAAGCTTCGAGTTGCCGCACAAACAGCCTCTCTCGTACACGCCGCTCTGCGAAACAAAGATGGTAAATGTTCAATGATTTATCCTTATTACTATCATTGATAAGGGGGAGGGGGAGGACCT
>CM060319.1:36556846-36566846 GCA_030674155.1 Stramonita haemastoma | reverse complement strand
GACGGGTGGATGTCTTCCATGGGCTGATCATCGGCTGACGGAACACCTTCCTCCTCTCTCAACTGTGGCTCCTCTATACTGCCCCACGCTCGCGCTCTGTCTAGCGTTCGTCTGTCCCTGTTGTCTGTTCAACATAACCGAGACAAGAAAAAAAGCATTACTGCAGTGATTTGGGAGGATCAAAACCTAGTCTGGAACTAATGGTTATTGTAGCTCAATCTCAACGCAACTGAAATGTGTAGGAAGAAAACAATAATCGGATCGGTAGTGTGGATGTATTGTATTGCAATGTATTGTATTGTAATGTTTTGTGTTGAATTGTATTGGATGTATTGTATTGTACTGTATTGTATACCACTCTAGATCACGGCAGATTTGTCTGCGTGAAATTCGAGCTGCTCTCCCAGGACAGAGTACGTAGCTCTAAAAGCAGCGCCCATTATTTTTTGTTTATTTTCCTGTCTATGTGTGTATTTGTTTCCCTATCAGAACAGCTTTTTGCAACAGAATTTTTCCAGGTTCTACTCTCTAGTTGTTGTGGGTTCTTTAACGTGCGCGGAATACATTTTGCACACGGGACCTTGCTTTATTGTCTCATCCGAAAGACTCGCACCCAGACCACTACTCACATTATAGTGGATGGTGTGAAAGTTTAGGGCACAACCGAGGACCGACCCACCACTCACTTTGAACCCTGATATTTCGTTTTCTAGGCAGATGCACTACCTCTAAAACAACGATCCACCATGACCACTGATCGACCATTCACCACACACACACACACACACGCACACACACACACACGAACACGCACACACGAACACGCACACACGAACACGCACAAACACAGGTCACACTTATAATTATTGACACACTCTACTGTTTAAAATCATTTTTAGTGGATAGACGTTAAAACAAAGGCACACATTTAAATACTCAGATAAGTTTGTATATGCATTAAAGTACGGTGATAGGTACACACAAATACAAACTTGCCAAGGCAAATTAAACAGATCTACTTTTCATACATTGTCAATAAACAAAAAGTTTATAACTATTGCTTGCGTGCGTGTGTGTGCACATTTGAATTTGCTAAAACTATAAATCGTCATTAATTGCTTGTGTGTTGTATAGGACGAATGCAGGCGCGCTGATTTGTTTTGCAAGATATAGCGGTATATAAATTTAATGTATTATTATTATTACTACCATTATGATGATGATGATGATGATGATGAAAGTCTTATTATTACTACTATTATTATCATTATTATTTGTATACTATGACAACTTACACACTGGAAAATCCCAATCGGAATCCGTTTCTTCACTCCGGCAGTTTCTTTCCCACATGCGTCGCATAACTGGGTTGTTTAGGATACCTGGACATGTAAGGCAGCTGCCTTGAAAAAGTCTGAATATGCTTGTACAAAAATCAGTTAAGTTGATATTTTGTCCTCTGTACATGAACTGAAAGGGACAGAACTTTAAAATAAACCATGTAGCTTTGATTAAAGCATAGGTATCCGAGTGTAAGATTACAAAAAAATCCACAAATTTGTATAGTGCCAAACCAGGTAATGATTTCGGTGCACACTCTCGTGCACACGCACAACGCACACGCACACACACACACACACACACACACACGCACGTACACATACACACACACACGCACGCACGCATATATTATATACATATATATGTATATGTATGTGTGTGTGTATATATATATATATATATATATATATATATATATATATATATATATATATATATATATATATATATATATATATATATCACATACAAACCTTTTGAGGCAGGCGCTTTCAACAGCCGGGAAGGGGTATCTTTCAAAGACGTTCGTGGCAACTCCTGTTCGCATAAATGAAATCCTGGATCAGTTTTACCAATCTATTGCCAAGAACATGGCTAAAAACACGGACAGTGCAAAATTAATGACGAAAAAAATGCTGAACAGGGTAAACGAGCTGTAAGATGCAAGAACTTTTCAAGGCAGCCAAAATGCAGGCATTGTACTGATGTTGACAGAGCGCTAAAATAGTGTAAGGTAACAGATGTGTTGAGAAATTCCTTTTCGTACAGATATTGTTTTAAAAATCAAAACGCAATACACCATACATGATAACTATATGGAATCACATTTCAGATAGCTAAGAGAAATTTTAAAACTCACTAAGAAAAATGAAAAAAAAATCTAAAATATGCCTATATAACCTATGACAATTTTTCCAAGTTTATTGAATCAGTATCAGTATTGAAAGAAACGAAATAACTACTGCTCTCAAAAGAGCAAAAAGGAAAAATTGGATATATTAAAACAACTTTGATTTCAAAGTACATAATATAACAGTTCTAACAAAGAAATCAGTAGTAATTTTATCCATAGTCAAGACACCGCTCTCCGGCTTAATGAACTAGTATAACGAGCACTGAAAGAAACAAGAATACATACGAAATGTTTGCAGGTAGTGGTAGGGGTGGTGAAGTTGTGTTTTATGTCCCAATCTGTGAGTTTCTTCTTTTCATCCAGAAACAACAGCCGACGACGAGGGCGAGTTCGCCGCGGAGGAGTGACTTCTACTGCCGGCTCCAAGACCATGTCCTGCACAAAGCACACAAGGCAAGGGGGTCTAGAGTGTGTTAAGTCGCCTATTACAGGTAAGGTAAAGGTAAATGTGTCCCATAACCTGTGTGGTTGTAGGGGAGCGAAGCGTCAGAGACCTCAGTTTCTCTTGGGCCAGCATGTTGAGGGCGGCGCCCATCTCCTCTCCCTTGCTGCTTTACTTCCCTGACCCTAAAGAGGGCAGGTACCCATTTACAGCTGGGTGAACTGGGGGAACTGTACTGTAGCCAAGGCGCGCAAACGATCACCCATCCAGCTGGCAATCACGCTCGACGCTGCTTAATTTGACTGGGGAAAGCGAGCGCTCTGACCACTGAGCTATCCCACCAATTATAAACCATCCATAATTTCAATCACATTGTTTGTCTATCTATCTACAGAGCCATTGCAAAATTAGAATCTACGGACAGTGTGACCTCTCATAAAGGACAGTCAGATACTGAAGCAGGAGTGACTGTCAAACAACAAACTGCAACACTATCAATCACACCATCAGTGTATTATCATTATCAGAAAAAAAGACAGAATGAGAAGAAAAGTGCACAAACACCCTAAAAAAGTAGGTGCACAGACTACAGTTTATAAAAACATTTGTAAGAGGCCAACAAACACGCCTGAAAAACAGGTGCATTGACAATAGTCCCTAAACCATTCGTAAGAGGTTACAGTCAATTTAAGCCATCATTGGGGGACAGGACAGCATTGTGGTTAGAGCGTTGCGCATTGCACTCGTCATCTGCCGATCCAGGTTCGAATCTCGTTCAAGGGGGTTTTACCCTAGAATTCACATCAATGCCTACTCCAATATCAAAAAAGTCCTTCGGATGACACTATAAACAGGTCTTGTGTGCAAACGCACACAGAGCATCTTGCACACACGTTAAAACATGTATCGCTTTATAGAAGAGTAGGCTGTTATGTGCCGGTAGGAATGTAGGACAACATTTGCAAAACTGCATACACACGTGGACTGTATGTAAAAAAAAAAAAAAGCATGCGGGTACTTTTTCCAGAACTACATACACACGGGGACCGTATGTAAAGAAAAAAAGCACGTGAGTGCCTTTTTTGCTTCTTCTCAAAATAAAAGAAGGAAATAAAAGAACAAATGAATTTTTTTTTTTAATTAATTAAAATAAGGAAACGACCCACTTGTTCTCTGGCCGGTCGTTTTGGGGGCAAAGTTTCCTGGGGCTGGGTGCGGTTCAGGTCGTCAGTGTCTCGCTTGCGTCTTTTCTTCTCGCCTTTGGGGCGTCCGTCCGCTTTCCTCGTTCCGGCCTTATCCGGGGTCTGCTCTTGCCTTGATGGAGACAGGCTAACCAAATTTTTGAAAAACTATGTAATCGATTACCCAAGATGATTGAAGAAAGTACATCAAATTTCCTATCTTTCAATCTGGTCAGTTCTGTAAAAACTGCATTAAACAATAAACTATCTTTTCAACAGATAAACCAACGATTTTCACCATCTTGCTTTGCAAGAATACAGACTTCAAGTGAGTTTTAACTGACTTTTACTGTTATTAGATATGCCGCTATAAATGTATTTCGACAAAATGTTTCATGTATTAACCTCCAACGTATAGCTTACTTTTGATTAATAGTCATTGAACTGAATCTATCTTATTTAATATAGTATTTTGATTAAGTACAGTGCTCAACATAATAAGTGTATTCTGCGCATAGATTAAAAAACCAAGATTTTAGCTTTGTTTGTTTTAATATTAGCAACAATGATCAATACTCTCACAGCTATATAATGAGTAATATAACTCATTACATGTGAGTGGGTCCAGCATATGGGCAGAACAGCAGCAGTTGCACATTATAAATTGTTTCCTTTTTAGCCCCTGGATGCTGTTATAACAAAAAACAATCTTTTAAAATACTTTACCGAAAAGACTTCATAAAAAAAAACCTAGCATACTTCCATCTTTGAGAATGACCAAACTAACAGTCCCCCAGTCGTAAATGGGTACCAGCCCTCTTTATGGTCAGAGAAGGTAAAGTATCGAGGGAGAAGAGATGGGCGCCGCCCTCAATATGCTGGCTCCTGGAGAAGTGAGGTTTCTGACACCTCACTCCCCAACGGCCGCACAGGTGATGGGACACCTTTTGGCTTTTACCTAAATTAACTTACTCTGCTCGGACAGGCGACAGTCGTTGGGGAAGACCGTTAGGGTAGAGGTCGTGAAGTGACAGCTCAACAGGCTCCTCCTCGTGCTGGTCAGTCACCACATCCAGACCCTGGCCGTTCACCTCGGGGATGTCTGTCTCTCCTGGAATCTGTCCACACATCGTTTATTTATTTATTTATTCATAATGTATTCATGTATTTATTTATGTATTTTTTTTTTAGAAAATTATGTAATATTCATTCATTCATTCATTTATTTATTTATTCTTTTATAACGAGAATAATGGAATAAGCACTCCTGTGCTTTTTTACATCCAGTCCCCGTGTGTGTGCAGTTTTTTAAAATTCTGTCATCCGTTCCCACCGGCACACAATAGCCTACTCTTACGAAACGCGGAACAGGATTTAACGTGTGCGTAAGATGTTCTGCGTGTGTTCGCACACCGGGCCTCGGTTTATAGTCTCATCCCAAGGACTTTTGGGGAGAGTGGAGTCAGCACGGATGTTAACTCCAGGGGGAAAATCCCCTCAAACGGGAACCGAACCCGGGTCGTCAAATTGCGAGCGCAATGTTCTGACTACTAAACTAACTATCCCGTCCCCCAGGGAAGTTTACTATTAGAGCAGACAGCCGCACCACAAAATCTTCAATATGTGTGATCAACACGAAAGATGTACAGTCTTTAAAAGGAACTGATGGTGTTTCATTTCGTTATTGATATTACCATGTATTTCATACAAAGTCTATCTTCATTCACACTCTACAAGTTTGATACGGTCTCCTTTAGTCATGGAATACCATGGAAAGAAGCGTCTTGATCATAGATTCTGCTCTACTGGAAGAAGCTCGAAGAGACTAACGAATCTGGAACCGAACAACTAGCTTGAAACTGACAGTCGCTTCTGCAGAAATCCAGGAGCTAAGTGAGCGAGTTATTTCCAATTTGTAGAAGCCATGGCTGGTTGTTCATAAAGTTTTGGAAAAGATAGACTGCAAACCGCACATCTGTTAGCTCACAGTCACATTAGTTGCAGAGCTCATATTCAAATAGTAATTCTGGACACTTTTCATTTTTGCCCAAAGGCTTTTGCTCAGGCTTTGATCAGTCACTATCCCTTTATTTCGTTTGATCTGACAGCATCTTTGATTGCTTTGTGAGTCATTGTGACGCCACACTGAACGCTTCAGTGTGGTCTGGAAGGATAATGCCAGCCTGATGGAACCTATCCATCACCTAGTCGAAGACTACAGGCTCAGTATGTTTGTGTTATCCATACCTTATAGCAGGCCAGCCAGCCAAAACTGGCCTACATTGCTCCCAAAAGTGGGTGTATTTCTAACATGTGCACAAGACGTTATGTGTACTTTCATATGCAGGATCTTAGAACAGTGTATCATAGGAATGGGCCAAAACCATTATCAATGATTTAAAAAATCTCCTTCAGACAGACATCCCAGCAGAACTAAAGTATGTACGTAAGGTAATGACAAAGGTTTCCTATAACCTTTGTGGTCGTAGGGAAGCGAGGCATCAGAGACCTCAGCTTCTCTAGTGGCCAGCGTTTTGAGGGCAGCACCAATCTCCTCTCCGTCGCTGCTTTACCTTCCCTGACCCTAAAGAGGGCAGGTACCCATTTATAACAGGGTGAACTGGGGGGGTGGGGGGGGGGGTGTACTGAAGCCAAGGCGAGCAAACGGTCACCCATTCAATTGGTAACCACGTTCGACGCTGCTTAACTTGACTTGGGGAAAGCGAGCGCTATGACCACTTAGCTAACCGCCCCCAGTATTGTTAATATTATTTGAGTACAGAAGCATAAGAAAAAGCGCTTTGTGTAAGATTTGCTGTTTTCCTTCATTTTCACTGCATGATCTTGAATTAATCAAAACTGTATTTCGGTAGTTATATTCTCGTTTGCTTGTAAAGGCATCTTAAAACTGGACTCACCGGCACTTCGAGGAGAGGACTGGTAGAGAAAGGCAGCTCCTTCAGTGTAATCTCCTCCCTGGGTACCGTGTGGGGGTGCCCAGGCTCTGGGAAATTAAAACAGCTTTTCTTTACACAGCCAACATTAAATAACAAGTTCAAAGTTTTAGTCATTCAGCACACATGAAAAGTTGGATGGTGAATGTAAAGCATTATGAGCTAATATAATATAGTAATATAAAGTGAACTCTAAGACTGTTCTGTAAAAACCTTTGATATAGCTAGTTTTAAACAGACAAACCACAAAAGATCACACGCGCGCACTGACACACCACACACACACACACACACACACACACACACACACACACACACACACACACACACACACACGTGCACACGCGTGCGCATAAACACCCATACATATACATACACAAACACACATACACACACACTATGCACACACACACACACCACACACACACACATTAAAAAACCCCACTAGCAGCCACAACCATTATCATTAAGATTTGTCAAACCTGTCAGGCGATTTTGCAGTGCTTTACCTTGCTCCATTTCAACATCAGCTTCGGATTCACGGTCGTAACGTTTGAATGGAGACAGGGATAGTGGTGATGGCGCATCGGGGCAAATTTGATCCTGGTGACAATTAAAAGACAACTGAACTTTTTGTGGAGATTTGAATGTTTGCAAAAGTTTACTTCAGTCTATCTGATCACAAGTGTGAAATATCATTAATGAGATGTAGAAGTTACTAGACAATTAGTGATTAAGTGACAGGTTGTGCAAAGTATATTATGATGTCTTATTCTATTCTTATTTATTTCATTTAAATTCTTTCATTTCAGTGATAACGAATAAGCATTCATAAGGTGTTTTTTTTCATCATATCCCCGTGTGATGCGGTTTTTGAAGATCTTGTTACCCGTTTCCACCGGCAAAGATTAACTTCTCTTTAGAAAAGCGGAACAGGTTTTGACGTGTGCGAAAGATGTTATACGTGAGTCCGCACTCGAGGGAGTCAGCATTAATGCTAACACAAGGGGGAAATCCCTTTGAACGTGTATCACAATGGATCGTATCATAACACATTTCTGCCATTGCTCAGATATATAAATGTCGAACCAATAAATGTGTTTTGATATCTTATTTATAATGAAAAGTTACCATTAATTTTGTATTATGAATTAGCCACCACAATGTTTTGTTTCTTTATATCCAGATACGATACACAGGTCACATTAATTTTATGCTTAAAGTTTTGTGTTTGTCTGTAGCAATTTAGATTTTTTAAAATCTGTCAAACGATTTTTCTTACTCGATTCAGTCATTCAAAACAGGAAACTTTATTAAAAGAAATCAAGAAAAGTCATACGATATACCATGAACTGAAGGCTTTGAAGTACTATTGTATCAGATTATGTTCACGCAACCATAAAAGATGCTCATTTGTGCATTTCATTCTTTTCTATTTTCTTCATTTTACATATTTCATTGTGTATTCAGATTTCTGTTTTCCTTAAAATCTCCTTTCCCCCATAAAAAGGGTTCAGTCAGTTATTTTGTTCGTGCGCTTATCGGTGTAAGTTAAGTATTATAATCTTGCCTGAATGAAGATGTCCCAGTTCTCGTTAAAGCGCTTCAGGGATCCGAAGAAGGGATCTTCCTCCATAACTTTTGGCAGAGCGTCCGCAATGTTAACCTGGTCATGCCTATGAAAATAGAAAAATATAAAGAACAATGTTAAAATCACAACATAATGGCATGAACATGATATTTTTTTATGTAAAACGACAATGCTTTCCGTAATGGGTTATTTTTAGTTATTAGAGAGCCTTAACTCAAAATGGTAGGAACTTCATAATCTACAGATCGAGTCCCTTTCCTTCAAGAGTGGTACTCGTTCAGCTGAAATCTGACTGCTTCTGCTATAAATTTCCTATAAAGCTTGGTGTCAAGGATATGTGAAAGTTCTTATTTCCAGATAATACATTGAATAAGCAACACGTTCTCTTTTTCATTAAACTGGTTCTTTTTTAACCAAACAAACAAGTAATCATTAGTTAACATTGAGGAAAAATTAAATTTTCATTGAAGTCGAACGGACATACATACCTTGGTTGGCGAAGATCGATATTTGATAGAAGGTTTGTGTCGGACCAGACTCGGCATTTTATTTCTTGTGCTTCAGCTGTAGTAAGAATAAAAAATATGTCATTTGATAAGCAAAACAGATCAGCATAAAAGCTGGCAATAGTACGCCAAAAAGCTGGTTATTTGATTTAGTTAGTTATTGAGGGGGGTGGGTGTTTGTTTGTTTCAGATAATTTTTATTAAATATAGAAACGATTAAACACAGATGTATCGGTGATACAACTCAGAAGGAGCATGTATCTGTTTGCCCCTTTCATACAAAATAATGGATAACTTTGCCTCTGCAAATAAGTTAAGTGCATGCACGTATTTAAGCATGCTTTCAGATACAACTCGAATGAAAAAGAAGTATCTGACAGATCAAAACAAAACAAACAAAGAAAAACAATGCACAAAATCAAAAATGGGTGTGCTACCTGACATGGTGAGATTTTTCACATTCAGATATATTTCTATTTGCCAGCATGATATTTAGCAATATTCTATTACATGCATGCTTCCAATATGTTTTGGCGATAATCAAAACAGTCCAGATATATCAATGTATTGGCACACGATTGAAATGTGGTTTAGGGCACAGTTTGTAATATACAGTACAGAAAATTTGGCCTGTATATACGTTGTTATGTAGCTTTTGTCTTGCCGCTTGGATGGTTGTTTGGTTGGCTGACTAGTTGCAAGCAAGTTTAGTTGCTTGTATGTTTGCTTGCTTATTTGCTTGCTTGGCTGGTAAATTGATGGAAAGTACTTCGCTTTCCTTTTTTCGTTTAGGTTTGATTATTGATTTATATCATAATTGACGCCTAATTTATGTCTTTTGTTTATTTTTCATATATGTGATAGATGCATACACTCAGTGAACAGAGCTTGAATCCCCTGACGCTGTAGATCTTCAAGCTGGCGGCATCAGAAAGAGCAATGTCTAGAGGAACAGAGTTGGGGATTTTTACGATCGTCCAGATTAATTTTTGTAGAGCCTGCCCACTGCTTTCTCTGCCTTTATGCCATACAGTGGGTTAACTTTGGCACCAGTCATCGGTCATTGACTGATAACACTTTGAGATAACCTGGGGACTGCATGGCCGATCAGTCAATGACCCATTGTTTTCTA
>CM060319.1:36536846-36541846 GCA_030674155.1 Stramonita haemastoma | reverse complement strand
GCGCGCCCGCGCATTAAATCATATTTCATGCTAAAGCGAAAAGCTAGAAAAGCTAATACCCTAAAAAAAAACCTCTTTGATGTAGAACTTAGACAAAATCTTTTAAATCTTTTTACATAAAAGTTGCGGCAAAATTCAAAGGGCTGGTCTTGAATTGCGTTGCTGGAAAAAAAAACACGCAATAGTAACCAAAGAACAACCCTCGCTGTCAAATTAAGTGGTTTATCTATTAATACACTTGTTCCTCTTCTTCTTCTTTCTATTGTTGTTGTTGTTGTTGTTGTTGTTGTTGTTCTTCTTCTTCTTCTTCTTCTTCTTCTTCTTCTTCTTCTTCTTCTTCTTCTTCTTCTTCTTCTTCTTCTTCTTCTTCTTCTTCTTCTTTTCTCTTCCTAATCTTTTAAAATGTTTTCTTCCTTCTCTGGTTAATCTTCTTTGACTACCTGTCCTTGTGAAAGATGCAGTGCGTTTTCGTTGTGCACAAGTTGGTGTTTGTGAAACAAAAGTATAAACTTTCAATCACTCTGCAGGACAGCAATCAGAGTACACCTATCCTTAAAAGAAACACACTGAAAACCTAGACACTCTTACTCAGTCTTTACGAAGAGGTCAGCACGAACTAGAGCAAGGTACCAGGGGATTTAAATATAGATCAAAACCAAAGGCTAGGCCTAGCTCAGGAAATCTCTTTATATCACGAAACCTTTGAAATGGGCAGCAGACAAAACTAATGGCATCTTTTGTGGGGCAGTGTAAAGGATACTGACCTTATCATCCCCATTACTAACACCATCAGATCTCTGAACAGGGAGCAACACGACCAGAATTTCTAATGCAGTGTCCAGATGGACCAACAATGGAGCCCTTTATACAGACCAGTAAATTCTCTTGGCACCTTCATTCAGCCCTTCCAAAGAAGTATAGTTAAAGGTTCGTCCTAAGATTTGAATTGCCTTCTGCCAAGAAGACATCCTTGTAGCTTCTTCTTTCTCGGGTAGTATTCAGATATCTAGTGGACTCCAAGCTAGACAGCATCAGCAAATCAAGTTAGGTTCATGCCTTTATAATTATGTCAATCTCTGTTAGTGCAGAAAAATGGGATGAATTAGGAAAACAAAGGAGAGTAGGGGGTCGGGATGAGTGCAGATAGAAAGTGTTGTTAATAACAAAGAGGGAAAGAAACAGACACCGGAAAAAAAAATGAACCCATTTAATGACTGCATCTTAACTATTTCATGTGCAAAAATGTATTATCTGCACACATATTTGGGGGTGGAGATGGCAAATATCATGATCTAAAAAAACTAGTCTGCTTTATTGTGACTCTTTGCAAAATAGGCAGCCTACATTTAGGCTCTCTCTCTCTCTCTCTCTCTCTCCTCTCTCTCTCTCTCTCTCTCTCTCTCTCTCTCTCTCTCTCTCTCTCTCTCTCTCTCATATAAAAAAAGATACTGAACAATCATGGGTGTATTTATTTTTGTTTTCTCACCTCATCTCCATCTTCTTCTCCTTTTTTTTTTTACTCTGTTTTCCCTCATCCTCTTCCTTCTCCTTCCCCTCCACTTTGTTGTTGTTGTTGTTGTTTGTTGTTGTTGTTCTTCTTCTTCTTCTTCTTCTTCTTCTTCTTCTTCTTCTCTTCTTCTTCTTCTTCTTCTTCTTTCTTTTCTTCTTCTTCTTCTTCTTTTTCTTCTTCTTCTTCCCCAATATTCTTCTTCTTCCTCATATTCTTCTTCTTCTTCAATATTCTTCTTCTTCCCCAATATTCTTCTTCTTCTGGAACTGTTTTTTTTCTTGTTCATTTTCTTTTTTCTCTGTATATATTTTTTGCAAGTTTGGTTGTTGTTTTTCTGCTGGACATGTGTTTCTCATCTACATTTTACATTTTCTTCTCCCCTCTCCCAACAATTCAGCATCAAAACTTGACTGGTGTATGAATGGCAATGCGCAGCTAAATCCCTGTTCATAGCTAGTTCTCTGAAACAGTAAGAACTTAAGGCAACCATTATCAAAACTACCTTTACACACATTTGGAGAAATGGTCTGAGAAAAAAATACCCCCCACCCCTTAATAAAAAAAAAACAAACCACCAAAAAGCCAGGATTGTATCAGGTATTCCTATCAGGATTGTATCAGGAATTCTTATCAGGATTGTATCAGGAATTCCTATTTCTAGATTTTATCAGAAACTTCTATCAGGTTTGCAGAGTAAGTGGTAGGAAGACTGGCGCCTTTTGCATCGCTTCTGCGACTCTGGTCCTGTTCCTCCCCCTCCATTATGGCAACTGTCAATCTCCCCCTGCACAGAATGGTAGACTCCAAGTAACACATTCAGAATGTCTAGCGTTGTGTCCAACTGAAGCAATGATGCTGCTGTTTTCACAGACCAACAGATTCGCTCTGTACCTTCAGCTAGTGTGAAGAAGAAAAGCCGGGAGTGATCGTTCCCTAATCAAGGATGGCTGCCGCCAACAATAGACCTTTTCCCCGCTTCCTCTTTCTCAGTGGCTGGCAAGCCTGGAGTGGACCCCAGTTAGGCTGTGCCTGAAAATTAGGTTATGTTTTCATGGCTTGTGTAGCCAGAAACTGTTAGCTTCAAGAACGTGATGTGAAAGGGCAGTGTGGGAGGACAGGTGCAGAAAAAAAGTGATAAAAACTGTGAGGAGAAGGTCTATGTTGACATTTTCGATAGAAGATTAATTTTGGAACCGGGGAGGCTTATTCATATTCTAAAAATTCAACAAAATAAATGACAAATGAATCTTTGAAAAAATCTTGCAAAAGATGGAAAAGTCTGCAAATGGTACAGATACAAGATTAAATCAAAATCACAATCATCAACACAAACCTTTTTGTGGATGTTAAGAGTGTGTCTGTAATCTGGTATTGCAAATTATGATTAAGACATATCAGTATAAACCAAATAACCACATATAGCCATTTCTTTCATTACTTGGGATTAATGATTGTGTTATCGGTGAGTCTGTTATATCACTAGCAATAGCATTTTCTTTCTTGATAGAACACACTACAACAATCAGTTACTCTGTTGCATATTATGTCAGTAATGCTGTTTAGGAATGTAAGTTGAAGAAATACCAACACAGAGCCAAATAAAAATGTTTCAAGAGTACATCAAAATAACGAATTAGGAATATTATATCAAATCATGAGTCTTTCTGAAATCAAATTGTAGGTGTCTGAAATGGAAATGGACTTATCTAAGATTCATAAACACTGTTTTTCAGAGGCCCTAATTATGCTTTGTTGATTTAGATCCTCTAATTTGGTTCAGTCCTTCCTTGGTCAATGTGTTTTAGTGTAAAAAAACCAGACCAATACATTTATCATTCTTTGACCATACTAGCTGGCTGATTCTTGTACGATATATTCTTCCATAGTCTTAGGTATCAGGCATCAACAGTTTGCAAGCAGTAGAGTGATCAGCTGCTGCTTGCTGTCCCCAAACTAAAGTGTCTTTGAAACATTGTACTCTTTTCCAATCACTACCACAGCCACCAGAGCCAAAACTTTGGAGACAAGATCTGGAAGAACAAAAGACTGGTTGGACAAAGACTGAGGGCTAATTCAGGAATTCTGTTCGTCAAGTCTGCAGAGCCAATGTTGGAGAAAGGATGACACCCTCTACACTGCTTCCAGACAATGATCCTGTCCTCCCGCCATTGTGGCAGCTGTCAGGCTGTCCCTGATAGAACAGCAAATTGTGGAACAGAAGCCACACAGCCAGAATTCCAATGTGATTCCAGCTGGGTTGATAAAGCGTCTGTTTTCACGGGCTGAAAGATTCACTTTGCACACTGAACGATTGTAAGAAAGCCCAGGAGTGATCGTTCCCTAATCAAGGATGGCTGCCGCCAACAATAGACCTTTTCCCGCTTCCTCTTTCTCTGGTGGCTGGCAAGCCTGGAGTGGACCCCAGTTAGGCTGTGCCTGAAAATTAGGTTATGTTTCATGGCTTGTGTAGCCAGAAACTGTTAGCTTGAAGAATGGGATGGGGAGGATCGCGTAAGGAGGGAAAGGAGGCTGCCGAACACACACACACGTACACACACACACACACACACACACACACGCACCACACACCACACCACCACCTCCTCATCTCTCTCTCTCTCTCTCTCTCTCTCTCTCTCTCTCTCTCTCTCTCTCTCTCTCTCTCTCTCTCTCTCTCTCTCTCTCTCTCTCTCTCAGCAGGGGTTCATGAAGTGTATGCAAAGAATGCACAGGATTTAACAACATTCAGAGACTTACTAAGGCAAACTATGACTCCAGTATTGTGCCATATTGCTTACTTTTGCACTTTTGCTGTGTTAAGTAGAACAAATCTTATTTATAGGTGGAGAAAACCAGTGTGTAAAGGCTGTAACTTTCTCATACTATGTTAAACAGTTTTATTGATTACCCTTCCAGGGGAAACAAATGAAAAAAAATGTTTTGTGATGTATGGAATCTCTAAAAAGGAAATAGCTTGTGACATAAGAGAAGAAATAACTGGTGTCTATAAAAGACAGAACAATAAAGTTTGGAGGTGTGCAATTCAGTTCTGAGATGTGAAAAGAACTTTTTCTGTTGTTTGGTGATACTAGCAATGATAACTACGCACTATGTATCGTTTGGGTATTACTCCCGATTTCCGCGATCAAAAACAGTATAGTAAGGCATTTAAGAAATGGTACATCATATTTGATACAAGCTGGGTGTCTTCTCAGTGTGATTTAGAAAAAAAAAGGAGTAAAGTCAAAGATTTGAAATGATCAGCGTGGGTCACAATTTTCACACGAATTTGAAAAATCACTCCATGGGCTTGACCCCTCTCTCCCTCTCTGTTTTCCTTGGAACGCTTTCCTAGTGGCTCTCTGTCAATCGTCTCCCTTTTCCATCCACTGGTTACGATCACTTAATTTGATGATATTTGGTTGAAATCCTGCCCGACTAATTCCATGGCTAGCCTGCTACACTGCTCTGTAATTGTATTTTTCTTCGT
>CM060319.1:36519346-36531846 GCA_030674155.1 Stramonita haemastoma | reverse complement strand
AAATAGTTACTGGGAAAATCACAATGTTTAAGTTAAGAGCGGGCGCACGCACGCTCGCACGCACGCAACACACACACACCACACACACACACACACACAACACACACACACACACACACACACACACACACACACACACACACACAACACACAAACACACACAAACATACACACACACACACACACACACACACACACACACACACAAAACACACACCACACACACACACACACACACACACACACACAACACACACACACACACACACACACCACACACACACACTTCTTATTATATAGGTTGTCAGAACCATTAAAAATCTTGTGGACGATTACAGCAGAGAACGAAACAAGAGAAGTCTACAAAGGAGAGGAGGGGCCAGACAGACATAAAGATGGCATCATCATCTCAGAGATCTCAGAAAAAAAGGAAAACATACCGCCATCTTTTCCATAACTGACACGTGCTCCTCCGGCCCTGGCAAATCAAAAAAAAAAAAAAAGAAAAGGGGGAGGGATGAAGGCTGGTGTAATGTCTTAATTCGTGTGGATCTTTGCTACCCCATTTTTACCTCGTCAACTCAATTTGCAGCCGTTTATTCCAGAAACGGTTTGCTCGCATCCCGTGTCCCACTCGTGTTTACTGGAGAAATCAAGCTGGCTGACGGAGACAGACACAACATTGACACAGTACACTGCTGTCATTTAAATGAAGGCTCTCACAGACAAACAGACGGGACAATACTTCACGTTCCTGCAATAAACGGTCTCCCAGTTTTTAGTGTAGCAAGAGTATTTTTCCCCCCATGGAAACAGCATTCACAAACTTGGGCATCCATTGCCACAAAACTGGGAAGACAAGCAGGCAGACGCCATTGTCAGTGGTGTGCTTGAACAAGAGAGTTGTCCCTGGAAAAGTTCTGTAGAAAAATGCCACTCTGATAGGAAACCAAAATACACATGCAAACAGGAAAAGAAACAATAATGGGTGGTACTGCTCTTGTGGCATCGTACTCTTCCCGGGGGAGAGCAGCCCAATTTCACACAAAGTAGAACTCTGCTGTGAGTTAAAGTGGTGTACAATTCCTTTCTTTGTCTCCCTCTCACCTCATATGTCACTTCCGTATCTGTTTTAACCACGAAAACACTGGTTCCTCATGCTACCGTCGACCCAGTTTCAGCACTGCAGTTTGTCTCCAAACGGTCTGCCACTTAACTGTGAATGCCTTTATAATGCGCACAGGAGTCCCTATAGCATCAACACTGAATTCAATTCCAGACAGATATTGTCAGCAAAATTCAGTATGATCATGTCAAACGAGAAAGTGGGGTCGGTCCCACATGGATTAGTTCCGGGCTCTGTTCTCTTCATTTTGGACACTGCCCGTTTTCATTTATGAAAGAGTCACCATCAGATTTATATCACTTCTATGCTGATGATACTCAGCTCCAATGCAGTGATACTTTTGAAAAGCTGCCTCCCTCTTGACAAATAATGTCCTACTGCCTTCAGGACATTCAAAACTTGATGACCCAGAGTAAGTTTCTGTGCCTTTGATTCTTTATAATCTGCTTCTGGTGGGTTTTGAACCCATGACCTTATGACCAGAAGCTTGCCGAGCAAACCACTTTCCCCAGAGGCTGATCGTGTCCCTTCTGATTTTTGAAAGTTTTTGAAACTCTCAGTTTAACCGACAAATGTTTATTCTGGGAAATGCTTTGTTCTTGATCTTGTCTTGTCTTTGTTGTATCTGTTGAAGAAGCGAGGTTAACAGAGACAGAGCTACAAACATTTACACGGTACGTCCTTGCTGTTTAAATACAAACATCCAGAGACGAACAAGCAGAAAGAGAGCAAAAGTTAGGCAGTAATGTGTTTCCGGCAGAAACTTTTCCCTCAGTGTTTTTGTTGTTTTTTTTTAATGCTTATTTTTCCGAGGAAAAAGCTAACAAGAGATTTTGGCATTCTTTACTGTGATGTTTGAACAGCTTGTCTAGCAAACGTCACCTTGTTTGCGGTTCCAGTTGTTCTGTTCATTTTAATGCTAATCATTTAAAGAGACCAAACACTTTAAAATCTTCTTCTCGGCGAGAACTTGTCTTTAAACCTGCACCAGTATGCTTCTACCACAAAAAGCTCATCGGATCCTTTGGCTGTTTTTACCTAAAGATTGTTCATAGTTTTCTTCTTTCATGTAATGAATACTTTTTCTCCAAAAATTAAACATTCAATACGAAAAGACAAAGGTGTGTGAGAAAATGAAGCAAAGAAGATATAAAAAGCACGATGCAGATTCAAAAGTCAACAGAAAATTAACACAAAAAGATGACTGAATGACAACGTCGATTTCTGCATTATTTTCTGTGATATTTGAGCATTTTATCTACAATACATGACTTTTTTGTAGGAAGTTTGATTTGTTCATTTGAATTTTATCAGTATAGTGGTAAAACCTGATAAAAACATACTCTAACCAGAAAGATCTTGTCTTTGGATGTGCATCGATCTGCTCTACGAGTTTTTTTTTTTTTATCTATCAACCATTGCTTTGATTCTTCCTAAACATAATAGAGATATTTGTTTTATCAGTTTTAGAAAAGGAGATAAACTTTCAAGGAAGAAAACGGATAACCAAAATGTATGCGTAAATAAACGAAAGATGATGGTAGCAAAAATTACACAGCTTTTAAAGCCAATAGGTATAAAGTGAGTTTTTGGGTTGTGGGTTGGAAAAATGTTATGTTTCTCCGACGTGTTCAACGATGACTTCCAAAACAGCAGAGAAGGCAGCTGCTGTTGCGGAAACTGGGCAGATATTTTATTGTAGAGGAACTCCCTTGCCCACAGCACACTCCCACTCTCTCACCAAGAGGGCATAAGGACAGTCAGCGTTGGAGATGTTCTCCAAGGCCACGTAGCCCCCAGGGCTGCAGCACATAAGGACTGTACAAGTCAAGCCTCCTTGTCAGAGTCATAGTCGATCACTACAGACTTAAGCTGTAAAGTGGAATTCCATGAGCGAAAACCACAATCATACAGCCTCTCACTTTGCTGTTGTTCCAGCGTCAGTGGTTTAATCAAGAACTGTGATAAAGCCCAGGCGCTGAAGGCACAAAGATGTTATGGGGGTTATAGATGTCATAATATCTGCCGTTTTAAATCTGATAAAAGATAACCCCATTCATTTCGTACGCCTGCGCAGAGAGAGAGAGAGAGAGAGAGAGAGAGAGAGAGAGAGAGAGAGAGAGAGAGAGAGAGAGAGAGAGAGAGAGAGAGAGAGAGAGAGAGAGAGAGAGAGAGAGAGAGAGAGAGAGAGTTTCTTCAAGTCAAATAAGCATAATAAGTTGAAAGGTTATTAGAGGTCATTTACAATGCAAACAAACACAAGAATTTTCTCTCCATAGCATGAAAGCATGAACTCGACCCCCACCCACACCCACCCCTACCCACACATTCACTCAATGCGCATGCTATCTCAAGATGTTAGCTAATTGCCAAGGCCTACACAAAAATAATTGTGTTGTAAAATGTTGTGTTGAGACTGCCTTCAACCATGACCAGCTCTTGACATAGCAGCCTGCACTCTCTTTGAAAGGAGAAAAATACTCTGAAGTTTGAGTATGGCTGCCTATAGGCGAGGTACTTGAAAACAGCGATATATGCAAACTTCTTATTCAGTAAGAAATTTCAATCTCAACATGATTCTCAGGTGGGATGAATGAATGCACAGCTTGGGTGACCCCCAGAGTGTTAAGCTGGGGAACGCACAACAGCAACAACAATAACAGCTAATTCTGTGGGGGAAAAACTGATCTGATAGGCGCACAAATACAAAAATCACACACACACACACACACACACACACACACACACACACACACACACACACACACACACACACACACACACACACACACAAACACACACACACATGCATACACACACGCGCACACACATACACACTACAGACACAATGGCTGCTGTTACTGTATTGGGCTTTTGTAGTACAGACAGACACCTGCACCGCTCAACATGGCATGTCAGCAATGCTTTCATTCAACATGCACGCCTGACTTAGCTTTGCGATTAAAATATTTCCTGCTTAGGATTTCAAAAGGAGCCTGACAGTGCTTCTCAATTTTGTTTTTAAATCCTGCTCGTGACAGAATTTGAATCCATGATCTTCCAACCAGAAGCTTATTCTGTTAACAGCAGTTGTGCCACAGCAGTGATTGCACCAAGTTTGGATTTTTGCTGTAAACTTTAAACCTGTTAACTCAACTGGCAAATGTTTGTTTTGGCAAGTGTTTTTTTTCTCAATTCATGTCCATTGTCCTGCCTCTGTCTGTTACAGCTGGAGCAAAATGAACGTAGAGAGACAGACAGTCATAACATTGACACGACCCATGATCTGCTTTTTCAATGCATTATTATTTCTTTATTTTATTCGTTTTATTCTTTATATCGAAGATAAATATATAAGCACTCATGTGCTTTTTTGGCCTACCCTTACGAAAAGCGGAACAGGATTTAACGTGTGCACAAGATGTTCTGCGTGTGTTCGCCACGGGGCCTCGGTTTACAGTCTCATCCGAAAGACTTTTGGGGAGAGTGGATTCAGCACTGGTGTTAACTCCGGGGGGAAAACCCCACAAACAGGAATCAACTGGGGTCGTCAAAGCACCTTGAGACGAAAACCAAGAGAGAAGAGCTAAGCAGGAAAATGTTTGTGGCAACAAGAAGACTACCTCCTAGTGCTATCCCGGGGAAGGGATACCTAGTGGTCAGAACTTTGCGCTCGCAATTTGACGACCCAGGTTCGATTCCCGTTCAGGGGATTTTCCCCAGGAGTTACATCAGTGCTGACTCCACTCTCTCCAAAAGTCCTTCGAATGAGACTATAAACCGAGACCCCATGTGCGAACGCACGCAGAACATCTTGTGCACACGTTAATCCTGTTCCGCTTTTCGTAAAAGTAGGCTATTATGTGCCGGTGGGAACAGATAACAAGATTTCCAAAACTGCATACACACAGGGACTGGATGTAAAAAGCACATGAGTGTTTATTCCCTTATATATATATATATAAATATATATATATATAATATATATATTATATATATATATATATAATATATATATCTATATCTATATCTATATTATAAGAAAGAAAAAAGAAAAGCTTACAGACTATCTTTACCATAGAAAATCAACTCATCTGAGCGTTAAGCATCATTTCCGGTGGCGTTAAAACTAATCCTCTAAAGTGGTCAAGCCATAAAGCGAATGTGCTCCTTATATCAGAATTCTTGTCTTCAACTCAGAATACTCTAATATTTTATTTGTAGATATACGTTTCGGATACTTGTGCTGCTTTATCTAAGACGTTATTCAAGGTAATGTTTATCTGTTCAGGATATGGGAACAAATTGTGTTAAAAGACTGACTACTGAAATGTACGACTATATGAGTTAACAATCTAAAAACAAAAGAACAAAGACACAAATGCTCCATTAAAGAGGCTTGAGTAATGCAGACACCTGACACATTGATAATGTAAGTCGATCTTGTTTTCACTTTGCACCCAAGCAACTGTTTCGGTTGTAGGGACATCTTTAGCCCCAATACATCAAGGTCTGTGCAGGAACATGTGAGTTCTTTTTATAAGACGTCCCGTTCCAATGGGTTCTGATCAATGATCTTCTGACGAAGAACCCATTTGGATTTTGCTACAACTGTGGAAACTGTTAACTCAACGGGCAAATGTTTGTTTGGGAAAGTTTTGTGCTCATGTAAGTTATCCTTTTTGTGTCTATCAGAGCAGCAAAGTCAACGGAGACAGGGACAGAATGTTGACACCGTACATCGTTCCTCTTTAAATGCAAGCATCCGGAGACGAACAAATACGAAAAAAAACAAGCGTTAAGTTAAACCTTCCTGCAACAATGGGACTCCTAGTGTTTGGCTACAGCTTATCTTTTTTCGGTAAAAAAAAATTAATTTAGAATCTGGCGTTTTTCCATGTGATGTTTAAGCAATTTGTCTAAAAGACATCATTTTGTGGTTTTTATCGTTGATTTGTTCGCCTGAATTTTAGTAATCTAAAACCATAAGACTATACTAAAAATGTGCTTCATATGATATTGTGCCTTCAAATACGCATGAATGTGCTTTTCCACAAAACAGAATTTATTATATTTTTCTGTTCTTTTCTTACAAAGATTCAAATGTGTTTTGTTACATCTGTTTGTGAAATAGAAAACCAACTTTCGAATCAAAGGAATAGAAAAATGCAGACATCATTGTACGAGTTAAAAGTGCTAAAAGCGAATTAGCAACAACAAAAAAAGATGCAGCTTTTAAACCCGACAGATGAATAGCGATTTTTGGATAGGGGGTGGAATAAGAATTTCTTTGATGTCATAAGATCTGCCTGATCAGGGCTCCACTCATGTTACTGTCTTTTAGTGCTAGTGGTGTGGTAGTCATATGCAATGTTGTAGTGTGGGTATTTTCCCCCAATTCACCTAACTATGATTTAAGTTGAAAATCCAGTTTTTCGGGATAAGGTAATACACAAAATCGGATCACATATTCAGCACACTTAAAACAAGTTTTCTTTACCAAAATCATGCTAAAGAACTACACCCGAAGTCGGAAGGCGCAGCTACCTTATTGGAGGGTCAAAACGGTCACATACGCAAAATCCCACCAGTGGAACCTCAAACTCTAACCGAATACAACAATGCGATAACCAACCTGACAGGCAAACAATGACAAAGACAGACACACATAGATAAGGCATCACTACTTTTCTGGCATCAAACACAGTCAGTGGCTTGACTAATACGACATCTGCATTATTCATCACGTAATTCGAGCAGTATTTTAAAAAGGCACCCATACTTTGCCAATGCGATCCTCAATCTTTCTTTTTAACACCGTATCACTTTCTCTCAACATTACTGTGGATGGTAGTAGTGTTCATACTGTTCATTGTTCCTTTCAGCATCCTGTTTGTGATAGGGTGTGAAACCATTATCTTCAAACCTTGAGCTCATTATGATATCCACCGCACCACAACAGCTCAGTGTAACCCATTTAGATTTTTTTGCTATAGTTTTTAATAAAGCGGTTAACTTAGCTGGTAAATATTTATTTTAGGGAGGGTTTTTTTTTTTGTTTTGTTTTTTGCTCGTGCCTTTTGTTCTGCCTGCTCCTGTATATCATTAGAAGAGCAAAGTGAATGGAGACAAGGTGACAAAACATTGACACGGCTCATCTCTGTCTTGGTCTATCTGTCTGTCTGCTGTCTTTCTCTGTCTCTGTCATCTGTTGTCTGCCTGTCTTCTCTGTCTCTTCTGTCTGTACTGCCTGTCTTTCTCTGTCTCTGTCTATCTGTCTGTCTGCCTTCTTCTCTGTCTCTGTCTATCTGTCTGTCTGCCTGTCTTTCTCTGTCTCTGTCTATCTGTCTGTCTGCCTGTCTTTCTCTGTCTCTGTCTGTCTGTCTGCTGCCTGTCTTTCTCTGTCTCTGTCTATCTGTCTGTCTGCCTGTCTTTCTCTGTCTCTGTCTATCTGTCTGTCTGCCTGTCTTTCTCTGTCTCTGTCTATCTTCTGTCTGACTGTCGTCTCTGTCTGTCTCTGTCTGTCTGTCTCTCTTCCCTGTCTCTTCTCTCTCTCTCTTTCCTTCTTCCTTCCTTTTCCCTTACCTTTTCCCTTGTCTACTTCTCTTGCTGTCCTCCTTTCTCTCTGTGTCTTTCCCTTTCCCTATCGCTTGTCCTATGCTTGCAATTATGCCAAATGTTTCTGTAGGTTGTATTTTTGGTTTTATCATCTAACGGGATAGCTCAGTGGTCAGAGAACTTGCTTCCCCCAACTACGATTAAGCAGCATGGAGCATGGTTACCAAGTGGATGGGCGACCGTTTGCGCGCCTTGGCTTCAGTACAGTCCCCCAGTCCACCCAGCTGTAAATGGATACCTGCCCTCTTTAGGGTCAGGGAAGGCAAAGCAGCGAGGGAGAGGAGATGGGAGCCGCCCTCAATATGCTGGCCCCTGGAGACGTGAGGTCTCTGGTGCCCTGCTCCCCTACGACTTAGCTTATTGGAAAACTTTACCTTTTAGTCCTTTTATCTAATCTTGATGAAATGATGTTTAGCGTTATTTGATCGGGTGGATGTGGTCTAGTATTTAAGCATACACATTTATTCTTTACTTATTTGTCTTCTTTTTGTTCCTGTAACAAGTCAAGTGGTTCCGAAATTATGCTTTGAAATAGGCCGTTGTGTAGCAGCCTCCCTTCTTCTGTCTGTCTCTGTGTCTGTCTGTCTGTATGTCTGTATGTCTCTTTCTCTCTGTTTCTTTGACTTTCTGTATCTCTCTGTCTCTGTCTCTGTCTGTCTGTCTGTCTGTCTGTCTGTCTGTCTGTCTTCTGTCTGTCTCTCTCTCTCTCTCTCTCTCTCTCTCTCTCTCTCTCTCTCTCCACACACACACACACACACACACACACTCACTTACACACACACACACACACACAGACACACAGACACACTCACTTACACACACACACACACACACACACACACACACACACACACACACACACACACACACCACACTCACACTCACACTCACAGAGAGAGAGGATGGCCTCGTTTATGTTCTATACATATCAATTCATTTTCAAGGTGGCTTGTTTTGCTCTCATGTGTAAGCAAATCATGTGTGTGTGTGTGTGTGTGTGTGTGTGTGTGTGTGTGTGTGTGTGTGTGTGTGTGTGTGCCTGTGTGTCTGTGTGTGTGTCTGTGTGTCTGTGTGTGTCTGTGTGTCTGTGTGTGTCTGTGTGTGTCGTGTGTCTGTGTCTGTGTCTGTGTGTCTGTATGTGTGTGCGTGCGTGTGTGCGTGCGTGCGTGCTTGCGTGCACGCGTATATGTATGTGTATAGTGTGTGTGGTTTATTACCATTCTTATTGTATGTATATATTAGTCATTATTGCTCTCTTTGGATGAACATTTACTGCTGCTGTTGATGCTGTTATTGTTGTTGCCTTTTCTTTTGATATCTGTGTGATTATTTCCTTTTTGGGGCACGATTTTGGGCACTTTTGGACCCATGTCTACCCTTTTTAATGCCTGGCTGCCGTGGGTCCACCAGGCAGAGGGATTCTGCACTACACCCTCTGGACACCGCCTCCTGATTCCCCTACTGACAACAATAAGGGCCTAGTCGCCGAATCACACTGAGACACTCGCCCAGAGTGGTGACCACCACGATGTTTTTTCAAGGACCCTATCGCCTACACCTCCAACCCCGGAGACTTTGGTACGAGCTCATTACAGGCACATACAGAAATGTTTGAATGGGAAACCGAAACTAGGGTCACCTTGAGGCCAGGGCAGCTGGAACCAGCGAATCAGAGATGATACTTTGTCATTGCATACTAATCAATGATTATGCGATGTTGTTGCTATGGAAGTACATGTGCTTTGAGACTATGTGATAGGGCTGTACTCTGTGCTGTCTATTATAGCATACCCCGGCCTCAGCCGGGCCTGGGAGATACAGACACCTGCAGTTTTGATCAAATAGTTTGAGAAACACTCGCAAACTCACATCCGTAAAGTGAATGAAACTCGACTGTGTGGACTCAGTCATCACATAGCAAACGCACTCTTGTAGAAAACCCGACCGGAGTTCGAAAAATTCAAATGACTGATGGTATTCGAACCAGCAACGTTGAAGCCAGTAGCCCACAGTACTAACTACAGAGCCACGGCGGCTGGTTTCTTTTCTTTTTCTTTGCTTTGTAATAATCTTATGGTGTGTGTATCCTTTACTATATGATGATATAATCTCTAACGAGGGCATGGGTTGGACCAAACAAAGCACTCCAATGTCTATCTGTCATTCTGGAACTAAAATCCTTTGCCTTGTCTTACAGCTGTTGAAATTCAAGCTCCCTCAGACGAACAAACACAATGAAAAGCTAAGCGGCAAACAATTCATGCAATGAAAAGACCCCCTCTCCCCCCCCCCCTCATCCCCTCCCGCTATGTTTCGTTATGTCTTATCTTTTTTTCCCACAGAAAAGTAATTTGAGAGCTTTGCATTAATTCCTGTGAAGTTTCAACAACTTGCCTATGGACATTTTACTGTTTGTGGTTCCACTTGATCCATTCATTCGAATGTAAATGATTGAAAAGCCACAAAGCCATGTTACAAACGCCCTTTCAACGCGAAACATGATCTTTGCTGTAAATGTGCATTGGTCCGTGTTTCGTTGTGGTTTTGGGGGAGGTTTGTTGTTTTGTTTGGGGCTGTTTTCTGTATTTTTCCGTACGAGTTTTTAGCATTCTTATTTGGTGTTCTCGGGGTTTCGTTGCCAATCAATATTCAAATCTAGTTCTGACCACCTCTATTCCCATCTCCTGTTTTTTGGGTGAATGGAGAGGAAAAGGACTTGATGTTGTGAAAAAGCTAATTGTTGCGGAATGCTCTGCAGAGAAAACAAAAATAAATGTTAAATCAACAAAATAATCGCGTAAAATCAACATATAACCAAGAAATTGAGGTGGGGTGGTGGTGGTGGCGGGGGGCAAGCGGCTGACAAATGTTGCCAGTGCTGTCATCGTGTTCTGAAAAGTGTAGCTTGAGAGCAGCATAATGTGATCAGTCAGATCAAACCTCCCTCTTTTTGCTTTCGGTGTATTCAGCAAAGTGCAACGATGTCCCACAACATTCTCAAACGAATCGAGAGCCACATGCGCAAAACTCCATGGTGGTTATACACAAATGAGCTATGTAAAAACAAAAAGCTATCTCTTTCCTTAAAGAAAATGTTGAACGCGTCTTACCGTCTCGTAATAATAAACTCTAACGAATCGGCCTTAGTATGATTTGGGTTAAAAGCAGAGCTGGGAACAACGCCAAAGAATGCTTCAAACCAACAGAATGGGGGTTTAATGTCATATTACGTAGCTATGTAATTGTGCGTTATTGTGTGATTGTTTGTTAGATACAGGCCTCAGAAAAGATATGTTTTTATCAATCTTTTTCCAAAGATAGATTTTTATCTTTTTCATGAAAAATGATATTGCCCTTTTTTTGCCTTGATATCCTTTCTATTTAATTTAGTGAATATTCAGTGCTTTCAAAATATTTTTGAAACAACTAGGTATCATTTTGTTGATTTTCATTCAGAGCATGAATAAACTTCAATAGCAAAATAAGATGCCACACAGTCCCCTAGGTTTTATTTTCTTCAGTTAAATCCCTTTCATTCCTCGAAATACAACTATAAACTGATTTCAGCCTACTTTTTGTTTATCTTCCTATCTACTTAACTGCTTAAGCGAGCTTGGTACTATGTTTCTATACACAACTACGCCAAAACTTAATATCATAGTTGTTAACGAAAGATACAGACCTTGGATATGAAAACACACTGAGCAAGCAGAAAGAAGAGACAAAACCAAACAAAACGTGTTTGGTAACGACAGGCAAAAACCATTGTTTCTAGAGCATGCACGACCGGAGCTTAAAGCGAGAAATACATAATTGATATACATCCATTTTAAACTGACACCGCCGATGCCGTTGACAACACAGGAGACTAAACCTTTCCGTAGGCCTACATTCCTCCTGAAAAATGAAACAGAAAAAAGCAAAACAAAAAAAAACACAACCAGAAAAACAAAACAAAACAAAACCCAAACAATCAAAAAAAGAAAAGAAAAGAAAAGCCTCTACTCTTTCACTCTCCCCCCCCCCCCCCCCTCCTCACTCTCTACCGACCCATTTTTATGTTGACTATAAAATGTCCAAGAACAGGAAGAAGTGATTTTTCAGTGACAAAATTGAATTCGTGATGTGACGGCAACTACACACATGTTTGGGTCTTTTTTTGTAATTCTTTTATTTCGAGCATGATACAATAACCGCTCATTATGTTTTTTTGTTTACATCCTGTCTCTGTGTGTATGCAGTTTTGTTACATTTCGTCATCCGTATTCACCAGCACGAAATGGCCTACTCTTCCCGGAAAGCAGAACAGGTTTGAACGTGTGCACTGGTCAGCGCTGGTGTGTCTGTTCCAGGGGACGTTTCCTTTCATTATTTATTGCTACTGACTTTAAAGCCTTTAACTCACTCATAATGAGGTCAATAAAGTATCTCTTTTTTATTATAAATCCTATACACTTATATCCTATACGTCCTATGCATTTATATCCTATACATTCGATACATATATCCTATATATCCTACACACCTATATCCTAGACTCATAATACCCCTATATCCTAGACATCCTACACACCTACATCATTAATCCTATACATTTATATCTTATATATGCAATACACATATATATATTTTACATCCTACGCACCTGTACTCTATACATCCTACACACCTATAATTATGCTATACATCCTATACACATATATCCTAGACATCCTACACACCTACATGCTATCATTCTACACACCTATATGATATA
>CM060319.1:36511846-36514346 GCA_030674155.1 Stramonita haemastoma | reverse complement strand
AGCACCAGTTGCCGGCTACTGTGTTCCACGTCCAAAAGGATTTCACTGATATGAGTTTCAACTGGACTGTTATCACCTTTTTTTTTGTTTAAAGTTGGGCTGGTATGTCAGTGGGTAAGTTCGGTTTTAGGAACAGGGTTGTTTAGGTGGTGTGGGGAGATTTTGTTTGGTTTGGTTAGTTTGAACCGTTTGATTTTGTGTCTGTGTGTTTTGATGTTGTTAGTGGTGGTCTGAGGTGGGGTTTGTGTGTTGGTGTTGTTGGTGGAGGTGGGGTCTGTGTTTACTTGATTGGTTGTGTGGTATCATAGTTATTATTACTGTTGCTATTACTATTTCTATCGTCATCGTCATCGTCATCGTCGTCATCATCATCATCATCATCATCATGTCATCGTCTCATCATCATATCATCTCTCACATCATCATCATGTTTGGTGATGGTGATGTGGTGATGATGATGACGATGATGATGGCTGCTGCTGCTGCTGCTGCTGCTGCGCTGCGGCTGCTGATGATGAGTGATGAGATGATGATTGTGACTATTATCATTATCATCATTGTACTCATCATTGTCGTTGTACATTTTTATTATTACTACTAATACCGTTATCACGTTTTGGTGTTGTTTTTCTTTTAGCAGCCAACAGGACTAGGCTGTTGTTTGGTATCTACACTTATTACGTGTATGTATGTATGTATGTATGTATGTATGTATGTATGTATGTATGTATGTATGTATGTATGTATGTATGTATGTATGTATGTATGTATGTATGTATGTATGTATGTATGTATGTATGTATGTAGTGTTGTGTGTGTGTGTGGTTCTCTTGTCTTGTTTTCTTTGCATCGTTCTGTACATTGTTTTTGGTATTGTATTGTGTTGTGTTGTGCTGTACTGCATTGTACTGTACTGTATTGTAGTGCACTGTGCTGTGCTGTATTGTATTGTGCTATGTTATACTGTACTCTGCGGTGCTTTACTGCACTGTGTTGTTGTACCGTACCGTACTGTACTGTACTGTACTGTACTGATGTACTGCGCTGCTACTGTACTGTACTGTACTGTACTGTACTGTACTGTTTCTGTAGCTGTGCTGTACTGTACTGTACTGTACTGTACTTGTGCAGTGCTGTACTGTACTGTATACTGTACTGTACGTATACTGTACTGTACTGTACTGTATCGTCTTGTGTATGCTATCTGTTGTGACTGTCTGTATGTACTGTACTGTACCGTACTGTACTGTACTTACTGTACTGTAGTTGTATCGTATTGTACTTACTGTATTGTATATTGTATATACTGTATGGTACTGTATTGTATTGTACTGTAATTGTACCGTGGTATTGTACTTATTGTACTGTACGGTATTATATGTATTATATTGTATTGTACTGTATTGCATTGTATGTATTGCACTGTATTGTACTATATTGTATTGTGTTGTATCTTATATATTGAATTGTACTTTACTGTACTGTACTGTACTGTGCTGTGTGTACTGTACTATTCTGTATTGTACTGTATTGTATTGCATTAAAATGTATTGTAATGTGTTTATTTGTTGCATTGTTTGTACTGTATTGTACTGTGTTGTGCTGTGCTGTGTTGTGTTGTGCTGTGCTGTGCAGGCTGTATTGTATTGATTGTATTGTATTGTATTTATCGTTTTGGTTTGCATTGTGTTGTGTATTGTATTGTGCTGTCTTGCATTGTATTGTTTTGTAATGTATTGGAATGTATTGCATTGTATTGAACCGTATACAACTTTCAGTCTAAACAAATTTCTCTGCATGATACTAAAATGCATTTTTTTCAGAATTTTGACAGGAATAACGGTCTCGCTGCTGTGAGGTGGTTTTTATCTACGTGCGCTAAAAGCATCTTACACACAAGACCTCGATTTATTGCTTCAAGGGAAAGGCCAGAACCCAGACCACATTTCAAGATTTTTGTGGATGAGAGAAAAGTTTGGGTCTAAACAGGAATCGAACTCGTGTCGTCGCTTTCAAGGCAGACACACTACCTGCAGACCAACAATCCATTGCATGATGGACTTAATTGTCTGTTACATTGTTCAACGACCTGCAAAGATGAAGTTATCTAAAGCATCAAATATCCCTAAAGTCGGAATGCAGCTACCTGAACGTTGGGGAAAAAACGGCTGGTCAATTATACAAAAATCTAGCCATGGGTAAACCTCGGAGCTCCAGCCGAGGAACGGAAAAAAGCACAACAACATCAAAATACTGTGGTTAAATATCTTGAGATTCAAATCAGAGTATTGCGCATTTGCAGGGACCAAAAAATGACTTATACAGCAACAAATATTGAATACTTCGTAGTTTGTCTCGACATTTGGTGAATAATTTATTAGTAAGTTTAATATGCTTCGAAGCTGGTTAGAAACAAAACAATTACTCTCTGCATGAGGAATTTTTGACAATAACAAAACACAGACATCCGCTCGTACGCATGCACGCACGCACGCACACA
>CM060319.1:36504346-36506846 GCA_030674155.1 Stramonita haemastoma | reverse complement strand
ATCGAGGGCTGAAAAACACCCAGCAAATCAAGAAAGATCATAATTAAAGCAATTCCATTTAAGTCAAACAGTTTATTATCACATAAACAGAGAAATTCACATGAACTACAAGTCTACATAAAAACGGATGACAAAAAACATTTATCACAGAAAAATACCTCAGAACAGAATCCAATTATTAGCAGGCACACATCACAAAATAAAAAGCACCCAAACATCGATAATACCTAACCCAGTCACAAACTCACTTGTCATAAAATCGCGTGCACACATGCATGCCAGTATCTGCGCACATTCACACACTCACCCACACACACACACACAGTGGGCACATTCGCACACTCCCTGCATTTTTATGACATAAACCAAAATCGTCATAACACACATAATAAGACAAATATTACTTACCTCAATACTCTGTTCTACTAAAATATTAAACATGATTTGCGCGGCATTTTGTTAATTTTCTGTTTATTTTTTTTTGTTCCTCAGCTAGAGCTCGAAGATATGATCGGGGTTTGTTTACCAACCAGTTAGGGAAGCCATAGTCTGACTTCGGGGGTGAACAGAGATTAAAATAAGAAAAAAAAAACTGACTCGTCACCTTCGTGCATATTGTCCACCTAGTACTCATGATAATGTTTTTCAAGCCCCTATGTGTTCTCTTTGTGTACTCTATGTGTCTCTTCTGTGGCTGTTTGATACCCAGCAACCAACTAGTAGAAGGAGAACGAGGAGGAATCGGTCTGCTCCATTGTGAAGTGGAGGAGGCTAAGGCAGGGAAAGTGTGCTGTGGCCCCAAGTTCCCATGTGACTTACTACACCTAAATGTGTATTGGAAAGAGAGGTCAGACAAAGAACAGAGGGAACACAAAGGCACAGCTGTGTAAAATACCCGACATTGTGGATGAAGGAAGTATCCCCCTAATCCGAGTTCTCTGCATGCTAGGACGTAAGTAAATACAATCACAGCCACCGTGAGAAATGAGTGGTTCTGAATGTGGGGGAGAGTGTGTGAGAGAATGCAGGGGTGTGTTGGAACATAAGACTGAGAACTGTGTGTGTACCACAGAAAAATCAGTATCGCATCTGAAATTAATCTTGTCTGATGATATGATGCGTTTACCTAAATATAAGTGAAAAAAGCTACAGAGAAAGCCAATGAACTCTGCAATATGCATGAAGGATTTGAAAGGCATAAGAGCACCTACAGCAGCTGTTAGTGCAGGAAAATGGCAATGTTGACATATCATGACTAATCCATTGATGACTGAACAAAGTTTGTAAAAAACAAACAAAAACCCTGTGGTGTAACAATCAGTTGGTAATCCCTCTGCCAAATATGCATGTTATGTATAAATCATTCCGTGATGTTATAACGTGTCGTGATGATCGTTGTGTTGTATGCGTTGTGGAAAGTTTCTGGATTCTTTGTTTCCACCCTGAGTCACCCTCTGTACCCATGTGAAAGGACTTCAAACATTCTGGATTAATGACATAAAATTATAGTACTGACCAGGTTACCATGTCCATTCCCAAGTCATTGTTGTTTATGTGCATGTGTAGATTTATTTTTTTAAAAAGAGAACGCATGTGTCAGTGTACTCACGTGACATTGCTGAATTGGAAAGTTTAACAGTGGTTCATCATTGGATTGATTTCATCTTTGCTAGAAAAAAAACAGATTACAGCCACCATTGCTGGACACTAACACACGTTAGTTGCACTTTGTTAAAAAAACCATAATGAAGAATCCATGTCATGATGATTATTTGGGCTGGTGTAAATCATTTTCCTTTCTTCTTAGATGAATATATATGAATTCAGTGCCAAATCCCCCTCCCACCATCCCTTTGTGAATGGAATCAAAAGCTTACCCCATTAACCCCCTCCCTCTCTCGTAGCGTTCATATACACGCGATCAGCCCACTATCCATGCTGAATGAAAATTCGGATACTGGTGATGTGTTAATAAACATGATAATCAAAGCCAATCAAATCATAAACCCTTAACAGAACACGACATGACAGCCCGCCATTTTCTTGATCTATCAACAGCCTACTCTCCTGCGCATGCTCCACGCTAAGCCCGCTGGGAAGGGCAACCTACACTAATTACTTTGCAGTTCTGCTGTCCCTACCACGTAACTGATGAACAGAATCTCTCTCTCTCTCTCTCTCTCTCTCTCTCTCTCTCTCTCTCTCTCCTCTCTCTCTCTCTCTCTCTCTCTCTCTCTCCTCTCTCTCTCTCTCTCTCTCTCTCTCTCTCTCTCTCTCTCTCAGAATTATAATATACAATTGTATACCTTGATTCCTTTTTCCTTTGATTTCTTGCAATTGTGTACCTTTTTCATAGGAGTGTATATTATTTTGTTCGTGTTTTTTTTAATCATTAAAAGCTTCCATTATTTGTACACTCATTGTTCTTATGCCTTACTCAATGTACAATCTGGAAATAAAAATTTGATTGATTGATTGATTGATTGATATGCCTGAAATC
>CM060319.1:36491846-36496846 GCA_030674155.1 Stramonita haemastoma | reverse complement strand
TGATATTAATAATAGGGGTTAATCTTTATCTTTTTTTTTTCCTTTCTCGAGAGACCTCCGAGGTTTGCCGAAGGTAAGATTGTGCTTACGGAACCGTTTTCCGACTGGTAAGGTAGTTCTGCCCTGTGATTCGTGATACAGCAGTACCCAACTACCAACCTATGAAAGACAGATAAAGAAACCTTTCATGTAACTATTCTCCACAACTTGATAGTATTGTACTGAGCACTGCAACAGAGTGTAGAGGAGGTCATTATCCCATAAAGTAACAATGTAACAAGAGTTAGGATAAAATGATATTGACAGAAATGCTTGCCGAATCCAAAAACATGAGAAAAAAAATTGCTGAGTTGGGAAATTTCTCTGTTCTGCTTTGTTTATTGGAAGCACAGTGATGCCAAGTTGGATTCTCAGGGGAAATAATTTTTTAAAAGTTTTGTTTGAATTTTTTAAAAACTTAATATGCTTTTCTTACTACAGTTTAGTGATAATGAAAACATTAATAAAACATAACGCATGATATCACAATATTGCAAAACGCCCCAAAAAACCATGAACATGGGAGGAAATGGCTCATTTCTACCACACAAAAAAGCATTTAAACTTTGAAGGAAAGAAAACTGGTAACGCGCCAAACACTTAGATATTATATGTTGTGCAGTCAGTGATCGACAAAATACACACACACACACACACACACACACACACACACACACACACACACACACACACACACACACACACACACACACACACACACACACACACACACACACACACACAATTATGTAAAGCATAACTGTTATGCAGCTTGACATGTTTCATAAATACGTCTCATCAACAAGATTAGATAAGACATCTTTGCTAGGTTTGTCTTTTCGTACGTCAATGTCAAGAAATAGTGGAATAACAGGACCTTTAAAAGTGAATTTACCTGAAAAAAAATGCTGCTACATAATCTACAGAGTGAATTGTTACAAACTGTTTGCTTCGATTTGGGTTTACATTAAATTTACATTTCATGAACGAAGGAAAAGTAACTGAAAACGAAGAATGCCAAGAATGGAAAGAATGTGAATAAAAGAAAGAAGAAGAAGAAGAAGAAGAAGAAGAAGAAGAAGAAAAGAAGAAGAAGAAGAAGAAGAAGAAGAAGAGGAGGAGGAGGAGAGAGGAGGAGGAGAAGGAGGAGGAGGAGGAGGAGGAGGAGAGGAGAGAGAAGAAGAAGAAGAAGAAGAAGAAGAAGAAGAAGAAGAAGAAGAAGAAGAAGAAGAAGAAGAAGAAGAAGAAGACTTGCGATAAAGGAGAATTAAGAAGAAGAATTTTGAAGAATTGCTACAAGAAGAAGAAGAAGAAGAAGAAGAAGAAGAAGAAGAAGAAGAAGAAGAAGAAGAAAGAAGAATTGTGATAAAGAAGAATCAAGAAGAAGAATTTTGAAGAATTGCTACAAAGAGTTGCAAAGAAGAAGAATGCAAAGAAGAACTAGAATGCAAAGAAAAGGAAGAAGAATGCAAATGTAAAAAAGGCTGCGAAAAAGAACCAGAAGAAAAAGAAGAAGAATTTCGGCGAAGAATTGCTAAGCAAAACAAGAATCCGAAGAAGACAAAGAAGATGAAGAAGAAAGAAAGAAAGAAGAAAGAAGAAAGAACGAAAGAACGAAAGAACGAAAAGAAAGAAAGAAAAGAAAGAAGGAAAGAAAGAAGACAGAAGAAAGAAAGAAAGAAAAGAAAGAAAGAAAGAAAGAAAGAAAGAAAGAAAGACAGAGAGAAAGTGAAAAAGATAGAAAGAGAAAAAGAAAGTTAGAAAACAGATAGACCGAGAAAAAAAGCAAAAACAAAGAAAGGAAAGAAAAAAGACAGAGAAAATGAATAAAGAAAGAACAGGACGACAAGAAATAGACCTTAGATAAGAAGACAAATAAAAAAATTCTTAGTCGACATTTTTATCACTTCTCTTTCTCCTTTCGAAGCTCGCTTATTTACTTTCTTTTTTTCCCCTCGATCATGTTTTCTCAACAACGAACATTATAGTTGATGTTATAACGTGAACCATGCAGGCGGAAATTTATAAGCACTTTACATGAAAATGCATGGCCCTGGGGACAAAATTACAGAAATGTAATAAGCATATAAGCAATAATAACAAGGTAAAAACCTTGAAAGGGCCTTCATGTAAATGAAAAAGTAAAACTTAGCCAACTAGTCAAATGAAGCATGTCTACAGTTTCAATAATCTTTTTTTTTTTTTTACCCAACAATAGACTTAGGTAGCAAGCAATAGCACTGCATGTTCTAAAGTTTCAAAGGTTGTTTGCGATCATTTAAGATTTTGCTATATGATAGCCCATTGTGTTTTCTGTCATCATGGATTTTACAATATGATAGCCCATTGTGTTTTCTGTCATGAAAGATTTTACAATATGATAGCCCATTGTGTTTGGTGTCATCATGGATTTTACAATATGATAGCCCATTGTGTTTGCTGTCATCATGGATTTTACAATATGATAGCCCATTGTGTTTGCTGTCATCATGGATTTTACAATATGATAGCCCATTGTGTTTGCTGTCATCATGGATTTTACAATATGATAGCCCATTGTGTTTGCTGTCATCATGGATTTTACAATATGATAGCCCATTGTGTTTGCTGTCATCATGGATTTTACAATATGATAGCCCATTGTGTTTGCTGTCATCATGGATTTTACAATATGATAGCCCATTGTGTTTGCTGTCATCATGGATTTTACAATATGATAGCCCATTGTGTTTGCTGTCATAAAAGATTTTTTTGTATACGATAGCCCATTGTGTTTGTGTCATAAAAGATTTGTTCTATATGATAGCCCATTCTTACCAAAAAATTTATCTGCAACTTTCCTTTATCTCCTTCACAACAGCGTTGCACAGGAATACCCAACGTTTTCTTGTTTGGTGGTAGGTGGCTTGTTTACTTTCTGGCTAAGCTGCTTTGTTTCTGTTTTCGTCTTTTGCTTTTAGCAGCCCCAGCTCTGATTTCATTAGCCCATCAAACTCCACAGTCCTTGTTGTTTTGAGCGTGTGTGGACACACAAGGTAAGGGGGTGTTGAAAAGCTGATTAACGGGTGAGAGAGGATTCAATTAAATAACACTAATTTTACACTGAGAGGCTGGCTGCCTTTCTGTTCTGTGTGATAGCTATTTTGATAGAAATCTGCTTACGTTCGCTTCATAATGAGTCAGTCAATGAACGGAATCAGGTTTTCTTTTTTCTACGTTAGGTGGAAACATGGTCCCTTTTTTTTTGCACGCTGCCAAATTCTTCTCAAAGTCTTCAGTCAGAAAATAAAACCAAAAATTAAAAACCCAACAAGAACAGCAATCAAATCAAAAAAAGATTTACCCCCAACCAAGATAATAATAATAATAATAATAATAATAATAATAATAATAATAATAATAATAATAATAATAATAATAATGATGATGATGATGATGATAAGAAGAAGAAGAAGAAGAGAAGAAGAAGAAGAAGAAGAAGAATGACAATAAATATAATAATAATATAATAATAATAATAATAATAATAATAATAAAATAATAATAAAAGTAATAATAATAATAATAATAATAAAATAATAATAATAATAATAAATAATAGCAAGCAACAACGCTTTAGCTGGAATAAGGTAGAATGACTCAGTGGTCAAAGCACACTCTCTCCCCAGGCTAAGACAAGCAGTTTTGAGCATCGTTGCCTCGCAGAGGGGATGATTGTTCAGTGCCTTGGCTTCAGCACGAGTTCATCCAGCTGTAAAATGACACCTACCCTCTTCAGGGTCAAGGAAGGTAAAGTAGCGATGGAGAGGAGATGGACGCCATCCTGAAAATGCTGGCCACTAAAGAAGCTGAAGTCTCTGATATCTTACTCCCCAACAACTGTGTATGTGAGGGAACACCTTTACCATCATGGATGAAAAAGTTCAGCTATTTGAGTATCGGATTCGTGATCCCAAGCAATCTGAAAGCACCTGGTTTACACTCATAGCATTTAACCAAGGGATCCGATCTGGAGGCAAGAGCAGGCATGGCTTATTATTGCGGAAGAAAGAGAGGCTGCCTCCGTAATACTGCTTGTCAGTTAGGTGACGTCAGCTGTCTGCTGGTTCAGTTCAAAATTAACGCCAACAGCTACATGTTATTAGAAGAGAGAAGAGTGAACTCAACAACTGCGATTTGACACTGTGACAAATGTGACCCTTGCACTTTACCGAGGGTGCCAGAAGTCTGTGATTATTTCACAGCGTTACTTTCTGAGCACTTGCAGTTTGAAAAGCAAGACATCCTCTATGCGTGTACAGCAGAGCGCTTCCCGGCCTATATATACCTACCTTTGTTGTCCTTTTAAGTCTTGTTTCAGTACAAAGAAAGTTTTCCCTCGTGGAGTTAACATCTGTTCGAGTCAGTCTCTCACATAGTTTTTTTTGTTATATTATACTATAAATGAAAACCTCGTATACAACTGCGCACTTACAATTTTTTGCACATAAAGCTGCTGTTGGGGATTCCGAGTTGATTCCCTGGAGTGACCCATACTTTACACGTGTCTCCTGTTTCACACCTGGGAATCACTGTGAGACTGTAAGTACATACTGGATGAAAAGTTTGCGTGTCTGGCTGCGTTCACATAGCTGGCCATGATAAGGCAATCGTACTCCAACTTCAGAGGATTTTTTTTTCTTTTAATGGAGAGCACAGGTTGTTATACCAAAAATCTTGTCATGGTTGAATACAGTCTCAACCCTTCAGATTACACTAGTAGTTCAGTGTACACCTAGGCACTTTTCTGATATCAGTCAATGACAGCTTTTGGACTGGTTCAGTGCATATCCTGCTTTAAACCCATCCGCCTTTTGTAAGCGTGCAGGTCAGCCACATCCGAGTGTAACCATATACCTTGGTCGTCACTCTGTCTCAGACACACTGCAGCAAACTGAAGTGCCCCCAGTGAGTTCTCAAGA
>CM060319.1:36469346-36486846 GCA_030674155.1 Stramonita haemastoma | reverse complement strand
AAGAAAGAGAGAAAGAGAGGGAGAGACAGACAGACAGACAGAGACAGACACACAGACAAACAGACAGGAAGAGACAAAAGAAAGAAAGAAAGAGAGGGAGAGACAGACAGACAGACAGAGACAGACACACAGACAAACAGACAGGAAGTTCTAGACAAAAAGACGGTGGGGGATAAGGGATGTGGAGTGAAGGAGGGGGGGGGGGGATGGGAAGGAGGAGGTAGAGGGGAGGGAGGGGGGAGGTAGCTGAACACTGATTAGTGGTGGCGGTGTATTTGGGGCCTGCAGAACTTGGTTAGGGCCACCAGGGTTTGCACCCTCCCCGGCCCTCTCTCTGCTCTGCTCTGCTCTTTTCTTCTCTTTCTTAGCCTTTTTGTTCGTCGGTCTGTTCGTGTGTATGGGGGTGTGTGGGGGGTGGGGGATGGGGTGGGGGTGGGGGTGTTCGTGTGTTGTTCGTGTGTGTGTGTGTGTGGGGGGGGGGGGGGTTGGATGTGGGTGTTTTGTGGGTGTGTGTGTGTGTGTGTGTGTGTGTGTGTGTGTGTGTGTGTGTGTGTGTGTGTGTGTGTGTGTGTGTGTGTGTGTGTGTGTGTGTGTGTGTGGTGTGTGTGTGTGTGTGTGTGTGATGTGTGTGTGTGTGTGTGTGGTGTGTAGTATGTGATGTATGTGATGTGATGTGTGATGATGTATGTATGTATGTATGGTATGTATGTATGTATGTATGTATGTATGTATGTATGTATGTATGTATGTATGTATGTATGTATGTATGTATGTATGTATGTATGTTGTATGTATGTATGTATGTATGTATGTATGTATGTTATGTATATGTATGTATTATATGTTTTTATGTATTTATACATATGTTATATTATTTTATGTATATTCTGTGTACGTATGTATTACACATTTGTCTGTGAGTGTATGTATGAATGTACACATGCAGTATTTGTGTGCGTGCGTGCGTGCGTGCTGTGGTGTGTGTGTGTGTGTGTTGTGTGTGTGTGTGTGTGGCGCGCGCCGCGTGCGCGCGAATGTGTGAGCTTATCGGTTTCTCTCTTACTAAGAAACAAATTCCCTAGTTGCAAAAAAATGATAATAAAATAATAATAATAATTGTAAATGGCGCACATGAACAGCAGTACAGTCAAAAACATTGGTTAGAACAAAGTTTATTCAGTACATGCAGAGAATCTTACACAAACAAGCAGCCATACAGCAAACGAGAGAACACCATATGCAAACAATAGCTGACTGGCTACTTTTTGGAATAACTCCATCATTGATTGGTCGAGCATCATAAGGATCAGCCAATGAAATAACATGACAAATGTATAGCTGGAAGAGAGGGTAAAGAAAGATTTAAAAAAAATTATTTATTCTTTTATATCCAGGATAATAGAATAAGAACGTTGATATTAACAAAGGAGAAGAATGTCTCGTCTTTTGGGGTGTTTTTTTCCGTGTTTGCTTTGAATAATGTCTGTTCCTGAAAACGTTTGGTGGCTATGGCCAAAACATGTGTCAACAAATTTATGTGATTGAATTGGTGAGTAAAAATTTAGTCAGGAAGAGAAAAAAAAAGAGGGGAAAAGGCAAATACAAAGAAAACCACAGACTGGAGATTTTTTTTTTTTTATCATCACCGAATGTGAGATTTTTGCGTCTGCAACCGTTTTTGCCTACCAGTAAGGTAGCCAAATTCGGACTTCAAGAATAGAAAGAATATAGCTTCAAACACAAAACTTTTAGATAGTGGTGGGGTGTTGTGTTTGTCGTATGTGACCGTTTTTTCGCCCCACTAAGAAAGTAGCTGCATTCCGATTTTAGGAAAATACCTGTACGATATTCCCTTTGATGTGCATGACCATGAAAGATTATTTACAATCATATATGTTAAAAAGGTTAGTGACGACATGATACTGTAACTCCTTGAATCGAATATGTGATTTTCATCTCGTGAATCCATGAAGTCGTGGGTTCAAATCCCGGCATTTTGTAAAACAAAAGATGGAGATTGTTTTACAGTCTGGCGGGTGGACTTAAACCGCAGGCCTGCCCCGTCCTTGATCCTATTTTTTGTGTTATAGTATGCTGCAGAAGATTAAATTACGTACGTTTAAGACTTGTGATCTATATCGAGTTAGGGACTTAGGGAACACAAACATACCTAACATGTACCTGCACCTGTAAACAGACGGGCTCCCCAGGTTCAATTTGTTCAAAAGACCTGCCTGTAAAAAATTCACTTCTCTAAGTTAAGAGAGAGAAGAAGAAGAAGAAGAAGAAGAAGAAGAAGAAGAAGAAGAAGAAGAAGAAGAAGAAGAAGAAGAACAAGAACAAAAACAAGAACAACAAAAGAAAAGAAGAAGAAGAAGAAAAGAAGAACAAGAAAAGAAGAACAAGAACAAGAAGAAGAAGAAAAGAAAAGAACAACAACAACACCAAGAACAAGTCAGCCATGAGAAATCAGGAAATAAATGGTTACAACAGTGTTAAAAAAAGGTACAAATCATATGCAGAATACCAAACCGATTATTAACATTCTGAAAACTAAGCGCTCGCCTATCACTCTGTCTTCGGAAGTGGAGGCGAGGATTTCGGGGAGAGGAGGGTAGGTAGTACACAGTGGATTAAATTTTCCCCCAGTGTTAGAGCAACTGCTGTCATAACATAAGCACAGAGCCGAGTGCGATACGCACGCAGAAATCTTGCGCCGACGTTAATCCTGTTCCGCTTTCGTAAGAGTAGGCCATCGGTGCGTTGGGAACAGATGACTATTCAAAGCATCAACGGGGACGGATAAAAAAGCACATGATTGCTTATTTGTTATCCTCGAGTGATAAAAGAATAATAAATAAAATAAAATAATCCAATGTCGACATTCTGTTGCCTTTCTGACTTTTGGGGCCTGTGTGGGGCGTCCTGGAATCTGCTTCCTGAGAGAGAGAGAGAGAGGAGAGAGAGAGAGAGAGAGAGAGAGAGAGAGAGGAGAGAGAGAGAGAGAGAAAAGAGACAGAGACAGAGACAGAGACAGAGACAGACAGACAGACAGACAGACAGACAGACAGAGACAAACAAAACAAGCACCATTAAAGAAACATCAAGGTACAACACCCCATAAAATACCCAGACATATCATAACCCCACCCCACCCTACCCCACCTCACCCCGAAAAGACCCACTGATATAGAGACAGAGAAAGAGAGACAGAACTTTTTAGACGCATAGACAGAAAGACAAACAGAAAGACAGAAACAGAGACAGACACAAACGTAAACTCAGACAGACAGAAACGCAGGATACAAACATACAGTATTAGGGACAGAAAACAATCTGCTAATCCCCCACCCATCCCATCCCCCCAGCCACCGACCCCACCCCCATCTCCAAAAAAAAAATACTGACCAAAAAAAAGTTCGCAACTTCTACAATACATCCACTAAAGCAGTGACTTTATTTTTTACTAAAAGAGAGAGAGAGAGAGAGAGAGAGAGAGAGAGAGAGAGAGAGAGAGAGAGAGAGAGAGAGAGAGAGAGAGAGAGAGAGATAGAGAGAGAGAGAGAGAGAGAGAGAGAGAGAGAGAGAGAGAGAGAGAGAGAGAGAGAGAGAGAGAAGAATGAATGAAGATGAATGAATGAATGGGTGAATGAATGAATGAATGAATGAATGAATAAATGAATGAATGATTGAATGAATGAATGAAATGAATTGAATAAATGAACGAATGAATGAATAAATGATAAAGAATGAATGAATGAATGAATGAATGAATGAATGAATGAATGAATGAATGAATGAATAATCTTTATTTTCCAAGGGTAACAGAGCAAGCATTTCACATACTTTTTTCATCCGGCCCTTGCCCTTGGTAAGGGTATAGCCCTCCCTCTCCCCCCCCCCCCCACAAAGAGAGAGAGAGAGAGAGAGAGAGAGAGAGAGAGAGAGAGAGAGAGAGACAGAGGACAAGAGACAGAGAGACAGAGAGAGACAGAGAGAGACAGAGAGAGACAGAGCAGAGACAGAGACAGACAGAAGACAGACAGAGACAGAGACAGAAAGATAGAGAGTAACAGAAAAACATGGGGTTTTTTTCCACAGAAGCTGTCAATAACCCTGCTAGCTGTCACTGCTGACGATGCCTACCAATCTGTTCATAAAAGCAACTGAGCTTTTAGAGTGCTGGGAGGAGAAAGCCATATATATATATTTATATGCATGTCAAAAGAAGGAGCATTGGCAGCTCCCCATTGTCTTGGTCAAATCCCTGGATTCGGGCTGTCCTAGGACACGAGAGAGAGAGAGAGAGAGAGAGAGAGAGAGAGAGAGAGAGAGAGAGAGAGAGAGAGGAGAGAGAGAGAGAGAGAGAGAGAGAGAGAGAGAGGTCTTTCATTTCAGAACTTTTTTTTTATATGGACTGCTGACCGTACTGAATGCACGCTTTCTTCTATTCATGCTTGTATTATGAGTGTATATGTAAAGACAGACATGAAAAGACAGACATGTGAAGCCAGGGAAGAGGGTGGGGAGAGGGGAGGGGGTTGGTGGAGGGGGGAGGGGCGGTGCGTGCACACACGGTGTGGATATGCTCATACGTGGTCGTATATCTACATACACTTGCACACGTGTACACACACGCACACCGGAACGTGTACTAGACGTGCATATCCATACATATGCGCGTGCGCGCTTACACACGCACATACATACACATGTAGGTATATACGACGCACGCGTGCGTGAGTTTTCCTATGTGCTCGTGCATATGCACTCGCGCGAGCGCGCACACACACTTACACAGACATACACACACACACAACACACACACACACACACACACACACACACACACACACACACACACACACTGTGCACACACATACACATGCATGAAACTAGATTACAGCTTATGTAGTCATATGTTTAGTCCTCCTGAAGTCCAGGTAAATGTAAGTTTCGATTGTTAGCTTTAGCAGATACAGCGCTATATAAATACAAACATTGCTATTATTTAATGATAATGATGATGATGATAACAATGATAATGATATAATATTATTATTATTGTAGTAGTAGAAGTAGTAGTAGTAGTAGTAGTAGTAGTAGTAGTAGTAGTAGTAGTAGTAGTAGTAGTAGTATTATTATGTAGTAGTATTATATATCATTATTATTATTATTGTTTATTATTATTATTATATTATTATTATCATCATTCATCATATATCATCATATCATATCATCATCATTCATCATCATCATTTTAAATATTATTAAGTCATCGGCAGTCTTCATATCCTTTTTTTTTTTTACAAATTTAGTTAACACATTTGCCTCGCAATTTAAAAAAAGCTAACAGATGTTGTTATTGTTGTTTATACTGTTGTTGCTGTTGCTGCTGCTGTTGTTGTTATTGTTGCTATTGTTCTTGCGCGTTCCCCATCTAAACAGCTATGGGGGGGGGGGGGGGTCATCCAGAGCATGTACCCTGACTCCTCATCCCACCAGGAAATCACTGTGAGAAGATTGAAAGTACACACCGGATGAGAAATGTGCGTGTGTACATACCTCTTTCTAAGTATCTTGACGCATCGAAGGGGGACGGGATAGCCTGGTGGCTAGAGTGATGCGCATTGTGCTTGTGATCTGCTTACCCGGGTTCAAATCTCGTTCAAGCGGATTTTTTCCTCTGGGGTTAACATCAGTGCCGACTCCACTCCCTCCAAAACGTCCTTCAGATGAGACTATAAACCGACGTCCCGTGCGTGAACGCACGCAGAATTAATTGTTTTGCGCACACGTTAAAACCCGTTCCACTTTTCGGAAGAATGGGCCATGGTGTGACGGTGGGAACGGATGGCAAAATTACACAAACTGCGTACACACGGGGATTGGATGTTAAAAGCACAAATTATTTACATGCTTATTCCATTATCCTCGCAACAAAAGAACAGAATAGAATAGACATCCATACTCCAACTTTATTGTTTTCGGATGCTGGGAGGGGGGGGGGGGGTTCTCTCCTGGAATGGAGACTACAGGTTGTTATGTTGACAGACGGATTGTCATGGCTGAAGACAATCTCAACAAAGTATTTGGCAACATAGCAACTTTCTGATGACGTAGGCCTCAGCACTTAGGCCTAGCTCACATCCATCAATAACTGACGAGAGTGTCTGTCAGCCTCAGCTAAGGCGTACTTATCTATTTACTTACGTATTTATTTTTATTTATTTATTATTGTTTATTTATCTATTTATTTATCTATTTATTTATCGTTTCTTTATCTATTTACTTATTTATTCATTCATTCATTTATTCATTTATTCTTTTATATCGAGGATAGTGGAATAAGCACTCGTGTCGGTTGTTGTTTTTTTTTACATCCAGTCCCCGTGTGTAGGCTATACAGTTTTGTAAATCTTGTCATCTGCTTCTCACCGGCATACAATGGCCTACTCTTACGAAAAGCGGAACAGGATTTAACGTGTGCGCAAGACGTTCTGTACTTAAAATACATGAATTTTGACATTTCTACTTGATGCCAGAGGTAAGGAGGGATTTTAAAATAAAAATTTGTCTCCTGGGAACTATGGCTAAAACTAGTGCGTAATGCTGGTGAAATCCTATCTATCCTGACTTTCAGGAGATTGGACGTATGCGATGTTTACTTACGTTCCCGCCTCCCTCACTATAAATTAATGTCTGCTTGTCCTTGTTCTTCTTTCCTCCGCTGACTGACTCTTTTGAATCATGACTTGGCCCGAAGTCAGATAGTGGATGCCTTAATGGTGGGCAAAAGGTCGAATATGCGGAATACAACTATTAGCGCATCTCGGAACTTGTAGCCAAGGAGCATAAAACAAATAGTGACTTCATCAACAGAAAAGTAGAAGATTGATAATAATAATATAAGCTGATGGAGGAGAGTGATTGAAAGTGATGGTGATGATGATAATGATATATGGAATTTTATAGCGCTAAATCTTGTAGAGCAAACAAATCGAAGCGCTTATGTGTATAAGCGTATAAAGTGTATACAGATGGGAGGTGTGGGAATGGAGGAGGAACCTAGGTAGGAAATAAGAGTATCTTTAGGTTGGATTTGAGAGGGTGTGAAAAATGAAGGGATCTGGCGAAGGGAGAGAGGAAGGTCATGCCAGATAGATGGACCAGAAATAGCGAAAGAACGATATCCTACACTGGATCGTTTGAATCTGGGTACTTGTATGCACATGGTATTTGCAGCTGAACGAGGAAGGTATAGTTGAAGACAGTCACAGAGACAGGAGGGTGCAGTCTTGTGTAGACATTTGTAACAGAGGGTGTTGATCTTGTACTTCACTCTTTGTGCGACAGGTAACCAGTGAAGAAGTTGCAAGAGGGGAGTAATGGTTTCAATTTTGTTCTTTCTGAGGACAAGTCGAGCTGCAGAGTTTTGATTACGTTGAAGGGAGTGGATAGATGATGCTGGTAAACCAGCCAACAGTGGATTACAGTAGCCTAGTCGAGAAAGAATTAGAGATTGACAAGTTTGAATGTTGCGTCAGAAGACAGATACTTGCGAATTGCATAATATGCCGTAACTGATAGTTGTAGGACTGACAGGAGTGGATGATAAATTTTTACATAGGGACTGTGTTGTCAATAACACCACCTAGATATTTCACATAAATGCATATTAAAGACCGGTTTAATGGGAAGAGTTGTCCAGGATTTGTAACTGTAACCGTGGTATCATAGGACGATGTTATCAAAGCAAAAAAGACAGTTTTAGAATGAATGAGTAAACAAGCCACGCATCCACACTGCATCGCACCACACCAGCCTCTTAACCAAAGGGGGTCACGGGGACACTACACCAAAGAAAACACCAGCTTTTTTCTCCGTGTGTTGGAAATTGTGTGCCATTGCCTCGGTCTCTGGAAAGACATTTAGAGTGCATTCAATGATGTTGTCCTCCATTTCTTTTTCTGTCTCCCTCTTTATTTCATCGAGTAAAATGAAGCACGTGAGTGCTATTTCATAATCCTCGATATAAAAGAAATAAAGGAAAGAAAGAGTAAGTGCTTATCTTTTGGCTTTCAGTTATGTTGCCCGTAATCTCCTTTCCATGAAAAGGCAAGCCTTCTTGCAAGAACATGATTTTTGCTAATATGTATGACTACTTTGCAGACAGCTAGACCTGTCATGACAGGGGAAAGAATACAATGAGTGTGTGAAGGATGCAGGAATACAGTTTTCATTCACGTATTCTCGTAATTACATCATGAACGTTCCACCGATTTGAAATAATGGCTGTATTTGTGGAAAATGGAATTTGCGTTTCAAAAGCACAGGCTTAAACACAACTGTTTGCAAATGGTCCGCTATGTTGTTATGTACGCCTGTTGTGGTATCGATGATATCTACCACATCGCTGGCTGCTGCTGTAAATAAAGAATAAACTGGACATATGGCTGTAGATAGATAGAAAGATAGGATACAGAGAGAGAGAGAGAGCGAGGACGGACGGACGGGCGGACGGACGTTCGGATGGATCAAAATACATACATGCATACATGCATACATACATGCATACATACATACATACATAATACATACATACATACATACATACATACATACATACATACATACATACATACATACATACATACAACATACACACATACACATACACACACACACACACACACAACACTACATACACACACATCACAACAACAACACATACATACATACATACATACATACATACATACATACATACATACATACATACATACATACATACATACATACATACATACATACATACAAGTTATCCGAAGTTTAAACACATAGCTCTCTTTGTACAGGTAAAGAGGCTTGTCTGTTCTATACCTCTACTTTAATGAGTTAAAGAATTAACAAAGTGTGTATGTGTGTGTGTGTGTGTGTGTGTGTGTGTGTGCGTGCGTGCATGCATGTGTGTGTGTGTGCGTGCGTGCGTGCGTGCGTGTTTGTGTGTGCGTGCGTGCATGCATGTGTGTGTGTGTGTGTGTGGTGTGTGTTTATTACGTATGCCCACATAAACGGGCAGAGAGTGAATGCGTGCGCACGTGTATGCAGGTACATAGCATTAACCTTCTATTTTATGATCCATTGGCTGCAATGATTGTGCTGTTTACTGTATCAACGCCAAAAAATTCTTCAACATGAACAATTTTTTAATTCTTTTTTTTTGTTCTCTGTTTCTTTCGTTCTTTTTATTCTTTTTTCTTTCTTTTTCTGTTTCTATCTTCTTGTCTTTTCTTTTTTCTTTCTTTCTATCTGTCATTTTTCTGTCAGTCAATCTTTTTGTCTTTCTTTCTGTCTGTCTTTCTGACCTTTTTTCTCTCTTTTTTTCTTTCTTTCTGTCTTACTTTTTGTTTTGTTTTTTTACTCGTCATATTTTACTACATGTTTGTTTCTTCCTGGGAATAAAAAGGTTTAGAAAGAAAATAAAACAAATTTTTTTTAGAAAAGTTGACTTTTTTTTTTTTAAGGATAATGAGATAAGCACTCATGCGCTTTTTTTTTTTTACATCCAATCCCCGTGTGTATGAAGTTTTGTCATTTTTGTTATCTGTTCCCACTGGCACACAATGGCCTACTCTTCTGAATAGCGGAACAGGTTTTTATGTGTGCGCAAGATGCTCTGCGTGCGTTTGCATACTAGACCTTGATTTACATTCCCATCCTAGGGACTTTCGGGGTGCAGTGGAGTCGGTACTTATGTTTTAAGTCCGGAGGAAAAAGCCCCTTGTTTAGCTTGTACAAGCATGCCTCAAGTTTCAGATTGTATGTTTGAATGACCCATGCTCAATGAAACTGTACTAACCAGCCTCGAAAAACATCTCTACTCGGTCTGTTTAGCGCCGTGGGATTCCGTTTTAACTTTTTCTTTTTTTTTATTATCTGATCAGTTGTGAGAGAGATCTTTCTATCAAAAAGGAGCTACCGTAAATACTGAATCAAGCATTCTGCAGAAATACCTATGCATATACTTACGGCTCATGTCAGATAATTGCATCAAAAAGAACAGGATGTGAGCACTTCTTATTGGCAAACATTACTGGTTTAAGAGCTGACATTGGTTTAGGAGATCATATAGATACAAACTCTATAACAACATAGCATCTTTTCTATGGTGGATTGAGGAAAGCACATAGAAAAAAAACAAAAACGATTGCTATATTCTCCTCGTTGACCACAGTAAAGCTGCCTGAAGGGGTTTACCTTAGCATAGATGAGGTAGACAGTATCAAGTTCGTCTTTTGAGCTTGTTTCTCTGTGGACAGGTATCATTTGTGAGACAAAAGAAAGAGAAGCCAGCCAATTTAACAGAGCCAACGCGTGTTCTGTGTTGAAAGGTTTCTGATACAATATGGAAAGAAAACAAAGCCAACACGTGTCTACTGTTTCTGATACGATATGGAAAGATATGGAAAGAAAGCAAAGCCAGTGCGTTTCTGTGTTTTCAGGTATTCTTGCCCTGTCTAAAAGAAAAATCAAGCCAAGGCATTCTTTGCCTATCAAAAGAAAGCGAAATCAACACCTTGTTCACAGCCATCTGTGCACTATCAAAAGAAAGCGAAATCACACCCTTGTGTTCTATCAGCCATCTGTGCACTATCAAAAGAAAGCGAAATCAACACCCTTGTGTTCTATCAGCCATCTGTGCACTATCAAAAGAAAGCGAAATCAACACCCTTGTGTTCTATCAGCCATCTGTGCACTATCAAAAGAAATCGAAATCAACACCCTTGTGTTCTATCAGCCATCTTGCACTATCAAAAGAAAGCGAAATCACGAACTTTTGTTCTGTCAGCCGCTATGCACTATCAAAGAAAATCAATCACGAACTTTTTCTATCACCATTTATGCAATCAAAGAAATCGAAATCAACAAACTTTTGCTCTATCGGGCGTCATTTTTCCGCTATCAAAAGAAAGGAGGTTAACGCATTTCAAGTTTTCAGCTATATTTTTGTGCTGTAGAAAGAAAGAAAAGGCAATATTTTTCTCTGTTGTCCTGTACTTTTGTTCCATGGCTAGAAGGCAAAGCCAGAGCGTTTCTGTACTGTATTATCAAGAATCCTTTGAGCTATGGCAAAAAGTAAACCTGATGCATTTCATATTGCTTACAGATCTTCATGAAAGTTTTTCGAAGATATAAAATTTAACATTGTAAAATGTTCAACAACCTATGTTCACGATGACTATCTCCAGTACATCATAAAATTATGTTCTTGTGGACTTACTTTTTAGCGTCTATAATTGAAGACTCGTTTTTTTTTCATTGTATACGGATATCTTTCTTCATCTATTTGTATATCTATCTGCATATTTATGTGTTAAGTGGAAGCATATCGATATATTATGTACTGAAGGCATCCCGTTTAACATGAAGACATGTGCTTTCTCTGTGTGGAAATACAGTTAACGTTTATATGGGAAGATTACATAAAAATGTAAACGTAAAAAAAAACTCTTACCATTCAAAAACTCTTCCTAGAGACGTCTAACGATATCTAACATTTACACATGAAAATATATTTATTTAGTGCATGGAGGCCGGAAATTAACATTTTGTACATGAAGGCAAAAATTTCGTATTCTGTAAACGGACACAAGTATGACATCTTTGAGATGAGATTCCAAACAAAAAAAAAGAAACTCAATTCTTGACGTTGGAAAAAAAATGTATCCACCAAAGAAAAACGATAAATCCCCAAAAATGGAAAACTTACACCCTGCAGGCCCACTTATGCACACACGCGTGTAGCAAAACACAGCAGCCATTGCAGTGTCTACATTCACTTTTTCATCCAAGGATGACTCTACTCCTAGAGGAAACGAGATGCGAAAATGCATGCCTCTGGAATCCTTAGGGGTTTACACAGCACAACTCCTTTTTTGACACTACTTCCTGACCCAAGATGAAAGCAAAATCAGAAAGGAAATATGAGTCATTTGTTCATTCTGGACTCTGTCCAAAAGGGAGAGGGGAGTATGGTTTGTAATTGTGTGTTAGCGAGGTCAATGCGTAAAGAATACAGCGAAATGTATGAAATGCATCAGTACCCATAGTGCAATTCAAGCGAACAGGCTCGTGTAACACACAGACACATACAGACACACAGTAACACAAACACAGAGACACACACAACACATGCATTTCTCTCTCTCTCTCTCTCTCTCTCTCTCTCTCTCTCTCCTCTCTCTCTCTCTCTCTCTCTCTCTCTCTCTCTCTCTCTCTCTCTCTCTCTCTCTCTCTCTCTCTCTCCCTCTCACACACCCACCACGCACACGCACGCACGCACGCACGCATACACACACGGAAACGCTCACGCGCGCACACAAACAAACAAACACATACTTACACCATTCCCCACCCTATCAAAAAGGAAGCCCAAACAACAGTAGAAAACAAAAGACTAGTCGTTCATTCGCATATTGTTGAACAGATGGCTTTGTAATAACAAATCGATAACAAAATCAATCTTGAAAACAGCCTTGAATAAAACGCGCGCGATAAAAACAAAAATCACCCCCATCGTTTAGATCTGTCTCAAAGAAAGAAAAAGAAACGCAACCACCATGTGAACAACGGATTGCTTTATACCCAAGTGGGCGAGATTTATTTCGCCCATCAACAGCAAAGACAACATCAACTAACAGAACAGGGCAATATCCGAGACAGCTTTGGAGAGGAAAAACAGAGAACTCTGGAAGCAGTCATAGAAAACAGCTAGCTGGCTAAGTGTGCAGAAGACATGGCATAAGCTCTGTGGATTCCACACGCATTATTTCGTTGAAAGTCGTTATAGAAATGGTAATGGGTATCTGTGCCCTATATTATAGCCAATCCGTGATGTAAATGCATCAGCACTTAGCTGTGACTCTGAGGCTACATAGTGAATTTTCAGGATGTTCATAATTACTACTCTGTAGCTTGTTGTTGTTGTTGTTGTTTTTTACTCTAACACAGACTCTTTTAAACTAAACTTGGTCGTGGAAATGTTTAGACCACTGTTTGACCTCTTTTGATGCACTACAAGCAAAACGACATAGCACCAAAAGGACACCTGGACATGGTCACTAATCACTCACAATAACACCACCACCACCCATCCCCCCCCCCCATCTCTCTCTGTCCTCTGTTTCTCTGTCTCTGTCTCTCTCCTCTCTCTCTCTCTCTCTCTCCTCTCTCTCTCTCTCTCTCTCTCTCTCTCTCCCTCTCTCTCTCCCTCTCTCTCTCTCTCCCTCTCCTCTCTCTCCCTCTCTCTCTCCTCTCCCTCTCTCTCTCTCTCTCTCTCCTCTCTCTCTCTCTCTCTCTCTCTCTCTCTCTCCTCTCTCTCCTCTCTCTCTCTCTCTCTCTCCTCTCTCTCTCTCTCCTCTCTTCTCTCTCTCTCTCTCTCTCCTCTCTCTCTCTCTCTCTCTCTCTCTCTCTCTCCTCTCTCTCTCCCCTCCTCTCCCTTTCTCTCTCCCTCTGCCTCCCCCCCCCCTCTCTCTCTCTCTCTCTCTCTCTCTCTCTCTCTCTCTCTCTCTCTCTCTCTCTCTCTCTTCCCCTCTCCCTCTCCCTTTCTCTCTCTGCATACTTTCTTTCTTCTACCACTTTCTTTTATTTGAACAAAAAAGTGCAGATAGAAAGGACAGAGATGGAGAGAGAGAGAGAGAAAGAGAGAGGGAGAGGGAGAGAGAGAGAGAGATAGAGAGAGAGAGAGGAGAGAGAGGAGAGAGAGGGAGAGGAGAGAGAGAGAGGAGAGAGAGGAGAGAGAGAGAGAGAGAGAGGAGAGAGAGAGAGAGAGATGGAGAGAGAGACAGAGACCGAGAGACAGAGAGAGATCTTTAAATCTATACTCGCTGTCTTAGTATTGATGAAACAAAGAGCGAGAAGAAAACCTAGTGATTGTGCAGTATTTATTTCCAAACAAAAACTTTTTTTAAAATTTAAAACGGGGACAGATAGCCTAGTGGTCAGAACATTGCGCTGGCAATTTGACGACCCGGGTTCGAGTCCGGTCGAGGAGATTTTTCTCCTGGAGTTAACACCAGTGCTGACTCCACTCTCCCCACAAATCCTTCGGATGAGACTTTAAACCGAGGCCCCGTGTGCGAACGCACGCAGAACATCTTGCGCACACGTTAAATCCTGTTCCGCTTTTCGTAAGAGCAGGCCATCGTGCGCCGGTGGGAACAGATGACATTTACAAAACTGCATACACACGGGAACTGGATGTAAAAAAGCACAAAGATGCTTATTCCATTATCCTCGATATAAAAGAATAAATCGAATCAAATCAAATCGAATTCTGTCTGTCTTCTGTTCTCTATCTCTGTCTGTCTGTCTGTCTCTGTCTCTATCTCTGTCTGTCTGTCTGTCTGTCTCTGTCTCTGTCTTCTGTCTGTCTGCTCTGTCTGTCTGTCTGTCTGTCTGTCTCTTTCTCTCTCTCCTCTCTCCTCCTCTCTCTCTCTCTCTCTCTCCCCTCTCTCTCTCTCTTGTCTTCTGCTCTGCTCTCGTCTTTCTGTCTGCACGTTTTTGTTCAAATAAGAGAAAAAAAAGTAGTAGAAGGAATACAGTAGGCAGTGTCTTTGTTAGGACTATCAATGTCGAAGAGACTTCTTACAAACCTATTCTCTGCCAAATCCCTTTCTTATATTGACGGCATGGGTCATCTTTAAATCTACACTCTCTGTCTCAGTCATGATGAAGCAAAGACCGAGAAGAAAATCTAGTGATTGTGCAGAATCTCTTTCCGAACATAAGCATTAAAAAAAAGAAACATTAAACTGACACAATATTCCGTGTTAAAATTGATGGATTTTTATCAATTTCTAATAACGGTTTTGATAGTCAATGTGCATGATGAAGATCATAAAAAGCATGCCTCGAACGTCCTCCCTATGACGCTATATTCTATGGTTCCTTATGCAAACGGAGGCAGAGCATCTTTGTACTCGTTAAAACCCCATTCACGTTTTCTGCAGACGAGTCAACTAGTTTATGGCTTCCAGTGTGGATAACCCAAACGTCATTATCCAGTAAGCCACTCTGTTTTGTGGAGAGGGATGGAATCCACTCAGTGTCAACCTGTACTACATGGGGCCAGGATAGAATAGTGGTTAGTGTTGCGGTTAGAGCGCTGACGACCCAAGATCGAACCCAGGTTACAAGCCACCACTTGAGACGCCCGTTCAAGCGTATCCCCCTCCTCCCGTCCTGGAGTTGCATCATTACTAAAGCCACCACTCCAAAAAGCCATTTTCGATGAGACTAAAACTGAAAGCTGTGTAGGCTGACTCCACACACGTTCACACACCTGCAGACTAAGCACAAGAAAGGGGACATAGTAAAAGTAGCGGGGGGGGGGTGGGGGGGGGGAGGAGGGGGAACAGGAATAAGATTTTCATTCACAAATTCCTTATAACCCTCTTACAAAAACGTTGCAGCGATTTGAAACCAAAAAAAAACTGGCTAGCATGATATTGCCAAAGCGGAAAATGGATGGATGCCCTCGCTTCATTCCCCCCACTGACCTGAAGGTCCCTGTCTACAGACAGCCGCCATGGCGTTGTTCTCCAGGCATCTGCCGGCATTGGCCAGTTTTCTGATTCCTGTTAGTGCTGATGAGGAATTTCCTAATCAAATTAATATTCGTCCACAAACAAATTCAATGTTCTATTCCTCTCCTCCGTCTGTTAATTAAGTGGGTGAGCTAACTAATGGATGAAAGGAAGTGAGTACATGAATGAATGAAGAATGAATGAATGAATGAATGAATGAATGATGAATGAATTATGGATGGATGGATGGATGGATGGATGATGGATGGATGGATAGATGGATGGATAGATGAATGGATGAATCAATGAATCAATGAATCAATGAATCAATGAATCAATGAATGAATGATGCTTGCTCACAAAAAACTAGCAGATATGCCTGCGTATACACCAATACTTTTATTCCATGATCCAGAAAAATAGAATAAAAAACCAACAAACTTTCATGATTCACTGTCTGCACTGATCGTGTAAAATACTATACAACATTGGCAACAGTTACTTGATGCGTTTATCTTTCCTCTCTCGTCTTTATTTCCCTAGTTTGTTTACTTTTATACTTTTTTTTTTTACAATTTGTTATTGCTGATCTTATTGTTTTTGTTGGCACGAAAAGGTTTATAGAAACGAAACAATTTTTTTTTTTTTTAATGATTTCAGAAAATGGATTATTTAACTGCCTGGATCCACAATCGCGTTGTGTCTGTCTGAACACACCATCAGTGCAGTGATGCTGAAGATCTGGGCTGCAGCCAAAAATCATGTCCACCCACGCTGTTGAGCATAATCAATCATTCTTGTCATAACGACCTGATAAAAACTACTGCGGGGAGGGGGGGGGGGGGGGGGGGGGCGGTGGGGGCACGTTCCTCGGCTACAACTCCAAAGTTCCCCAAGGGTGAAATATTCGTGTTTGTTACTATTTCTGCCCATCTTAGTGGTAGCCGTATTCCGACTTCGGGGATAATGTTAAAAATCTAAATTGTTATCGGTTGCATGTGTAAGAAGTGGTTGAATGCAAGCGCCTTAATTTGTTTCTACAAGATATAGCGCTATATAAATCCCATTTGTTTGTTTTATTATTATTATTTATTATTATTATTATTTATTATTATTATTATTATTACTATTATTATTGTTATTATTATTATTGTTATTATTATCATTATTATTATAATGTCTAAACACGACCTCAGTATGCTTGCAGTTTTTAGATATATTTTATTATTTCTTGTCATACACACGTTCCGGCACAAATAATGAACTATACTTCTAATAGGCAGAACGAGTTTTAAAGTGTGTGTTAAGACGTTCTGCATGCATGTGCACACAAGGCCTCGGTTAATAGTCAAATCCGCAAAACTTTCGAAGGAGAGGGTTCAGTGCTGATGTTAACTCTAGAGGAATAATCCTTTTGAATGTCTTTTTCGTTGGTGAATCAAACCTGGGATTGATCTCGGACCGTCAAATAGCTTGTGCAACGTGTCAAACCACTCGGCCATGCTTCCTCTCAAACAATTGTCGTAGAAACGAATACACATTGACTGAAATCGGTAGAATCGGGATAGATAAGGACTGCTCTTTCATCATGTTCGATCCCAACTTGAACCCCAAATCTTCCCCCTCCTCCATCCTTTAGATCGTGTGTTAGTTTCTCAGATGAGACGACGAACCTTTGTTCTGTGGGCAATTCATTTAGCGCACGTAAAAGAGCCTAGAGCGTCAAAAGTTGTCCTTTGGCAAAATTCTGTAGAAAAAGGTCACTCTGATGGGAGAGGGGGGTGGGGGGAATGCACATAGAGACAGGGAAAACAACAAAATGGCTGCGCTGCTCTTGCGGCGATGTGCTCTTCCCATGGAAAACAGCCTCATGCAGATAAATCTTCCATATAGAGACTAAATTTGATATA
>CM060319.1:36439346-36459346 GCA_030674155.1 Stramonita haemastoma | reverse complement strand
ATCACGACACTGATGATTATTTCCGTGATTGTGCGGTGCGTTCCTAGTTTGATACGATGGGAACGCAATGCATCACTATCAATTTTGCTTTAAAGTAAGACTAAAATCCTGCAAACCGAATCAGCTAACTAACACGCAACCAAAACATTCAAATATAACTATAGACTAACAGCATGTTGCTTAACAGATTCGCTCACATCATTTCCTTTGTAGCAAACGTATCGTGGATTGCGCAAAAATCAAGTCGTCAGATTTTAAGAACAAAAAACAAAAGAGAAAGAAAACTTGACGAAATCGGAAGTGCAAGACCCCCTGTACATGTCTATCTCTCACGCTGATTGGCTGCGCGTGCAGATCACGTGTTTTCCGGAAGCGGTTGTGACAGTAATGTTTATATTTTGGAGGGTATTCTTTGTCGCGTCTCCTGGTTGCTTTAGTGCTAATTCTGCTACCGAGGATCATGTTTTGGGCTTCACGGTCAACATCGCAGAATTAGCAATAGTCATGTCGGTTTGTGCGAAAATGAAAGGGGGGTACGCAGACAAAAACAGACACAGTCATCCATCACAATCAGAATCCGCAGCCAAGACAAGCGAGGAGAGAGAGAGAGAGAGAGAGAGAGGAGAGAGAGAGAGAGGAAGAGAGAGAGAGAGAGGAGAGAGAGAGAGAGAGGGAGAGAAGAGAGGGAGAGGAGAGAGAGAGAGAGAGGGAGAGAGAGAGAGAGGGAGGGAGAGAGAGAGAGAGAGAGGGAGGAGAGAGAGACAGAGACAGAGCAGAGAAGAGAGAGAGAGAGAGAGAGAGAGAGAGAGAGAGAGAGAGAGAGAGAGAGAGAGAGAGAGAGAGAGAGAGAGAGAGAGAGAGAGGAGAAAAGAGAGAATGAAAGGCAACACCAGTAGCAGAAGCGGACAGTGTAAGAGACACATTGGCAGACATACAGAGGAGATAAAGATTGACAGATAACTGGATAAGCTGAGAGATAGACAGTGAAAGACAATGCAAACTGACGGAGATAGATAGATAGACAGACAGATAGACAGACAGGCAGACAGACAGACATACAGACAGACAGACGGACGGACGGATGGATGAACGGACAGACGGACGGACGGACAGACAGAGGGATGGATGGATGGGTCTATTGATGGATGGATCGATCGATTGATGGATGGATGGATCGATCGATTGATGGATGGATGGATGGATGGAAGGGATGGACAAACAGGCAGTCATACAAGATAGACAAACTACCCCAACCCACCACAGCACACCACACCACACTGCACCACTCCATACCCCATCCTACAACTCCTCACCACATCACACCACACTGCAAAATAGATAGGATCCTTTGTGCGTGCTCTATTCTGCCGTTAGGGACAGGATAGCCCATACATTTTTGTTTTTGTTCTTCAGCTAGAGCTTCGAACCCGAGGTTCACTGTAGTTGGGATAGTGTGTATGTGGCCGTGTGTCCCCCACTCAGAAAACTGAGTTCCGATTTAACGGATTAATTCCGATCGCGGCTCTTATGAGCATACAATTAAAAACATATATTTTTTCATTCATTCTTACCGACACACAATAGTATATCTACTCTTGTGAAAGACGTAACGGGATCCAATGGAGTTTTGGAGGGAAGTGGAGTCAGTATTGATGTTAACTACAGGGGGGGGGGGGGGGGGGGGGGTAAGTAACTCTCTTGAGTGGATACCTCTTGGGGAGAGGGTGGTGTTTTATTTGGGGCTGATATTCCTCTTTTATAGAGCTCTGAGGTTCACCAATGATAAGAGTTTGCGCATGCGACCGTTTTTTTTCCACAAATTTTAAGGTAGCCGCATTCCGACCTCGATTACGTGATGGTTTGAATCCGCACCCTCGAACTTACGAGCTCTCCGTTCTAACCACTAAGCTACCCTGCTCTACACCCTCCCCCTGCCCCTGCCGCCCTCCCCCCTCCCTTGCTCACCCCACCTCCAGGACAATCCCTAATAAAGTTGGTACCAATCGCAATGAAGATGGCAAGAGGGTAGACCTATATCATGTCTTGAGGGGCAGAGTTCTGTGACCGAATCATCAGTCCTTTTATGACTAATACTGACCGCCCCACAGAGAGCCACGGTGTTGGCTACAGTGTTGTGCCTACAAGTGCCAGTAATTCTGGACTTCTTGACCATAACTTGACCATCATTGTGGCTAGATAATTCTGGAGTTCAGGGTTGGGTTGGGGTTGTTTTATTTTCTTTTAGGAGGTTGGGGATGGATTGTTTTATGGAATGAGATTTTGTTAGAGGGAATTGTATGAAAATGTTGTGTGCGGGTGCACGAGCGCGTAAGCACAAATAGAGGAGTTCTTGGTTGTATACAGTGTGTGTGTGTGTGTGTGTGTGTGTGTGTGTGTGTGTGTGTGTGTGTGTGTGTGTGTGTGTGTGTGTGTGTGTGTTGTGTGTGTGGTTGTGTGTGTGTGTGTGTTGTGTGTGTGTTGTTTGAAATTGTCTTGGAATGTTCAAATAAATATAATTATATTATTTTGTTTGCAGTTTTCTTTCCACATTATGATTCTATACATATATATATATATATATATATTATATATATATATATATATATATATATATATATATATATATAGAATTATATATAATACTAATAAGGTTGGAATATATCTACCTTATGTACCTTAATAAAAGCTGAGTATATTTATAATCTCTGTTGAGTACACTAAGCTTTTGGTTTGTTGATGCAAATGTATAAGACATCGTGAAGGAACCTTTAAGTAAACCAATCATTCAATCCCCCAAATCACCCCGAAACCAAAACCAAACCGTTCATGAACAATCCTAACCACTCCTCCTTCCACAGGTCATCAGCGGAGAACAAGACAGAGCCTCTCAAGAGCCAACGCCCTCATGAGATCCCCTCCCCACATCCCCCTCCCGGACTCCCCCCTCCCCCCAGCCCTCCTCCTCCAACTCCTGCAGTCCTCAGACATCCCCCACCCAGCACCCCTCTCCTCCTCCTCCTCAGCAGCCGAATCTCTCTCCACCTCCCTGCATTCAGAATCTTCAGGCGAGATGGACGAAAACGGCGAGGTCACCAAAAGAGTCTTCTGCAATGGCTTCACCGGCTGTGGGGGCCGCCACAGGGATCGCAGCCGGCGCCAGGAACGCTACGGGAAGAGGCTGATCCCCCTGCTGGTCAAACGGCCCTTCTGCAACAGCTTCGGCTGCTACAACGGCAAGAGGAGCTCGGCCCTGTCCCTGGTGAACCCAGGAGAGAACTTCAGGGCCCGGGTTCTGGCTCACATGCTGGCTGCTTCCAAGACTGCCAGACACCAGCCCCAGGAGGAGGGAGGTATGGGAGTGGAGAGAGGCGCCGTGACGGGCGGAGTCTTGGGCAAACGGCTGTTCTGTAACGGGTACGGCGGGTGCCGGGGAGGCAAGAGGTCCCTGTTTTCGCCCTGGGTGAACAAGATGAACGGTGTGGTTGGAGAAGGACGGCGATAAAAACCAGCAACTAAAAGGGTAAGGTGGAGGTTCTGTTTTTTGGTTGTGGTGTAGTGTAGTGTTGGTGGGGTTGTGGTGTGTGTCGTGGTGTGTTGTGTTTGTGTTGTGTTGTGTTGTGTTGTGTTGCATTGTATTTTCAATGACATCAGATTTTGTTGGTTTGACTATTAGAATAGTTGTTCATAGACATGGATAGTGCATACTGGTTATTGTATCTTTTTTGTTAAACAAAGTCCAGAACTATTGATAGATCAGCTTAGCTCAGATGTCGCCATCGCCGCTGTCGTCGCAGTGAGCTCCATGCGATACCACCAGGCTCTCTCTCATCTTCTCTCTCTCTCTCTCTCTCTCTCTCTCTCTCTCTCTCTCTCTCTCTCTCTCTCTCTCTCTCTCTCTCTCTCTCTCTCTCTCTCTCTCTTCTCTCTCTCTCTCTCTCTCTCTCTCTCTCTCTTGCTGAGTTCTAAAATCTCCTACAGCCATTTCAGACCACTGATCTCAGTACTGTTGACAAATTAGAACATATAGTGCATAATAGATAGAAGAAAGCTATGATGTGGCTACAGGAAGCTCGGGAAAAGAACAGAACGAAGACGTTAGACATTCCACTCTGCTCTCTGCTTTAAGCCTCCCTCTTCGTCAAAGCTGTCTGAAGATGATTTCCAGTGCAGAATATTTCAATTACCGCACAGCCTTTATTGCTACTCTCACAGTATACTATGCGCAAAAAGTTAAGGGCAGTTCCTTTTATAGTTCTAGAGTTGTTTAAAAGTAGATACCACATCATCAATGTCTATGTCGTTGTTCTCTATTCAGCAGCAAAACTTTAATAAATTTTGGCTGGCTGATTTTTCTTAAAAGTCCCTCAACCTCATACGTCAGATTTTTGCTAAGTAGACAAACAAATCATGATTCAAATTGTTTAACTTCTTTCACTCTTTTATGAAAATTGAAAAGTCTGGAAGAAACGTAATCATAACAGTACAACTTTCGTTGACATGCATCAGTCAATCTCTGTATTTCAACTCAAATTGTAAATTAAAAATGATCTTCTTTTAACCTTTTTTTAAATGTCAATGAGCATACGTTTTTGTGGCAGGAGATAATTTTCTGTTTTGCTATTTTGTGTTCTGTGTTGATTTGTTTGTCCAAGTTATGTTATTGAAGGAAAACGACCCTCACAAACACATTTTGGAGATATTAAATTTTAACTAAAAATCAACGAAATGTCAAGTTTCTGGGTAAAACATATTTTCTACTATGATATTTTGGACGATATTTTGTTTTGTCTAATTTCATGACAATTAATGAAACAAACCACAACACAACAAAGTGAACTAAAAAACAAACAAACAAACAACGCATTTGAATGAGGCTATCAAACGCATGCACACGCACAGACAGAAAATGATTTGGGGGTTGCATTTTGTTCCCATCATCTCTTCTTTTATTTTTGTTGCTGTTGTTGAAAACCTCCTCCCCCTTTAATCAGGGGCAGTATGATGGCTCCTTACGCACGCTTCACCCCAGGCCAGTGCAAGTCCAGTGTTTCAGGCTTCCTCCTCCAAAGCCAAAGAGTCGTTTGTATTATCCAATCGTCTTTCAAAGCAGAAGTGACGTCAGCTTGGCTTGGGGCCTGGTGGTTTTCAAGGATACCTCACGATTTGTCGGCAAGCACGTATCCACTCCAATGAGAGGCAGAAAGAACAACAACAACAAAAAAATACATATTGCAGAAAGAATTCTTGGAAGGCCAGAATTTGGAAATCTGGAAAGTGGTCTCTCACCATGCTGCCTGTCTTTTTCCCAGGGCGATGAGAAAATGTCAACTATGAGGAAGAGAACGAAGATGCTTTTCATTTGCACCGAGCAGGGCAGAAACGCACACGCGCGTGTGCATATATTAAAGATTTGCATGTTGCCCGGGCACCACCCCCGCCCTCCTCTCTCCTGCCATCCTCTCTCTCTCTCTCTCTCTCTCTCTCTCTCTCTCTCTCTCTCTCTCTCTCTCTCTCTCTCTCTCTCTCTCTCTCTCTCTCTCTCTCTCTCTCTCTCTCCCCTTCAAAATAAAGAATTTTCTTGGTCTTGTTGTCTCTATTTCCGAGACTGCCATTGATCTAATCACACAACTATCATCACCACCTTACTTTACTTAGAGGTCACAGTAACAACCGCAAATAGATAGAGGAATGAACAGATAATTTAATGATAAGTGACGCTCCACCACGAAATGAGTCGATTAGCACATAACCCACTTTCCCGCTAGAAGCCATTAAAGGCAGGTGAGGTCAAGTTGGCAATTTTCAGATTTTGATTGATTATAAAACTATAGCCATTATTCTACCTTGTAATGAAATATCAAGTCATAATTTTGTATCCTTTTGCTTTTAGACATGCTTTAAAAATGCCCAAGACCACATTATGACCATTTATTATGATGCTAAACTTGTCCATTTCTCGTTTTGTCATTTTGTGCAGTCTATCATTTCAACTTGTGATAACTTTTCATATAATCGTCCGATTTTCAATCTGTTTTTCTATTGTATAGACATTTCCCTGCAAATTAATACAATGTCAATAGCTAAGAATTGACCTCTGGTGCAATGCGACTCTTTATGTGGTGGAGCGTCACATATCGCTTTATTGTGTCTTGTCATACCCATCTCTGGCACTTCAAGCACTTCATCCACACTTCTATCACCACTTTAACTTCGCTCAAAGTAATAGTAACCACAACGATCAATAGACCAATAACCGAACAAAGAGAATAATAACTGAATGAACAAAGACACAAATCTTCAAAGCCAACAGATTGCAATAAACTTCAGGAGAAAAAAAGAACTATCTTACATCCTTCACTCTGATAAATTTGACACGCCACTGCAGACTAAAAGAAAACATCATGGCTGTTATGTCAAGTGTGTGTGTGTGTGTGTGTGTGTGTGTGTGTGTGTGTGTGTGTGTGTGTGTGTGTGTGGCTGGGGGTGGGGTGTGTGGTGTGTGTGTGTGTGTGTGTGTGTGTGTGTGTGTGTGCGCGGCGCGCGCGAGCGAGTGTAGTGTCTCCTCCCTTATCGTATTTTTTCGTAAAGAGCAATTCTTCTGAATCCACAAAAAGTCTGAAAGACAAACACTCTGATAATGAGGCGTAAAATATACATTAAAACCTCTCACGCACACACACACACACACACACACACACACACACACACACACACACACACACACACACACACACAACACACACACACACACACACATTTGATTATCATCATCATCATCATCATCATCATCATCATCATCCATCACAATCATCATCATCATCATACATCATTTCATGATCATGATCAATCAAAAATCACATTTTGGCGAGAGATGAGAAGAAGAAAAGAAGAAGAAGAAGAAGAAGAAGAAGAAGAAGAAGATAGATGAAGATGAGAGAGAGGAGGTGATGATATGAATGATGTGATGATGATGATGGAGGATGATGATGATGATGATGATGATGATGATGATGATGATGATGATGATGACCGGAGGAGGAGGAGGAGGAGGAAGATGGCGGTGATGACTAAAGCTTAAGATGAGAATCATGATGACAACTACGATGATGCAGGAAAAAAAAGCGAGTAACTACACCACACACACACACACAAAAAACAACAACAATAACAAGAAACCAAAAGTGGTGATTTCTTTCTTAGACTTGTGGTGTTGTTTTTCACCCTAACAGCCCATGGTTGTGTGTTTTGTGAGTGTGCCTTTCCACACATAAACAGCCACAAACTTCATGTGGATAGCAGCACACCCACCTCTTTCCTTTGGAGCGGAATAGATTGAAAGAGCTTGTTCTGTCTGTCTGTCTGTCTGTCTGTCTGTCTGTCTGTCTGTCTGTCCCTGATCCTGTCTTTGTCTATCTGAAGGTGGAAGGTGGAAGGGAGTCCTTTGCCTATGTCTGTATGTCTGTGCCTGTGCCTACACCTGCATGTGCGTGCTTGTTTGCCTACGTGTATATATGCACGCACACACACACACACAAGCACGCATGCACGCACACACACACACGCGCGCGCGCCTGCATATGCAGAGGAATATGCGCATACGCTAGCATAATATTTCTTATTCGGATGAGACTATAAACCGAGGCCCGTGTGTGAACACACGCAGAAGATCTTGTACACACGTTAAAAACCCTTTCCGCCTTTTGGAAGTGCAGGCCATTGTATGCCGCGGTAGGAGCGGATAGCAAAATGTATTTTCTAAATAAATCAGCATGCACACAGGTGTCGTGTTTAGACACTATCCCTGAGGAAAAATCAGGGAGTTGGAGTCTCCAGGGTGGTTCGGTTCTGTAAGCCAATTTGGCAACGTTTTGGCGGCTCCTGCGACGGCAACGGAACTATTTGTGTCGGTGATTGCCTTTCCAATGGACCATTCCAGCGACGTGGAGAGGGGAGAGGGAGTCTGCTGCATGGGTAACAGCTTGCCCTCCATACTTACTTACCCAGGCTTTGCGCTCTAGAGCCTAGAGCGTAACTCCATAGTCTTCCGAGACTGACGGACGCCTACTACTAATACTTCTTATAACAATTCCCACATATAACTATGCACACAAAAAACAAATCTCATGTAGTAAACCTTGATGCAAACTTTGTCTGTTGTTTCAGGTGTGATGGGGAAGGTGCGTTTCTCTGACGACAGAGTGGTCACTCCAGTAGCTGTGGTACTGGACAGCTGAGTTGTCAATGGCTCCCATCAGTGTGTTCCTGTAGGAACGTGTGGCCAGGAGACTGTTCCTTGCCATGAGCACCTGTGTCTGTATCAACCTGAGACTCCCGGTTCTGTCGTGTTTTTGTTTTTTTTGAAAGATGATTATTAGATACCCGTGTGATGATAGCTTAGCAGCACCATCAAGCATTAGTGTGATGTTGAAAGCAGTATTTATAGTATTCAATAAATACAACAACGACGACGATAGTAGCAAGAGTAGCAACAACACATGATAATCCTGCAAAAAAAACAAACCCAAACAATTTCAACAACAATAAGAACAACAACAACAACAACAAAAGTAATGTATTTCTACAGTTACAGTGGCAATAATGATAGCAACAACAAGAGCAAAAATACAAAAAAGTCTACACCATGGAGTATACAAGCAATCAACTGCACAATTCTCTCTCTCTCTCTTCTCTCTCTCTCTCTCTCTCTCTCTCTCTCTCTCTCTCTCTCTCTCTCTCTCTCTCTCTCTCTCTCTCTCTCTCTCTCTCTCTCTCTCTCTCTCTCTCTCTCTCTCTTCATAAATACATGCTTGAGTGGAAACAGGTTTACAAATTCTTGTAGAACATCAGAACCCAACCATTTTCACCGCGTACAAGTGCAGCTTAACAACATGACCATCACATTGTTTCTTATTCAAAATAGACGTCAATTCTTTTTTCTTAAAAGTTTTTATACACACGCACAAACACACTCAAGCGCGTGCACTTCTACACACACACACGTGCGCGCACAGACACACACATACACACGCACGCACGCACGTGTGCACAAACACACACATACACACACATACACTCGCGCGCGCGGGGGATTGATTGAACTATTTAAACTGTACCAGATTAGAAAATAAAGTAAAACAATTTCAAAATATCCTCAAACTATTTCAAACTATCGAATTTAGAAACACGAATAGACAGTTTTCTTTATTTCTAATCTCAAAATAATTCAAACTGTACCACGTTAGAAATGCTAACACAACACAATTGTTTTTTGGGGGGTTAATTTCTCATGAAGCATACTGATTCTATTATCTACTAACGAAAGAATCGTTCAAAGCAAGCACTTTGCACTGCGAAAGTGATGGGCATGCCTTGTGTGAAATAGAACGACTTTGTTGGTCAAGTTGTTCAATGAATGACTGTTATAAGACAAAAAAAATAAATGCTTGACCAGTGTCCAGTGTACAAATCAGCAGCTACTGTGGTGGTCATTCTGTTTAAAGGTCGGAAGAATTCCTGAAAATAAAGAGTATACACTTTCTTCGGTGTTCAGTCTTAGGCTTTTCTGTACGGAAAGTGAATGGAGTTGTTGTTTTGTTTGCCCATCTGGTGTGTGTGAGTGTGTGTGTGTGTGTGTGTGTGTGTGTGTGTGTGTGTGTGTGTGTGTTTTGTGTGTGTGTGTGTGTGTGTGTGTGTGTGTGTGTGTGTGTGTGTGTGTGTGTGTGGTGTTGTGTGTTGTGTGTTTGTTTGTGAGTGTGTGTGTGTGTGTGTGTTGTGTGTTTGTGTGTTTGTGTGTGAGTTGTGTGTGTGTGTGTGTGTGTGTGTGTGTGTGTTGTGTGTGTGTGTGTGTGGTGTTGTGTGTGTGTCTGTCTGTCTGTCTATCTGTTCAGTCGTCGTCGTTCTGTCTCTGTCTGTCTATCTGTCGTCTCGTCTGTCGTCCTGTCTGTCTGTCTTCTGTCTGTCTTCTTCTCTCTCTCTCTCTCTCTCGTCTCTCTCTCTTCTCTCTCTCTCTCTCTCTCTCTCTCTCTCTCTCTTCTCTCTCTCTCTCTTCCTCTCTCTCTCTCTCTCTCCTCTCCTCTCTCTCTCTTCTCTCTCTTCTTCTCTTTGGATTGTGAGTCAAAGTGGAATTCCTGTTTCCAAAATTCAAATGGAACATTGAATGAACAATCCATTCTGTTTTGTTTTGTTTTTTACATCAAGCGATCCATCTGTAAGATGCGTGTTGTCTGTCTGTCTGTCTGTCTGTCTTCTGTCTACCTGTCTGTTGCTTGTCTGTCTGTCCGTCTGTCTGTCTGTCTGTTGCATGTATGCATGCATGCATGTATGTATGTATGTTGTTGTATGTATGTATGTATGTATGTAGTTGTATGTATGTATGTATGTATGTATGTATGTATGTATGTATGTATGTATGTATGTATGTATGTATGTATGTATGTGTGTATAGTATGTATGTATGTATGTATGTATGTATGTATGTATGTATGTATGTATGTATGTATGTATGTATGTATGTATGTATGTATGTATGTATGTATGTATGTTGTATGTATGTATGCATGTATGTATGTATGTATGTATGTATGTATGTATGTATGTATGTATGTATGTATGTATGTATGTATGTATGTATGTATGTATGTAGTATGTTGCATGTATGTATGTATGTGTGTCTGTCTGTCTCTCTGTCTCTCTGTCTCTCTGTCTGTCTGTCTGTCTGTCTGTCTGTCTGTGTGCACGCAAGTACGTGGGTGTATATGATATAGATGATGTGAATGCAAAATCTTCCATTAACCTTTCTATCCTGTTTTTTTCTCCAAAGAACCTGCACACAACTAATGTACTCTTTTTCTTCTGCGCTGCTTAATCTCAGAGCGAGCGGTGGTTGGTTTATTAATACAAAACTCCTGAAAAGATCTATGAGCAAAAACAAACAAACAAACAACAACAACAACGACAAAGAACTAATGTTATTACGGCTTAGAAACAGCACTAATTCACAAAAATTGCAAAAGCCATAAATGGGAGTGCTAGACTCTTTCACACAGGGACGGGTGATCATGATAACTTAAAAAAGAGGACATGGCTATAGCAGAGCGGATAGAAGCAGTTCAATTCTACCCTCAGGGTTCATGAAGTCGGGGTTCTAATCCCAGTAGTGGCGTCTTGTGTAGGAAAGGGATATATATATTTTTTTAATGATATTCCAGATGAATTGAAAGCGTGTGACCTTGCTAGTGCCTTAAATGACAAAATTAACAAAACTGCATACACATGGGGACTGGATGTAAAAAAAAAAAAGCACATGAGTGCTTATTCCTTCATCCTCGAATTAAAAGAATAAATTGAATAAATAAAAGATTTGAAAAAAAAAATCGTCGTCTATGCGCGTACATGCAGAAGATCAGAAATTCACGTTCAAAATATGTAACTCGTGTCAGTGTTTCAGTGGATACCTTACACATGTATACGAACACACCCAGCATGCACCCTCTGACTGGAGAGGGATAGGCTCCGCAAGGTTTAACTTGTCCAAGAGACACAGTTTGAAAAATTTAGTGCAGTGCTTCAACAACTCCTAAGGGAGTTATTATTATTTATTTATTTATTTATTTATTTATTTATTTATTATTTTATTCTTTTATATCGAGGATAATGTAATAAGCACTCATGTGTTTTTATATATCCAGTCCCTGTGTGTACGCAGTTTTGTAAATCTTGTCATCTGTTCCCACCGGCACACAATTTAGTTAAGAGAGAGAGAGAGACAGAGACAGAGAGACAGAGACAGAGAGACAGAGACAGAGACAGACAGAGAGACAGAGAGACAGAGAGACAGAGACAGAGACAGAGACAGAGACAGACAGACAGAAGAGCTAGAAAGGCATAATATTGCTTACACATCCTTCCATTGCAACATTTAGCCAATGTCCCTTGGAATAGCAAATTAGAACATAGCGCACACACATCCTTTGAATGAGGCGCTTAACCAAGCTCCCTTGTAAGAATTCGTGCAAAACATATTGAACATACGTCCTTCGAATAAAGCACCTAATCGCGGTCCCCTAGTGCCAGCACATGCAGACGAAATTCTGACACACTAAAACCTCATCCATCTTTCATAGAACACACCGCGTATCGCTGGTATTACGATATACATACCCAGCATGCATCCCGCTACCTTAAATAAGATGGGCTCCGCCAGTCTCAGATTCCTCACAACGTTGTGAAAAAAAAACCACAGTGCAGTGCACTAACAACTCCTCTGGAAGTTATGGGAGAAGTCAAATCTTTTCTTCCATTCCTCGGCTGGAACACCTGGCCCAGTTTCATGGAAGGTGAGATTTTGCGTATGCGACCATTTTTGCCCATTTTATATATTCATTTATTTATTTATTCTTTTATATTGAGGGTAGTGGAATAAGCACTCATTTGCTTTTTTTTTACAACCATTCCCCGTCTGTATGCTGTTTTGTAAATCTTGTCACCTGTTCCCACCGGCACACGATGGCCTACTCTTTCGAAAAGTGGAATAGGATTTAACGTGCGTGCAAGATGTTCTACGTGCGTTCGCACACGGGGCCTCGGTTTATAGTCTCATCCGAAAGACTTTTGGGAGAGTGGAGTCAGCACTGATGTTAACTCCAAAGGAAAAATCCCTTTGACCAGTAATCGAACTCGGGTCGTCAAATTGCGAGCGCAATGTTCTGACCACTAGGCTATCCCGTCCCCGCCCACCACTATCGTAGCTACATTCCGATTTCGAGGGTTAATCAAGTGATGAATTGTCTTCTTGTGTGGTTTCTTTTTTTTTTTATTAAAAGATGCACAGTACATAACTATGGTATATCAGAAACATGCCAAATACAGACAGAAAAAGGAACCATGAAAAAAGTGAAAAAGAGGGAAATAATGGGAGAATGGAGGGGACGCAAACAGAGATGAAGGCGTAGCAGAAGACTGTTGAGAGCGCACAGAGAGAAATAATTAATGGAGCAATAACAGAGAATGAGAGAAGGACACGGACAGAGATTCAATAGATAGGTTGGTGGTTCATTCATTCATTCGTTCATGTATTATTTCTTTTATTTCGAGGATAGTGGAATAAGCACCCTTGTATTTTTATTTTATATTCAGTCCCCGTGTGTTTTGTCAATTTTGTCATCCGTTCCCACCAGACACAATGGTCTATTCTTCTAAAAAGCAGAACAGGTTTTAACGTGTGCGCAAGATGTTCTGCGTGCGTTCGCACATGTGACTTCGATTTATAGCCTCATCAGAAGGACTTTAAAGGGAAATAGAGTCTGCACTGACGTTAACTCCAGAGGAAAAATCCTTTTGAACGAGATTCGAACCCAGGTCAGCAGATCGCGAGCGCATCACTCTAAATCACCAGGCTATCCCGTCTAAAGATAACATGTCTGCCTAAAAGCCAGAAGTTGTTGGTTGGTCCCGTTTATACCCAAACTCATCCCACATCCCTTAGAACTTGTGTGATGCAATTGTTTCGACTAAGATGAAAATCTGCAAGTCCGTGTGTTTTACACATTTAGAGCATTAAAAGAAGGCACAGTAGCAAGAGAGTTAATTGTCACTGGCGACATTATTAAAATGCCCACTCTCATAAGAAATAAACACATTTCCAGAGAGTTTTTTTTAGTTGTCGCTCTTGTAGCGACACACATACCCTGCCTGAGGTAAAGAGCCCGAATTTTCGTGGAGAGAAATCTGCTGTGACTGCATGTAACATACAATACTGTTCAATACAACACAATGCAACGCAATGCAATTCAATGTAATATGGTGTGTGTGTGTGTATGTGTGTGTGTTTGTGTGTCTAAGTGGTGATGTGGTGTGTGTGGTGTTGTGTGTTGTGTATGTGTGTGTGTGTAGAGTGTGTGTGTGTAAGAGTGTGGTATGTGTGTCTGTTCGCGCGCGCATACACGCATAAAATAGAGATGACAAACCTCACTTGGTTAAAAATGCTGAAAATAATCCCACAGACTGGCTTAATATTAAGCCCTGCTTTGCTTTTTGCCTATTACGAGACCTTTGAACAGATATGTCTTCATCATGTATTTCTCTTAATGGAAAAAGATGATATACATTTTTAAAGCTTCACACACACATACAGACACACACACACACATATAGATAGAAGATAATAGATAGATAACTAGATAGATAGATAGATAGATAGATAGATAGATAGATAGATAGATGGATAGATAGATAGATAGATAGATAGATAGATAGATAGATAGATAGATAGATAGTAGGTATAGTAGATAGATAGATAGATAGATAGGTAGAAGATAGCAGATAGATAGATAGATAGATAGATAAATAGATAGATAGATAGATAGATAGATAGATAGATAGATAGATAGATAGATAGATAGATAGATAGATAGATAGATAGATAGATAGATAGATAGATAGATACACGCACGCTCGCGCGCGCGCCACACAACATTTTCTCTTTTACGAAAATAGTACAAACAAACAAACTTCAATAAGCAACACATCCCAAACCCCCACCACACACAAAAGACAAAAGACGTTGAAAAGAGAGTGAGAGAGGAAATTGCATTTAAATTTAAAAAGTTAATAATATTAAGAGCGACATAATTTTTATGTCACTTGAAGTGGGTGCTGATGTCACCTTTCTCACCTGCCCGCATCACAGGGTACTTTGATTTTTATTTAGTTTTGTTCATTCTTTTATATCGAGGATAATGGAATAATCACTCATGTACTTTTTTACATCCAGTCCCCGTGTGTTACAGTTTTGTAAATCTTGTGATGTGTTCCCACAGGCGCACAATGGCCTACTCTTACAAAAAGCGGAACATTATTTAATGAGTGCGCAAAATATTCTGCGTGAGTTCGCACACGGGGCCTCAGTTTATAGTCTCATACAAAGGACTTTGGGGAAGAGTGGAGTCAGACTGATGTTACCTCCAGGAGAAAAATCCCCTCGAACGGGAATCGAACTCTGGTCGACAAATTGCGAGCGCAATGTTCTGACCACTAGGCTATCCCGTCCCCCCAAGTTACGATGTTAATCGCTGCTCTCAATGGCACTGACACGGCCCCTCCTCTCCTTTATTTTGGTTCTGCTGGTCTTTCCTGGTATTGCTGAACTTGGCGTTCCGTCGAAGCTCGGAAGTTCATCTTGGAATGTGAAAAGGTGTACGTGGAATGTCTTCTTTTCTTCACTACGGTTCGATACCTCTTCTTCTTGGTCATCCGTTTCCACCGGCACATAATGTGTGCGTGTGTTTGTGCATTTATTTTTATTTCTATTTATTCTTTTTATTCATTTATTTATTCTTTTATATGGAGGATAATAGGAATAAGTCAGATTGCATGCTGCAGTTGTGTTTCTACCATCCAGAGTCCTCTGTACTGTCATGTCAGTGTGGCATGTGTGGAGAGGTGAGGTTCAATTAATATGGAGATGATGAAGGTGTTGCTGGGCTGTGGAGGAAAACGTAGCACAGAGAAAGAGATAACACCACAAAAATTTTTTTAAAATCTTTTAAAAAAGAAACCCACACACACAAAAACATCTTGAAGGTCTGCTCTCTATACCAATTTCCCTTAAAACCATTTAATCAAGTGAGGACCAGTGATATTATTTTCTTCAATGAGAAGTCAAGAGACGAGTATATAGCATAACGATGTTGTTTTTTTTTCTTATAACACGCTAAGCAACACACTAGCTAAGTCATCATGATGAACTATGTCATCTTTTTTTCTGCAAACAGCCAGAACAATCAGCCTGGATCAGCTGCTATGTTGAACTACATTGCAGTGGGAGAATGTTCTACCAGTATAAGGTAAAGATAAAGGGTCCCTTTAAACCTAGGCGGCCGTAGGGGAGCGAGGCATCAGAGACCTCAGCTTTTCTAGGGCCAGTATATTTAGGGCGGCGCCACATCTCCTCTCCCTCGCTGCTTTACTTTCCCTGACCCTAAAGAGGGCAGGTACCCATTTACAGCTGGGTGAACTGGGGGGACTGTACCGAAGCCAAGGTGTGCAAACGGTTCCCCATCCAACTGGTAACCACGCTCGATACTGCTTAATTTGACCTGGGGAAAGCGGGTGCTGTGACCACTTGAGCTATCCCGAAACTGGACACAATCCAATCGCTCATAAAACCGGGCGGTCGGGTGTTGTGTGAGAGGGGGGGTGATGATCACAGTGGTGTATGTGGTTGATGTATGGGTTAATCTTAATCAACCTCATTAATTTTGCTGTGACCAAAATTCTTAATATGAATCCAGTTGCTGAGTGATGAGGAAAAGGTTAAGAGTAAGAAAAGTCATGTGTTTGAGAAGAAAAAAAAAAAACAAAACCCCCCAAACATTTTACTTGATTTTTTATGTTTTAGCTACATCAAGGTTTTTTTTCCCTTACAACAGAGTTACAAACAACACTACTTGTGCCCTGAAAATACTGTTTCAGAAACTATGACAAACAGAAACAGACACCGCCATTTTGCAAACTTATTACTACGCACATAGGAAAACAATGCAGATTTAATGGAATAGGAGTTTGTTATGCCCAAACTTAAAGGCAAAAGGGATCAGAGATGAGACACTGTATCTAGCAGACAAATTGACAGGGATAATTATGTTTGATACATTGCAAAAAAAACTGGCGGGTAAAGATTGTGTTGAGATCTTCTAATTCTTGTACACATACAGCAAAAAAAGACTATCACCAAACTGTGGAAAAAATTCAATTAATAGCTACATTCAGTACTGTGACAAAACGTTTACTAGAGACTAACAAACACAGTCTGTTAAGGCTATTCTGCTTGTCATCGAAAATCTCTCTCTCTCTCTCTCTCTCTCTCTCCTCTCTCTTCTCTCTCTCTCTCTCTCTCTCTCTCTCTCTCTCTCTCTCCTCTCTTCTCTCTCTCTCTCTTCCTCTCTCTCTCTTATCTATTTATATACTCCTTCCTCATACCAAATCTCCACCCACCCCAACACACACAACACACACACACGACACCAACCACACACACGCACACCACGAACACACCACCCCACCACGCACCACCACACCACCACACACACACACCACACACACCACACTACTTCTCCCGCAGCGATAATATTTCGATCTTTCGGCCTCATCAAGAATTAATGTTAGACATCTACCTACCATACTCGCACTTCAACAAGGTAGATCAGAGGCCACACACATACGTGCTACTCACGTGATCAAACTACAAGTAAAGCTAGCTGAGCAATAGCGGCCATTAGTAAGTTCCGTACTCTAATCATTGCCGCATTTCGCCATATTGTCATGGCCTCCTTCCAATGTTTTCTCTCCAATCGCTGCTCTCTTTGCCTCGGTCGCTCCAGACATCGTCAAATTTGTCAAGCTGGTGACAATGCTGACAGTATTTTAGGGATATTTGTGTAGTCGTGATTTCGTGGCGGTGTGTGATTCGATGTGTGGTGGGTTGGGGTGGGTGGTGTGGTAGTTGTGTGTGATGTGTATGTGTGTTGTGTGTGTGGGGTTTGTGTGTGGTGTGTGTGTGTGTGTGTGTGTGTGATATAGTCAGACAAGCTGTGTCGTGTCAGATAACGTAAGGTTGCCTATCCCCCCCCCCAAACTCCCCCCTCCAAAAATAAAATTTAAGAACTGACTGTAAACAAGCAAGCAAGCAAAAGCTAGTGGTGTGTGTGTGTGTGTGTGTGTGTGTGTGTGTGTGTGTGTGTGTGTGTGTGTGTGTGTGTGTGTGTGTGTGTGTGTGTGTAGTTATTATTATTATAATATTATATTAATATATGTTGTGTGATGTGTGATGTGTGTGATGATGTTATATGCATCCATGTATCATGATGATGAGCATGGATGGATGGATGGATGGATGGATGGATGGATGGATGGATGGATGGATGGATGGATGGATGGATATTTTTTCCAACTCGTTTTTTCCTTCTTGAAAACTCACACAAGATTGTCACTTATATACCTCTACATGGACATTTTTTCCAACTCGTTTTTCCTTCTTGAAAATGCACACAAGATCATCACTTATATACCTCTATAAGATAAAAACCAAAACAAAGCGATGAACAACAAATACAGAGTTTATTATCTTTTGGTTCATTGGATGGATAACACAGAGCAAAAGTCAAGAGTTATTGTACATCAAACGAATTAGAAAAATAAGTGAAACACACACATATGATGAACTTGCTCTACAAACATAACCTAAAGAAAATTCCTTGACTTCCTTCCCTCATATTTACCGTTAGAAAGACGTATACATATGCTACATTCTTGAACTTAGTTTTTACTGCGACCAACATACAGTTTACGTCAATTGGACTACAGTACAGATTATTTGCACAATACATGGAAATCAACCTGAGATATTACACACATATAATAATATCTTTTTTAAAGCACACTAACATGCACAGATTACAAAAACATGACTTAAAACCTCAACTAAAAACAAAAAAAATGAACAAAAAAGTGAGTGCAAGCAAATCATCATCAGCTTTCATGTTCATGGACGAAGCAACACTTGGCTGTGAGGATCTAAGCAGTGTCACACTTGCTGGTGTGGATTCTGTTTCTTTCAAGAGCTATCACAGTAATGGCTATCCCCCCTCTCCCTTTTCAATGTGGCTGTTGCCTGGAGCTGAGTGTGCCATGGGCTCCGGATAAAAGACTGTGGCATTGCTTCCAGTAAAGATACCATCTGTATCACTCAGTTCCCATGGGCCTTGAATATAGTGCACACAACAACGTGTGTCTTCCCATCCCATCCCATCGGGGAGAGGGGGGTGGGGGGGGAGATATACGTTTTAATGTGTACTATATAATTTATGTACGGTGGGAAGACAACATCAGAGAGTGGACAAGCCTTGGGTGGAGCAATCTGCTACTGAGGGCGGAGGACCGTGGTGAGTGGAGGAAGCTGGTTGCAAAATTTTCAGTAGTGTCCCCACTGTCCGCGGGACTATGGGACAGGTGAAAAAAAGGTACAGAAAAATGTATATAGTACAGAGAAAAGTCCAGTTAGTATGTACCAAACATGTCACTATCATTCTATCATCGTGTTATAGTTTCTTCACACAAACTGCTAGCGCTGTCAAAAAACATTGTGATGTAGCTTTTTGTAACATAGAAATGTACAAAGCAGGCACAAAACAAGCTCTTTTCGAAACTGGACAAACATTAACAGCGTTATCATGGCCTAACAATTTGGAGTATATACCCAAAAAAATGTTAAAGCAAAAGTGCAAATCTCTCAAGGTTGAAAATTGAGATAAATGCGCAAACTTTCAAGTGAGATTAGTTCTGCTGCATGCCTGAAAAGCGTACACACTTCAATAGCAGATAATATAAAGGATTGTATTGATATAAACGTCTGTGGACTGAAAGTAATAATAGTTTGTATGTAGGCATCCGTCAGTCTCGGAAGACTATGGAGTTGCACTCTAGGATCTAGAGCGCTAAGCCTGGGTAAGTATGGAGGACAAGCTGTTACCCATGCAGCAGACCAGCCCGACCCCACCCCACCCCCATCCCCACCCCCACCTCCTCTCGACGTGGCTAGAAGGATCCAATGGAAAGGCAATCGCCTATACGAATGGTTCCAGTGCCATCGCAGGAGCCAGCAGAACGTTGCCATATACAGCCCTGAACCGCCCTGGAGACTCCAACGCCCCGATTTTTCCTCAGGGATGGTGTGTAAACACAACACCTGTGTGCATGCTGGCGTTTTTTCTTGCCATCCGCTCCTACCGGCACACAATGGCTTGCTCTTTTAAAAGGCGGGCGGAATTTTAACGTGTGCGCAAGGTGTTCTGCGTGCGTTCGCACACAAGGCCTCGATTTATAGTCTCAACCGAATGACTGATAGTAATAGTTCAAGTGTCTACACATCTGAAATCTAACGATGAATTTATTATCATAAAAACGACAAGAAATAGAAATCAACTGGTTATATGATATGTCAACCA
>CM060319.1:36424346-36436846 GCA_030674155.1 Stramonita haemastoma | reverse complement strand
GTGTGGAGATTAATATGGATTGGGATAATCAATTTTTTAGCGTTCTAGGTAACAAAAAGTTGTGTAGGCTTGTTTTAGCACAGTAGACAATTAATTTTTTCGTTCACAGCTAATATATTCATCATCTAACAATTATGAGTATCATCTCTTAAGCGATAAAGTCATGATATTACATTTAGCACCTGACGCGTTCCAACTACTGAAGAATTGTAGCCCTCTGTAGTATAGTAAGCCACCATTGGTTCCTGTCTTGTGCCTCCCAGTGCCATGTCATTTCCTTTAAATTTCTTGACTATCATCACAGCCATACCTGGTTGCCCGATTCTGTTTCAGGGTTCCTGGGTGGCCTTGTATTCCTTGGACTCAAACGTCACTTCTCCAAGTCATTTGTTATATTTGAGATATCTACTAAATAACATCCACTGTCCTAAATTAGGCAGGTCCTGGCCAATGTTTAATATACTTATGTACATACAGTACCCCTCCCCTGGCTCACAAATCCCCCACCCCTGGAAAAACCAATCAGAAACAAATACAAAAACAAACAAAGAAATTATTTTTTTTTCTTCGTCGTCAAACGCTGATACAGCAACTACTGTTGCATAAGCGAAAACGCGTCACGCTGTCGTTAAGCGCCTGACAAGTCAGGCCCAGCGCATCCGGACTTTGGCATAAGAGAGAATTGTTATCGTTTAAGTCTTTCTGGAAAAAGGTTAGGAGAATGGACCAAGAAGTCAGAAAATAAACAAAAAAGGAGGTGACAGGAAAGGATAAAAGAAACCAGGCAGAAACAAAGAGAGTGATAGAAAAGAGGAAACTTCTCGCACACAGTTTCCAGAAGATGGGGATGCTATTTATACAGACAGGCCCCCCAGCCTAGGCGGAAAATTTCTCTTATAAAAAAAGCCTCTCAACCAATTAAATGAACAAAAATACTGGCCCTTCCAGCGTGTTTCGGAAACAAACATCCTTCAAACAGAAAATACACTGCAAAACAGTTCATGTCTTTAATGATTCACCAGGAGTGTTTGTCTTCTTTTGGTGTTTGTCTTCTTTTGATCTCTTGTGGACTTTTTGTTTCTGAATTAGCTTACTATCATGTCAGCCATCTTATCACTTTCAAATCACAACCTTTACCCACTTTACTTCCAAACAAACAGGTTTTGCTAACTGACGGCATCACAGACTTGAATTAACGAAAAAGCTTCAATAGCACCCCCCCCCCCCCCCCCCCTCCCCCCTCCCTGCCCCCAAAATTAAAAAACCAAGCGAAAAATTCCTTGTTTAAAGCTGATCTCTTTCAACAAAGCACAACAAACATGGCCGCCGACAGTAAAAATCACAATGGCTGATTTCCCGCCTTAAAATCGCCAGTACCGGAACGAAGACCAAAAGATCGTAGCGTCTACATCTCGAGTGTACAGTCATGATCAAAGGTTCACGGCAACTACAGTCTAGACATAAACAGAATAGGACTGGCACCGTCCACTGGCGAGTTTTCTTACTCAAGGGGGGAGTGTGCAATCCCCCGCATCCTACAAAGATCAAACAGCGTTCGGTGGTCGTCGCTTTGTAGTGTCTGCGCCCAATGTTTTGGCTGCTTTGATTTTTCAGTTTACCAGTAGGTGTTGGTAGCCAAGTTTGGGGGTGTGAGGTAATTTGTAATGTTTTCTACTGTAAAGGAGGTGATTTATGAAGGTTAGTACCAGGGTTGTCAAAGTCTTCATAGGCGCCCCCACGGTCGCCAGACTAAGGGATAGATGGATAGATAGATAATACCAGGGTTGTGCCAAGATAAAAACTAGATGCATGAATGTGATAAGTTTGCCAGTTGGGTCATAAGGACCAGGTCAACTTGACCATCTCGTTAAACTAGTGCAGTTGTCCAGTCTTGGCACCGCTTTGGAAGTGGTAACATGGGCTTCTCCTTCAACTGTTGATAGATATGAATGACTCTGTATGGCGTTTTGCTGTCATAGTTGGCTGTACATGTATACTTTAGTGCGAAACAGCATCAAGTCGCTCTGTCAGTGTAATAAAACTTAAGCAACATTTTCCTGTGAAAACTTTTCGGCCAGTTTTCTTGTACTTTTTAAGTTGCGAACGTTTGATTTTTGCTGTAAATGGGTACCTGCCCTCTTTAGGGTCAGGGAAGGTAATGCAGCGAGGGAGAGGAGATGGATGCTGCCCTCAACATGCTGGCCTCTAGAGAAGCTGATGTCTCTGATTTTTCATTTATTTTTTCATTTATTCTTTTATATCGAGGATAACAGAATAAGCAATAGTGTACTTTTTTTCATCCGGTCCCCGTGTGTATGCAGTTTTGTAAATATTGTCATCTGTTCCCACCGGCACACGATGGCCTACTCTTACGAAAAGCGAACAGGATTTAACGTGTGCACAAGATGTTCTGCGTGCGTTCGCACACGGAGCCTCGGTTTAAAGTCTCATCCGAAGGACTTTTGGGGAGAGTGGAGTCAGCACTGATGTTAACTCCAGGAGAAAAATCTCCTCGACCGGACTCGAACCGGGTCGTCAAATTGCGAGTCAGTGTTCTCCGTTCCCCCTCCTCTGATGCCTCGCTAGCTCCCCTACGACCACACAGGTTATGGGACACCTGTACCTGTTTTGTTGTTGTTGTTGTTTTTTGGGGGGGTTGTTTTTTTATAATAACTATGTTTGATTTGATTTTCCTCAGTAAGCCACTTGATTTTGTGAACCTTTGTAAACACTTTAATCATCCCATAAAGGGCAATGACAAAACTGACAGGCACATTGATACGAATTATAACCAAAAGATAAAAGATTGCTACATTTCATATTTGAATTATGAAGAAAGAAGCATAAAAAGGCTGCATTGACATTTATAAAGAGATATTGTATCTGGGGGAAAAAAGGGAATGTCGTTTTGAAATAGAGTTTGAAAGATTTTTTTTTTTAAGTTGAAAAAAAACGGTCGAAGAAGAAACGAAAGAACCGATCAAGAAAAAAAGTATTGCCCCGAGTGAGGATCGAACTCACGACCTTCAGATGGCTCTGTTGACAGTGATTATGAGACTGACGCGCTACCTACTGCGCTATCGAGGCAACCGACATATAACTGAAATTTGTAAATATTTTTCATAATATAACAACAATAATAACCTACTTGCTAATGATGATTGATGATGCATGCTATGATCAATGGTTCCAAAGCAATACCCAACGATTGTATACTCATTTACAACAATTTTGGGGCAGGATTACTTGAACGTTGTTCAGGGTAGGCTAGCCTTGCTTACCTTCCCAGTGTTTGCTGCAAGTTTCCTACCATAGGGGCCCTAGCTCTTTTCGAATCCCCTTTTCTTCAGTAGGCCTATACAGACAAAATATTCCTCCACCAGGGCCTACACAGTGGCCTATAGGCCTATTGAACGGCTCCCTGTGGTCTTCCGACCCCGAGGATGCGACATAGCCAATCTGGGAATGGCTGTGGCGAGGAGATTGAAATGAGCGGCGTGGGAACAGCGGGACAGGAACGTCGCAGAAGATGAGGCAGCAAAAAAATATATTGTTCCACTAAGAATACCGAGATACTGATTTCCTAGCAAAACCAATGTGTTGGCGTTTGACATTAATCTCTGTAAAATTAAGGCGACTTAATAAAAATTACTAGTAACCTTTGTTAGACTATTCAAGGAAAACAATATGATTGCATTATCATCCGAGCATAAAAGTAACTTCTTTGACGAATTATTGCAACTATAACTCATATTGAGTTATTATGCAGAAAAAAATGTTAATGTCAACTGCTTATGACCTATACTGCAGACACAACTATGGTCCAAGGGAAGTAAGCTGGAAAGGGATCACATGCTCTCTTATGAACATATTACTTCCCTTGTGCCATGAACACCCACACGAATTAATTTCAATGGAAAGTTCAATGTAGGCCTAAGCCGCTACTAAGACCTATCTATGTCTGTTGGTCTAGGTACACACTCAGTGTGGGGCAAAAGTCAAATAAAAGTAGCGGCATGTTTATCTACATTTTCCTGAAAAAATTATGTAAAAGAATAAAATAAAGAAATAAATAAATAAATAAAAATAAAAAAATAAAAAAACGATATCATTTTCTGCAGATAAACCAAACAAAAACAAAAAAAAGGAAAAAGTATAAATTGCTAATATATATCAACGCTTATAAAAGTAAGCACTATTTTATGATTAATATTTAAAAAAATGAGTGCAAATGGTGGGTGAAAAAAAATACATGCCCCGAGTGAGGATCGAACTCACGACCTTCAGATCGCTCTGTTTCAGTGATTATGAGACTGACGCGCTACCTACTGCGCTATCGAGGCACTGGCGACGGCACGCAATGTATGTATATTACAATAACTAAACTATATCGGAGACCTATAATCCCCATTAGGTTATGTTGAGTGAATCCAAATTTTGAAAACTTTAGCGTGATATCTCTATCGTTTTGGACAATTTTACATCAGATCAACAAATACAATGGGGAAGTACCTCAGCATTGCGTCACCTTCCGACAACTGTATTTTTGTACAGGGACCCAAATAGTATATTATGGCATTGCACTGAAGCTTTCAAAACTCAGTTACTTTAGCAAATTTGTATTTAATTTTTTTTTTTTTTACTTTACATTTTTTTTTTTTGATTGCATGTCTATGCACGTACAAATAGAAGTGATGACAAAAACTTGTAAATATTAGCAATATAACATTCGACAATTATTGTGGGGTGGGTTTTTTTTCCGAGTATTTCTTATTTGTTTGTTTTATTCTTTTATATCGAGGATTTCTTATTCATTTGTTTTATTCTTTTATATTCTTTTATACCATTGAATAAGCATCAAGTGTTGTTGTTTTTTTACCTCCTGTTCCCGTGTGTAATCAGTTTTGTAAACATTGTCATCTGCTCCTACCGGCACACAATCCTACTCTTACAAAAAATCGGAACAGAATGTAGGCTACGCAAGTATTTCTGCGTGCTTTCGCACATGGGGCCGTTTACGGTTTCATCCGAAGGACCTTTGGGGAGAGTGGAATAAGCTAGCACCAGTGTGCTTTTTTACATCCAGTCACCGTGTGTCTGAAGTTGTGTAAATTTTGCCATCCGTTCCCACCGGCACACAATGGCCTACTCTTCCGAAAAGCATAACAGGATTTAACTAAAGGATTTTACTAAATAAATCAAGCCCCACCCCCAGCAGTATTGTAATTATGGGGTGGGGGTGGGGGGGGGGGTATGCATTCAGTAGTTAAATATTTTTTAAGAGAAAAAAGCCGATAAAATTTTTTCGCTTTACTTTTGTTTTGTTTGTGTTGTGTTTTGTTCCGGGTTTGTATGCCTCAAAACAAAATTTAAAATTTAAAAAAAGTTCGCCTAGGTATTTTACTATGTTGATTTAAATCAACGAAGTAAAATAGCTAGGCGATCTTTTTTTTTCTTATCGGTATACCTCTTACTAAAGGGGAACAAGTAATGGTCAAATGCGTTATTACGCATTTATTCCCCTTCAACTGCATTCCGTATAAAGTCAGGGAATTCTCTGAAAACAAAAGCCTGTTTTTGAAATAGGTCAAATAAAAAGTGGAAACTGCTTCTTATTTCGGAAGAGGGCGGAGCATTACCTGGTGTTCAAGTGAAACATCAAACTCAACACTGCTGTGTTTTTGATTTAGCTTTGGATATAGACAATAACTGAAACAATATATTTGCTTAAATTTACATCCCCGCTAGTGCCTCGATAGCGCAGTAGGTAGCGCGTCAGTCTCATAATCACTGAAACAGAGCGATCTGAAGGTCGTGAGTTCGATCCTCACTCGGGGCATGTATTTTTTTTTCTGCTTCCATCTATCTGTAATAAATACCCTTCCATGACGATCGATTGTAACTTGCTTTTTTAAACAAACCTTTTATTGCTTTATTGTACGTTATAATTATTGTTTTGAAGCATTAGCAAGTCAAATCAGACCCTGATTTTTTTTTTTTACTACTATACTCGGATCATGAGTAACTTGTGCAACGTTGTATAGTTATTACTTATTTACTTATTTATTCTTTTATATCGAGGATAACAGAATAAGCAATCATGTGCTTTTTTTCATCCGGTCCCCTTGTGTATGCAGTTTTGTAAATCTTGTCATCTGTTCCCACCGGCACACGATGGCCTACTCTTACGAAAAGCGGAACAGAATTTAACGTGTGCGCAAGATGTTCTGCGTGCGTTCGCACACGGAGCCTCGGTTTAAAGTCTCATCCAAAGGACTTTTGGGGAGAGTGGAGTCAGCACTGATGTTAACTCCAGGAAGAAAATTTCCTCGACCGGACTCGAACCCGGGTCGTCAAATTGCCAGCGCAATGTTCTGACCACTAGGCTATCCGTGCCCCTTATATCTCAGTATAGTGAGATATTGAGCGCCACAAGTCTTTTCGATGTTTCATTCATAAGGTGTATTTTACTTTAGGTTTCACAGCAACAACCACCGACTAAAACTGAGTCGATAAACATTGTTACATGTTGTTGTCAACAACAACACAACAACAGCATCAAAAGTAACAATTTTTATTGACTCTTGGTGGTGGTGGTGGTGGTGGTGGTGTGGTGGTGGTGGTAGTAGTAGTAGTGTAGTAGTAGTAGTAGTAGTAGTAAGTAGTTAGTAGTAGTTAGTAGTAGTAGTAACAACAGCAGCAATAGAATATGAAGCCCTCCCCCCCCCCCCCCCCCCCCCCCCCCCCCCCCCCTTTATTTGAAACACTGACCAGTTTTGTTTGTTTTTATTTTGTTTGTTTTATTTCTTATTCTATGGGGGGGGGGGGGGGGGGGGGGGGGGGGTTGAGGATGATGGAATACAGGCATGGGCTTTTTTCTTTTTTTTTCACATCCAGTCCCTACGTGCATGCGGTCTTGTAAGGGTTGTTGTCGATTCCCATTGGCACAAATGGCCTACTCTTCCAAAAGGCAGAGCAGACTCGTGTGTCACGTTGTTTTATATGGGAACTGTCAATGTATATTTATTCAAATCATGTCAGCTTTGTTGTTTACTTGACGTCGTGTAACCAGAATCAATCCGACTCATATATGTAGTTTGCGCACTGACCAGTTAAGTCTAGTACAACTTGCTGCATTAAAAACAAACCAAAAAGAAAGATGGAGGGAGATTTTTTTTTTGTAAATAAATAAATAAAAATCACCCTCCAACCTACCACGAAGTCGGCAGAAATGACAAGAACTAAATAATAGGCCTACTGGGCTTTGTGGACAAAGTTATATAAATAAAAAAAAAAAAAAAAAGAGAAAAGAAAAAAAATACATGCCCCGAGTGAGGATCGAACTCACGACCTTCAGATCGCTCTGTTTCAGTGATTATGAGACTGACGCGCTACCTACTGCGCTATCGAGGCACTGCGACGGTTAACTTATCTTGGTAAAACTACCGACGGCAAGTGGGTCTGACACTGGTCCCGTCAGGTTTTGTCGTTGACAAATTCACGAATTAAATTAGATAATGAAATCATCCTTATGAATAATAATTGTAATGATAATGATAATAATAATGATAATTATATAATAATGAATAATGATAACAATAATGAGAAGAAAGAGGATCATCATCTATTCATTCGTCATCTATGTTCCGAAGTCGGACTGCAGCTACCTTTAATGTTGGATAAAAACAGCGGCAGAATTATGCAAAAATCTAACTGTTGGTGAACATTGGAGCTCTAGCCTAGGAATGCACAAAACAGTAATGATAATAATAATTTGATAGTTATCATAATTGTACATATGTCAATAGTTTATGGAGCTGCATTCAAATCATCTACAAGAGAGAGCTGTCTAATTCTAGAAAGTTTTCAAGAGAGAGATTTCTATTTTTCAAGAGTTGCAGATAAACAAGATTTTTTTTTCAATCCCCCCCCCCTTCCCACCCCCACCCCGTACATGAAATTTGACAAAACCAAAGCTCACAGATTATATATGTGGGTGGTGTGGAAAATACTCGCAACAAAAATCATTACACAATCAAAAAGCACAAAAATAAAAAATGAAAAACGTTTGCACACTTTTTTCCCCATCTTAACCTTAGTGGGGACACTACAAAATAAAACACAACCTATGATTGAGAGAGAGGGAATGAATGAATGAATGAGAATTAATTAATTAATTAATTAATGGATTAATCATTTAATTAATTGATTGATTAATGAATGAATAAATGAGTGAATGAATGAATGAATGAATGAATGAATGAATGATCTGTATTGTTCAAGGGTAACAAGAGAGAGAGAGAGAGAGAGAGAGAGAGAGAGAGAGAGAGAGAGAGAGAGAGAGAAGAGAGAGAGAGAAGAGACAGAGACAGAGAGAGAGCAGAGAGAGACAGAGAGAGAAGAGAGAGAGAGTCCGACAACAGACAGAGATGGACAGGACAGAGAGCAGGAGAGACGAGACAGAGAGAGTTCAAACGAATCAAATCTTTTATTTCGAGGAAATGAATTAGAGCACTCATGTGCTTTTCTTTCATCGTCCGGCCCAATTAGGGAGTTAATCACTTAAGAAACCTCCAATAAAGCAATAATAAGACGGGAGATGTAGACGTGGTGTGAGGTAGTGTGGTGAGGTGTGAGTGAGGATGGAGGGGTGGTGGTGGAGTGGGAGATGAGTGCGTGTGGAGGGAGAGTGGTGGTGGGTGTGGGGAGTGTAGTGGAGTAGAGGAGTGTGAGTGTGTAGGAGAGATGTGAGTGAGCAGAGAACAGAGAGAGACAGAGAGACAGAGAAACAGAGAAAGACAGACAGAGACAGAGACAGAGACAGACGGAGACGAGAGAGAGGAGTCCTACACTCACGAGCATTGGTGTTGGAGGGGGAGGCAGCGGTGGTACGGCTGCCTATGTTGGTAGTGGCTGTGTAGCGAGCCGGAACGACACGGTTGACCTTGTAGGAGGCACACACGTCTGGGTGACTGTCGCCACGCCCCAGTGCTTTCTTGGGGTCAGGGGTCTGAAATAGAGTAGCGGAGTGGAGTGGAGTGGAGGGGAGGGGTGTGGAGTGGAGTGGAGTGGAGGGGGAGAGGGGAGTGTAGTGTGGTGTGGTGTAGTGTGGTGTGTGTGTGGTGTGGTGGTGGTGTGGTGTGGTGTGGTGGTGTGTGGTGTGATGTGGTGTCGTGGTGGTTGGTTGTGTGGTGTGGTGTGTGTGGTGTGGTGTGGTGTAGTGTGTGTGTGTGTGTGTGTGTGTGTGTGTGTGTGTTGTTCTGTCTGTTCTCCTCTGTCTCTGTCTCTGTCTCTGTTCTTCTGTCTCTGTCTCTGTCTCTCTCTCTCTCTCTCTCTCTGTCTCTCTCTCTCTCTCTTAATTAATTAATTAATGGATTAATCATTTAATTAATTGATTGATTAATGAATGAATGAATGAGTGAATGAATGAATGAATGAATGAATGAATGAATGAATGATCTGGGGGGGCGGATAGCTAGTGGTCAGAACATTGCGCTGGCAATTTGACGACCGGGTTCGAGTCCGTCGAGGAAATTTTCTTCCTGGAGTTAACATCAGTGCTGACTCCACTCTCCCAAAAGTCCTTCGGATGAGACTTTAAACCGAGGCCCCGTGTGCGAACGCACGCAGAACATCTTGCGCACACGTTAAATCCTGTTCCGCTTTTCGTAAGAGTAGGCCATCGTGTGCCGGTGGGAACAGATGACAATATTTACAAAACTGCATACACACGGGGACCGGATGAAAAAAAAGCAAATGATTGCTTATTCTGTTATCCTCGATATAAAAGAATAAAATAAATAATAAAATAAATCTCTCTCTCTCTCTCTCTCTCTCTCTCTCTCTCTCTCTCTCTCTCTCTCTCTCTCTCTCTCTCTCTCTCTCTCTCTCTCTCTCTCTCTCTCTCTCTCTCTCTCTCTCTCTCTCTCTCTCTCTCTCTCTCTCTCTCACGCATAAGAAAAGATTTTGCCTTGAGAAAAAGAACAACAAAAACGAAGAACAACAATAACACAAAACCTTTTTTCTCCTACTTACTTTTGAGGTTATATTTGATGTCCCAGCGGGATGTTAGACTAATGGACTAACTTAACTCTTCCAGACATAGATGGCTTGATGAAAAAAAAAGCAAATTTATTGCTTACTCAATGTACCATCTGGAAATAAATATTTTGACTTGACCTGACTTGACTTGACAGACATAAGAAAGCAAACACTGCTTGCTGTATCATTTTCATTATTTTGTTTGTCGGGGGGGGGGGGGGGGGGGGGGGGGGTTGGTAGGATTTTTTTTTTCTAGATAGATGGCTTGATGAAAAAAAAAAAAAAAAAAAATTTCTTGCTTACTCAATGTACCATCTGGAAATAAAAATGTTGACTTTGACTTTGACATCCCTTCCCAATCCCCATTGTCTACCCTTACCTGCAGAGACTGAAGACAGGACTGAAATGATTTAATGACGTGAACCATTACCTGCAGAGAGGGGGTGGGGGAGGTGGACGGGGAGGAGCTGTAAGCGGCCAGAGTGGACAGGTCCCCTCTCTGTAGTGACCTCTTCTCCTGCAGACGTCTGAGGGCCTGTCTGACCTCCGTGTTGAACACACAGTGGAACAGGAAGATGAAGAACCCCTGGAGACACAACACGATTTTTATAAAATAAAATAAAATAAAAATACCCCCCCCCCCCCTGGAGAAACAACACCGCCACAATACCATCATCTAACTTGATTGATTAATATGAACCAAAAAAAATTCCAGAAGAAAAGGAAAAAAGAATGAGTGGATAAGTATTGAAATAAACGGTACTGGTAAGTTGATATTATTGCCAAGAGAAATATTTGATAGTTTCATCTGAAACAAAATATCGACAAAAACCTCTGTGTGTGAATGTGTGTGTGTGCATGCGTGCGTGGTGCGTGTGTGTGTGGTGGTGTGTTGAGCGCGCGCATGCGTGTGTGTACGTGTGCGTGCGTGCATGCACGCGCGCGCGCACGCGTGTGTGCGACCGTGCGTGCAAGCGTGCGTGCGTGCGTGCGTGCGTGCTCCTATATTCCCTTTCATAAGGCCAAGCAGGGTGAGCGTGCCAACCTGCAGAGTGTTGAACAGGGCGAAGAGGTACTGGAAGATGATGAGGTCTTTGTTGACCGCCGCCAGCCCGAACACCCAGGTCAGGCCAGCAGAGGTAGTAGGAGCAAGGCAGCCTTCACTCCCGCCCTGTCCCACATTGACAGAGATTAGGTTCGTTAATAACTACTGCGTAGAGAAAGAGTGTAGAATTTATCAGTAGATCAGTCAATAAACACATGGATAAGTACGTGCGTACGTACGCACTGCATACATATATACAAACATGTATGCATGCATACAGACAGACAGACAGACAGACAGACAGACAGACAGACAGACAGACAGACAACGCACGCACGCCCGCCCGCCCGCCCGCACGCACGCACGCACGCACGCGCACACACACACCACACACACACACACACACACACACACACACACACACACACACACACCACACACACACACACACACACACACACATCAACGAATACGTCAATGAATACATCAATAAACGAAGGTTGAATCCCTTACACAATTCTTTGACTTTGGCTTGTCATTTCTGAGGATTTACAGTGTGTGGATTGCCCATGCGGTTTTCTTGTTTCTCATTTTTCTTTATCATGTCGTCAGTTATACCCCTCGCCCTTCCCTCCCCGGCCCTCTTTTAAATACAACTTTTCTTACCCCCCAAATGGTTCCTTTTTTTACCAAAAATTGATAGTATGTGCTTTGGTAAATCTTTTGTTTAACTTTTGTTTTGCCTCGTAAGACTAACTTATAAATTATGTATTCTTGCGTCATTGCATGATTCAGTTTTGTATATTATATTGAACCAGCACGATATACACTCTAAGCTTGATGTTGCTCTAATCACGCATTGCGTTTGTGCATCTGTGATATTTTCTTTTCATCAAAGATAAGTATATTATTTTAACCAAGTCTGAACACTGGTACCCACCTGATGTGATCGAACTCGCCATGCTTGTCCAGCTTAGCCGAGGCCATAACGATCTTGACCACAGCGGCCAAAATGACCAGGTTCACCTGCCCGATGACCCATCGTTTTTCATGTAGTGTTTATTTACCTATAGTTTAACACAGTTGTATTTGGTTTTCCATCGCCTACACACACTGCCTATGTATGTGTAGATGAGGCAGAAGCCCTAACGTTGTGACTAGCATGCTGTATAATAAGAGAGTAGGGGTTGCAAAAGGAGAAGAAAAAAAAGAAAGAAAAAAATGTATCCAACGAAAAACAATAACAAACAAACAAACGCAAAACAAAAAAAATGATCAAACACGCAAGGTAAAGGATTTTTTTTTTAAAAATCAGCTTAAAACAAAAAGTAACAATAAAATAAAGAACCCAAAAGTTACTGATGTAAGCTATGTCCCAACTCATACCCATTAGGCTAGCATTAAAGTGTCACGC
>CM060319.1:36411846-36414346 GCA_030674155.1 Stramonita haemastoma | reverse complement strand
AGAAAGTTTTTGCCTTTAAAGAAAAAAATATGTGGAGAAAAATTAATGAACAGATCTCATTACCACCACTCTCAAAACAACAACAACAGTAACAACATCAACATAGGAAGTGAACAATCAACACAACAACAACAACAACAATAACAAAAGGCCAGCATAAAGCAACAGCAATATTGAGAAACAATCAATCTTGGTATGATTTACACCCTTTTCAATTAATAAAAACAGCATAATATTACATATAATATAAAGCTTTTTGCCCAAAGTAATGCCCCATGAATTTAGGAATGCAGTCATTGCACACATGGGTGTGTGTGTGTGGTTCTGTGTGTACATATGTGTGTGTGTGCGCGCGCGCGCGTGCGTGCGTGTGTGCGTGTTTTTGTGTGTGTGCGTGCGTCTTGTTGCGTGTGTGTGCGTGCGTGTGTTGGTGTGTGTGGTGTGTGCGTTGTGTGTGTGTGCAGTGGGGTGTGTATGTGTGTTGTGCAATCTGCAGCAGCACATGTGTCTACATCAATGTTTATAAGTGTATGATGTATAAAATTCAGTCATGCCAGCCAGAGTGCACACGCGCATGCATATGTGTGTGTGTGTGCCGGTTGAGGTGTGTGTGTGCGCGCTCGCGTGCGTGCGTGCGTGGCGCGGCGTGTGTGTGTGTGTGTGTGTGTAGTGTGTGCATGGTGGGTGTGTTTGGGGGCTGCACGCGCCAGTGCTGGCGTGTGACTACACTTTAAATAGACTGACATATTATACAGTATTGCAATGCACTGACATCAGTTAGCTTCGAGGAGCGAAGGAAAGCAACAGGTGGATTAATTATCATAAAATATTACAGCCAGTCAACGGCTTGTTGTGTGTGGGCAGGGCCCAAAGCGCTGGCTGTGCACTACTAGTCACAACATTCTGACTGTCACATCCAGATGTCAGGATGGCCGAGTGGTCTAAGGCGCCAGACTCAAGACTTCTGTCTTCCGCTCAACACGCGGGAGTGTTCTGGTCCACGAATGTGGGCGTGGGTTCGAATCCCACTTCTGACAATTTTTTTTTTCAATTTTTTATTATTTTTAAACTTTTCTGTAACATGAAGCCTGTTTTAGTGTTTTATGTATAAATGAAAGTTTTTGCCTTTTAAGAAAAAAAATATGTGGAGAAAAATTAATGAACAGATCTCATTACCACCACTCTAAAACAACAACTACAGTAACAACATCAACATAAGAAGTGAACAATCAACAACAACAACAACAACAATAACATGGATGTATGCATCAATGTTTTTAAGTGTATGATGTATAAATTCAGGACATGCATGCCAGTTTGCACACACACATGCAATATGTGTGTGTGTGTGTGTGCACGCGTCTGTGTGTGCGCGTGTGCGTGCGTGCGTGGGTGCGTGTGTGTGTTTTTGTGTGTGTGTGTGTGTAGGTGTGTGCATGGTGGTTTCTTTGGGGCGAGTGTGACTACACTTTAAATAGACTGACGCTATTGTACAGTATTGCAACGCACTTACATCAGTTAGCTTCAAGCAGCAAAGGAAAGCGACATGTCGGATTAATTATCATAAAATATTACAGGCAGTGAACACCTTGTTGCGTGTGGACAGGGCCCAAAGCGTTGGCTGTTTGTACTAGTCACAACATTCTGACTGTCACATCCAGATGTCAGGATGGCCGAGTGGTCTAAGGCGCCAGACTCAAGACTGCTGTCTTCCGCTCTACAAGCGGGGAGTGTTCTGGTCCACGAATGTGGGCGTGGGTTCGAATCCCACTTCTGACATTTTTTTTTTTTTTTTTTTTTTATAACTTTTCTGTAACTTGAAGCCTGTTTAGTGTTTTATACATAAAAGAACATTTTTGCCTTTTAAGAAAAAAATATGTGGAGAAAAATTAATGAACAGATCTCATTACCACCACTCTCAAAACAACAACAACAGTAACAACATCAACATAAGAAGTGAACAATCAACAACAACAACAATAACAAAAGGCCAGCATAAGCAACAGCAATATTGAGAAACAATCAGTCTTGTATGATTTGCACCCTTTTCAATTAATAAAAACAGCATAATATTACATATAATATAAAGCTTTTTGCCCATAGTAATGCCCATTGAATTAGGAATGCAGTCATTGACACATGGGTGTGTGTGTGTTCTGTGTGTAGTGTGTGTGTGTGTGTGCGTGCGTGCGTGTGTGGTTGTTTGTGTGTGTGCGTGCGTGTGTGCGTGTGTTTGTGTATGTGGGTGTGTGTATGTGTGTTGTGCCAATCCTGCAGCAGCACCACATGTGTCTGCATCAATGTTTATAAGTGTATGATGTATAGAATTCAGGACATGCCAGCCAATGTGCACTAGCGCATGCATATGTGTGTGTGTGTGCACGCATGTGTGTGTGTGCGCGTGTGCGTGCGTGCGTGTGTGTGTGTGTGTGTGTGTGTGTGTGTGTGTGTGTGTGTGTGTGTGTGTGTGTGTGTGTGTGTGTGTGTGTGTGTGTGTGTG
>CM060319.1:36396846-36401846 GCA_030674155.1 Stramonita haemastoma | reverse complement strand
AGGGTATAGCTAGCCCTTCTGGGCAACCCTTTATCCGTACCTATGAGACTATAAACCGAGGTTTCGTGTGCGAACACACACAGACCATTTTGCGCACATTTAAAACCCGTTCTGCTTTCGGAAGAGTAAGCCATTGTGTGCCGGTGGGAACGGATGACAAAATTTACAAAAGCTGCATACACACGGGGGACTGGGTGTAAAAAACGCACATGAGTGTTTATTCTATTATCCTCGATATAAATGAATAAATAAATAAATAATAACAAATAAACACACACTATTACTACACGCATTACTATTACACATTCATTACGCACTCATTACAATTTTTTTTTTATCACTCATTTTTATCTCTCACATGATACATATGCACAGTATATGTAGCTTACCCGGTCAGGAGTGTGGCGGGATCGTTCGGCGTGTTCATCACCACCGTTACAAGTACAGTCTTCTCTGCAGCACACACACACACACATCCACACGCAAACACACACACAACCACACCACCACTCCACACACAAACACACACACGCACGCACACAGCACACACATCACAACATGCACAGCATACACCACGACACAAAACACAGTCCACGCACACATAACACACACCACCACACACGCACACACACACACACACACACACACACACACACACACACACACACACACACACACACACACACACACACACACACACACACACACACACACACACACACACACACACACTTTGTGCTTTATCAAACTGGAGTGCTTTCGTCAACATCGCAGACAGACAGACATGAGTGAGACAGACAGACACACAGACATAAGTGAGACAGCCAGCCAGCCAGCCAGCCAGACTAGACAGACAGACTGACAGACAGAAGACAGACATGAGACAGACAGACAGACATGAGTGAGACAGCCAGCCAGCAGCCAGCCAGCCAGACTAGACAAACAGACAGACATGAGTGAGACAGCCAGCCAGACAGCCAGCCAGCCAGCCAGACTAGACAGACAGACAGACATGAGTGAGACAGCCAGCCAGCCAGCCAGCCAGCCAGCCGACTAGACAAACAGACAGACATGAGTTAGACAGCCAGCCAGCCAGCCAGCAGCAGACTAGACAGACAGACATGAGACAGCACCAGCCAGCAGACTAGACAGACAGACAGACAGACAGACAGACAGACCATCAGGTTGTCCTTTGTGGTGGTGGTCAGTGAGGGCGAAGGTGACCTGGCTGACCCTGGCCAGCTGTCGGCTGTCCTCATACTGGAACTGCCTCACTGCCGCTGCCCGGGCACACTCTTCACCTGGAATTCTGTCAGGACAGCAAAGCTAAACAGGTGTGTAAGCCATCCGCAGACGCGCGTGAGTGTGCATGCTCGCCCTAATTACAACATGCATGTACATACTGCATGTACACACGTACGCATGCAAACATACTCGCATGTACGCATCACCACGCTAAGCACGCACGCATAATATGCGTGCATACCGCCACGCGTGCACACCAACGTACCCACCCGCGCACACCACGCACGCACACACACACACACACACACACACACACACACCACACACACACACACACACACACACACCACACACACACTCTGCACACACACTGACCACTACACCACCACATTTACACACACAAGCACACAAGACACGATACACAACACACATACGCACACGACACGCATACACACACACAATTTCTGCCAGTTCTTTATCCTATCCCTTCCGTATCATTTTTACTATCATAACGAGAAGTGATAAACAACAAACCGCAGGCATAGAAGAGGACAACGCTGTAGCCGGTGGTAGGCCTTCGCCTTTCATCCCATGGGATAAATGAGGTCGTAGGTTCGAATCTAGGCGGCACGTGGTGAATTATTAAGTGTGGGATGTTTTTACGGTCTATCAGGACAACTTCAATTGCAGACCTGCCAGTGCCTTGATTCCCTTCGTGTATAACACACCACTCACCTTCACCTGTCCCGTAGTCCCGTGGACCGTGGGGGCACAACTGAAGATTCTGCAACCAGCCTCCTCCACTCCCCACGGGCCTCCGCCCTCCGTAGCAAGTCGATCCACCCAAGGCCTGTCCACTCTCTGATGTTGTCTTCCCATCGTTTCCTCTGTCTGCCTAGTCGTCTCCTTCCCCTTACTGTTCCCTGTAAGACTGTCTTGAGTAAATGTGCATGTTAAAGATCCTGTAATTCATGTCAACGTTCCATGTGTTACGGAAACACGAACATATCCAACACACGTCCATGAATTCGGACTGCGGTTATCTCCAGGGTGGGCAAAAAAACGGTCATAAACACAAAATCTTACAATGGGTAAACATTGGAGCTGAAGCCGACCGAGAAATGGGGAAAAGAAGAAAGAGGCTGGCTTACCAAGATGTGAAAGGACACGCTGCATGTCGGACTGCGCATGATGATTCCCCATCACTTCCGCCACGAAACTGTCCACTACATGCAAGATGGATTCCAGACTCTGCCAGCATAGACAGGAAGATTGTTGTAGTTGATTTCACGGGTTTTTTTTTTATTTCAAAGAGATGGTATATTTTTAAAAGTATATTATATATATGGTTATTTATATACAAAAATGTTTGTCAGCAAAAAAGAAGCAGTGGCTTATTGTAAGGTAAAAGAAAAAACCAACACACACACACACACACACACACACACACACACACACACACACACACACACACACACACCACGCGCACACACACACACACACACACACACCACACACACACACACACACACACACACCACACACGGGTGTGTGTGTGTGTGTGTGTGTGTGTGTGTGTGTGTGTGTGTGTGTGTGTGTGTGTGGTGGTGTGCGTGCGTGCGTGTGTGTGTGTGTGTGTGTGTGTGTGTGTGTGTGTGTGTGTGTGTGCGTGCGTGTGCGTGCGTATGAGTTTTGAGTGGGAGTGTGTGTGTTTTTTTTTGTGTGTGTGTGTTTTGTTGTTTTTTTTCCTCTTATGGTTATTTTGGTTGCTATTGTGCTTGTTTTATCTATAGACATATTCTATTTTAAGGTTGTTGAAATCATGTTAGCTAATTAATGTTGGTGAAATGTTTGTTTTTGTTTTATTTGTTTCTTTGTTTGTTTTTTCCCCTTTTCTGTCTTTGTTGGTTTTATTGTTTTGCTAGGGATTTTCTGCTTTGATTTTTGTTGTTTTTTTGTGTTGCTTTATTTTGTTTTTTGCAGTTGTTTTGATTTTGTTTTTTTCTTTAGATAGATGGCTTGATGGAAAAAAAAGCAAATCGATGCTTACTCAATGTACCATCTGGAAATAAAAATTTGATTGATTGATTGATTGACACACACACACACAAATCAGCGTAAAAAGAAAGTATCAGAAACCTGCAAAAGGAAAAAAAAAACAACTTCATACCATAGCTTTTTTAAAATGTTGATTCAGCGCACAATACCACCAGACTTACTGTGTGATTGAGTTGGTTCCTATGTATGTGGGCATTCTCTAGGTATCCATTCAAAACCGTAAAGAAATGCTGAAACAAACGAAAAAGAAACGATCTCAAAATAATAATTAGAAGAAGAAGAAGAGAAGTAGAGAAGAAGAAGAAGAAGAGAGAGAGAAGAGAGAAGAAGAAGAGAGGAAGAGGAGAAGAAGGGAAGAGAGAAGAAGAGAGAAGAAGAAGAGAAGAGAGAAGAAGAAGAAGATGAGAGATGAGATGAGATGAGATGATGATGATGATGATGATGAGATGAGAGAGAGAGAGAGAGAGAAGAAGAGAAGAAGAAGAAGAAGAAGAAGAGAGAAGAGAAGAAGAAGAAGAAGAAGAGAAGAAGAAGAGAAGAAGAAGAAGAAGAAGAAGAGAAGAACGACGACGACGACGAAATAAGTAATACGAGATAATAATAATAAAATAATAATAATAATATAATAATAATAATAATAATAATAGTATATAATGATGATGATGATGATAACAACAACAACAACAACAACAACAATAATAATAATAAATAATAATAATAATAATAATAATAATAATATAATAATAATAATAATAATAATATTTGTATAGCGCTGAATCTTGTAAAGCAAACAAATCCAAGTGCATAATAATAATAATAATAATAATAATAATAATAATAATAATAATAATAATAATAATAATAATAATAATATAGTATTTGTATAGCGCTGAATCTTGTAAAGCAAACAAATTCAAGTGCATACCAGCTACACATTTTTCTTTAAAATGAGTTTACTTTGTCATTATAAAAACTATATTTTAAAAGAAACCCGAGGTATTACAATACTGTTGCTGATGTGAAAAATCTTCTGTATCTTTTGTTCTCGGCATAAACTTACAATATGGGTGCTAGAGGAGGGACGAGACACTGCAAGCCACACAGTACTTTTATTTTAATATATGTAACATTCAAATAGGAGCTATCTTAACCTTACCATTGTTTAAATTAGTATGAGAGGTGAACACACAAAAACACACACACGCGCACGCGCGCACACGATTCACACGCACGCATATACCCATGCACGCACGCACGCACGCACACACATCAACAAAGTGCAAACAACGTGTACAGGTAAACAACACCAGCACACACACCTCAATACTATGTCTCCATCGGTCAGACACCAAGGTGGCCTTGTCAGTATGATGGGCAAGGTCAAAGTCACAGGAAGGACACGGATAAGGTCAGAGTTCAGCAGAGCGACCTTGACTTTGGTCGGCACGTCAGGGTGTAGAAGAATTTGAGACAGGCAGTGTTCTTTGATATGACACTGTCACATAAAGGCAGTTTTCTTTGACATGGCACTGTCACATAAAGGCAGTTTTCTCTGTTATGACACTGTCACATAAAGGCAGTTTTATTTGTTATGGTACTGTCAAATAAAGGCAGTTTTCTTTTTGCTATGGCACTGACAAAATTAATAAGGGCAGTTTTCTTTGACGTGACACTGTCAAACCAAGGCAGTTTTCTTT
>CM060319.1:36369346-36391846 GCA_030674155.1 Stramonita haemastoma | reverse complement strand
ACATCTTGCACACACGTTAAATCCTGTTCCGCTTTTCGTAAGAGTAGGCCATCGTGTGCCGGTGGGAACAGATGACATTTACAAAATTGCATACACACGGGGACTGGATGTAAAAAAGCACAAGAGTGCTTATTCCATTATCATCGATATAAAAGAATAAATCAAATCAAATCAAAATCAAACACACACTTACAATAAGGCAACAACAAGCTAGAAGCTGATGATTTGTTCAACAGCAATGAACAGTTCAGTCTTTACATTTGGCAGTTGGTAAATAATAAAAGTTTTTTTTTTTTTAACTCCCATGACAACAGATAGTTTAAATCATTCCTTTAAAAGTTGTTGTACTGAGTCGTTTTGTGATGGAAATATTAGAATGAAATGTAGAGAAAAAAAATGCATTAAACAAATCTAGCAGGAAGAAGACGCGAGAGTGTAAGCCTTAAAGAGGGAATAATTAATATGATAAACAAAGAAAACAAAACTAGAAGAAAAAAAACTGGGGTGACCAAGGTAAAAAGACAAAGAGTTTATCTGTTTTATAAAGACTAGAAGTAGACATTTTATGGCAGCAGTTCAGAAATTAGCCAAGCCACACACACTTCAAAAACACATAATTTTTGCAAATGTTCTGTAGCATTCAAAAGAATCCTGAAGTCAAACACATTCCTGTTTTTCTATCGATAATACTATCCTCAAGTTAAACTCTACATTTTTTTTCTTTTGTCTGTATTGCTATCCTGTAGTTACATATATTGAACTTGCATTCTCAGTCATGCAATCATTTTTTTTTTCTCGTTGAAATTATACTAGCAATATTGCTTTATCTTCTGCATGGAAGATTGTATTTCATATTGAGCGTGTTTCGTTATCTACAAGTATTAGCAAATGTGTACTCAAATAATTATGTTTGAAAACTGTTCTCTTTTTTCGATGAGAGGCGTCGGAGACAAGAGTGCATATGCAGTTTACATTGTTCTTTTTCAATTTTTTCAGTTTTTCAATTACGTTGTACTTTTTCTTTAAAAAAATAATAAAATTCCAGTTTAATTATAAACGTATTATGGATTGTATGACTTGTCTTGACTCAGATAATTCTATTGATTACTGTCTTTAATGTCACATCCGATGAGTTGTCTTGATTATTATTCTAGGTCTGGAGGCGCTCTTCACGAAAAGGTCTAAAGGCTGTCTTTAAAAGAAAAGAAAAAAAACAGACAAAAACACTTCTTGCATAAAGTGTTTTTTTTCCAGTATAGAACACTTCATAGTCTTTGGGTGTAACTTTGCTCAAAAGGCGGCGCGGCAGCTACATCAAATCAAGTATTAAAACTATTCTGGGGAGTTTTATAGAAACTGAACATATTAGATAACTAAATAAATCTATAAAAAGATATCTTTTACCCTGTTGATTTTCATGTCGTTACAGAATCGTCATCCTTAGTCACCTCACGCAAGGAAGATCTTACAACAGATTTCGGAGTCCACAAATTAATCAGAGATTTGGAGAAACAAGTCTTTCCCTCACTCTTGCTTGTCTCTGAGTGAAACCTCTGCTTTTGTCAGTCTGTTCCTGGTCCGGCCTTGTACCTGACTGTATCGAAAGTAATGGTGCTTCTGATCACAAACGGCCCCTCCTTATAATTTCTACTTCTTATGTGTGGACAAAAAAAAATAGGAAAAACTCGTAAAGGAAAAAAATACATAACGGCTATATGTATATATATATATATATTTTTTTTTTACAAATTTGAATAATTCATCTAGACGTTAATTGTACTTCCAACATACACAGAATTTAGGAATTCCTAAAACAAGGTCTTTTTGGGGGTACGCGAATACATTGTGCCAGTAGTCTTCTGAGTGTATGTGTGCTCATGGCAAACGTTTGAAACAGCTGAAAGAGAAAACATTTTTGAAAAGTGAACAGACTGAAAGGAATCAAATACATTGATCAGGGAACCAAACTGTGACATGAGTTTGTAGACGTTTACAACATACTAGATTCATATCTACATATCTACTGGCAAGCAATGAGAATTTAAAAAAAAAACACAAGACGTGTGTGTCTGCTTAACATTTTGATAAAAGATTAATAATAATAAAAAAAGATTAATAAAAGATTGTTACTTTCATTGATATTTGTCTTATCATACGACTTGTTTTAACAAGTTAAATGATTTAATATCAATATGGTTTATTTCACAAAAATGTGTGCACATGTATGCAATGTTTCCAACTGCGCGCGCGCCCGCACGCGCGTGTGTGTGTGTGTGTGTTTGTGTGTGCGTGCGTGCGTGCGTGCGTGCGTGCGTGCGTGCGTGCGTGCGTGGTGTGTGTGTGTGTGTGTGTGAATGCATGAGCAAACTGGTGTGCGTAGGAATGGTTGAGATTTTGTTTTGGTGAGTTTATGACTGAGTGTGGTATTGTCGAATTGTGGGTGATTTTTATATTATATGTGCGAGCTGATGTTCGGATACTATGTGGTTTTTTTTTGGGTTGTTGCTTTTCCTTGATGTTACTTTTTATATGTTTGCTTTTTTATATGTGGCATGTAACCCGCGCGAATTTCTCTATGAGATAATAAAGTACTTTTGAATTTGAATTTGAATTTGAATTTGAAATTATTAAGATATGAAAGTGGGTTTTTTTTAAGTAGACAAGCAAACAGTTAAACACAACTATATGACAGCATTATGAAAAGATACACCACTGCTATAATATGCTAAACAAAGTTGTTTTGTATCTTAAACTGTAAAGTATTTTGATCCACTACGACTAAAGATTCGCACTGTTAGGCCTAGTAACGATTTGCAGGTTTATATCTTTTGTGCCTATTATGCTAACTACGTAAAACTTCAGTCTCGATAGACTTGCACCTACTTTTACTTTACTTTTACTTTTACACCACTGTAAGTCTTTAAGTAGCCCGTGTTTTTGTTTTCCTTAAAACCGCACAACTACCCATCATTTGCCTATGGATATAATAAAGTTTATAGCATATAATATTACTCCATGGTTTCGCTATGTCATACATTTAAAATCATCAAAACAATACCAGCAACAAACAACAACACTGCAACAACAACAATTTCCAGTCCAGGGGGTTGAACTTGCAGACGGAGGACTGGGAAAAAAATGGAACCTGACCCCTATGTCTCTTGCACATGTATCTTACCTTGATAAGGAAAAACAAAGCAGGTGAGGCACGTCTGGTGAGGAGCCATATGGCACCCTCCTCCACTGAGAGCAACCCCTGGCCGGTATCAACGATCGCTTTTGTTACCCGTGGATTTCCCTCTCTACGGTTGCTACTGTGCATCTTAGTACAGTCAAGTGTGTGTGTGTGTGTGTGTGTGTGTGTGTGTGTGTGTGTGTGTGTGTGTGTGTGTGTGTGTGTGTGTGTGTGTGTTGTGTGTTGTGTGCTCTGTGTGTGAGGGGGGGGGGAGGGTGTGCGTAGTGTGTGTGTATGTGTGCGTGAGTGTGTGTGTGTGTATGTGGTGTGTGTGGTGTGGTGTGTGTGTGTGTAGTGTGTGTGTGTGTGTGTGTGTGTGTGTGTGTGTGTGTGTGTGTGTGTGTGTGTGTGTGTGTGTGATGTATGTGTGTTGTGTGTGTGTGTGTGTGTGTGTGTGTGTGTGTGTGCGTGTGTGTGTGCGCGTGTGTGTGTGTGTGTTGGGTAGGGGGGGGGGGCAGAGATGTTATTTGAACAATGAGAAAATTGTTAGCCTGAATTCTCTCTCTCTCTCTCTCTCTCTCTCTCTCTCTCTCTCTCTCTCTCTCTCCTCTCTCTCTCTCTCTCTCTCTCGGGATAGACTAGTGGTTAGAACAATGTACTCGTAATCTAACCGCCTGGGTTTGACTCCCGTTCAAGGGGATTTTTCCTTGGAGTTAACATCAGTGATGACTCCACTGTCCCCAAAAGTCCGGATAAGACTATAAATTGAGGCCCTGTGTGCAAATGCACGCAGAACGTTAATTCCTGTTCCACTTTTCGAAAGAGTAGGCCATTGTGTGCTGGTGGGAACAGATGCCAAAATTTACAAAACCGCATACACACGGGGACTGGACTTTAAAAAATGAGTGCTTATTTTATTATCCTCGATATAAAAGAATGAAATAAATCTCTTGTGGATAAGAAGTCACGTATGTATAATTTCTCCCTCCATGTTTGTGGTGATTCTATTTTTAGAATATCCATGTGATGTTAATCCTGATTAAACTCCACTTTTATTTTCTCTCTCTCTCTCTCTCTCTCTCTCTCTCTCTCTCTCTCTCTCTCTCTCTCTCTCTCTCTCTCTCTCTCTCTCTCTCTCTCTCTCTCTCTAATCCCTCAAGAAACCCCCCACTCTTCCTCTCAGTTATTCTCAGTTCCAAGATTCCGAACATAGCCTTTGAAGATAGGGCCTTTTGCTTTGGTGCTCCCCATGTATGGAACTCCCGTCCTTCTGATATCTGTCGTGCAGAATCTCTCAACTCTGTCAAATAGGCATCTTGAAGTCCCCATCTTTTTCAGCATCATAACTGATCACTTCAACCTCTCCATTTCTCTCACTCCTTATGCCCTCTCTTGTCACCCTGTAAAATCTTATTCCAATTTTTTCCCGATTCAATGAAGAGTTTTGTGTTTTTACATTATGTTTATATCCAAGTCCCTCGTGTTCGATGATAACCTCCAAAACAGCAGAGGAGACAACTACTGTTTCGGAAATTGGGCAGAAATTTGATTATAGTGGAGGTACCTTACCCACAGCACACCCCCACTCTCTCGGCCAAGAGGGCATGAGGACAGTCAGCGTTGGAGATGTTCTCTAAAGGCCAACTATAGTACTCTTCGTTTAACATCACTACCGTATAACATCACTACCGTTTAAGGTCACAACTCTGATAAGATCACTCAGGTTATTGGTCCGGGCCAAAAGCCTTCTTAGTACCATTTAGAATTCCTGCTTAGTGTCACCTCGGATAAGGCAAAACCTTGGATTGCATCACACCGTTTAGATTCCCAAATGGAGAAGACGACCGCTTAAGATGTAAACCATGTGGTGAAGAGAGAGAGAGAGAGAGAGAGAGAGAGAGAGAGAGAGAGAGAGAGAGAGAGAGAGAGAGAGAGAGAGAGAGAGAGAGAGAGAGAGAGAGAGAGAGAGAGAGAGAGAGAGAGAGAGAGAGGAGAGAGAAGAGAGAGAGAGAGAGAGAGAGAGAGAGAACTGGAACTCGAACTCGAAAACTTTATTCACAAAAAGGCCATTGGCCCATACATGAAGGGGGGTTGCCAAGCTGCTTAAAATTGTGGTATGGGGAAAGAAAAAAACACACCCAAAAAACCAACATCAACCCAATAACAACAAAAATTACTGTATAAAAAGTCAGATACACAAATATGACCCACGACAACAATATGTCTCTTATTCTGAAAGCTTTACACAAATATAAAGTGAGGCTACGCACAACCTCAGGCTGACTTGACGCCATGAGTAAACAGAGTCGAAAAGAATTAGGCTGCCTACTATACTTTACAGGGATGTAATTCTGCCTAACATCCTCTAATACTGGACAGCATAACACAAAGTGTACTTCGTCCTCAGGTGCTTGCTTACATAATGGACATAGTAACCTGGGGTCATCAACATCATGTTCTCTATATCTGAACTTATGAACGTTTAAATCTGATACACCAAGTCTAAACTTTGACATAATCCTTTTCAGATGAATGTCTACATCAAGCTTTAGATAAGGTTTGACATCATGTGTACTTATAAATTGTCTGTACATTTGATATCTTTCACTGGTTTGTATGTGATCATTCCATCGCTGCCATCGGCAGGCAGTCAATCAATCGTTGCCTGAAAAAGTTTATAAATTCTCTACAATTTCCAACACCTTGATTGAACCAAACAAATCCAAAACCGAGTTCACATAAACAGGTACGTATTTGTGTAGCCCACTTATTTTTCCCTTTGGCATCTAGATCATAAAGCATCTTATAAGATCTAAAAGGTAGTCTGTTCTCATCCATATGCAAAATCTTAATCCAGTATCTAACATATCTTACAGCAGCATTAACAGAGAGAGGGTATCTGTTAGTTTCACTATACACAAGATCATTTGGTGTACGTCTATCTAAGCCTAAAAACTGCTTTAAAGCAAAGAGGTGCACTGATTCACAATGTGTTACAGCTGCATCCAAGCCCCAAATTTCTGCACCATATAATACAATAGGTTGTATTTGCGCATCAAATATCTTAATGAGCAAATCAAAAGAATTATTATTCAACATTCGTAACTTTCTCAAAACCAATAACAAACTTCGTTTACCTCGACTTGCCAGATCTTTACATGCAGCTGTGAAACTAAGCTTTGTAGAAAAACAAATACCTAAGTATTTATATACATTAATCACAGGCATGACTTTTCCATTGTACAACCATTTTTTCATGAGCAGCTAAATAACCACCTTTTCTGAATAAAACGATATTACTCTTATTCAGATTAACCGTAAGATCAAGCGCTGATGCAGCACTGCTCAAGCTATTCAACTGCTTTTGTAAGCCGACAACTGTTTCAGATAGCAGGATAACATCATCAGCAAGTAGAAGAATAAACAATTCTGTGAAATCTTGGGGGAAAGTGGCACCATGTTTACCATTATTGATGACTTCTCTAGCTAACTCATTAATAAAAACAGAAAACAATAATGGGCTACATACATCACCCTGTTTAACGCCAGTGGCTACAGTATATTCATATCAGTCAGTTTTGTACCACATCTTATTCTGCTTTTGACATTCTGGTACATGGCTCTCAAACATCGTAATAATTTACCCTTCACACCATTTTTCAGGAGAATAGGCCACAACAAATTTCTATTAAAGAATTAAATGCTTTTCAAAGTCGATAAATGCCACATACAGCTTACGGTTATGAGCAAACTGTTTTCTGTACAAATGCAAGCAGAGTAAACATATGATCTATAGTGGAGTATCCTCTCTTAAAGCCAGCTTGTTGTTCACCTGTAATATTATTTTCCATAACCCATTCTTGTAATCTGTTATTAATAATGGTACTGTACAATTTACTACTTATGTCACTAAGAGAAATTCCCCTGTAGTTATTAGGGTTATCAACACACCCTTTTTTGTAGTGTTAAGATTATAGATTTCGGTCCAGTTATCAGGAAAAATACCATCATCAAAGATTTTGTTGAATAATTTTAGAAGTAAAAGCACAACATTTTCACCTCCATTTTTCAGCAATTCTCCGATGATTTGATCAGGACCAGCTGCTTTATCATTCTTTAGTTTTCTAAGTGCCAAATAAATTTCCTCCTTAGATATTGGGCGATCAAAACCCTCCTCACTTTCATCATTGTCAACATTAGTATTCATGGAGTTGTCTGATGAGCCTTTCTCCAACAAAGATTTGAAATGTTGAAACCAACTGTCAACAGATATACTATTCTTTGGCTGTTTATTTCTAAATGACGCCTTCTTCACACTTTTCCAGAACTGGACTTGAGAAGAGATTGAAGACACCATATCTGCAAGTAATGTCATATTATACTGTTTTATTTTCCTTTCTAGCATGGATTTATATTCCCTTCTTAAGACACAGTACAAGTTTTTGTCTTCATTCTTTAACGTTTTTCGGTAAGTCTTCAAAAGTTTTCTCACCCTAGATTTCATACTTTTACATTCATTATCAAACCATGTAGCAATTGATAAACCTTTATTGACATGTACCTGTTTCTTCATACATTCAGCACTGGACTTTATACAACCATTGAACAAATCTAGAGCTTCATTAATGTTCTCATCAATCATCTGTAGGCACTTGAAAAATTACACAATGTCTCCTCACAAAGATTATCTTTATAAGCTGAGAGTTTGTTTTCATCCCACACAATCTTTTCCACAACAGATGGCTCTTCAGCTATTCCATATGTTTTATACAATGGATTAATATGTAATTCAACAGGAAGGTGATCTGAATCAGAACGTTCCCAACATACAAACGACATGAGTCAAAATCTGAGAGAACAAATCATCTGACACTAAAAAATAATCATTAACACTGCATCCTCCATCAGAAATGTACGTGTAGCGTCCTTGCTTATCACCAGTACATATGCCATTCAAAATTTATAAACTAAGAGAAGTACACATATTCAATAATAATTTACCATAACTATTGAGAATAGAATCTTCAGAATACTGATTACCACTGAGAGACATGCTTTTACTTTGGAGATCTGAAATACTGTCATTTGCTACATGATGACAAGACAAATTTGATGTCCTGCTGTTTAAGTCTCCACACAATAATTATATCTACTTCATCTAAAGTCACCATGCAATTGACTAAATATTCTTCCATCATAGCAATCCCGCTATCATTGTCGAACATGTTATAAAAAGGAGAACCTTCAGGTGGGATATACACACATACAAGCAAAACATTTCTTGAGGTACAAAAATGATTTGTCACAGAGAAAAGTACAAATGTTAGGGTATGGAACATCTAAACATTTCACAAGAGCAGCTAACTCATGCTTAATCAAGCAAACAACTCCCCCGATTGCCTCCCTTGATGACTAACTTTAACTGCCGACTTACAGAAGGCCTTATAGCCACTTAAACACATCTGGCTGTATATCTTCTAGAAACGTTTCTGTCAACAGATAAAATCAAAACTACATACATAAGATACAAAATCCCTATCAGAGAGTTTTGAAAGCAATCTATTTACATTCCAAGATAAAAAAGAAAAAGTTTTATTTGTTTTATTTATATTGTCATCAAATCATCATATAAACTGACACTATCACTATTATCATTTAAGACTAGACACACTTTCACTGTTTTCAACAGTATTCCGATCATTACGCTCATTTAGAGCTGGTCTTTATTCAGAAACTGTGTAGGCACTACCCGACAACTCGCCAGCTGACGTAAGTAAACGGTTAGACCGTTTTTGTCTTCTCCCCGCTATGCCTAGCGTCTTGTCGCACACCACAGCGCGAACTGATTACGTCAGTGTCTGTCTGAAGCGTCACAACCGGTGTACCTATACTTTCTGTCCTACCCTGTGAATTGTGTCTATGGATGAATGTATGTAATGGCCGGCCAAAGAGGTATTCATTTCTCTGAAGATCGTGAGGGTCACCTTCTCGCCGTTTATGATCAGATGATCAAAGACCAATTCTTACTTGTTTCCCTTCTGCTCGAGCACTCTTCAAATATGGTGCCAGCTTACGCCTATTTCCCTAACAGCATGAGAGAAATCTTCATCAACAAAGATACTAGACCCTTTCAGACGAGTTTTAGCCTTCAGTATACTAAGCTTATCTTGTAAAAACAGCATTTGGCAATGATGGAGAGATTAGATTGGAGTTAATACGGTGTACTCTATCAAACTTGATATTTCCTGCAACCTCCATTTTTTCAGAGAGAAGATTTTTCACAACCCTCTCACAGTCAGCTCCAGTCTCGTTTGTTTTCTTTTCTAGTCCATGAAAAATAATATTATTTCGTCTGGACCGTCCTTCTAAATCATCTGATTGCTTTTCTAACTTTCCAATCCTTATCAATAGTTCTGTATTTGAGTGTTTCAACTCTACATTCTCCGATCTAAGATTGTCCATGTCATGTCTAAGGCCACACAATTCCTCTTTCATGACCACTAACACTGTCTGTCAACAATTTGATTTCACTTTTCATGCTGTCCATTGTAGACTTCAAGGAGGTTTCCAACTTCTCTAATTTGGCTGTCATCGTATGATCGTCACTTCCTCAGGGGCTGCTGCAGAAGAGGACTTCTCTCTGTGGTGTCTCACGGTTGGCGTGTTGCAGCACCTGCGCTGGCTTTTGCTTTCGTACAGCTTTCCCTGTAGCGTTACTACGACCACCAGTACCACCAACCAAGCTGGTTTGCCTCAGTTGCGGCCAGTAGATCCAGGAGGGGTGGGTCCAGGGTTCGTCTCCACATCACCACACCGCAATAAAAGCCCGCCCCAAAATAGGTAGGGTCAGTCCTAGCAGGACACGTCTCGCCTGTTTTTCAACGTCAGTGTGGAGGTTACGCATGGCAGATTTGAATTCTGCCCGTTTCGACATGAAACAGGCAAATACTGCCGCAAATGTCCACACACAGCTCTGTAGAGCTGCTAGGAGATTCCCATTTTTCTAACGATTCTATGTGCAAAAAAAAAAAACTAAAGCCACCTATAACTAATAAACAATTCACAAAAATCCAGACAATTTTCTTTCCCTCTTCTTCTTCACATCATGTGATCGCCCCCCCCCCCCCCCCCTCCAGAGGGGAGAGAGAGAGAGAGAGAGAGGGGCTGCATGGGTAGCAAAATTCACATGTACAGGGGTGAAAGTAGTCCCGGATTATTCCGGAATTCCGGATTGTTGAACTTGCATGGGGAGGGTCTTCCGGATTGGCGACTTCAATTTCCCGATTGCTATTCTTAATAAAAAAAAAATCAGGCCAAGTATCAGATAAAATGTACATCAGCCCGCCAGAATTACATCCTTGCCTTGGCATACTTCAGCCGCCGCTGTAGTCTAGTGGTTAGGGCGTTGGACTCGTAATCTAAAGGTTGCGGGTTCGATCCCAGCTTTCGGCTATGGCGTTGTGCCCTTGGAAAAGGCACTTTACGGCTATTTTCTCACCCCACCCAGGTGTAAAAGGGGTACCAACCTTGTGTTGGGGGGTTAACCCTGCGATAGACTGGCGTCCTATCCAGGGGGGATCTATGACTCTCGATGCTGCTTAAAGCAAGAAACCGATCAGCACCGCCTGATGTAGCCTCAGCGCTCGGACAGACTTAACTAACTTGGCATACTTCAAATGATACACTTCAAAATTGCGTCAAAATATGTTTTAATTGACAAATAATTCGTGGAAAGTCCGAAAACGCTCTAGTCCCAACGCGCTTTTCGCTCTTCATTGACTGCCTTGGAACAGGGAAAATACAAATTGAAGGGAAACTAGTAGGCCTTGCCTATTGTGCATGCGCAGTCCAGAAAGTCTAGATCCAGTTACGATTCACTACTAGGCCAAAAGTAAATATAAAAGATACCCTCGGAGTTGACGTTTCCATGCTTGAAAGTTGCCTAAAGAATAAGTGGCGATGGGCTTGGCTCTCAGAAGATGGCAATTGTTTTCAAAACTGGTGCAGAAAAGTCCACCAGCCTTGTTTGTGTCAGTGTACAGTCTGTGGAAAGACACTGAACTATGGAGTGAAAGGAAAACAAACGCTCAACATCCACGCTGAAGACAAGGTGCACAAAGCAGCACCCATCCCCGCAAAACGGAATTCAAAACTTCAGTGTTAATTCTAGGGTGCGACCCTTGCGGATTCCGCACTTTTTTCAACTTTGTTGCAAAATAACGTGACCAGTGCGCTAACACCCACCTTGCAACCATCGAAGCTGCTGTTTCTAAAATATATTAAAAAATCCACTAGGCCGACGTGCCTTGGTCATTACGTTGATACACCAGGGACGGCAAGATGCAAGATGCATTGATTTGGCCTACAGTCCTCACAATTGTTACAGAGCGGCTGTTTTGACGTCATTTACCTACGGTTTACATCATTACGTCATTTTCAAAGGAGCCTTGTACTCCTGAGACAAGTGACGTCATTGTGATCGATAGCAGAAGAACCCACGTCCCAGCAGGGTTCAAAGTTGGTAGACCAGCTTTCAAGGTTGTTTTTTTTCAGATCTGGCTTGACAAGTGGCCCTGGCATGAGAACAATGATGATGGCATAGGGTTGAGTAGACTATAAGCCATTTATCAAAAGTGACTTTGACTCTCTCTCTCTCTCTCTCTGTCTCTCTCTGTCTCCTCTCTCTCTCTCTCTCTCTCTCTCTCTCTCTCTCTGTCTGCTCTGTCTCTGTCTCTCTCTGTCTCTCTCTGTCTCTCTCTGTTCTCTCTCTGTCTCTCTCTGTCTCTCTCTCTTCTCCTCTCTTCTCTCTCTCTCTCTCTCTTCTGGGAGGGCAGACTTTGATATTGGCTTTCACCACCTTCCCATCTAGATCTCTACTCTGAAGGGGAAATACTAAATTGACTTGGGAAATACTAAACTGACATTGTCCCCTGCCCCCCCTCTCTCTCTCTCTGTCTCTGTCTCTCTTCCTGTCTCTGTCTCTGTCTCTGTCTCTCTCTCCTCTCTCTCTCTCTCTCTCTCTCTCTCTCCTCTCTCTCTCTCTCTCTCTCTCCTCTCTCTCTCTCTCTCTCTCTCTCTCTCTCTCTCTCTGTGCCATATGGAAGGAGAAGAAAAGACAAAAGGGCTTTAACACCTTTTCTCATCTAGATCTAAATCTAGTTCTCCTCCAACTCTGAGTGGATACAAAATTAAATTGACATTCCTTCCTCCTCCCCCCTCCTCCCCCCCCTCTTCTCTCTCTCTCTCTCTCTCTCTCTCTCTCTCTCTCTCTCTCTCTCTCTTCTCTCTCTCTCTCTCTCTCTCTCTCTCTCTCTCTCTCTCTCTCTCTCTCTTGGGAGGGGCAAGACTTTGATATTGGCTTTCACCACCTTCCCATCTAGATCTCTAAAGATGTCAACCAAAGAGCCATTTTCGACCCCATACACCCGACATTTGCACGGTAAAAGATCCCACGGCACCAAGACAATATGCCACTGTATGCATACACTCTCTCCGACCATCTTGGATATCCGTGGCGCCCGATTTGTGGCGACGACACAGCCCACAAGAGCCAAGAAAGCGTGCAGGTCGCAAGGAAAGCTGGTAAGTGTACGCCATCAAATCCTGCGTGCGCGCCAGAATAATGACAATATACAGCAACATGACGCAACACAGCAATCTGCAGGTCCCCGCCACAAGTGTGCACACAAACACACTGACTAAAACCAGCGCGCGCGCGTGAGCGAGCGTGCATACCCACCGCCCTGCAGAGAAAGGTGCCGTTTTACGCCAAGATGGCACCAAAGAGCCGTTTTCGGCCCCATCCGATTAACACTTTTGCACGGTAAAAAGATCCCACGGCACCACAACAATATGGTACCGTATGCATACACTCTCTGCCACCATCTTGGGTATGCGTGGCGCCCGATTTTTAGCGACGACACAGCCCCCAAGAGCCAAGAAAGCGTGTTCGTCGAAAGAAAAGCTGGTAAGAGTACGCGTCCAAAATCCTGCGCTGCGAGCAGGAATAAGGACAATATACAACAACATGATGCACCGAGAAATCTGAAGGATCCCCGCGCAAGCGCGCACACAAACGAACACACTGACAAACACCAGCGCGCGCGCGCAAGCGTACAGCATACCCTCCACCCTGCAGAAAAAGGTGCCGTTTGGCGCCAAGAGGCCCCCAAAGAGCCGTTTTCAGCCCGGCCCGACCCCCACTTTTGCACGGTAAAAGATCCCACGGCACCAAGACAATATGGCACCGTATGCATACACTCTCTCCGACCATCTTGGGTATGCGTGGCGCCCGGTTTGTGGCGACGACACAGCGCCCGTGAGCTAAGAAAGCGTGTTGTCGGGAGGAAAGCGGGTAAGTGTAGGCCACCCAAATCCTGCGCTGCGAGCAGGAATAATGACAACATACAGCAACATGATGCACCACAGCAATCTGCAGGGCCCCCGCCACATGCGCACACACAAACGAACACACTGACAAAAACCAGCGCGCGCGCGCGAGCGCATATGCATACCCACCCCCTGCAGAAAAAGGTGCCGTTTGGCGCCAAGAGGCCCCCAAAGAGCCGTTTTCAGCCCGGCCCGACCCCCACTTTTGCACGGTAAAAGATCCCACGGCACCAAAGACAATATGGCACGTATGCATACACTCTCTCCGACCATCTTGGGTATGCGTGGCGCCCGGTTTGTGGCGACGACACAGCGCCCGTGAGCTAAGAAAGCGTGTTTGTCGGGAGGAAAGCGGGTAAGTGTAGGCCACCGAAATCCTGCGCTGCGAGCAGGAATAATGACAACATACAGCAACATGATGCACCACAGCAATCTGCAGGGCCCCCGCCACATGCGCGCACACAAACGAACACACTGACAAACACCAGCGCGCGCGCGCGAGCGCATATGCATACCACCCCCCTGCAGAAAAAGGTGCCGTTTGGCGCCAAGAGGCCCCCCAAAGAGCCGTTTTCAGCCCGGCCCGACCCCCACTTTTGCACGGTAAAAGATCCCACGGCACCAAGACAATATGGCACCGTATGCATACACTCTCTCCGACCATCTTGGGTATGCGTGGCGCCCGGTTTGTGGCGACGACACAGCGCCCAGTGAGCTAAGAAAGCGTTTTGTCGGGAGGAAAGCGGGTAAGTGTAGGCCACCCAAATCCTGCGCTGCGAGCAGGAATAATGACAACATACAGCAACATGATGCACCACAGCAATCTGCAGGGCCCCCGCCACATGCGCGACACAAACGAACACACTGACAAAACCAGCGCGCGCGCGCGAGCGCATATGCATACCCACCCCCCTGCAGAAAAAGGTGCCGTTTGGCGCCAAGAGGCCCCCCAAAGAGCCGTTTTCAGCCCGGCCCGACCCCCACTTTTGCACGGTAAAAGATCCCACGGCACCAAGACAATATGGCACCGTATGCATACACTCTCTCCGACCATCTTGGGTATGCGTGGCGCCCGGTTTGTGGCGACGACACAGCGCCCTGAGCTAAGAAAGCGTGTTTGTCGGGAGGAAAGCGGGTAAGTGTAGGCCACCAAATCCTGCGCTGCGAGCAGGAATAATGACAACATACAGCAACATGATGCACCACAGCAATCTGCAGGGCCCCCGCCACATGCGCGCACACAAACGAACACACTGACAAACACCAGCGCGCGCGCGCGAGCGCATATGCATACCCACCCCCCTGCAGAAAAAGGTGCCGTTTGGCGCCAAGAGGCCCCCCAAAGAGCCGTTTTCAGCCCGGCCCGACCCCCACTTTTGCACGGTAAAAGATCCCACGGCACCAAGACAATATGGCACCGTATGCATACACTCTCTCCGACCATCTTGGGTATGCGTGGCGCCCGGTTTGTGGCGACGACACAGCGCCCATGAGCTAAGAAAGCGTGTTTGTCGGGAGGAAAGCGGGTAAGTGTAGGCCACCCAAATCCTGCGCTGCGAGCAGGAATAATGACAACATACAGCAACATGATGCACCACAGCAATCTGCAGGGCCCCGCCACATGCGCGCACACAAACGAACACACTGACAAACACCAGCGCGCGCGCGCAGCGAGCGCATATGCATACCCCCCCCTGCAGAAAAAGGTGCCGTTTGGCGCCAAGAGGCCCCCCAAAGAGCCGTTTTCAGCCCGGCCCGACCCCCACTTTTGCACGGTAAAAGATCCCACGGCACCAGACAATATGGCACCGTATGCATACACTCTCTCCGACCATCTTGGGTATGCGTGGCGCCCGGTTTGTGGCGACGACACAGCGCCCATGAGCTAAGAAAGCGTGTTTGTCGGGAGAGGAAAGCGGGTTAAGTGTAGGCCACCCAAATCCTGCGCTGCGAGCAGGAATAATGACAACATACAGCAACATGATGCACCACAGCAATCTGCAGGGCCCCCGCCACATGCGCGCACACAAACGAACACACTGACAAACACCAGCGCGCGCGCGCGAGCGCATATGCATACCCACCCCCCTGCAGAAAAAGGTGCCGTTTGGCGCCAAGAGGCCCCCCAAAGAGCCGTTTTCAGCCCGGCCCGACCCCCACTTTTGCACGGTATAAAGATCCCACGGCACCAAGACAATATGGCACCGTATGCATACACTCTCTCCGACCATCTTGGGTATGCGTGGCGCCCGGTTTGTGGCGACGACACAGCGCCCATGAGCTAAGAAAGCGTGTTTGTCGGGAGGAAAGCGGGGTAAGTGTAGGCCACCCAAATCCTGCGCTGCGAGCAGGAATAATGACAACATACAGCAACATGATGCACCACAGCAATCTGCAGGGCCCCCGCCACATGCGCGCACACAACGAACACACTGACAAACACCAGCGCGCGCGCGCGAGCGCATATGCATACCCACCCCCCTGCAGAAAAAGGTGCCGTTTGGCGCCAAGAGGCCCCCAAAGAGCCGTTTTCAGCCCGGCCCGACCCCACTTTTGCACGGTAAAAGATCCCACGGCACCAAGACAATATGGCACCGTATGCATACACTCTCTCCGACCATCTTGGGTATGCGTGGCGCCCGGTTTGTGGCGACGACACAGCGCCATGAGCTAAGAAAGCGTGTTTGTCGGGAGGAAAGCGGGTAAGTGTAGGCCACCCAAATCCTGCGCTGCCGAGCAGGAATAATGACAACATACAGCAACATGATGCACCACAGCAATCTGCAGGGCCCCCGCCACATGCGCGCACACAAACGAACACACTGACAAACACCAGCGCGCGCGCGCGAGCGCATATGCATACCCACCCCCCTGCAGAAAAAGGTGCCGTTTGGCGCCAAGAGGCCCCCCAAAGAGCCGTTTTCAGCCCGGCCCGACCCCCACTTTTGCACGGTAAAAGATCCCACGGCACCAAGACAATATGGCACCGTATGCATACACTCTCTCCGACCATCTTGGGTAGGCGTGGCGCCCGGTTTGTGGCGACGACACAGCGCCCATGAGCTAAGAAAGCGTGTTTGTCGGGAGGAAAGCGGGTAAGTGTAGGCCACCCAAATCCTGCGCTGCGAGCAGGAATAATGACAACATACAGCAACATGATGCACCACAGCAATCTGCAGGGCCCCCGCCACATGCGCGCACACAAACGAACACACTGACAAACACCAGCGCGCGCGCGGGAGCGCATATGCATACCCACCCCCCTGCAGAAAAAGGTGCCGTTTGGCGCCAAGAGGCCCCCCAAAGAGCCGTTTTCAGCCCGGCCCGACCCCCACTTTTGCACGGTAAAAGATCCCACGGCACCAAGACAATATCGAGGGCTGACTGCTAGAACTTCGTAACTTGAATTTTGCACTTTCGGAGAAAACGCGAAGAGAAAGTTCAAGCAGCTATATTTATGTTTCTTATGAGCGGAATGCTTTGGAAATTCACTATGTTCATTGTAAACATATGGTGTGAAGGTGATGTAAATATGTAAAGGATACAACAATGACTACATTCATTTTTTATTTAATGTGTAGTACCATCTGAAATAAGGGATTTTAGCTGCATTTTGACCCACTTTTCTGTCCATGTTTGTACTGCTAGAAGTTAGTAACAACTGTTACTGGGATCTAGCCCACCCCGTAAGTGTACAGGGTTGTTGCACTGTGGCTGCTATAAGTACTCAACTTGGATTGCTGAATTCTAGCACGCACTATTCCCCCCTATTGCTGTCCAATCCTGGGAGCTATCAGTCTTTATCTCAAAATAATTACCTCTAGCAGGTTCTCTAATGGCATGTGTCACTTTCAACATACTGCCGAAACTCCTCATCTCGAATTAAGAAGTTTTATTAAGCTTCCTTCTGAGATAAATGGAGTATGTTTCTAGTGATAAAACTATGTATTTGCACTTAAGTGTTTTTAGTTGAAAGCATTCCTTTAACTTAATAGACAGGAAGACATAGAAAACAAAGTAAGTGTGCCTTTCCCATGAGGAGAAACATTGATCAATCAAACATTGCAAATAAAACTATGTACAAATACTAAAAAGAACATAAAAACTGTACATACCAACTGTTCTTCTCTGTTCTTTTCGCCACTGACGAAGAATATTTTGTTGAGATATAGCCATCCAAGATAAGAGTTATTCCAACAGTGAAATCCACATACCACAACGGTATTCCGATGTCACAAATGCCATCTCCACAATTCAGAACGTGTACAGTTTCAAGCTTTCCTTTCATGAATAATCTAAATCAGTTCTAGCACAGCACACTGTTTGTGATAATCATTGTTCTCTAATCAGTTCTAGCACAGCACACTGTTTGTGGTAACCATTGTTCTCTGCAGCTAAACAGGAACGACTGCTAACACACACAACCCCCTCCCCACACAGCCTTGCAGCCAATTCTAGTCTGTCTCCTCACCACTGTCACAGTCGTTCACATCCAGCTCCTCCAGACGGTCCACCTGGCTGACCAAGGTCGGCAGGTTGTTGTAGAAGGGGTGGTCCTCCTCTGGAATCACACCTGAGCGACACAGGGAAAGTAGGTCTCGCTTCTTGGCCTCTGAAATGGGCAGCTTGCCCTGGTAACGAGGCTTGATGATCTGCCCCAGAGATGGCTGCCTCCTCCTTGCTGAGGGTGTTGAGAGACAGAGCTGGTGGTAATCACTGTCATCAAAGTCGTACTTGAAGTACATGGTGTCTTGGCGTTTGCTAAAGTGGATCACCTTCATCTTCAGCCAGCTCACTCGCTTGCTCTGCCTGTCCACCTTGGTGTTGCGGATGACCTGTGATGCCAGGTGCTTGAAGTCAAAGATCTGACTGAACCGAATGGGGACAACAGTGTAGGGGTTGTGCCGCCTCGCCATGCGGAAAATAATGTCCCAGCCACTGGGAGTGTACACAGGGCTTGCTTTTTGTGCAAATGCAATTGCTGAGTGCATAGAATCACATTCCATCTGCGTATGGCCGGTCTCCAGGTACTTGTGGGTGACTGAAGTGATAGTGGGAACTTGCTCGAGGGCATACAGGATGGCTACTGCTAAGTACTGATTGCGATTTTGTCCTCCACAGCAGTCTGAATAGAGCACAACCTCTTTCACTGACACTGGAAGGGACTGGAAGTAGAGAAGAAGGCAAGAGGCAATTTCCACTGAGCCCCTCTTTCCATTTGTCTCATCCCAAACATAGCAGGTTGCCTTTCCATCTGCCAGAGAATACACCGTGAAATTGTACACAGAGAGCTTGCGCTTGTAGTACAATTGACTCACAAGGCCGCATGGGGTTGGTTAGAACAGCCTGAAGGTCATGGGTAACAACATGGATTGACGAATCTTGTTTGGCCAGCTCCTTGTCTTTTGCCTTCTCCTCTCTTGCTCTTAGTTTCATCTGGGTGTGCCTCTGGTATTCCTTTTCCTCATCTTCTGTTACGCCTTCTTTGAGTTTTGCCGCATAGTTCACACACACTAGGCACTGATCTTTCTTTGGTTTGTGGAAGGACAAATTGAAATCTGAATTGAATATATCTCTGTATCTACGACAAGACACTGGAGTGTTTCCCTCAGCCTGGCGTTTCTCCTTGTACAGATGGTACATCTTGGTGACGGTGAGAGCAGGGTCAAGGTACTGTCTCCTGGTGTCCTTTCTGGTGTAGTGACTCTCAACACAGGGGAAGGATCGGATGTGCTCTCGTACGTCTTCCACCGCGGCTGTCTGTGTCCTGTTGTGAGCTAGGTGTTTTCCTCGTCCATCACCTCCTGTAAAGGTGCCCATGTCGCTGTTGGCCATGGCATGGTTGACATAGCCCTCTCCAACATCCAGGGTTGCAAGAAAAAGCTTCTTGCACACCCTGATCCTGCTGCCATTGATGGTGAAGTGAAAGGCTCTGGCTACGCTGCGTTTCTTGGGTAATGGGCACTTGTCCTTGCCGAGTATGGTCTTGCTCTCTTGTTCAGTAATATTTGAGCATACAAACTGCTTTTGTCTGTCATAGGATGGCAAGGCATAGAAAACGTCGAAAATTGCCTGGCGGTCATCATTTTCAATTTTTTTTACAATCAAACCTGCATTTGGTGCAGTCAACAGAGCGTATTTCCTTTTGCTGAATGTTTTTTCCTGACTGAGCTACATGTTCTTTACCTTGCAGCTTCAGAGCCTTTCTAACGTTCTTTTTCCACGTTTATGGGTTGGCAGAACGTTTCCTTGACAGTTTCTTTTTTGGTGGGGTGTTGTAGAGGCCCTGCTTTCTTGGGGTGGAATGCTGCTGAGGAGACCCTGGAGATGCATGGCTTGCTGAAGTGTCAGGGAAGGTGTCATTCTGTGTCACACCACTTGAGTCATAGCTGGACTGCTCTGTGGGCTGCAGAATGAACATGCAGCCATCATAGTGTTGAGGGTCGCATTGAAACAGGGCAAGACTGATATTGGGTTTTGTCAATTCTCCTGCGTCCTTGTTTATCGGCTCCACATTGAGTGTAGACCCCCGGCTTGTGAAGATCTCCACATGCCTTTTGGTCCATTCTGCCAGGACCAGTGGCAAGAGATCGGCAATGCTTGTGGACCATCTGCCTTCAGTCCGGAGATCCTCGATGGCATCGATGTAGGCAGTGTTGTCCATGCCACGTGCCTCAGCCCCCAGAAATGGCATGAACAGCTGCCTCTCTGTCATGAGAAGATTACACAGCTTGGCCCGTAGTTCACTCGCTGTTACGCCTTTGATGTGTGTCACTGCGGCTTCAAAAAAGCAATTGCCATCAGCTTTGATCGGAACGCGAACGTATCCATTTGATCCAAGGAGGTTGTCAAGTGAGGTTTGGTGGACCAATGTCTCTTTTTGACGCTTTTTAGCCTCTTCCAAGCTCGCACGTTTTGCTGCATCAAGTGCATTGTCAGCTGATTGTTTCACTTTATTAATAAGCGGCTCATCATCACTTGAACACTCAGTCCTGTATTTGTGTCTGAGAGCAGACAACGGCTCGTCTTCCTCCTCCTCGTCCTCACTGGGGAGCACTGCCTCCTCCGGCTGATAGTCAGCTCCTTCCGCCATTGACACCGCGGCTGTAAACAACAAAACAGTTGCATCAGCAATGAACATATTACTTAAATCATAAAACTATCTCTCTCTATTACTTAAATACTCTCTCTCCTCTCTCTCTCTCTCTCTCTCTCTCTCTCTCTCTCTCTCTCTCTCTCTCTCTCTCTCTCTCTCTCTCTCTCTCTCTCTCTCTCTCTCTCTCTCTCTCTCTCTCTCTCTCTCTCTCTCTCTCTCTCACACACACACACACACAAACACACACACATGCGTAACTTATATAATATCGCTTGTATTACACACACACACACACACACACACACACACACACACACACACACACACACACACACACACACACACACACATACACACACACACACACACACACACACACACACACACACACACACACACACACACACACACACACACACACACACGCACAAACGCATGCACACACGCACGCGCGCGTGCGCGTAACTTTTATAACGTCGCTTGTATTACAAACGAACACATACATGCACAGAGATAAGATTATTGAGAGAGAGAGAGAGAGAGAGAGAGAGAGAGAGAGAGAGAGAGAGAGAGAGAGAGAGAGAGAGAGAGAGAGAGAGAGAGAGAGAGAGAGAGAGAGAGACTTGACTTGACTTGACTTGACTTGACTTGACTTGACTTGACTTGACTTATTCTTTTATATCGAGGGTAATGGAATAAGCACTTATGTGCTTTTTACATCAAGTCCCCGTGTGCATGCAGTTTTATAAATGTCATCTGTTCCCACCGGCCTACGATGGCCTACTCTTACGAAAAGCGGAACAGGATTTAACATGTGCGCAATATGTTCTGCGCGCGTCCGCACACGGGGCCTTGGTTTAAAGTCTCATCCGAATGACTTTTGGGGAGAGTGGAGTCAGCACTGATATTAACTCCAGGAGAAAAATCTCCTCGACCGGATTCGAACCCGGGTCGTCAAATTGCCAGCGAAATGTTCTGACCACTAGAGAATTGTCCCCAAGGAGAGAGAGAGAGAGAGAGAGAGAGAGAGAGAGAGAGAGAGAGAGAGAGAGAGAGAGAGAGAGAGAGAGAGAGAGAGAGAGAGGAGAGAGAGAGAGAGAGAGAGAGAGAGAGAGAGAGAGAGAGAGAATTTGACAGAAAAATAAAACATCATTACCTTTTGAGATAAATGCCATGAAAAATGGCTGGAAAATCCAACTGGGAAAGTGTGCTGCTTCTTCAATTGAAAATCGCAAAGTGGGGAGAACAAAGGCTGGATAATTCGACTGAGAAAATGTGTTGCTTCTTCAAATGAAACTGGCAAAATGGGAAGAAAATTGCTGTGTCCAGAAAATCGTGCCTAGTAGTGGGAACCAAATTAAGGAGCCGTTCCCACGCTGGAAATGCTGATAGTACCAACCGGACAGGTGCCAGATGCACATCTCTCAACACCAAGTTTACACTAGCAGACCGCCGACGCTACCTGCTACAAGTCGATATCTTGCACTTGCTATGTTTTGACCTGTGGGAAGAGATGAGTCATCAACAAAAATTGTGTGCTATAACTCCGTAACTTCAGAATCTGAGTTCTAGCAGTACTCTGCCAGGCAAATGCGTGCTTTTCTGTCACTGCTATAAGTCATGATAGCAAGATACGTACATTTAGCACCCACACTTGTCTGTTGCCCGGTAAAACAAAGCGAGCTATAAATCTGGAACTTTACTTAAGTAATTTTTGCTGTCAAAAGAACCAGGGATATAAGATAATTGATTTAGGTTTTAATCAATAACTCAATCAATTTTACTAAAAACGAAAATCTGACATCACCATTGGAAAGAGGGAGTCGAAATCTATCAGAAG
>CM060319.1:36360351-36365351 GCA_030674155.1 Stramonita haemastoma | reverse complement strand
AGAAATTCAGTCAAAAATGCCAGTTACTGGACTTCCAGCGGCTGTGGAGAGGACCTTAGGCGCCCTGCTGACTGACAATGCAGTTTCCAGCTGGAAAGTGGCAGGAGAAGGGGACAGCCTGGTTTTTGTCTTGCGACTGAAACCAGTGGACACAGCAGTGTCAACCAACATGGCAGATCCAACAGTGAATCGCAGCACACAAGCACAGTACTACAGGAAAAAATCGTTTTCTCAAAGACCACGAGATGTTGAGCGTTCTAGAAAGCATAAAGAGAAGCAGGCAAGTGTTGTGTGTGAAAGTGACTGTGTCCTCAGTGCCTCGAGTCTGCCTGACAGTGGAGTAGAACAGGGGAATACAGCATGTGTAGATACACATGGAATAGACCTACCAACAACACACACACAGGACATCAACACAAAAACATCAGTTAAGTTGCCATCATCCGTTGATTTAGAACCTCCCTGTATGTCTGATTGTAGTGACTGTGCTGATATGTGTGTTTTGCAGCCTGAGGTGAACGATGATAATATTGTTGGTGCATTCGACACAAGAAATGTCAAACAGTACGTGGCTACTCTAACTGATAGATCCCTACAGAAAAGGCTAAGAGACAGACAAAGAAATACACACTTTAGAAAATCTGTGCTACATCATTCAGACGGTGAAGATATTGTGACGTGTGAATCAGACGACATTGTGATCCAGTACGCATGCCAACCAGACACTGAGCCAGTATGTGTGTACTGGTTTGTCAAACAGCAAGAGAAAAACATGCTAAAAGAGGAACGTGTCAAACTCGCCAGTTTGTGGAATGGGAAGCGAATCCAGAACACACTACACACGGAGACCCTATCGTGTGCTTCAAGGGACTTAGCGACACTTAGAGAACTACTACAGCGGTTTCTTGGCTAGACTAGACCTAAGGGTGTGTGTGTGACAAAGACTCGAAGAAAGAATGGCTCGGAATGCCGTATCATATCTGGACAGTACAGAGTTTCTGTCTCGATGTACATTACTAATCAATACTGTGGTTTCCATGGCTTGGAGTAGCTTCGTGTGTCAGCTTAAAGCAATTATCATTATCCTTATTCGGCAACCCCCTTCATGTATGGGCCAACGCCAATGGCCTTTTTTCATGAATAAACCTTTCGAGTTCGAGTTCGAGTTCTGTCTCTCTGTCTCTCTGTCTCTGTCTCTGTCTCTGTCTCTCTCTCTCTCTCTCTCTCTCTCTCTCTCTCTCTCTCTCTCCTCTCTCTCTCTCTCTCTCTCTCTTTCTCTCTCTCTCTCCTCCTCCTCCTCCTCCTCCTCCTCTTCCTCTCCCTCCCTTCATCCCCTCTCCCTCCCTTCCTCCCCCCTCTCTCTCTCTTTCTCTCTCTCTCTGTCTGTGTCTGTCTGTCTGTGTGTGTGTCTCTCTCTGTGTTTCTTGTATACAAATAATGGATATTCTGCTGAATCTATGTAGTATGTATCCCTCTACATCTGAATGTACCACAATCTGAAAAACAAAACTTTAACCCCCCCCCCCTCCCTCCCCTCTCTCTCTCTCTCTCTCTCTCTCTCTCTCTCTCTCTCTCTCTCTCTCTCTCTCTCTCTCTCTCTCTCTCACACTTTCCTGTTTCAGAAAATCTTTTGTCAGACTAGCAGTGTTAAGGTCAGAAAGCAATGTTTACATAACAATGGGCAGGCCAGCCAGCTTCCCTTCCTTTTTCGGGAAGAGCCCCCCATATCTCTCTCTCTCTCTCTCTCTCTCTCTCTCTCTCTCTCTCTCTCTCTCTCTCTCCTCTTCTCTCCTCTCTCTCTCTCCTCTCTCTCAGAAGTGATGAAACATGCCTATCGCTTTAAACGTACTTGTGCCACTGATATGTTGTGCCCATTATGTAAAGAACAAGATGAAGATGAGGTCCACTTTGTTTTGAAATGTGACACCCTCTGTGATCTCCGTGAAAGATTCATCCCGAAAAAATTCTATGCACAACCAAGCTTATTTCGTCTATGTTTATTGATGTCATCTGAAAACGAAAGTATTGTTCGTAACTTTGCAATGTACTTATTTAAAGCTTTCCAACTGCGAGAAAAAGCTACATCTTGACTTTTTTGATACTGCATTTTGATAGGACACGTAATATTTATTTTCTTTTCTTACCTTTATGTTCAATTTATCATTTGTTGCCCCTCTGTTCATAAGGGGCTGTGGCCTTACGTGAATAAAACATCTGAAGTCTGAAGTCTGAAGTCTGAAGTCTCTCTCTCTCTCTCTCTCTCTCTCTCTCTCTCTCTCTCTCTCTCTCTCTCTCTCTCTCTCTCTCTCTCTCTCTCTCTCTCTTCTTCTTCCACACACACACACACTTTCTCTCTGTCTCTCTCATTTTCTCCACCTCTCCCTGTCTCTTACACACACAGACAGACACACACACATGTCTCCCCCCCCCCCCCCCACTCACTCTCTTTCTCTCTCTTTCTCTATGTGTGTCTGTCCTTTCTTTCTCTTTCTTCCTCTATCTTCATTAGTGCACATTTGTCTAGAAATATACTCATTTTTGCTCTGTGATTACTTGGGTATAGAACCTCCTTTAGATTGAAGAAATGACAGAAAAAGTCATACTTGGAGAGCTGATTTTAGGGCAGAAATTGCTTAGTATCAAGAACTGAAATCAGTTCAAGTTAAACAGGCTAGAATTGTTGAAAAACCTTCAGCTTCAGGGGGCCTTGCCCCCTGACCCCCACAAGGGGCTCTGCCCCTTGACCCCGCCAGGGGGCAATGTCCCCTGGACCCCCACACTTTTCAGAGTTTTTTTACTCTCAATTCCCACCCCTGCAACACAAAAACTTGATGGGGCATCAGAGGCACCCAGAAAAATGTGCAGTTATATAAGGGTGAAATTGTACTTAAATTGCTTCAGGATTGAATTTTTTTTTCAGGATTTGGAATGTCCAGAGGACAAAAAAAAATTGGGTTTCAGGATTGAGAGATTTTTTCACTTTCACCCTTGCATGCAGGTGGGCTGACTAAGAAATTCCAGAACTCTCAGGTCAACCATTGACTACATCTTAGCGGATGGCAACTATGGCAACTGCTTCTTCCGGCTGTGGCGAAAGACATGGACCAGACAGAGGAGACCCACGGGCAGTGGCGGCAGAGCATTGGCAATGAAATGAAAGAAAACCTTGTGTTTACCAGAAATACGTAGAAGGAGGCCCGAGCTGGGGTGGAGAATCACGTAAGGTCCATGTGCAAAGAAAAACAGTGCCGGCACCTGTGAAATGTAGGCATTGGCACAGGTGACCAAGCCCCTCTCTACATGGCTGGCTGTACAGGTGGCTGGTATTCAAACCCAGAACACCTGTCCTGGCCAGCCAGCATCCAGGTTATGTGACACTGTGTAACACACACAGGAACCACTTTGACAGAGTACGACCCATGGATGTAGACAGGTGTAACTGTGATCCGCCCAGTCCCTGACTGAAGGGGGTGTTGCAACAGTTGACCTCACCCTACATGATTATTGAAATATCTTAATATTGTGGTCAAACCCACAAGAAAACTGCCTTATCTTCTCAATGTTGACTTTTTAGGGGACCAAAAATCGTCATAAATAATGAGGTCATTTACTATAGATAAAATCTGTGCCATGATGTAGACAGAGGTGAAAAAATTCTTTAAACTTGTTTATGGTTTTCTGCAAATAAACTGTCTTGCACTATTCTGTTTCTTTCCAAATTTCTTCACTAAGATATAGATAGTTGACAGTTTTTGAATAATATTTTAATGTTGTCTGGAGGTAATTATTAATTCAGTTGTTGTTGTTTGTTTTTTTTGGGGGGTTAAGGGGAGGGATGTAGAGACATGGTTTAAGTGTCCCCTCTATGAGTTGTTTACGCTTTTGCATACAAAGACACGTGTCATGAACTTCAGACCTACATACATTTAAGGATGTCACAGGCAAACATGTCACATTGTGCTTTTATGTATGAGAGAGAGAAAGAGAGAGAGAGACAGAGACAGAGACAGAGAGACAGAGAGACAGAGAGAGACAGAGAGAGAGAGAGAATGAATGAATGAATGAAGGAAGGAAGGAAGGAAGGAAGGAAGGAAGGAAGGAAGGAAGGAAGGAAGGAAGGATTGATTGATTGATTGATTGATTGATTGATTGATTGATTGATTGATTGATTGACTGATTGATTGATTGATTGATCTACCGATCGATCGATTGATCGATTGATTGGTTGATTGAATGAATGCTCTTTGTTTTCCAAGGGTTACAGAATAAGCATTCACATACTTTTTATGTAGCCCTTGACCTGATTAGGAACTATCAATAAAACAAACAGATAAAAAAGAAAAAAGAAGAAAAAGAACAGAAAAGAACAACTCCCTGCCAGAACCCCCCCCCAACCCAACAACAACAGTGATAACAAAAGTTCAACCTATGATTAAAAAAGATAGAAATGTGTATTCAACACCACATAATCCCCAACTGACTTGAACATTGAAGCAAAAATCAGATACATTGATTATGATTATTTTGAGAAAAGGGATAAACACATAATTCCCAACTGACTCAAACATTAATAGTGAGACAGATACGCTGACTATGATGAAGTACATTAGATAGAGAAAAATAGAGGGAAGACAGCAAAAAGCTAGCACACACAGAGAGAGAGAGAGAGAGGGGGGGGGGACTGATAAAACAGAGAGAGAGAGGTGGGGGGGGGGGGGCTGATAAACCATACAGATGGACATACAGAAAAATAGATAGATGAACAGGTAGACAGATAAACAGAAAAATAGAGGGACATAGAAACAAAAGCAGAGATAGAAAGAAATCAGAAACGTCTCCAAAAGCAGCATGCAAATTCACGGCCAAAGCCAGCTTCTCTCCCCCCCTCCCCCCCCCCCCCCCCCCCCCCTGCTTTTTTTAGGGGGGGGGGCTTCTTTTTTCTCTGATTTTTTTTTCTTTATTTTTCTGAACTTGCGGACTGAAGTGTGAGCTCCTTCGCT
>CM060319.1:36320351-36355351 GCA_030674155.1 Stramonita haemastoma | reverse complement strand
GCCTGCCCACCCTCGCATTCCGTGCTCAAGAGGGGAAGGGACACCTCACGCCCCCAAACATTTTTATAAGCACTTCCCAGACCTTCTGGGTCTCTCCATTCTTGCTCTGAATCCTCAGAAGTCTGGCATTGGTGTCGACAGTTGTCATGGGGATCGAATCACAGTTCTGGGCGTGTCTTTCATCGTGGCAGCAGAGTGTATCCAGACAATCGCCGTGGCTGCATAAATATCAAAAACTCACAAGCGTAAGTATTCTTTTTTCGTTCCTTGGATAGAGCTCCGAGGGAAACTAATGGTGAGATTTTGTATAGGCAAACCCTTTGCAATCCATTTAGCTGCATCTCGACATCGGGGATGTCTAAAGACACCATTATGCATGCGTTATTTTTTGTTTGAAGATTATCTATTTTTGCACACTATGGCCTACTCTGCCAAAAGACTAAATGGGTTTTAACGTTTCCGGAGGATTTTCTGCTCGTGTTCACACATGACCACGGGAACCTGGGTGGTGGCTCAACCCCAGGCCGTCGGATCACAAGCACAACAGTTTAACCATCAGGCTATCCCGCCATCGCTATCGCGACATCCGTAACCATATTCTTTTTTTTGTTTTTTAAATGCCTCGGTGTTATTGTGAAGCTATAGATAGATGCTGATTAGGGTTTTTTACGCCATAAGCAGGCAAAATTTACAGATCTTTAGGGTGCACATTTTTTTAAAAATCGATCTTATACACGTGTCTGCATAAATAATTCCAAAGCATAAGCAAGTCTGCCATAGAACAATGTAAAAATGTCCACCCTTTATTCTTCAAGCACTGTTGGGATTTTTTTTAACATTCCTTGGTTAGAGCTCCGAGGTTCGCCAATAGCGAGATTCTGCGTATGCGTCCGATTTTACTCACCATTAAGGTAGCAGCTTTCAACTTCGGGGGGGTGTCTAAATACCAAACGTGTGTGCATACGGTTTTTTTTTTAGATACCATAGTTCCTACCGGTACGAAATATTTTATATTGCAAAAGTCAGAACCGGTTTCTAACGTGTGGGCAAGATGTTCTGTGTGTTATTGCACATGCGGCCTCAGTTTATAGTTTCATCCAAAGAACATTTGGGACAGTGGGGACAGTGTTATTGCAGAGATTTAATCCTGTCACGAAGAATTCTAAACTAGTAAGGAAGACACATGTCACCCTAGCCATCTTGCTATTGGCGGATAGGTAGTCTAGTGGTTACCTACCTGCCTAGACAGTGAAAGTCCGGATTCGATCCCAGCTCTGCTGGAACATTTTTTCCAGAGAAAATTGCTTTATTTTAAACAGATACTGAATTGATTTGTTTGAACGTATGCAAACTGTCTGGATTGCTCAAGTTGCCTGTTGACGCTGTTTTCAGGAGTTCTGGCGCCAGACCAAAGTATTAAGCATCTCAGGGGTCTGAAAGCAGTTCCAGACGGCAGGTAAGGATCAACAAGGAGGAGGAGGACAACACCCCCAGCCCCAGGTTTTAGCTGCCAACACCCGGACATCTGTTCAAGAGAGGTTTCCCCTAGAGTCAACATCAGTGCCCACTTCACTCCCCGAAAAGTCCTTCAAATGACAATAAGCCAACCCCCCCCCCCCTCCCAACATTCCCCCCATTCCCCCCTCCCCTGTGCAAACGCAGAACATCTTGCACACACGTTAAACAAACCGTTTTGAAAGCGTAAGCCATTGTGTTCCAGTGAGACGGAATGACATTTGAAAAAAAAAATGTGTTTAGACATCATGGTGAGCAAAAGGTCGCATTCACAAATTTCATCATTGGAGAACTTCAGATCTCGAACCCAGGAACGCAACAACAAAAAATCACCTGCTGATATATCTTTTAAAACATTTTTTATGAATCTTATGAAATATTGTATAACTGTTTCTGCTATTTTATCCTGTGGGACTGGTAACTGGTTTTTTTTTCCCAAGAAATCGAATGAAGTAATAGATCTAGTGTTTTTGAGAGTATCTTCCCTTTGATAATCACTATCAATGCTTTGATTTTTTGTTTACTTGAAACAAATTGTTCACCATTATTGGAAAATAGATCCGTGTGTTCCATAACCTATGTAGCCCTTGGGCAGCAAAAGTGTCAGACCTCGAAAATTTAAAAACAAAATGTAAACAAGCAATGATACAGCCATCCCTTTTGGCTGGAGTAGAAATGTGTACTAAAAAGTCTCTAGAAAGGTCGCGGAATGGTTAAGACGTTTGCTTGTCAACAAGTAAACCACGAGGTTCTGGGTTCGATTCCCAGCCTAGCTCTTTGTTCCCATTTCGACGAAAAAAAAATCTGAATGTCGGAGTCCATCAGATGAGACTATAAACTGAGACCCCGTGTATGCACGCAGAACATCTTGCACACACGTTAAAAACCCGTTCTGCTGTTCTTAAAAGTAGGTCATAGTGTGCCGGTAAGAGCGGATAAGCCCCTTCCCGACATGCACACAGGTAGCGCGAGCGCGCACATGTGTTTGTGTGTGTGTGTGTGTCTGTCTGTCTGTCTGTGTATAAAATGGGTAGTTGTGTGGAGACATAAGTTGGAAGGAAAGGAAAGGAAGGGGTGTTTTCTAGTGTATGGATGCATATTTAAAGCAATGGGGACAGAAAAAAAGATCTGGCTGAAATAATTTCTTCCCTGGTTTAGTTTGGGCTCGGTGTTTTTTTGTTTTTTTTTTAAAGGGATGCAACTTCAAAAAAAAAAGTCTGGGGTTTGAAATCAATTTGACCGGTCGCTTACACAGAATCTCACCATCGGTAAACCTCGGAACTCTAGCCAAGGAATAAACCAATAGTGGACAGTAAAATCATCTGTTACTGGAACTAGAGATTCTGATTTTTTAAGGTCCATAATACCGTGAGCTACGTGCCGTTTGTCTATAGCTACTTACTATTTGTCTATGTGCCTACTGTGTCCATTTTTCTAACATTCAGACCGACCATCTGACAGACAACCCTTACCCGCTATTAATTCTTTAACACTAACCTTTACACTAACCTAAACTCTAACCTTTGGCCCCCCCATGTGGACACAAAAGGCAGGTAGATATATGGTATATGCTGACGACACTGTTCTTCGCTTGCTCGTATTGGTCTAGAATGCTAAGTGCCTGGTCTTTTTCCACGCTGCTCCTCTGCAGGAGGCATAGATCTATGCGTTGCCAGCCTCAGCCGACACATTCCCACTACAGGGCAGGTCATTAAGAAGTTTTCAAACAAGAAAAGATGTGCTAGAAGAAAAAAGCGCAAGAACAGGATGGGTCGGTAGGAAATAAGCAAGAGAAGATAGAGCTGAAGGGAAAGTCAGAAAGAAAGCGAAGGATAGAAAAGAGGAAATTTCTTGCAGAGCATTTCCAGAAAGTGGGGAAGGGGGGGGGGAGTATGTTGACAGATGTTTTCAGGGTCAGTGGGAGGAGGGATGCTAGAATTTTAGCAAAAGGCTAGGAGGAAGGGGGGAGGGGCAAGGGAGGTAAAGTAGTTTTGTATATCGGGATGGGAACAAATTGCATTTTAGAAAGTTATGTAAAAACAAAAGTAGAGGGTGCCGGTTGTAGAATGCCCAAGTTTTTGGCGAGAGGGTGCATTAAAAATTTTTCTTAAGATTTAAAATGAAATGGGAGGGGGGGGAGGGCACTGATGTTATAAGGAATTATTGAATAATCATAGGAGCAATGCACAGTGAGACTGCACTGCAGAAAATAGGCGTTAGTAAAGAGTAGAGAGGATGTTCGTGAGTTTGTGTGTGTGTGTGTTTGCGTGTGTATGTTTGGTGCGCGCACCTGTGTGTTGGGGTCAAGGTGTTAAAAAGAAAAAAAAAAGCCTTTAGAGAAATAACGAATATGTTATCTGTGCATGTAGCGGGATTTTAGTAAAGAAAGTTTGTTAAATTGCTGGATTTGCCGCTGTAAAAAACATTGACTTAAAACATTGCTGTAAATTTGGAAAGATGGAGGTGATGTAAAGGAAGTAGTGAAGTGTCGGATTTAAAAGAATTGCAGTATTTTTTCAAAAAATATCACGTGTACATCTTATTAAAATTTAACAAACTTGCATTAGAACAGGCAGGATAGCTCAGTTGTCAGAACTCATTGTAAATGGGTACCCGCCCTCTTTAGGGACAGGGGAGGTAAAGCATCGAGGGAGAGGAGATTGGCACCGCCCTCAATATGCTGGCCCCTGGAGAAGCTGAGGTTCTGATAACTCTCTCCCCAACGACACATAGGCTACGGGACACATTTACCTTTTTGTGAATTAGAAAAGGCATTGTGCTGTTTATCCTTTTTTGTTTTACTTGGATAAAATGTAAGAAAATATCATTTCATTTTCTGATATGTGTAAAGATAGCCGGTAACTTGTGTTAGTATGTCCTGTTACCTTATTTCCTTCTTGCCTTTTGCTTTGCCATAGGTCAGGGACATATACGTTACCCAGGTCATACGTTAGCACTCCCTGCCCATTAGACTACTCCATCTGCATCTCTCCAGCGGTTGATTCCTATTTTCAACTGAAATAAACTTATCTATCACAGTCCTATTAATTTATGCTTTTCCCCCTCAAAATGAAAAAAGAGCAACAGGTTAGAGATCTCATATTGTAATTAAACAAAACAAAAACCTAAAAGTAACGGAAAGATACATCAATAAAAGAAAAGGAACTGAAAGAACAAATAACTGGAGACAGAGGGAGGTTGGAGACCCCCCGCAAGTTTTTTTTTGTTATTAGCAAGACTGGAGTAAAAGACTTTACTTGATCGGTGCTCATTGATGAGTGATTTCTGGTCCGCTTTCTGGCATTGGTCCAACCTTTGTATATATTGTGCTATCTGTTATATATGCCTGATTTTCTTAAAGCATGAAGTTCCTTCTGAATGTTTTTAGCAAAATTCCAATACAGGAAGTGTGAAATACTGTATTCTTGCGAAAATACACGGCAGTACAGTTTTGATAGGCTTTTTTTTTTTAATCAGCCTGTCTTCTTGCTTTTACTTTTCTAGTCTCAACAATACCTGGATTGTGTAGAACTAGAAATTAATGGTTTAGCATGTGTGATGATGTTTTTTTAATCAATGGGTGATGGTAAACTGTTTACAAGCAGTTGTACGAAACGGTTGGCTCTATTTCAAGTCAAAATTGTTTTAGTGTGTGTGTGTGTCTGCGCGCGCGCACGTGTGTGTGTGTGTGTGTGTGTGTGTGTGTGTGTGTGTGTGTGTGTGTGTGTGTGTGTGTGTGTGTGTGTGTGTGTGTGTGTGTGTGTGAGTGAGTGTGTGTGTGTGTGTGTGTGTTTTGTGTGTGTGTGTGTGTGTGTGTGTGTGTGTGTGTGTGTGTGCTTTAAACCGATTTGGCAAAGATATATACGTGCGTTTTAGCACAGGTATTGTATATCCTTTGTTTTAATTTTTGTTATATCGAGGATAATGGGATAAGCACTCGTGTGCTTCAAGCATCCAATCTCCGTGTGTATGCAGTTTTGTAAATTCTGTATGGAATTTTGTAAATTCTGTATGGAATTCTAAAACAGTTTTGCATGTATCTGTATCTATTTTTAAGTTCAGTTAATGTGCTTCCTTTCGTTTGCTGCCCCACCCCCCCACCCCCCCACCCCCCCATGTTATATCCTTCCAGGGTCAACAGTAGAGTTGCACGAGTTTTACTAGATAATATATTTCTGTTAAAGCTGAGTTTTAGATGCACTCTTTTAAACTGTATCGAACATGCTGTTTTTCAAATATTTTTACTTCTATGAAAACGTGAACTAAAACCCCCATTAGTCAGTAGCATGTTAGACGTTTTGCCTTTGGGGTTGCAAGTTCTATCAATGGTTTCCTTGCTTTGTTAGTGCACTTCGTGAAAAACTGCTTTATTTTGCTTCTAACCCAGTTAAGCATGTTCTAGAATCCCAACTAGAAATGTACAAAGGTGAAGAAAATGTTTGTTACCTATTTTGATTACCTATAACTATTTGTGATGATGAAGATAATGCAGGTACAAAACTTGATTCTTGCTAGTTTTGCTTCCAGTTTTACTATGTCATAACAGCTCTGTATAGAATGGATGAAATGTATAGATTAGAATGTTTAGACATAAGTGGTGAGCACACACCACAGACACTTGACTTACTGACTCTTTTTCCTGAGGAAAATACCAGCTTTGCACAACTCCCTGTTAGAACTTACAAGCTGATTATTTTTGCACTTTCAAAAGAAAGTCAGTAGGTCAGTCATTGTGTCACTGCTGGTCAGAGCATTGGGAAAAGCCTACCTCCCCCTTCAGCAAAATAGGCTGGAGTTAGGGTTAGGGTCGCCGGCTCGCAGCTGAAATCAAACGAAATGAAAAGGAAATTTCAGAGCTACTTTAAATAAACATGTCATAACTGGATGAAATGTGATACAAGGAAGCACCAAAACACGAGTGTTTGTGATTTTACTTGGCTAAGTTTATAACTGGCTGAGGCATAGTTGATTTTTTAGGTGCTAATATTCGGAAACTGTTGTGATATATAGACTATCCGTGATTGTTTTCATGTTTACTCTTTATGTATGGCTTGTAACCGGCTTGAATTTGTCTCTCTGAGGTATTAAAGTGTTGAATTGAATGGATATGAAATATAATAGAAAAAATAAAACAAAAACTTGACCAATGTCTTTGTTCAGAGTTACATTCATAAATGACGTAGTTTACATGTTTACTAGTGTAAAGTATATGCACAAGCTCTCAGATACTTATACATACACACTTTTGATCTGTACTTCTCTCTCTCTCTCTCTCTCTCTCTCTCTCTCTCTCTCTCTCTCTCTCTCCTCTCAACATTTAAATATACCCACTCTAAATATACGCAAACTTTCTAGCCCATTCACAGACGATGTCTAATGCCTCTCAGAAATAAACATGCACGAATAAATATCTTTTAAAATTAAAAGTAATACCAATGCTCTGGCATATGGATTTTGTATAAAGCTATATCTTCCGGAAAAAAAACTAAAGATCGAAGCGCTGGCATTTAACATGGGTAACATAAAGCTACGGACATGTAACAAATCGCATGTAAATAAAAATTACAAAAACAATCGCAAATAAAGTACAGCAAGGCCAATAGAATTAAAAAGTGCGTGCGCGCGCGCGCGCGCGCGCGCTCAGTGCGTGCATGTGTTCGTGCGTGCGTGCGTGCGTGTGTGTGTGTGTGCGTGTGTGCGCGCGCATTCCAAATTCTTTTATTTCGAGGAAAATGGAACGAACACCCGTGTGCTAGGTTACATCTATTCCCGTGTGCAAGCGGTTTCGAAAATGTTATTGGTCTACTCTTCCAAAAGGCTGGACGGGTCTTAATGTATGTGCAAGATAGGTGTGCATTTGCATAGGGACCTTGGTTTATAGTGTGTGTGTGTGTGTGGGGGGGTGCATGTGTGTGAGTGCGTGCGCGTGTGTGTATGTGTGTGTATGTGTGTGCACGTGCGTGCGTGCGCACAAGTGTGTGTGTGAATGTGAGTGTGTGTGTTCGTACGTGCGCGCGCGCGCCGCGCGCGTGTGTGTGGTGTGTGTGTGTGTGTGTGTGTTGTTGTGTGTTGTTGTGTGTGTGTGTGTGTGCGTGCGCATGTATGTATGTATGTGTGCGCGCGCGTGCGTGCATGCGTGCGTGTGTGTGCACGTGAGTGTGTGTGTGTGTGTGTGCGTGTGCGTGCGTGAGTGCATGCACGCGCGCGAGTGTGTGTGTGTGTGTTTGCAAAAAAAAACTCGCAAAAAAATAAGTGATACAAGTATTTGAACTATTTTATTTTTATTGCAAAGTGTTTGTTCTCTTGTCTAGTTTACATACACACACCTTGCAAATTTGCTTTGTCGTTTTCAGAAGCAGGTGTTTTTATTATGGATTCAGAAAAAGAGTCCTAGAAGTATTCATCATTCTATCAATTATTATTGGGGCTTTTTTGTGGGCAGTCTGATCCTAAATAATACAATGTATGATGTTCCATGTTGAAAAATATTTATTCCTAGCCTTAAAAATCTCTTCATTAACCTGTACAAAAAGACAACGACACGTTTTAGAAAATTTTGCAACACTGGTAAGAAAATAAAATGCGCACTTCTAAGTTTTGACCAAAAAAAACATGCATTTATGTATTTATGTAATTGTATGTATGTATGCATGTATGCATGTATGTATGTATGTATGTATGTATGTATGTATGTATGTATGTATGTATGTATGTATGTATGTATGTATGTATGTATGTATGTTTGTTTGTTTGTTTGTTTGTTTGTTTGTTTGTAAGCATTATATGCAGATATGAATGTGGGTATTTGAACGTTGTCTAGATTCTGTTGTTTTCAATATTCGTGTGCATTCACGAACATAAGACTGCAAATGGTTAACGTTTATTCTCAATGCTAATGTTTGTTATGCGTATATGCTTTTGTAACAATAAAATGAATTTTGAAAAGTGTTTTTATTTTTAATTTGATAAAAAATCTTTCATTGAAGAGCCTACAACACAGCACATCTTTGAGCGTGTTTCATCCATGTTGTTCGCTGTAGTCTTGCCTGTCACTGTGTCTAATTGTTCTCTGTTATGTCCTTTTCTTTTCCGCCCATTTTGCCTCATCCCTGCAGTTGACAGATTTGCCACTCAAACAATCTCAAACCGGATCAACTTTGTTCCATCTTTAAGCACTCGTCGGGAAAAGTGATGCAGGAACTAGCTTAATGAACGGTTTGCGCCCTTTTGGTTACTGAAGTTTTCCGATCCGATTTTTGGTGCTCCCGGGCAGGATCAGTGCGCATGCCCTGTCTGCCGACGACATCCGGGATGCTGTCGCGCTCATTAAAAAGCTACTGGTTTAATACGATTTTGTGTTATCTGAGATATTGGAGTTAATAAGAGTCCTACAAAAAAGGGAATAGAATGAACAAAATTAATTATCTACCAAATAAACTACAAAAACTGGACGAATGAGGAGAAAATAGGTGTTTTAATGAATAAACAAACAAATAATGATAAATAAGTAAATGGACTAATGAATGCATGCATAATTCAATGCAAATATGAATCAAAGAATCAAGAAATGAATGATAAAATGAATGCATAACTAAAATGATGAATGAATGCTTAAAAATAAATGACTTAATCAGCAAGATGAATAACCAATGAAGAAGACCTAGGTCTACATCAAAATAATTCAGCAAGTACGCATTTTATAACTACATTCAATCTTAAAAGTTTTTGTGAGGTGTACCAGTTAATTGAGTTGCTGATCCAACTTTATGATTCAAGTATTTTTTGGATGAACAGATTATTCATTGATCAATCAATACACTGGATTGTTCCTGCATGTAGTTATATATTTGTTAAGTTTACTTATTTATTCTATACTGAGGATAATGGAATAAACACTCTCGTGTGCTTTTTTACATCCAGTCCCCGTGTGTATGCAATTTTGTCAATCTTGTCATCTGTTCCCACCGGCACACAATGACCTTCTCTTACGAAAAGCGAAACAGGATTTAACGTTTCACGATGTGTGTGGATGTGCGCGCGCGCGCGCGCGCGCGCGCGCGCGCGCGCGTGCGTGCGTGCGTGCGTGCGTGCGTGTGTGTGTGTGTGTGTGTGTGTGTGTGTGTGTGTGTGTGTGTGTGTGCCAGGAGGTGCAAAAAAGAACAGAGGCCTATGTGATGTCATTAAGAATTATCATAAATCATTTATGCAGATGCTAAGACATAATCAGATATTACTGTCACACACTGCCTGCATACCTGATGTAATAATATATTATTATTGTTATTATTATTATTATTATTATTATTATTATTATTATTATTATTATTATTGATTTAATTATGCAGATGCAAAGACTTAAATCAGATATACTTTTGATACGTAATTATAATCAGAATATAAAAAATTCTGTATGTTGCAAACACGTTTCTAACTTTTCGACTTTAAAGGCACGGTCCCAACAAATAAGTTATATACAGAGAGAAACTTCCTGCAACAATTAGTTTCAGGTTATTCCATTTTTCGTCGCTAGAAATGGATGACGCTGCTGTCGTGGCGACGGGCTTTACTCGGGCAGAGCGGCCCTAATTTTAAGCAGAAAATCTTCTGTCAATGAAAGCGTACATTATTGTCACCCTTTCAGATTGAATATTCAAAAAGTTACCCCCTCACCCTCTCCCCCTCTCACACACACACACACACACACACACACACACACACACACACACACACACACACACACACACACAGAGCACAGGTCAGAAGATGCCAAAAGGGACACCCGGAGAGGTCAGCGGCTGTCCAGTTGACCGTTGACACGCCCCCTGCAGTAGGGACACGTGGCAGTAATAGGGCACGTGCTACAGGGTGAGAGGTGGATGGACAGAAGGTATCTTATTGGTCCCGTTAGTCCCCTGTGGGGATGTCAGGGGCTCTTTTAGTATATTAAGTAGCATCGCGACTTTCTAAAATGTTTGTGTTAGAATTTTTTTCTTTTCTATCACTCTCTTTGTTTCTGTCTTTTTTCGTTTCCCCTCCCCCTCTCTGTCTGTCTCTGTCCGTCTCTCTGTCTCTGTCTCTCTGTCTCTGTTTCTCTGTCTCTGTCTCTGTCTCTGTCTCTCTCTCTCTCTCTCTCTCTATCTCTATCTCTATCTATCTATCTATCTATCTGTCTGTCTATCTATCTATCTATCTATCTATCTATCTATCTCTTACTAACGTTCTACCTTCCCAATTATTTTTATGCCATTTTTCATGCAAAGCCCACAAATATTTTCTGAGATTTGTCAAAACTATGAAGTTTCTTATGACCTGTCCTGAAGTAATGTGTCAGCTGAAACCAGCAGGCAAACCTCCTGCCCCAGAGTTACAAAAGCACAGAAGAAGACCAGGCACTTTACTTTATACTTAACAGTTAGAAAGGAACGCAGAGAAAAAGTTCCGTTATCACATTGCTGTCTTTATTCTCCTAAGATTATTATCCGAAACACTCTGATTGTTTAAAAATGATATATCTCTTTATAGATCTGTATAATATTCATAGCAATAAGAACTAGAAAAGAAATGGCTATTTTGGATGCGTGTTTGGGTCTCAAGGAGAAATTAATGTAGGTTAATTTGCTGCATATTTAATCTTTCTGTCTCTGTATGTCTGTGGCAGTAGATCTCTCTCTCTCTCTCTCTCTCTCTCTCTCTCTCTCTCTCTCTCTCTCTCTCTCTCTCTCTCTCTCTCTCTCTCTCTCTCTCTCTCTCTCTCTCTCTCTCTACCATTTGAATATAGAAATGTGTTTTCATATAGCTTTTTGTGTTTAAAGGATTTTATGTTGTGTTGTTGTTTTTAATCTGTTTTGTTCCCCCTTTTATGCCTACTTTGCTTGTTTTCCCGCTTACACACAACACACACACACACACACACACACACACACACACACACACACACACACACACACCCCGCTCACGCATTATAGATTTGTAATGCCTTCTGTTTCATGGTCCAAAATATTTGCTATTTTTTAATATTTTTTGCTATGTTATTTTTTGTTTAAATAATTATCAGTGTATCCAGTTAGGATGACACGTTTTGTTGAATGTATTCTGTTTTCTTCTTTTAAAATATTGGTTGAACTGCTTCTGGTGGTGATGATGGTATGTAGGGGTAGGGAGGGGGTTTCTTAGCTTTATTCCCTGATCAGGGCAAGGGCCGGATGAAAAAAAGTATGTAATACTTACTCTGTTACCCTTGGAAAATAAAGATTATTCATTCATCATTCATTCATTCATTCATTCATTCATTCATTCATTCATTCTTCTCTCTCTCTCTCTCTCTCTCTCTCTCTCTCTCTCTCTCTCTCTCTCTCTCTCTCTCTCTCTCTCTCTCTCTCTCTCTCACACACACACACACACACACACACAACACACACACACACACACACACACACACACACACACACACACACACACACACTCACACACATCTGGGAGCATGTGTGCTGAATATGCTATTGCATTCCTACAGGCATGGCATCCACCTCTGTTGCAATGTGACAAAGAGTGTATAATTATTACATACAACTACACAGAAAAACCAAGATCCCGAGCTTTCACCAATGAAGCTGTTGTTGTTGTTGTGGCTTTGTTGTTGATGTTGTTGTTGTTGTTGGGCGCTCCCCATTTTGATTCCCTAAGTATCACCAACATCATGCATCCTGACTCATTCATCACATATGGGAGTCACTGTGGGACAGCAGTTCACTATAGACAAAAAGTTTGCATGCTTTCAAGTACCTTGCCTGAGGCAGCCATACTTTGACTTTGGGTTAGTTTTTCTCCTTTTATAATGTACAAGAAATGCTGAAAGCTTGCCACAAATGAAGACAGCCATCATCATAACGTTGTAGGCATAACATTCTAAAGTAGGCCTCAGCGCTTTGCTGACAACACAAAAAGACGGATAAAGCTTTAGTTAAGCCTGGGCTGTAGTCTAGACGTCAGCTAAAGTCAATGACAACATGTTCTGTATGACTGAGACTGAAGCACCCTTCATTATGCAGACAAGACAACATACACACCACTCACAAAAAACACGATTCAGCATTAACGGAAACAAAATCTCCTTTTCCAGAACAAATGCAGCGGAAAAAAGAGAAAACTAACTCCGCTGGAGGCAGTGTTCTACAGCCGAGGCGGGATCCCTCTCTTCGAGGGCTCTCAGCGGGGGAGCCCCACTCCCTTTAATCCCCTGCGCTCTTCTTCTCACCCGGAGCTCCAGCTCCCAGTAATTACCGGCCCACAGTTGGCGCTGACACTTGGAAACGTGCCCAATATGATCGCGGCTAAACAATCACTTGCACTTGTCTCGCGTGGCGCTGACAATCCGGAGCTGCCAGTGGAAGAAAGCCGCTTCCGAACCGACCCCCTGCTTTTCCTTTTTGTACCGCCAAACCGCCTGGGGTACAGCGCGATCAGCATCCAATGAGAGATCAACTCGCGATTAACTCAAGCTTTTGTGGGGGTCTTGAGGACGGACTGGGCATTGTAAAGAGAGCGGGGGCAGTGGGGCTGGGGCCTGCAGGGTATGTATTGGTATTCCTTCAATAGGTTTTCCCTCTTACGCATGAGTTAAACGGGTTGTCACTCCAGCGCTGCCGTTCAGCTCGGCAGGGAGGGTCCTTAGGCCTCTTGCCCCCAAAGGGTCAAGCAGGGCGGAGCGCCACTTGGCCAATTACAAGCTTGGAAACACGTGGCTGTGAATGGCTGATGAGCCTCCCCGGTCTGTGCTGGCGTTTCATTGGCTGAGACGCTCTTACAGAAAAGAGCACACGGACTCTTGTTGGTCAGTGTGCCAGAAATTTGGACCACTGTTTGTTTTAAGATTGGAATAAACATATTGAAAATATCTGATTGCTGATAACAGAGTATTAGAACAATAGTCTTGATAATTCATAAACAGACGAAAAGTGCTTGTTATGGGCAAAAAGGAAATAAGAAAATGATTTACGAAGTATTTGTTCAGTACAAGTATAGATCTATGTAGATCTAACTTTTCTTAATGTTAAATCAAAATGTCTAATTTTCATCCTTTTTTTTCAACCTAACTATGTTCAGCCAGTTTATGTGAATGCAAACATTCGTCTCAAAGATGCTTCATAAAAGTAATAAGTGCAATCAACCGATGGTACGTCATCATATTTTCATAGATGACATTGTGAATAAACTGCCTATTTTTCACTGACTTTTATTCCTTCAGTGTCTTCGTCAAATCTCCAACAATCTTTTCTGATTTGCAAGGTTTAAATTGTACAAAATGTTCACAACTGTCCAGAAAGATCCCCATGCTTCATAAAATGAAAACCGAAGTCATGAAATGCTGATAGAGGAGGCCGAGGACTTCAGTGCACTGTGCAGTGATGGATTCCCCGGGCAGTGATGACCGTTACTCTGACTACTTCCAGCTGGACAGTGACCGCGAAAACGTGGATGTCAACACGCTGCACGATCTCCAGCACTACCAGCAGCCAGGGCAGCCTTTCCAGCATCACTACCACTTCCAGCACACCCAGGAAACCCACAACAAAAGGTACGAAGATCCTCTACCCTCATACGATGTCCAGGAAATCCGCGGGCGAAGGTATGAGGACTCCTTCCCCTCGTTCCCATTGAAGACGAAGCCGATTTCCCGCCCTGTGCCTACATGTATGGCTCTCACCCTGACAACCCTCACCGCTGTTTTGACAACTCGCTCAACGACCGGATTCCGACGTCGGGAGGTCCGGACTTGAGATCCTCTCGTCAGTCCTGTTCAGTTAACCAGTCTGTGACACTACCGGAACATTCCATGACCTAGACAGACAGAGCCAGCTTTACCAGAGGGAATGCTGGAGCATGTTCCTTCAGGCAGACCCGCTCTCTACCACGACGACCTGAGAACGCTGGGAGAAACGCAGACTGCCCGATTTTCCAATCACACCCAGCATTTAGGGCTGGACGACCAGCCCATAGCCCTGACACTATCGGAGTCACACACGGGCATTCCGCAGTCTCGCTTGACAGAGGATTCGTGTTTGGGTGGATTGTGTGAACAGTCGGGGTCCGGTGCACCCCTGAGGTCGTTCAGCCATGGGGACTGTGTTCAGGAGGATGGGGGGCCCGGGGACCGGGGCTGGTTGTGCAGATGGAGTCAGGGGAAGGGCAGACACAGCTGCCACCCGGCCCTCTCACCAGCACCACGGGGTGCCTGCCCAGTGCTCCATGATGGATCCAGATTGCGGACAGGTTGGGGTCTTGGTTATTGTTTTCTCGGGTATTCCCACTAATTATTCCTGATTTTTTTCTTCTCTGAAATCGGAACGGGCTACCTTTAATGGTTGGTAAAAACGGTCGCATAAGCAAATTTACCATTGTGAACCTCGGAGCTTTAGTCTAAGGAATGAAAAAAATACTCGATAGACTACAGATTGATGATTTTTTCTAGTCTTTTCAGTACACCGTTATCATTTAAATATTTGTTCTTATGCTCGCGGTAGGGCTACACCTTTATTATATACTACATGATATTTTTTCTTGTGATTTTCAATATACCCTATGTTATTATCAAATTTATTTTTCTGTGTTTCTCGAATATTCTATATCATTTAAATATCATTTTTGTTTGTTCTCAATGTACCCAGAGTCTAGTACATTTTTCTCAATTTCTTGTCTGGTGTTCTCAATGTATTGTATCCAATTGACAATTTTTTTTGGTTTTAGCGATGTCATTTATGTCATTTAATATATTACGTTTTTGTTTGGGTTCTCACTGTACTTGATATCATCAAGATATCATTTCTATTGATGTTTAGAATTACTTTCTGCTATGTAAATATTTTTTCTGGCGTTTTCATTATACCTGATAGTTAAAGATAATGTTCAGTGAAAAAACCCATTGCATAAATTCATTTAAAGATGTATACCGGAACAATATTTACTATTATTAACAAATAAAAGGATTGAAAGTAATTTACTGACCTTAGCTAAGATTGTGTTGGTTGTTTTTTTAAACTTCAAACAGAGGCTTATCACAGAGTAAAAAAACCTTGTCAGCATGTTAAGAAGAAAATTAATGATTAGTTTCTTGTTTTCTTCTTTTTTTCTTTTGCGCACTTCTTGTGAAATTCTCAAATAGTTTGATTTTTTTTTTTGACAAACCCAGCCAACAGGTCCTCAATCTTGTACAAAAAGGCACTGTCGTCAAGTAATTTGTCCGAATTAAAATCTTTAGCAATAATATTGTACGAATGACATAATGTTCTATCACGCAGGTCTAGATAAACTTAATCAAATCACAAAAAAATAGATTTATATGCCTAATGAAAAACAAAGCTTAGATTAGATGAACATAAAGCTTGTGATAAATCTTACCTACCTAACAAAATGTTTAACTGCCTGTCTGTCTGCCTGATAGATTAAATCACTCACTGCTTTGTTTTGAGATAGGTCGTAGAATGTTTTGGTTGTTTTGGGTTTTTTTTTTTACAATTTTAAATTGTGCTATCTCTGTTACGTACCCTTTCTGTCTGTTTTAACATTAACATACTGTTGTAATCGATTACTGATCGTTGATAGTATTGGTTGATTAATTACTATTGATTGATGATCTTTTCTGCCTGCAGTTCCCGCCACATCAGGTCATGATCCACAGAATGGCGGGTACCCCCCTGCCCCTGCCTCCCCCTCCTCAGCAGACCAGCATCACTACCCGGTACCCGTGTCTCTGGAGTACTATCAGCATCAGTATGTATGGACCACTGTCTGTATGTCCTTGAAAACTCCAATTACTAAACAATACATTTTTGTTCTAAAAAATTTAAAAGTTAGTTACAGACGTCTATTTTTTTAGACGCTGCGTATGAACAAATACATTTCTGAAATTATCAGGTTATGGATTTTTTGGTTTTAGATACATAGGTACGGATACATAGTTTTTTTTATAGATTATAAAAATTCAAGCTATGTGCGTTAGAGGAGAAAACGCAATTTCTTATGAAAACACCAGGTATGGATCTTTGAACAAAACAAAACACCAGGCTCGGACTAATAGTTTTTTAGACAAAAATTATAGACTAGGGATGGAGCGTTTGAAAAAAAAAAACACACACAAACAAAGCCGAGTCAAGATCGACGCATTTTTTCTTCAGAAAATACCATATGGACCTTCAAACAACACAAAGCACTGGGTACGGACCAATATTTTCGTTAATGAAATTTCTAGTTATAGGACATTTAAAAAAAAAACAAACAAACAAACTTAGGCGTGGACAAATGCATTTTTTCTGAAAATGTTAGAGGTCTAGTTATTGAACATTTCTGTAAAAAAAAATCATCAACAGCTAAAATCCAGGTACGCACCATTACCTTTTTTTTAAAAGAAAATTGGAGTTATAGAGCTCTTTAAGAATAAAAACAAGTTTAAACTAGGTATGGAATAATACTTTTGTCTGAAAACATCAGGCATGGACCACTTATACAACAAAGCAAAACAAAAAGACAGCACGTGTGGGAAAAAAAAACCTAAAAATACCACGTATGTTCAGCAATTTTTTTAAACATTAGATCTGGATGTTAACCAATACTTTCTTCTGAAATTAAAAGATCCTGACCTTAAAAAACCCCACCAGGTATGGACCAATACTTTTTTAAATACAAGACATCGACCACTTAAAAAAAAACTCAGGTAAACACCAATACATTTTTTTCTGAAAACACCAGTAGTCAGACATCTATTTTTTTTAAAATTCCTTTTGTTGTTTTATTGAATCTTTATGTACTTCAGTGTGGCATTTATACGTACTGTTTTACTTTTTTCCTTAGTTTTTTTTTGTAGTTTTTATATGATGAAATTGTTATCTCATTTATAAATACACGAAAAATTTTCTTTCCTACCTGTGCATTCCTTTGCGCCCCCCCTCCCCCCTCACAAGAAAAAGTATCACTGTAAAGTTTTCTTCTTCTCCTGAGCTTAGATTTTTTTCGTTCCCAGATAATAAAAAGCAAAACGTAATGAATGTTGTACATTATCTAACCACAAAATAAGCAGACACTTGAAAATGTAGACCGTTTTTTGGTGTGTGTGTGTGTGTTTTTTTTTAAACCATACTGAACCAGTTTTGAGCTTTTTTTGTTAGTTGTTTCTGATAAGTATAATTAATGTCGAATTTGCTAATTGATAACGAGTAAATTATTCTTCATCGTCGTCGCGAACGCCCAGACAGCAACTATTGTTGTCTGTTATATAGACGAAAATGCGTTGGGCTGCCGTTAAGTGTCTGGCAAGTCAGGCCCAGCACATCCAACATCGGTATGGGAGAGAATTGTTATTTAAGTCTTTTTGGAAAAAAGTGCAGGAGAATGGACAGAGAATGCAAATAACAAATAAAAAGGAAATGTCAGGAAGAAAAGAACAAGGCAGAAACGAAGCCAGTTATAGAAAAGAGGGAATTTCTGGCACAGAATTTCCAGACTATGGATACTATTTATACTGACAGGTCCCCGGCTTCCCCATCGGGGAATCATGAGTAAATGAGTAGGGCGTGAATGCTTAAATGTGTGAGAAGATATGTATGTCATTTTAATGTGTATCTTCATGGAACCTAGTTAGTGGGTTATTTTTAAGTAATAGATTCCTGTCATTTGAATGAGACTATAAACGGAGGTCCGTGTTTGCGAACACACGCAGAACATCTTGCACGCACGTTAAAACCCGCTACCGCCTTTAGGAAGAGCAGACCACTGTGTGCCGGTAGGCGCGTATGACAACAAATTTAATATTAAAAAAAATTTAAAACCTGTATGCACACAGGTGTCGTGCTTAGACATCATCCCTGAGAAAAATCGGGAGTTGGTGTCCCCGGAGCGGTTCAGGGCAACGTTCTTGGCAGCTTCTGCGACGGGCACTGAACCATGCATATCGGCAATTGCATTTCCAGTAGACCATTCCAGCAACGTGGAGAAGGAGAGTCTGCTGCATGGGTAACAGCTTACCCTCCATACTTTTACTTACCTACCCAGGCTTTGCGCTTTAGAATTATATAGCGCGACCCCATAGTCTTCTAGAGAGACTGACAGATGCCAACCTCAGATTCTTGTGCCCTTGTTCCAGAGCTCCCTGGAGGGCGGCAACTGTCAGTATCTGTCCATGGCCTCGTGTGGTCATCCCCACCACCATCACCATCATCATCAGCTGCAGCGTCGCTCCTCCCGGCTCCTCCCCTGTGCAACGATTTGCTGCCAACGTGCGCGAGAGAAAGAGAGTGATGAGTATCAACACCGCCCTTTGAAGAACTCAGGTGAGAAATAAAAACACGGCCTTAGAGGTTTTTTGGAGTCTCTAGTAGAAATTCACTGTTTTTGAGGAAGTGGTGAGGGGGGGGGGGGGGGGTATTCCTCGGTTAAAGCTTCGAGGTTTACTAATGGTGAGATTCTGCATATGCAACTGTTTGATGATGATGATGATGATGAGGAGGAGAGGAGGATGGAGGAGGAGGATGAGAGGAGGAGGAGGAGGATCAATGGAATTTATATAGCGCTATCTCTTGCAAAAACAATAGATTTAAGAGGTCGCACTCATACTTCAATGGTGTTTTTTCTTGGTTAAAGCATGTTTTTGCTTCACGAAAAATTCATATATTGAGTAATAAGATTTATTCGTGGCAACATTTAGTTTTAGCTTCTATAGTGCTTCTAGGTAAGTCAGAAACTTTGTCAATTATCGATGTAAGGAAAAAGCCAATTAAGGCCGACATTAAAATGTTGTTATGGTTTAAGATAATTAATATCTGGGGATATTTTTTTTCATCCAGCACAAGCTCTTCGCACATGCATTCCTGGTTTATGTATTCTGGGGTCATCAAGAATATATAATGTGATATTATATATATATATATATATATATATATATATATATATATATATATATATATATATATATATATATATATATATAATATATATATATATATATACACCCTGTCTCACTCACCACACTTGGGAATCACTGAGATCACCGAACAGTGCACACTGGAGTGAATTTGCTTGTATGACTGTTTTCAAGTACTCGCTACATAGGTAACCGATAGTCCACCTTCTGACAATTTTTGTATGAAGGACACAGGTTACTATGCTCTCAGAGCTTGTCATTGGATTAAAAAAGTCCTACATAAGTTTTTAAGGTTTAACACTTTCTACAGTAAGCATTGGCACTTTGATTACTTTATAACTGATAAAAACTTTTTTTTTAAACGACGAAAAAAGATTTAGATTAGTCTACCCTGGCAAAATTATGTAGGAAAAAGCCAGTTATAGGAATAAAATATATACATATGCAGGATTTTCTTTTTAGTTGGTGGCGCTGTTCTTGTGGTGGTGCGTTCTCCCCAGGGAGGCAGCCCGAATTTCATGCAAAAATATCGGCTGTGACTGAAAGATTGTACATACAATCAATAGTAATACTACATTACCCATACATGCACGACGTTAACAACAGTACGTACGTGTCAGTCACTACAAAAAAATACAATAACTACAGTACGTACATCATGCAATGTATACAACACAATGAACACAAAACAACCCCATAGAGAACACTAGTGTATACACTACATACAAGCTTACGTTTTGACACAAAAAATACACACAATATAGTAATCAGGCAAGCACATCTTTTCCAAACACAGATACTAAACCTATCCTTCACGTGGTCAAGCCTGGCTTCTCCCCAGCCAATGTTAAGCAGCGTCGAGCGTGGTTACCAGTTGGATGGGTGACCGTTTGCGCACCTTAAGCTTCAGTACAGTCCCCCAGTTCACCCAGCTTAAATGGGTACCTGCTCCTCTTAGGGTTCAGGGAAGGTAAAACAGCGAGGGAGAGGAGATGGGCGCCGCCCTCAATATGCTGGCCCCTAGAGAAGCTGAGGTTCTGGCGACTCGCTCCCCTACGACCCGCACAGGTTATAGGACACCTCTGGCCTTTTTCTGGCCCCTAGAGAACTGAGTCTTGACGCCTCGCTCCCCTACGACCCGCACAGGTATGGGGACCCTTTTACCTTTTAATGGCCCCTAAAAAAAGGTCTTTGATGTCTCGCAGCCTAGTGGTCAGAACATTGCGCTGGCAATTTGACGACCCGAGTTCGATTCCATGGAGGGGATTTTTCCCCTGGAGTTAACATCATTGCTGACTTCACTCTCCCAAAAGTCTTTCGGATGAGACTGTAAACCGAGGCCCCGTGTGCGAACGCACGCAAAACGTATTGCGCACGCGTTAAATCCTGTTCCGCTTTTCGTAAGAGTAGGCCATTGTGTGCTGGTGGGAACAGATGACAATTATTTACACAACTGCATACACACGGGGACTGGATGAAAAAAAAGCATATGAGTGCTGTATCCCATTATTATCCTCGATATTTATATATAATAAGAATAAAATAAAACAATCGGACAGGTTATGGGACACCTTTACCTTTATACTATACCTTATATAAGATAAAGTGTCCCATAACCTGTGTGTCGTTTTTTATTCTTCTTTATATATCTATTTATATCAGATATATAAATAAGCTATATCATTCTATTATTATCATATCTTTATATATTTATAATATATTATCGAGGATACCGGATACCTTATCCTTATCTCTTCCACGACGCGTGGCCGTCCTGGCTACCCTTATGTTGACCAGGGCGTCGATACAGCAAGGCCAGTCGAGTTGGTTTTCATACCCCGTTAAACTGTAAATAGTCGCACACTTTTAATCGAGTTGAAATGTGACGAGGTGATAGCCCGATATGGTCTGTGCAGTCGCGGGCTCTAAGCGACCATTATTGGATTGGATTAGGTATTGGAACCTTATACCTTTTTCACCAGGTGCCACGTGCCGACGTTTCCCTACGAAAAGCGACTGTCGAAGATCGACACCCTGAGACTGGCCATCGCCTACATCGCGCTGCTGCAGGACATCCTGCTGTCCGGCACTGACGCTTTGGACTACGTGCAGGACACTCTCCGCAGGACTGCCGCCGGGGGTGCGGATGAGGAGAAGCAGGGATGGAACACAGCGGTGAGGAGGGTTGTTGGTTTTTTTAGGTTGTTAGGGGAAGGGGAGGGGGGTGGGTTGGGGTTTTTGTTTGTTTGTTTTTTGTTTGGGTTTTTTTGTTGTTTTCATTGATTTGATTGTGTTTTGGGTTTTTTTCTTCCTGTTGTTGTTTGTTGGTTTTGTTTTGTTTTTTTGTTTTTGGTATTTTGTTGTTTTTTCTGGTTGCTGGTTCTTTGGGGTTTTTTGGGGTTTGTTTGGTTGGGTTTATGTTGTTTATTGGGGGCTTGCTTGTGTTTTTCTTGTTGTTGGGTTTGTTTGGCTTTGGTTTTGTTTGGTTGGGTTTTTTTCTCTTTTTTTGGGGGAGGGGGGGATGTTGCGCAGAAGGATTTTGTGAAGAAAAAAGAGGGAAGAAAGAGGAGGGAATAGGACGATATAGAAAGTTTGGGGAATGAGGGGTGGAGGGGAAAATGGACGTAGAGAGAACAGCTTGAGCGTGCGAAAGATCCCCCCACTAGCACATCAGAGACACAGACACAGAGTGCTAATAAACCTGGAACGTGCAACAACAACAACAACCACAACAACACATCTCATCACAACCACACAACAACACACACAACAACCACAACAACATCAACAACATCACAACCACCACCACAACAACCACACAACACAACCACCACACAACAACAACAACACAACCACACCAACCACACACAACAACCACAACAACACCAACAACAACACACAACCACACCAACAACAACCAACAACCACCACACACCACAACAACCAACCAACCACCACACCAACACCAACCAACAACAACCAACCAACCAACAACACAACACCACCACACTTCACCGAAACAAAACTGACCAACGCCACATTCATCGATCATCATCAATCTGACCACAATCCTCATATCGTCATCATCATCATCTCTGATGACTCTTTCCAGATCTGACCGCTCGCCTGTCCTGGGTCAAGTGGGAGAGCCTGGGGGTCAGACGCCGTCCTCTCCTCGGCACCCTCTCCCACCCCCCGTCCCTCCCGCATCCTCCCCCTCCCAGCCCAACGGTCAGCCCTCTTCTTCTCTCCTCCTCTTGCTCCTCCACTCTTCACAACCCCGCAGCAGCAGCAGCCCCGGGGGATGGGGACAATTGAACAAGGCCCGCTGAGGGGTTTGAGAAGGACAGAGAGGGGGGGGGAGGGAGATAGGGAGGGAGAGAGAGGGGGGGGGAGAGAGAGGCAGAGAGAGATAGAGAGAGAGAAAAGAGGGGGGGGGGGGTAGAGAGAGACACACAGAGACAGACAGACAGAGGGATAGAAAGAGAAAAGAGAGAGACCGAGACAGAAAGATAGAGAGACAGAGAGACAGACAGATAGACAGACAGACAGAGAAAAGAGAGACAGACAGACAAAGAGACAGAGAGAGAGTGGTAGGGTGAAGTGGCATGGTGACAATATTCTACAAGGAAAGTGGTTACAGTGTGCTGGCAGTGGAAACAGGACACTTGCAGGACTGATGATGGCACGCTGTTCTGGAAACGGGGCAAGAATAATTTTGAGGGATAGTTATTATTTTGGACACAGGCAACGATATCTGTGATCGTATATTTTTAGAGAACGAGCAACGATTTTCTGGATAATATTTTGGAAAACAGGGCAAGACTTGACTGCGATATCCTTTCTGGAAACGAGCAAGATAATAAAGTATCGGGACCTTGTTCTGGAAGCGGCAAGCATTTCCAGGATCTTATTGTAGAAATGGGTGAAGATGTATGGAATTCATTCTGAAAATTCGTCTGAGTCGGAGTGTGTGCCTATATATGGCGAGGTACTTGAAAGCAGTCATACGCGCAAACTTCTCATTTAGTGTGCAGTTTCAATCTCAATGTTGAATCCCAGGTGGGATGAGTGAGTCAGAGTGCCCATTCTGGGTGACCCTCGAGTGTTAAGCTGGGGAACGCTCAGCAACAACTACAATTCTGGAAATGAACAAGAATATCGAGGATCTTACTTTGGAAATAGGAAAGAATATCGGATTGAATTGTGGAAACGGCAAAAGCATCTGAAAACGGGAAGAGATATCGGCGATCTTATTCTGAAAAAAGAAACCACAGAGTACCTAGGATATAATTCTAGAAATGGACGAGTAAATCTGGGATATCATTCTGGACACGTGGAAGAATAGCTGAGCTATGATTCCAGAAATGGGCACGAATATCTGGGATATTATTCTGGAAACAATCACGAATAAGTGCAATATCATCCTGGGAACAGGAAAAGAACATTTTGTGATCTTTTTTTTCTGAAAACAGGCAAGGTTAAGTGCAATGTCATTCTGAAAACATGTATAAAAAAAAAACAACTGAGATACTATTTGAACATCAACAAGACAATGTGGAGTATTCTCCATGAGACGGGAAAGAATAATTGAGATAACATTGTGGAATCGGAAAAGAACATCTACGATCTCAGTCTGGAGAAGTGCCAGCCTATCTTTGAAAGCGCAATAGTTTGTGTATGTTTGTTTGTTCCTTTTGATTTGCAATGAATACGTGTGTCTTTTTATTGAATTTTTATCAGCTTTAATTCTGTGCATTTTTCCGGGAAAGAAGCGACTAAATCCAAAGACAATTGTATGCTTTCTTGACAAAAATTGTGAACCTGACAAAGCGAAAGGAAGTGTACGTGGTGAGATTAAACATTGAGAGAAATTGCCAATATTTATTATAAAACTATACTTATCTTTTTTTTTTATTTTTTTTTTTTACTTTGACTCTTCTTTTTCTTCTTTCATTATTTTGTCTCCTTTCTTCATTTTCTTTTTCTTTATTTCTTATTTTTCTTTATTTTTCTTCCTTTCTTTTTGTCTTTCTGTATCCTTCTTTTTTTTCTTCCTGTCTGCTAAAGATTCAGTCGTGCAATGCTCTCTCTCTCTCTCTCTCTCCTCTCTCTCTCTCTCTCTCTCTCTCTCTCTCTCTCTCTCTCTCTCTCTGTCTTATCTTCTACTCTATCATTCATCTATCTCTATCTATCTATCTCTATCTATCTATCTCTATCTATCTATCACTTCTATCTCTATCTCTATCTCTATCCTATCTCTCTATCTCTCGCTCCCTCTCTCTCCCCACTGCTCTCGCACCCTCAAACAAATGTCAAACATACATGATGTTTATACATACTTCACACGCGCATGACTAACTTTGCAGATCTACATACTCAAAGGTATTGTTGTTGTATGTTTTGTTCATATCAATAAAAACACATGTGCTCTAGTCAAAACAGTTTTCAGTGTCCTATTTCTTTTTAAATATGACCGGTGTGTGTGTGTGTGTGTGTGTGTGTGTGTGTGTGTGTGTGTGTGTGTGTGTGTGTGTGTGTGTGTGTCTGTGTCTGTGTCTGTGTCTGTGTTCTTGTGTGTACTCTGTGTGTACTCTGTGTGTACTCTGTGTGCGCGCGTGCGTGCGTGCGTTCGTGCGTGCGTGCGCGCGCGCGCGCGTGTGTGTGTTATGTGTGTGTGTGCACTACCTTGACTGCGAGAGAAGACAAACCGTATATGGATATGTATATTTATAAATATGTATATATATATGTATGTATGTAATGAATGAATGTGTATATAATGCATGTATGTATTATTATGTATGTATGTATAGTATGTATGTAATGTATGATATTATGTATGTATATATGTATGTAGTGTATATGTATGTATGTATGTATGTATGTATAGTATTATGTGTATACGTATATATGCATGCGTATATATATATGTTGTGTGTATATAGTGTGTGATGTATGTATATATATAATGTTTCTCTCTCTTTTGTCTCCCTCAAATTCCTATTGAGCGGATGGGGAACTGCACCAAATTTTCTGGCTGTGTTTCTTGGGCAAGTGACAGGATATTCATGGTGCATAGTTGACATTCTTAAGGTGTATATACACGAATGGAATAAAGTCCTGGCAGAGACGGCTTTGCATTGACCCGGGAGAACTGAAAAATAACCGCACATTTACATCCATCAGATGCCGCTGATGAGACTCGAATATGGCGACTGAATAACCCCCGGGATGGGAAATAAAATTCCTGTTCATTGAATTATGGTCTCTGCTTTAAGGTAATACCCAGCCCAAAATATGCCTTTTCTCTGTTGATCCTCAAACGCCATCGCAGTGGGATTTGAACCTTATTCGTGGACGAGGACATTTTAGTATCCATTGTACACCAACAATAAGCATAACAAATCAAAACAATACAAAAATAAAAACAAAACAAGACAGAAAAAGCAACCAGCCAACCGAACAAAAGAATAACCCCCATCCACCCGAAAACAAAAAAACAAAAACCCACAGCCTGAACATCCAGCATAACTCAGTCAAGGGTCCAGAACCCAGTACTAAAATAAGCACGCCCTTGCCCTTTACTAGTCTATGTCCGAAAGTGGTCAGTTCCTGCTATTTTTAGCACAAACTTGCACCAGCTGGGCTGGGATAGGATGGAATGGACTGCAGCTCAGAACGTGGAAAAAACTGACAGCTGTGGAACACAAAAAATCCCAAATCCGATTTCCTTGAAATATCCTAAAATATTCTCTTTTTATAATGCAGCGATGCAGTGATGCTTAGGGCCGAATTCCTTTAAATGGAAAGCAATAAACAATGTTGTGACTGTAAATGAGACGGACGCAAGAGCTATGTAGGGTTGGAGTGATTGTCTTATGTTTCTTACGCCCGTGAAGTCGTGGGTTCAAATCTTGGCAGCGGCATCTGCTTAAATCAATTTCTTTGATGGTGGGAATTTTTATACGATCTCCAAGACCAATTTGAAGTGCAGACCTGCCAGTGCCTAAACTCTGTTTGAGTATATGCGCATGCAGAAGATCAAAATATGCATTTTAAAGACCCCGTAATTCATGTCTATGATCGGTGACCAATGGAAATACAAACACACCAAGCATGCATCCAGACAGGAATGGACTTCACTGGTTTCACTTTGACCCAGAGAAAAAGCCTGGAAAATTCAGATTTGCCACAACCAAAGCTCAGGGAGTTTTGGGAGAAGGAATTATGAAATTACTGAACAAAAAAAATGATGTAATGCCAGTAATACCCACACTAGGCTCCCTACCAGCGTGGTGAGTTGCTGAAAATAATCGTGGTTCTGATTTTAAAAAAAAAAATTAAGGCAACAGTGACAAACTTTTGCACTAAACAATAGGACTCAAATCCTGATCAAAGTAAATGCAAATGCGTTCCTGCGGTAGTTTGGGAGTGAGATGTCAGAGATCTCAGCTTCTCTAAAGACCAGCATCTTAATTAAGGGCGGCACCCATCTCCTCTCCCTCGCGGCTTTACGTTCCCTGACCCTAAAGAGGGCAGGTACCCATTTACAGCTGAGTGAACTGAGGGACCGTACTGAAACCAAGGTGCGCAAGAGCTGTCCTCCATGCGCCAGGTGACCACACTCAACACTGCTGAACCTTAGCTTGAAGACAGGAAATGCCCTGACACTAACCTATGAACGACGAAATGACTGAACAAGAAAGGAAATAATGTGCTGGCAGTGATAGCCTGCTACACTACTTTCCAGCAGATTGATATTTTGCATGCGAGTACAATAAAAGATGAGGACTGCACTGTCAAGTTGCACACAGGTTAACCTGCGATGTCTACACACTCCCCATCGTAACTCACCAGGCACCACCAAGGTTTAAACCTCAGCGCTACTAGGATCGACAAACGCATTATCCACTCAGCCCAGCGTCAGGTACAGATCACTTGAGTTACAGAGGAGTAACACAAGGCGATTGAGCCATGTATGTGTATTTTCTCAATTGTATATAAACACCACGCACGCACACACACACAAATAAACATATATATAATATATATATATAATATATATATATATATATATATATATATTAATAATACACACACATAAAGAATAATCACTCACGTAATATGTATGTATATGTATTAATATATATGAATATAATAATAATATATATATATATATATATATATATATATATATATAAAACACATCACAATATATATATATATTATATATATGTGTGTGTGTGTGTGTGTGTGTGTGTGTGTGTGTGCATATACGGGTCATATATATTATATATATATATATATATATATATATATATATATATATATATTATATTGTGTGTTGTGTGTGTGTTGTGTGTGTGTGTGTGTGTGTGTGTGTGTGTGTGTGTGTGTGTGTGTGTGTGTGTGTGTGTGTGTGTGTGTGTTGACACACAGTATAACTACACACAAAAGTGTGCACAGTACTCTATGTCTCTGTCTCTGTCTGTCTCTCTGTCTCTGTCTCTCCTCATTAACCCTTAGGCCATGGAGTCATCCAAAAAGACAAACAATGCACTGTCTCACTCATCCCACCTAACAGCCACTGTGAGACCCTTCGTGCACACTGAATGAGAAAACTGCGCCTTAAGTCTCAAGTACCTCACCATATAGGCAGCCATACTTCGACTGCAGAGGATTTTTTCTCTAATTATAAGAGAGTACATGTTGTTGTGCTGAAAACTTGTCATGGCTGAAGACAATCTCAACATAATATTTTTTTCCAGCATGTGGTCAGAGCACTTGCTTTCCCCAAGTTAAGGTTAAGCAGCATCGATCGTGGTTACCAAGTGGATGGGTGATCGTTTGCACGCCTTGGCTTCAGAACAGCCCCCTAGTTCACCCAGCTGTAAATGGGTACCTGCCCTCTTTAGGGTCAGTGAAGGTAAAGCAGCGAGGGAGAGGAGATGGGCGCCGCCCTCGGTATGCTGGCCCCTAGAGAAGCTGAGGTCTCTGATGCCTCACTCCCCTACGACCACATAGGTTATGGGACACCTTTACCTTTACCTTTTAACACCATTTTGATGTAGGCCTTGGATCTTGGCTTGCATTTATAACTGACAAAGTGTTTAGCCTGGACCAACTCTCTCTCACGTAGACTTCAAAAGCAGTTTTTTTTAAACAATAAGTTGTTACTTAAAAACAAGATAAAGATTAAAATAATCATTCGTATTTGATATAGGTCTAAATTAATGTTGATAATCTATGAGCCTGTAAAGCGTATCGAAATCAGTTGGTAGAGAACTACAGAGAAAAATGAAGATCAGTCGAAGCAGTTTCCATAGAACTTTGTAACTAATGCGATTGTTAGAGAGACTAATTGAAGTTGGAAGGGGGAAAGCCCTGCTATAACGGTGTTATAGTTGTAAACAACTGACTTCTCCCTTAACTCCTCCAGGAGCCGTTTTGGCCACTGCGATGACTTTTCCAGGAAGTGTGTCTTACGTAGGTTGAACCCAACAGAGCACATCCAATTCTGACATTTTGTGTCTGCCCACATTAATTTAGTCACATTCCCACCTCAGGATTGATGTCTAAACACGACGCCAGTGTGCATGTGGGTTTTTTTTTCTATGTTTGTTTGTTTGTTAATGTTGTTGTTGTTGTTTGTTAGTTGGATTGATGTTTTGTTGTTATTTTTTTGGACGGGTGATCAGGTTCTAACGGCAAGCAACGGCTTATTTTCCAAAAAAGTGGAACGGGTTTTACGGTACGTGCAGTATGTTACTCAGGAACTTGGTTTATTGTTTTTTAGGAAGGACTTTCCCAGGAAGGGAGTCCGTACTGCTGTTAGCCTCTAGGGAAAAAAACCCTGATGGGGTGTCTCCGTCTTGGCTCAAACCAGCACCGTCAGATCGCAACCACAACGCTGTGACCACTAGGCAAAACCGCCCCCCAGTCCATTTTCAAAAGCGAAAAATCCAAACTTGTCCTTTTGATCCTCTTCATACACCATACAGTTGACAGCTGCTTATCATAAACGGTGACGCAACTACTGTCTAAAAAATCCCCCTCCCTACAAAAACTCTACCCCATGAATAGCCATTTTACCCTGTGTGCCTGCAGGAGCCAAAAGCCGAGAGGCCCTGACCTTAATTGTGTGGGTTATGTCAACCATGCAGGCAGTTTCCGCATACCCATGCAGCAAAGGGGATGGGAGGGGGTCAGCTCATTAATATCGGTGCAGCCACACAACAGAGGTGACGGGTCAAAAATGACCCCCAGGTCAGTTGTGTCCTTCTTCGGAGGTTGGTGTGTGTGTGTGTGTGTTGTGTGTGTGTTGTGTGTGGTGGTGTGGTGTGTGTGTGTGTACGTGTGTGTGTATGTGTGTGTGTGACGTGTGTGTGTGTGTGTTGTGTGGTGTGTGTGTGTGTGTGTGTGTGTGTGTGTGTGGTGTGTGTGTGTGTCGTGTGTGTGTGTTGTGTGTGTGTGTGTGTGTGTTGTGTGTGTGTGTGCGTGCGTGCGTGCGTGCGTGCGTGATGTGTTTATGTTATTATGATTTAATTCTTAAATTTTATTCTTATTTATTTATTTATTATTTATTTATTCTTTTATTCATTTTCTGTGTGCGTGCATGTATGTGCGCTCGCGCGATTCTTTTTTTCGTTCCCCCGCTATATCTCCAAGGCTGACTAGCGATGACGTTTTGCGTATGCGACCGTTTACTTACTATTCAGGTAGCCGCATTCTGACATCTGAGATGATGTCGAAACACGACACCAATGCGCATGCAGTTTCATAAATTTCGCCATCCATTTCCATCGGCACACATTGGGTTACTCATTAATTTTTGAAAATCAGAACGGATTTTTAATGTGTGTGCAAGATGTTCTGTTTGCGTTCACATTTGGGACCTCAGTTTAGAGTCTCATACGAAGGATTTTCGGGAGAGTGGAGTAGATACTGATGTACGATAGCTCCAGTGGTGGCTCGCACCTGGGCCCTCAGAACAGGAACGCAACACTATAAATACTAGGCTACCCCGTCCCCCCCAACACACCCACCCCAATCGCCCTTGTCCTGTGGGTTTGTGTTTGTGCTGTCTATTAAAGAAAGAAGAAAGAAAAAAGAAAGAAAGAAAGAAAGAAAGAAAGAAAGAAAGAAAGAAAGAAAAAAAGAAAGAAGAAAGAAGAAGAAGAAGAAGAAGAAGAAGAAGAAGAAGAAGAAGAAGAAGAAGAAGAAGAAGAAGAAGAAGAAGAAGAAGAAGAAGAAGAAGAAAAAGAAGAAGAAGAAGAAGAAAAAGAAGAAGAAGAAGAAAAGAAGAAGAAGAAGAAGAAGAAGAAGAAGAAGAAGAAGAAGAAAAGAAGAAGAAGAAGAAAAGAAGAAGAAGAAGAAGAAAAGAAGAAGAAGAAGAAAAGAGAAGAACAACAACAACAACAACACCAACAACAGCAACAGCAAGAACAAGAAGAACAAGAAGGACAAAAAGAAGAAGAACAACAAGAAGAAACAACAAAAACAACAACAAAAAACAACAATAACAACAGAAAAAAGAACGAAAAAGCAATTCCAGTTACGTAACAGAATAAAAGACTCCCAGGGGTCAAAACTGGAACAGGGGTACTATATACTCGTGCTGCCTTCACTTGACACACACACAAACACACACGCACCAGGCAGTCAAATTGTCCCCCTATCATTTTGTCTGGCAGCAAGACACACACTGGCTGTGGATGTTGCTGTTGCTGCTGCTGTCGCTGCCTCCGCAGAATCAGCCAGTCAGCTGATGCTGTGAACCCATCCCCTCATATACTCGTCTGCATTCTCCGGCCGTGCATTTGGTAGGCCTATCGAGGTTTGTAGTCCTCTTTACTAGTTTACTTCAGAGAATCGCTCCGGATTTCTGTGTATGGTGAACCTGCTGGTTTTCATCATGGTAAGTGGTTTGTGCAGGGGGGGTGGAGGGTGGAGGGGTTAGTAGGGGAGAAAGAGAGAGAGAGAGAGAGAGAGAGAGAGAGAGAGAGAGAGAGAGAGAGAGAGAGAGAGAGAGAGAGAGAGAGAGAGAGAGAGAGAGAGAGAGAGAGAATGTGTGTGTCTGTGTGTCTGTGTCTGTATCTGTCTGTCTGTCACTCTGTCTGTCTGTGTCTGTGTCTGTAAAATTGCATGTAACTAATGCTATCATTAACCGTTGTTTGTTATTTTCTAACCGTGCAGTTTATTGTTTTTGCCAGTATGTTAATTGACGTAATTCTGTATGCATTGATAATGTTTTTCTTTACCTTTTTCATTGATATTTCAAATCCCTATTTTTTATGAACGTCTACTTTTCGACAAATTGGTTATATCGTGAATAAGCATTATTTCGAAATCATACAATTTTATACTTCGACGTTGTTTTGTCTGTGTCTACTGATCATTTCAGCATCTATATTTTGTTGTTGTTGTTGTTGCTTGCTGCTGCTGCTGCTGCTGCTGCTGCTGCTGCTGCTGCTGATGATGATGATGATGATGATGCGCTTGCTGCTGCTGCTGCTGCTGCTGCTGCTGCTGCTGCTGCTGCTGCTGCTGCTGCTGCTGCTGCTGCTGCTGCTGCTGCTGCGCTACCGCCGCCGCTGCTTTTATTGTTTTCATTTCTGATACTGCTAACGATGTTGTCACTCCTGGTTGTTGTTGCTGCTGCTGCTGCTGCTGCTTCGATTTAAGTTATAGGACTTTTTTTGGTTGTTTTTATCTTTTGAATTCCTGTGACCTCTCATGTCTCAGTGCCCTCTCCCATAATTATCGTTCTTCCCGATCTGAGCTCAGGAAGCCACGCCCAGACTCCGGCTGTCTGACCGCTTCAGCAGCATCACTCTAGAGGAAACGATCAGTGTTGGACTGCTAGGACAGCACGATGTAGAAAATACCCTTTACTTTTCCTAGGTCACTTTTGTTGTTGTTGAGATTATATTAGAGTCCAAGCGGAAATACTCCGAATTAGAGACTGTCGGCAGAAGGTCAGAAGGTCAGGAACTCTCCCACTTCAGCGCCTCGGGCCACCCCAAAACTAGCACAATTCTGTTGAAGCAAAGAGAGAGAACGGCCCGCGTAAGCACCGCAGTGCCACACTAGCCGAAGCTCCTATAGGTCACTTTTGCGCAGTGCCTGTTTAATTAACCTAGCTCAGACATACCCAGCATGCACCTCGCTATTTGGAAAGAGACAGGCTCTGCCTAGGTCGACTTGCGTATGATACGATGTTTAAAAAATCCAGTGTAGTGTCAACACCACGGCTCCTGACGAAGCTAATAGAAAAATCCAGCCATGATTACAGGTAAACGGTAAAGGTGTCCCATAACCTACTTGGTCGTGGGGGGGGGGGGGGGGGGGCGAGGCATCAGACACCTCAGCTTCTCTAGGGGCCAGAAAATTGAAGGTGGCACCCATCTCCTCTTCCTCGCTGCTTTACCTTCCCTGACCCTAAAGAGGGCAACTACCCTTTTACAGCTGGGTGGACTGGAAGACTGCACTGAAGCCAAGGTGCGCAAACGGTCACCCCATCCAATTGGTAACCACGCTCGCTGCCGCATAACTTTAACTCGGGAAGAGCGAGTGCTCTGACCACTGATGCTATCCCGTCTCCAAGCCATGATTATCAAGTTTTAATCAAACTGTGTAGGGCGTGCGCTACCCGTTCAACCACTATCGGCGATAAATATAACGTCATCGCTTGGGCAGACAAAGGGATGTCCCATTCTCATTCCTAGAACTGTAATTACTGCTCCTGCGACAGTTCCCTTAGTGTCTGCCGACTCTCAAGGTTTTGACATAAGCTGACAAGCTTGCAAGTGGAGAATGATTCAAAAAGTATAGCCACCATCACCAAAAACTATTTATTTGAGTCTCCTGCAATGTTTTACTCCGTTGTAATCAACGAAAATGATGCAAAAGATGTTACAGAGGTTCAGATAAGTTTGAGGTTTCGTGGTAGAACCCTTTAATTATATAATATATATATATATATATATATATATATATATATATATATATATATATATATATATATATATGTATGTATGTATATATATATATATATCTTATATAATATATATATACATATATATATGTTTATATCATAGATTCTGATTCTGATTCTGATTCTGATTCTACCATCAACACCACAGTTACTATCCTCCTCCACCTCCTCCTCCTCATCATCACCATCATCATCACCCGTCGTCGTCGTCGTCTTCGTCATCATCATCATCACCACCATCACCACCACCACTACCACCACCACCACCACCACCACTATCACCGCCATCACCATCCTCCTGCACCTCCTCCTCCTCATCATTACTACCATCACCATCGTCCTCCTTCTCATCATCATCATAAACGAAAAAGAAGAGGAGGAAGAAGAAGACTATTATCCTTCCCGAAAAACAGCAATGCCAAACCTCAATATTGACCTTTTTGTGTCTGAGACAGCTTTTGGGAGATTTGGGCAAAACTGTCGTCATCATCATCATCATCATCGTCGTCGTCGTCATCATCACCACCACCACCACCACCATCATCACCATCCTCTTCCCCTCTTCCTCCTCCTCCTCATTATCATAAACGAAAAAGAAGAAGAGGAAGAGGAAGAAGAAAACTATATCCTTCCCGAACAAACAGGCGATGCCAAACCTCAATATTGACGTTTTTGTGTCTGAGACAGTTTTGGGGGGGAGGGGGGGGGGGCAAAACTGTCGTCGTCGTCATCATCACCATCACCATCATCATCATCATCATCATCATCACAACCACCACCATCACCACCACCATAATCACCATCATCATTATAACCACCACTATCACCACCACCACTGTCATCATCATCATCATCATCATCACCATCCTCTTCCTCTCCCTCCTCCTCCTCCTCATTATCATAAACGAAAAAGAAGATGAGGAAGAAGAAGAAGAAGACTATATCCTTCCCGAACAAACAGGCGATGCCAAACCTCAATATTGACGTTTTTGTGTCTGAGACAGTTTTTTGGGGGAGGGGGGGGGGGGCAAAACTGTCGTCGTCGTGATCATCATCATCACCATCATCATCATCATCATCATCATCACAACCACCACCATCACCACCACCATAATCACCATCATCATTATAACCACCACCGCCATCACCACCACCATCATCATCATCATCATCATCATCATCATCATCATCATCATCATCATCATCATCATCATCATCACCACCACCACCACCATCACCACCACCATAATCACCATCATCATTATAACCACCACCGCCATCACCATCATCATCATCACATCATCATCATCATCATCATCATCACATCATCATCACCACCACCACCACCACCACCACCACCCTCTTCCTCCTCCTCCTCCTCATTATCATGAACGAAAAGGAAGAAGAGGAGGAAGAAGAAGAAGACTATATCCTTCCCGAATAAACAGACAGTGATGCCAAACCTCAATATTGACGTTTTGTGTCTGAGACAGTTTTGGGGGGAGGGTTGGGTTTGGGCAGAACTGGCGATGTTGCACTTCTGATGCTGAGGGGAGAAAGCGATCGATACCTGGTAGA
>CM060319.1:36295351-36315351 GCA_030674155.1 Stramonita haemastoma | reverse complement strand
CATACACACGAGGACTGGATGTAAAAAGCACACGGGTGCTTATTCCATTTTCCTCGAAATAAAAGAATTGATAGAAGTGATGATGATGATTGATGATGATGTAGGGTGATGATGTGATGAATAGATGATGATGATCTATATCTCATCATCACAAAAACATAATCATCATACATCAACTATCATCATCATCAAACATCATCCATCATCATCATCAAATCATCATCCTGATGATAAAAATTTCAATCTGCAAGAAACACATTTATATGTAAAGAACGTGCTTTAGAGACATCGCACGCAATACAAACATATAAGCAAAGTGCATGCACACACACGTGTGCGTGCACGCATGCATGCCGCAAGCATGGATCACATCATACACGTCACACACACACATCTCACATACACATATCGTACCCGCAGCGACCATATGCGACACTACATGCACCTACACAATAGCAAATACACTACACTACACACTACCACTACACTACACTACACACATACACTCACACTACACATACTCACTACACTACTACCCCACCGACACACAGCACACACAGCTACCACACACACTACAACACTACACTACACTACACTACACTACACTACACTACACTACACCCCCTACACTCACCCCGAACACTACCTACTCAGACAAACCGCCAACTACAGTACATAAGCAATACCTCCGTCACTACACACCTAGCACAACCGTTCAGCTCTCCCAACACACACCCCCCTTAGCAACACTTCCAACCACCGTCAAACCTCGTCCATGAAACGCAGAGCCCCAACCTGCTCCCTCGCCTCCCAAGACACCCCCCTCTGCAACACTCCACCCCCCCCTTCCTCCACCAGCCCCCCTCCCCCCCCCCCCTCCCTCCCAACTTTCCCCGTTTTCGGATGGCAAAGAAGCCAGAGAGGTCCAGACAATCGATACACAGGACAGACTGCAAGCCTTCAATGTTGTTCTCTCTGTGTGGTGTGGGTGTGGTGGTGTGTGTGTGTGTTGTGTGTTGTGTGTGTTGTGTGTGTGTGTGTGTGTGTGTGTTGTGTGTGTGTATGTGTGTTGTGTTGGTGTGTGTGTGTGTGTGTTGTGTGGTGTGTGTGTGTGTGGTGTGTGTGTTGTGGTTGTGTGTGTTGTGTGTGGTGTTGGTAGTGTTTTGTGTGTGTGTGTGTGTGTGGTGTGTTGTGTTGTGTGGTTGTGTTGGTTTGTGTGTGTGGTGGTTGTGATGTGTGTGTGGTGTGTGTGTGTGTGTTGTGTGTGTTGTGTGTGTGTTGTGGTGTGTGGTGTGTGATAGTTGTGTGGTGTGTGTGTGTGTGTGTGTGTGTGTTGTGTGGTTTGTGTGTGTGGTGTGGTGTGGTGTGTGTGGTGTGTGTGTGTGTGTTGTGTGTGGGGTGTGTGTGTGTGGTGTTGTGGTGTGTGTTGTGTGTGGTGTGTAGTTGGGTTGTGTGTGTGTGTGTGTGTGTGTGTGTGGTGTATGTAGAAGGTGTGTGTGTGTTGTGTGTGTGTGTGTTTGTCTGTGTGTCTGTGTCTGTGTTGTGTGTGTGTGAAGTGTGTGTGTGTGTGGTTGTTGTGTTTGTGTTGGTTGTGTGTGTAGTTGAAAGTGTGTGTGTCGTGGTGTGCGTGTGTTGTGTGTGTGGTGTGTTGGTGGTGCTTGTGTTGTGTGTGTGTGTGTGTGTGTTGGTGTGTGTGTGGTGTGTGTGTTGTGTGTGTGTGGTGTGTGTGTGCGTGTGTGTGTGTGTGTGTGTGTGTGTGTGTGTGTGTGTGTGTAATGTGTCCTGTGTGTTGAGTGATTTGTTGTCTGTGTTCTCGCCCTGTCTTCTCATTCTGCTTCTGTTCTAAGTGTTGTGTGTGTGTGTGTGTGTTGTGTGTGTGTGTGTGTGTGTGTGTGTGTGTGTGTGTGTGTGTGTGGTGTGGTGTGTGTGTGTGTGTGTGTGTACGTGTATGTGTGCATGTGCGTGTATATTTTTTATTTATTTATTCCTTTATATCAAGGATAATGGTGTGTGTTTGCAGCGTTGTGTGTGTGTGTGTGTGTGTGTGTGGTGTGTGTGTGTGTGTGTGTGTGTGTGTGTGGTGTGTGTGTGTGTGTGTGTGTGTTGTGTGTGTTTCGTGTGTCTGTCGTGTGTCTATGTTCTGGTGTGTCTGTGTGTTCTGATCGTCTGTCTGTGTTTGTCTTCTGCCTGTTTGTCTGTCTGTCTGTCAGTCAGTCTAACAAACCCTACAGATCACACAATCTTATGCCTCAGTACTGATATTTTTTTAATCGATTATGTGAAGGAACCAAGGTAGGGGGGACATAGGCGTGAGAGTAGTGGGGTACCTGTGAAATGCATCTGTTGTCACCTGTGTGCAAAAGCCTTTGAGGACATAATTACCAGAAGGCAATTCTAATCACTTGAACATGGATTCCTTTAAAGTATTCCACAAAGCTGAACATGATCTACTTGCATATCATACCAGTTCTGTCATTGTAATAATATAATCCCTCTGACCAGATCTTAGGTTGAATCACCATGCTATGATGCAACAGAAAGCATAATCGGATAATTAGTTTTTTCGGATGAGACGATAAACCAAGATCCCGTGTGCTACACATCACTATTTAGTGCGCATAAAAGAACCCACGGCAACAAAGGGGTTGACCCTGGCAAAATTGTGTAGAAGAAAGCCACTCTGATAGGGTAAAAAAATACAGTTGCATGCAGGAAAAACGAAAAAAAAATGGGTAGGCCTGCACTTGTGGCGACGCGCTCGCCCTGGGGAGAGCGGCCCGAATTTCACGCACAGAAATCTGCCGTGTCATAAAGTGGTACAAAATACAAAATACAAAAATATTGACGTCCGTCCTATCTTATCCCTGTTGACATCCATCCATTTTATCCCTGTTGACGTCAGTCCTCTCCTATCCTGAGACGTCCCTTGATGTCCGTCCTATTTTATCCCTGTTGACGTCAGTCCTATCTTCCCTGATGACGTCCTGTTGATGTCCGTCTTCTTATCCTGTTGCATCCATCATTTTATCCCTGTTGACGTCAGTCCTACCTATCCCGATGACGTCCTTTGATGTCCGTCTTTTTATCCCTGTTGACGTCAGTCCTATCCTATCCCTGATGACGTCCTGTTGATGTCCGTCCTATTTTATCCCTGTTGACGTCAGTCCTATCCTATCCCGATGACGTCTGTTGATGTCCGTCCATTTATTCCTGTTGACGTCAGTCTATCCTATCCCTGATGACGTCCTGTTGATGTCCGTCCTATTTATCCTGTTGACGTCCGTCCTATCATCCCCGCTGATGTCCTGTTGACGTCCGTCCTATTTTATCCCTGTACACCAAGGTTCAGTTCTGAGACCCTGCCCATTCGTGTTTTACACTAAGGACTCTTCAGGTGACCATCTTCTACAGGTATCCACGCTATCTGCTGCATGCAAGGAGACAAGTGCTAGCTGCGAAAGATCAAAGCCACATGCAAACAGGAGTTGAATAATTTTGCCCAGTTGGAGAGGAAAGAGGGAAATTTTGTTTTCACTCTCGGAATGATGCAGCTCAGTCCGCGATAATGCATGCTAATGATGTCTGAATGGACATCAGTGACAGTCAGAAGATCGGATGAAGTACCTGGTATCATATCAAGGGCATGTCCACATCACTCATATTTACCATCGAACCCCGTGACGATGGTGTGAGGTGATGGTGATGGTGATGGTGATGGTGATGATGATGATGATAATGACGATGATGATGATGACCTGACCTGACATTGACTTGACTTTGATACGACTCAATTCGGCCTTGACATTGACCTGACCTTGATGTGACTCGATTCGGCCTTGACATTGACTCGACCTTGATGCGACTCGATTCGGCCTTGACCTAGTAGAGCCCCCTGTGCTGTGCAGACGAGGTGAGGACAGGTCAGTACCGCAGCCTGTTCCATCCTGAGCAGCTGATAGCGGGGAAGGAGGACGCGGCCAACAACTATGCCCGGGGCCACTACACCATCGGCAAGGAGATTGTGGACCTGGTGCTGGACCGTATCAGGTCCGTTGCAGTATTTGCATCCTAGAGTCTGTTGGGTTGGGTTGTTGTTGTTTTTTTTTACCAATCTATAACTTCAATGATGGACAAAAACGGTCCGATTCGCAAAATCTCACTTTTCGTAAACTTCGGATTTCGAGTCGAGGAACGAAAACAACAGCAGCAACAGCAACAACAACAATAACAAAAACCCAACTTTTAAATTTATTGTTGCAGACATATATTCTTGAATCTGTGTTGAATGTAAATAAATAAATATTATAGTTAATGTTGTGGAGACTTTTTTTTGGCAGGAGCACAAACAAACCCCGTAAACTCACTGGATTTTTAAAGGATCAAATGTTTTCTGTGCTTGTTAATTTCACACAGTTATGTACATAAATGTTTTAGATTACAGATGTTTTTGTTGATCTTTCAATGAAACAGATACTTTAAGCATGTTTGCAGTAATCATCTAACACACAGCCATCTGATTTATACATCAGGTTTTTCACTTAGAAACGAGCTATGATCAAGGAAAGCATCAAATGATCATGGCAATGACAACGATGACAATGATGATGTCGACGACGACAGGGAAAATCATGATGACAACGACGACGACGAAGATGATAGTAATGATGATGACGTCGACGACGACGATAATGATTATGGGAGTAGTTGTGATTGAGACAATACGCGGTCGAGGACAAGCAGACTTCAAATTTCTCGTAAAATTGTAGCGTCGTCATCAGAGATATATCATCTTCATTATTATCATCACAATCACCACAACAACAACAACAACCATCATCATCACCATCCTCCTCCTCCTCCTCCTCCTCCTCAGAAAACTGGCGGAGCAGTGCACGGGGCTACAGGGGTTCCTGCTGTTCCACTCTTTCGGGGGCGGCACGGGGTCTGGGTTCACTTCCCTGCTGATGGAACGCCTGTCTGTGGACTACGGCAAGAAATCCAAACTGGAGTTCTCCATCTACCCGGCTCCCCAGGTACCTCAGGGAGGTTGTTGTCGGTGTTTGTTGTTGTTGTTGTTGTTGGTGTGGTGGTGGTGGTGGTGGGTGGTGGTGGTGGTGGTGAGTGCGTGTGTGGTGTGTGTGTGTGTGTGGTGTGTGTGTGTGTGCGTGTGTGTGTGTGTGCGTGTGTGTGTGTGTGTGTGTGTGCGTGTGTGTGCGCGCGCGCATGTGTTGTGTCTGTTGTGTGTGTGTTTATTTGTTTATTTATTCATTTATCTATCTATCTATCTATCTATCTATCTATCTATCTATCTATCTACTATCATCTATCTATCTATCTATTATCTAATTAATTTTTTGCATCGAGATAAGAAATAAGCACTCACGGCTTTTTTACATCTAGTCCCCGTGTGTACGCAGTTTTGTCAAGCTTGTCATCTATTCCCACCTTGTGTGTGTGTGTGTGTGTGTGTGTGTGTGTGTGTGTGTGTGTGTGTGTGTGTGTATGTATGTGTGTGTATGTGTGTGTGTTGTGTGTTGTGCTGTGTTGTGTTGTGTTGTGTTGTGTACGTGTGTGTGTATGTGTGTGTGTTCGTGTGTGTGTATGTTTGTAGTGTGTGTGTGTGTCTCTGTGTTGTGTGTGTGTGTGTGTGTGTTGTGTGTGTGTCTGTGTGTGTGTCTGTGTGTCTGTGTTGTGTGTGTGTGTGCGTGTGTGTCTGTGTGTGTCTGTTGGTTGTTGGCTGGTTGGTTGGTTGGTGGTTGGTTGGTTGGTTTGGTTGGTTGGTTGGTTGGTTTACACGAAATGGGATTCATTTGAAATACCTGGCGCTTATACAGGACAAGAGTACACGAAGCTATATATTTCTCTTTGTTTTTCTTTTCCTTTGATCCAGTCTGTCGTAGTGGTGGTGGTGGTGGTGGAAGTTGTTTTTTGTTGTTGTTATTGCTGCTGCTGCTGCTGCTTCTGCTACAGTTGCTTTTGTCATTGTCGGTGTTTATCACGAGCCCTATAACTTAACATCCTGAACATCCCCCCAGAATAATACACGGTGTCTCACTTTCTGATGAATGAATGAATGAATGAATGAATGAATGAATGAATGAATGAATGAATGAATGAATGAATGAATGAATGAATGACCTAGCGAACAAACAAACATAGATAAATGTTTCACTCATAAACGACACATAAAAATCACACACACACCCAAAAAAAATAATAAAAACAATCACACCACACCAACACAAAACCCTCCACCACATAGCCACCACTTCTACCACTCAACCCACCCAACCCACCACCACCACCCTACCCACACACGCACTTCCACCAACACCACCCCTACCACCACCACCCCCCAACCACAACCCTCACCCTCACCACCCACCACCACCAAACCCCCAACCCCTACCCTCACTTGCCCCAAGTGTCCCACAGCACAGTGGAGCCCTACAAACTCCATCCTGACCACACCCCACCACCCCTGGAGCTTCGGATGCAGCTTCATGGCTAAATAACGAAGCCAACTACACATCTGCACGCCACGAAACCCTGGACATCGAGCGCCCCACCTACACCAACCTCAACCGTCTGATCGGTCAGATCGTGTCCTCCATCACCGCCTCTCTGCGATTCGATGGCGCCCTCAACGTGGATCTGACCGAGTTCCAGACCAACCTGGTGCCCTACCCTAGGATTCATTTCCCGCTGGCTACCTACGCTCCTGTCATCTCTGCCGAGAAGGCTTGTCATGAGCAGCTTTCTGTGGCGGAGATTACCAACGCTTGTTTTGATCCGTGTAATCAGGTTCGTGTGTGTTTGTGGGGTGGGGGTGGGGGGGTGTTGTGTTGTGTTGTGTGTGTGTGTGTGTGTGTGTTGTGTGTGTGTGTGTGTGTGTGTGTGTGTGTGTGTGTGTGTGTGTGTGTGTGGTGTGTGTGTGTGTGTGTGTGTATGTGTGTGTGTGTGTGTGTGTGTGTGTGTGTGTGTGTGTGTGTGTGTGTGTGTGTGTGGAGGGAATGTTGTGAAGGGGGTGGGATGGGAGTGGGGTGGTGTAGGGGGTGGGGTAGGGGTGTAAGAGGGAGGAGAATGTGTGTGGGGGGGAGGGGGTGTATGTGTGTGAGAGAGACAAGGCAAAGCAAGGCAAGGCAAAATTCTTTTATTCGAGGATAATAGATAAGCACTCATGTGCTTTTTTACATCCAGTCCCCGCCCTTTTCAGGGAAAACATCAAGATAAAAAGATACTAAACAGTAAAACTATATGCAGTACCAAACAACATAAAGGAATAAGGACATTATACATAATAAGATAATAAAAATGCACACTTTCAGAAGACGAAAATCAGAAGCCACAATAAAATGATTTTGATTATAAAAGAAAAGAGAAGCGTTAATAGATAAAGAGCAACCAAAGAAACATAATGAAATAAACAACTTAGCAACCAAGAAAAGTCCACCCAAAAATACTTAGCTACAACATTGTTACAACTCATAACAACAAAATGAACTCAGAAGGAACTAAAGATAATACAATGATTATAATGATGACAATAAGAACAATATCAACAATAGTGATAATAGTATGATGATAATACACGTAAAACTCACTCCTACACGTAGGTTACACACACACACACACACACACACACACACACACACACACACACACACACACACACACACACACACACACACACACACACACATACACACACATACATACATACATACATACATACATACATACATACATACATACATACATACATACATACATACATACATACATACATACATACATACATACATACATACATACATACATACATACATACAGAGAGAGAGTGAGAGACAGAGAGTGTGTGTGTGTTGGGGGGGGGGGGGGTTATGGGTGAATGTTCAGTGGGTGTAATCGTGATCGTGTGTCAAAAGTCGAATCACAACAACAACAACTAGTATAAAATGGGTTTAAAAAAGAAATTAAAAAGAATAAAATACAAAGATTTAAATAGAACAGCAACACACACACACACACACACACACACACACACACACACACACCACGCACGCACGCACGCACGCACACACACACACACACACACACACACACACACACACACACACACACACACATTTTCATAGCATGACACTGTCAATGAAAATTCAACACTTCAAATCAAGAAAAAAAAATTAAAAATTAGGGTAGCGGTAAAGGGAGATAATTTGCGACCACACAGATAACTCTGCTGGAATTATAACACAATCTGAAACAAACGTGGATACGTTGATGAACCAGTGATCTTAGGGTCTAGATGGAAAAAAAAGCATTTTGTATGTGCATGAGTTAAGTTTAATTAATAGCTGTGTGTGTTGGTAAACTGTCCACTATGTACTCTGTGTAGTTGGTGAAGTGTGACCCTCGGAACGGCAAGTACATGGCCTGTTGTCTGCTGTTCCGGGGAGACGTGGTGCCCAAAGATGTCAACGCCGCCATCGCCACCATCAAGACCAAGAGAAACATCCAGTTTGTGGACTGGTGTCCCACTGGCTTCAAGGTCTGCTCCATCTAGCTGAGGCTCTGTCTATCTATCGATCTATCGATCTATCTATCTATCTATCTATCTATCTATCTATCTATCTATCTATCTATCGATCGATCGATCGATCGATCGATCTATCGATCTATCTATCTATCTATCTATCTATCTATCTGTCTGTCTGTCTGTCTGTCTGTCTGTCTGTCTGTCTGTCTGTCTGTCTGTCTGTCTGTCTCTATCTATCTGTCTGTCTGTCTGTCTGTCTGTCTGTCTGTCTGTCTGTCTGTCTGTCTGTCTGTCTATCTATCTATCTGTCTGTCTGTCTGTCTGTCTGTCTGTCTGTCTGTCTGTCTCTATCTATCTATCTATCTATCTATCTATCTATCTATCTATCTATCTATCTATCTATCTGTCTGTCTGTCTGTCTGTCTGTCTGTCTGTCTGTCTGTCTGTCTGTCTCTATCTATCTATCTATCTATCTATCTATCTATCTATCTATCTATCTATCTATCTATCTGTCTATCTATCTATCTATCTATCTATCTATCTATCTGTCTATCTATCTATCTATCTATCTATCTATCTATCCATCTATCCTAGATGGTAGATCTAGTCCTTCGGATGAGACTATAAACCAAGGCCCCGTGTGCGAACGCACGCAGAACATCTTGCGAACACGTTAAATCCTGTTCCACTTTTCGTAAGAGTAAGCCATTGTGTGCCGGTGGGCATAGATGACATGAACAAAACTGCATACACACTGAGGCTGGATGTAAAAAAGCACACGAGTGCTTATTCCATTATCCTCGATTTAAAAGAATAAATAAATACATAAATAAATAAATAAAATTCTCTCTCTCTCTCTCTCTCTCTCTCTCTCTCTCTCTCTCTCTCTCTCTCTCTCTCTCTCCTCTCTCTCCTCTCTCTCTCTCTCTCTCTCTCTAAATCATAGGTTGAACTTTTATTGTTGGTGATGGTGATTTTACTTTTCTTTTATTTTGTTGTTGGTTGGCTTCTTTTGTTGTTAATTTGTTGGGGGGGGGGGGGGTTCTTTGGGGGGTGGGTGCTATTCCCTAATCAAGTAATCAAGCAAGGCCCGGATGAAAAAAAGTGTGTGAATGCTTACTCTGTTACCCTTGAAAAATGAAGATTATTCGTTCATTCATTCATTCATTCATTCTCTCTGTTGTTCACCAGTTTGCTCTTTCATGGGAGGCAACACCAGTCGTAAGCCAATGGCATGTTTGTTTCCCTTTACCCAGAATTTGGGGACGCGATAGCTCAGTGATCGGAGTACTCGCTTTCCTCCAGCCAATCTTAAGCAGCATCGATCGTGGTTACCAATTGGATGGGTGACAGTTTGCGCGCCTTGGCTTCAGTACAGTTCCCCAATACACCCAGCTGTAAATGGATGCCTGCCCTCTTTAGGGTCAGGAAGGTAAAGCAGCAAAGGGTAGAGGAGATGGGCGCCGCCCTCAATATGCTGGCCCCTAAAGAACCCGAGGTCTCTAATGCCTCGCTCCCCTAGGACCACATAGGTTATGGAACACCTTTACCTTACCTTACCTTCGCCTACCTAGACTGCGAGAACAGGGATATCAGGCAGAGTGGCCGTGTGGTTAGGTTATTATACCACCATAAAAGCTCAAGCTCGTGAAGTACTCTTGTGCTTGCGCTGGCCTTTAGTGGCGACGCGATTTCTCGGTGAGACCAGCCTGAATTTCACGCAGAAAAAAAACTTCCGTGACTGAAAGTGGTATACAATGCAATACAATACAATACAACACAACACAACACAACACAACACAACACAACACAACAACACACACAACACAACACAACCCAACACAACACAAACACAACACCATTATTTCCTCTCCACTTTTCCAGGTGGGGATCAACTACCAGCCTCCGACAGTCGTCCCAGGAGGGGACCTGGCCAAGGTACAGCGCGCGGTATGCATGCTGAGCAACACCACAGCTATCGCTGAGGCCTGGGCCCGTCTGGACCACAAGTTTGACCTGATGTACGCCAAGAGAGCCTTCGTGCACTGGTACGTGGGCGAGGGCATGGAGGAGGGGGAGTTCTCCGAGGCCAGGGAGGATCTGGCCGCCCTGGAGAAGGATTACGAAGAGGTCGGCGTGGATTCTCTGGGAGACCTGGCCGAGGATACTGAGGAGAAGGAGGAGTATTGAGGAGGAGGAGGATGCTGAGGAGGAGGAGGAGAAGGAGAAGGGGGAGTATTGAGGGAGGATGTAGAGGAGGAGAAGGGGGAGTATTTAGGAGGAGGAGGATGCTGAGGAGGAGGGGGAGTATTGAGGAGAGGATGTAGAGGGTGTTGAGGAGACGAAGGAGGAGGAGTATTGAGGGAGGATGTAGAGGATGTTGAGGAGACGAAGGAGGAGTGTTGAGGAGGATGTAGAGGAGAAGGAGTATTGAGGAGAGGATGTAGAGGTGAAGGAGGAGTATTGGGGAGGATGTAGAGGTGAAGGAGGAGAATTGAGGAGGATGTAGAGAATGCCGAGGTTGAGGTTGAGCAGTGCTGAGGATGGTGTTGACTGGGAGAGGATGTTGGGAGGAAGGAGTAGTGAGGATGTTGCCTGGAAGAGGATGTTGAGGAGAAGTAGGAGGAGTATTGAGGATGTTGGCTTCTTTGAGAAAGACGTTGTTGAGGATAGGTGATAGGGAGGAGTGTTGAGGAGATGGACAGCAGGAGAATGTTGAGGAGGAGTATGAGGAGTGAAGAGGGGGAGTGAGGATGTTGCCTGAGAGACATTGCTGAAGGTAGATGGGGAGTGCTGTGGATGGTTCCCCGAAGATTTTTCTGAGAATGTTGGAAGGATAAGGAGGAGGATTATTCAGGATGTTGACATGGCGTGGTATGCTGTCGAGAGAGTCGTGGAGATGATGCGTTTTTGTTGTTGGACTGAGAAAAGTGTTTGAAGACGATTTTGGCTTTGGTGATGGCATGTTCTTCTCTCTGTGTGTTTGTGTTGTTTGATCTGTTTGCCTCTCTCTCTCTCTCTCTCTCTCTCTCTCTCTCTCTCTCCTCTCTCTCTCTCTCTCTCTCTCTCTCTCTCTCTCTCTCTCTCTCCCCTCTCTCTCTCTCTCTCATCACCATTCTCTTTTTTTTTTCTTCTTGTGATCGTAGTTTATTCTAAAGCAATTATGGCATCAGTCACAACAACATATAGGTGAAACAACAAAACAACAATAACCATTAAAGGATAAACAAGAAAAGAAACAACAACAACAACAACAACAAAACAATAGTGGAATAAAGTCTTCCTGTTGTCATTGTGTTTGTCATGGCATGCGATTTCCCTTCGTGCTTCCAGTCATACCGTTTGTTTCCCCAGTTTCGTGGCTACACACCAAGTCGTTTGCACACTGGATGTAGCAGACGATATCTGTAACGTATTTATCATCATTTTTGTTTACACCATCGTGTTATGTGAACTTGTGAGACGATTTCCAAAGCTATACTTTAAGATTTCTTTTGTGTTTTCCTGACCACCACCCCTCCCGCTATAATCTTTATACAGTTCCAAAAAGTGCAAAACAGAAATTTTGTAAAATTAAAAGCTTGTATCGGCATCTTTTCCAGCTCATGAGTTGAAGAAAAAAAGAAACAGAAAAAACGAACATAGATAATCAGCTTTCATTTTCATTTCTCTGTGTGTGTGCTGTATTTTTTCTTTTCGTCACGGTGCTATGGTTTTTCTGCTTCCATGCTGTGTGGTGTATATATATATATATACATATAATATATCAAACAGCTAAAGACGTCGCATGTGCTAACAAAGTTTTTTTCTTTATTATAGTTTCAAATAATGTACATGCCTCTGTATCAAGTCTTTGATGTAATAGCTGTACACCCAGACTCAATCCCTGTACACAACGCGTCCATAGAATTCTGTGGCGACCCCCATGGTGTTATCTTCTTTCAATCTTTTGGACAGAACATCGTCATTATCATCGTCATCTTTCGCCAGAGGCTCAAGGCCCCAAAAGCTGGTACACGTGGACCATTACTTACGAGTTTGATTCGTACATTGTGTGATATTGTCAGTGTTGTGTTGCTACGTGCTTTGATATTAATTGCATACATCAGTTCTTTTAGCTACCTGTCTTTGAAGAACAAAGACGTTTCCTGGAAAATTTGAGCTTCCTTGCACACATGCGCGTGCGTGCGTGCGTGCGCGCGTGCGCATACACACACGTACGCACGCACGCACGTACGAACGCGCGCACGCACACACACACACACACACCACACACACACACACACCACACACACACACACACACACACACACACACACACCACATGTTCAGCATAAACACTTTTAAAAAACCGTGACTATTGAACAGTTGTTTTACCTAAACATGTTGAATTCTTCAATAGGAAAAAGAACTGTTACATTTCCACAAACACACTTCGTGGTAAAAGCTGACAACACTAATAATTGTAGTTGTTTTATCTTTTGTCTTCTGTGTTTGTGTGTTTGTTTTGTTTATATGTATGTTTGTTGGATTGTTTGTTGCTTACCGTCTCAATCTAGTTGTCTGGTCGCAGTCTTGCCCTTCTACCCTACCTTAACCCCCCCCCCCCCCCCCTCCTTCTTTTCCAATGTTTTATTTTTTCTCATCTGTAAGAAAGCACTACGATAAGAGCTGATCTGTTATTGGAACCGCATCGACTTCTTAATAAATATGTAATAAAAGCACTGAAGTCCCTCTAGGTCAGTTTCATCATCATAATAATGTTGACTTTGTGTGCTTTATTTTGAGGAAAGGGAGAGAATGTTTTGAAGTTATGTTTCTGTCCCTTTGGTTATCTGTCTGTCTATCTGTCTGTTTGTTTGTCTGGCTGGCTGGCTGTTCTCTCTCTCTCCTCTCTCTCTCTCTCTCTCCTCTCTCTCTCTCTCTCTCTCTCTCTCTCTCTCTCTCTCTCTCCTCTCTCTCTCTCTCTCTCTCTCTCCTCTCTCTCTCCTCTCTCTCTCTCTCATCTCTCTCTCCTCTCTCTCTCTCTCCTTATTTGATGTCTAACTTTCCATCCCTCGTGCACACACACACACACACACACACACACACACAATACCACACACAATATCACACTCACAAATGCACACACAAAATATCACACACACGCGCGCGCGCGCGCGTGCACACACACCAACACACACACACACACACACACACACACACACACACACACACACACACACACAACACACCAAAACAAAAAATGGAAAAACGGTACAGAACGAAAACACCATCGGCTTATGATAGAATGGGTCCACTCTTTGACATGTCGCTCCAGTTTGATTCCCCCATTCTGCCTATAGACAGACGCAAATGCACACTGAAAGAGGTCAGTCAGTTCGCTCAGCCTAGATCTATACACACTCACTGGAAACGGACAAACACGTCATCTCACTACTACACTATACACCTACCTATCAACCCTTGAGTCAATGAAGTCACTGTCGTGAGGAAAAAGACTATTCATATATATACACACACCACCCATCATCGAAACGACCGTCGTTTCAAAGAGGTATTTTTCACGTCAGTTTGTCCCAATAATCCCTGCTTATGTCCTTTTCGTAAATGATTTGAAAAGGGCCAAAGGTTTTGTTCTTTTTTTTTTTTTTTAAGCGATTATGCATGAGAAGGCCATTAATGTTTTAACCCAGCATCTTTGAGTTGCCATCAAGAGAAGTGTTAATTTCTTCACCCCTGCCTGTTAATCTGGCTCACTAACACTGTCTGTCTGTCTGTCTGTTTCTGTCTGTCTGTCTCTCTCTCTCTGTCTGTCTTCTGTCTGTCTCTCTCTCTCTCTCTCTCTCTCTCTCTCTCTCTCTCTCTCTCTCTCTGGGGGCACAAGCCTACCACAAAGAAGCAGAAAATTTCCCAGGTAGATAAAATGTTTCAAGAATACTGGATGATGATGATGAGGCCTCCCGTCCACCTCTCTCGGAAGGTAAGTTCCCATGTCTTTCCACTTTCTCTTGTCTGCCAAATTTCTAGGTAATGAAGATCCTTATAATTATTTGCCTAAAGACTTGTAGAGATGGCATACACAGTTATGCAGAGTTCGTAGGGGCCTTTTGAGTCCTTTCAAGTCTTTATAAATGTGATTTGAGTTAAAAGGCCTTTTAAGTCCTTTGATTCAGCAAGTAGGTCCTTTTAAAATACCATCAAGTCTTTTAAATGCTGAAGAGTCTTTTAAAGTCCTGTTGAATCAAGAAAAGTTTGACATGGTACATCTCTTTGAAATCACAGAAATCTGTGAAAAGAAACCCCCTCTTATAAAAGGATGAGGAAAAAAATGAAACCCAGAAAACTAGTCCTCAGGTACTAATTACCTCCCTTCACTGCTTTATACTGAGTCATCTCTAGGCCTAGGTACTTCAAAATTGTGTGCTGTCAGAGAGCAATGTTTACATAACAACCAGCAGGCCTACCAGCCTCTCTCTTTCTGTCTGTTTGGTTCTCCCCTCTTCTGTCTGTCTGTCTGTCTGTCTGTCTGTCTGTCTGTCTGTCTGTCTGTCTGTCTGTCTGTCTGTCTCTGTCTCTCTCTCTCTCTCTCTCTCTCTCTCTCTCCTCTCTCCTCTCTCTCTCTCTCTCTCCACATACCTCCCCCCTCCCTCCTCTCTCTCTCTCTCTCTCTCTCTCTCTCTCTCTCTCTCTCAGACACACACACAAACAGACACACAGCGCACTCTCTTCCTCTTTCTCTCTCTCTCTCTCCTCTCTCTCTCTCTCTCTCTCTCTCTCTCTCTCTCTCTCTCTCTCTCTCTCTCTCTCTCTCTCACACACACACACACATACACACACACACGCACACACGCACACACCCACACACACACCACACACCACACACACACACATACACACAATGGTAACGAACGTAAACATCATTGACTGACAGAAAAAAAAAAAGGGCCCACTCTTTGACATACATATATCTTATTTCTCTCCCTCACAGACTGTCAATTCAACAAAACAGGTCTGTGGAGTCAGTCAGTTCACTGAGGCCTATATACATTCACTGGAGCGGACAAAACACGCTATCTTACCACGACACTATACACCTACAACCCGTGAGTCAATGAAACGGACGTCACATGAAAGAGACTATACACACACAAGACCGCTAACTCAATCAAACGGTAGTTCTTTTAATGAAAGAATTTTTTTTTCTTTCAGTTCAATATGCACTAATGTACACTGATTCTTCTCTTTTCTTTCAAACAAATTGAAAAGTGGATCAGCATGGCTCTGTTTTTTTGTGTTTTTTTTAATTCAGTGGTTTCATAAAGGGATTTAGGACAGTTCTAGGCATATTGCACTGCTGTTAACGTGGTAAATGGCTTTTTTGTTAAGGGTCTTTTTTTTTTTGGGGTGGGGGGGCGGTTGTTTGTTGGTTGTTTTTTTTGTTTTGTTTTTTGTTGGGTTTTTTTTGGGGGGTTACACAAAAATTTTGACAGCAAGTGCTCATACCTCAGTGCACTGACGTAAATGCTTGTGTGCGCACATGTTTATGTTCATGAGTAGCAAAACTTCATTATATTATCCATTTGTGAGTTTACCAGCACAATGGTTCTAGATTTTTTTTTTTTTTTTTTTTTTTTTTGGGGGGGGGTTTCGCGGCCCGTTCCTCGTTTAAAGCCCCGAGGTTCACCAATGGTGAGATTGTTGTGTAAGTGACCGTTTTTTCCCCGACGATTAAGGTAGCCACATTCCGACTTCGGGGAGGTAAATTCTGTACAGAATCGTCATATATAAGTGCATAGGTAAACTTTATAGTATGAATGAAGAGCACACAGACGTCAGTCCATTCAGCTGACAATCAAAAAGAGGTGCATCACCCGCTACTGATCTCCACTGTCATCCAGTCTGCTTTGGTCTCCTGTATTATGCACACACACCAGCGGCCTGTGGTAGTTGCCAGACATGATATAATGCACAGAGGTCAGATATGCACTGAAAAGATTCTTCTAGTTTCCAGCCCATCTTATCAAAACTGCAATTTTTGTTCTGTCCTCGGCTAGAGCTCAAAGGAATACCAATCGTAAGATATTGTGTAGGCGACCGTTTTTAACCCACCATGAAGGTAGCTGCATTCCGACTTCAGGGAAAATTGCTGATGATATAAATGTACAGCAGTTACCCAGGGTTCCACCCAGCTACTAGGTTCTGCAGCTGGTGATTCGACTGCTAGGAGTTTTTCCTTTTTGAGGTAAGTCTCTAAATTGGCTGATTCCGCTGTGACTTTAATACAATCAATCCAGACCAAACCAAATGTCTTTTTCAACCTACAGTTTCCAAACATTGGACTTGAAAAAAAATTGGGGGGGAAAACCCTAAAACTACATGCTGATGATCAGAGTTACAGGCAAAACAATGATCGGTAGTTCTAAAAACTGTAAAATAAATAATAAAAAAATAATATACATAAATAAATAAATAAATAAATAAATAAATAAAGAATAAAAAATAAATAAATTAATAACAATTTTTTAAAGTCTCTGAAAAGTGGACAACTGCGTGGTGTGTGAAGACCATTCTGACCCTGACTGTTTCCTGCCTCCACTGACAATTCAGCATCTCATTAAAATGTGGTCAATTCCAGATAAAACGTGAATTTGGCTACTTGTGGATCGGTGATCTAGAGGTAACGCGCCTGTCTAGAAAGCGAAAAGTCCCGGTCGGAGTGTGCGGTGGTTCGAATCCCGTTTGGGCCCAAAACTTTTCCCCCATCCATTAGACCTATGAGTGGTGGTCGGGTGCTAGTCTTTCGGATGAGACGATAAACCGAGGTCCCGTGTCTTACACGTCATTATTTAGCGCACGTAAAAGAACCCACGGCAAAAGAGATGCAAATTTGTAAAAAAAGCCCTCTGTAGAAACAAATTACTGCAACAGAAAAGAAAAAAGTGCGCTGCACTGTGGACACGCTCACTGGAAACCTACTGAACCTACGCAGAAAACTACTGTGACATAAAGTGGTATAACAGATTTTTTTTTTTAAATACTTCAGACTTCAACCAAGTCTACTCTACTTTTTGATGTACTGTCTTTACATAAAATAACACAAATACATAAAATAAATATAAAAATAAATACACAATAATATATATATATATGTTGGTTGTGTGTGTGTGTTGTGTGTAGTGTGTTGTGAGTGGTGTTGTGTGTGACTATATATATATATATATATATATATATATATATATATATATATATATATATATATATATATATATATATATATCTGCATCTGGCACAAGTCTATGCAAGCACCAAAGGATTTCCATGACATGTGCCGAAACATAGAAGTTCATGCTGACATTGACGCTACGTAAACATTGCGTCAACATAGCAGTGGCACTGACTGGCCTCTCCACACTTTTTTTTTTCTTTCAAGCTAGTCTTATTTCTCCGCGGAATGATTTCTAAATATTACTTCAGAAATAAAGCACGCCTTTCTAATCGAGCAACTCTATAAACAGTTCTTTCAGAGTGTTCTCTGTGTGTGTGTGTGTGTGTGTGTGTGTGTGTGTGTGTGTGTGTGTGTGTGTGTGTGTGTGTGTGTGTGTGTGTGTGTGTGTGTGTGTGAGTGTGGTGTGTGTGTGTGAGTGGTGTGTGGTGTGAGAGAGAGAGAGAGAGAGAGAGAGAGGAGAGAGAGAGAGAGAGAGAGATATTTTATCAGCTACCACGTATATGTAAATGTTGATGTCGTACTTAAGCATGATATATGCTTTTAGCTTGTTCTTGATATGCTGATGTAATTCTTTATGTTATAACGCGTTTCCTGCACAATGAATACATAACGCCTCTCATGTTTTTATGTTATGTTTTTATGTTATGTTTTTTTCCTTGTTTAATAAATAAAACCTACTTAAACCCAAAGATCTGCGAAAAAAAATAATAAATAGACTAGATCTCTCCCTCAAGTATACGATATTGTGTGAATACACCCGATTCACGTCATGTTGATGAGAATCTGGTCAGTCGTCGTGGGTATGATAATGTATCATGAGATTAACTTGGCACTTGTCACTAATTGACGTCATTGTCTTGTTGATCCTAACCTGTCAAACAATGACGTCATAATCCTATTCCGATGGAGCGTCTTGTGTGTGAGTGTGTGTGTGTGTGTGTGTGTGTGTGTTGTTTACCTCATTTCTACGCTGGTTTTCTTTTTCTGTGATTAATCTTGCTTTATCTTGAAGTGCCTATGATACAGATCTAACTGTAATGCCAATGATGTTTGAAAGAAAATTATTTTTTCCCAAAGATTGTACCTGACCTGGCACCATCATAATACAATCCAGTAATTTGCAAACGTTGAAAAGTATTTGTGTTTTGTGTTGTGCTAAGTAGATCGTGAGATGATGTTCGAGGAGATTTTTCTCCTGGAGTTAACATCAGTGCTGACTCCACTCTCTCCCAAACGTTCATCGGATGAGCTATAAACCGAGACTCCGTGTGCAAACGCACTCAGAACATCTTGCGCACACGTTAAATCCTGTTCCACTTTTCGTATGAGAAGGACATTGTGTGCCGGTGGGAACAGATGAAATTTACAAAACTGCATACACACAGGTACTGGATGTAAAAAAAGCACACGAGTGCTTATTCCATTATCCTCGATATAAAAGAATAATAAAAATTGAATAAAATAAAATACACACACACACAAACAAACAAACAAACAAACACTTAAAGCCGTTTTTGTTCCTGGATAAATGGCTTAATGAGAGAGAAAAAAACAACCGCATTCCTTGTTCAGCTAGCCATCTGGAAATTAAAATTTGACTTTGACTTTAACTTTGACACACATTCGACATTCTACTGTCGGAGAGCAGCAAAACGGGTTGAAACAAACGTAAAAACAAACAACTCAATACTAGTATAGTGGCAGAGAGGCGGGTGCGGAAGTACGTGGTACCGGGAAAGAGCAGTAACAGACAGACAGGCAAACACACATACAGACAGGCAAACACGCATACAGACAGGCAAACACACATACAGACAGGCAGAGAGGGGAGGAGAAGGAGGGGTAAGGGTGCCGTGTCACATACAGACAGATATACAGACAGACAGAAGACAGACAGCACACACACACCCGCGCGCGCACACACACACACACACACACACACACACACACACACACACACACACAACACACACACAGGCACACACACACAGCACACACAGAGTGCGCGTGCGCCGCGCGACCACATACACACACAACACACACACACACACACACACACCACCACACCACCACCACCACCACCACCATACACACACACACACACACACACACCACACCACACCACACCACACACACACTCACCCCCCCCCCCCCCCCCACAACACACACAACACAAAAGGAGGGGGATAAGGTACCGTGTCAGAGCAATACAAGCGAACAATCCCAGCTGTC
>CM060319.1:36287401-36295251 GCA_030674155.1 Stramonita haemastoma | reverse complement strand
AAGTGCCTATGATACAGATCTAAGTGTAATGCCAATGATGTTTGAAGAAAATTATTTTTTCCCAAAGATTGTACCTGACCTGGCACCATCATAATACAATCCAGTAATTTGCAAACGTTGAAAAGTATTTGTGTTTGTGTTGTGCTAATAGATCGTGAGATGATGTTCGAGGAGATTTTTCTCCTGGAGTTAACATCAGTGCTGACTCCACTCTCTCCAAACGTTCATCGGATGAGACTATAAACCGAGACTCCGTGTGCAAACGCACTCAGAACATCTTGCGCACACGTTAAATCCTGTTCCACTTTTCGTATGAGAAGGACATTGTGTGCCGGTGGGAACAGATGAAATTTACAAAACTGCATACACACAGGTACTGGATGTAAAAAAAGCACACGAGTGCTTATTCCATTATCCTCGATATAAAAGAATAATAAAAATTAATAAAATAAAATACACACACACACAAACAAACAAACAAACAAACACTTAAAGCGTTTTTGTTCCTGGATAAATGGCTTAATGAGAGAAAAAAAAACAACCGCATTCCTTGTTCAGCTAGCCATCTGGAAATTAAAATTTGACTTTGACTTTAACTTTGACACACATTCGACATTCTACTGTCGGAGAGCAGCAAAACGGGTTGAAACAAACGTAAAAACAAACAACTCAATACTAGTATAGTGGCAGAGAGGCGGTGCGGAAGTACGTGGTACCGGGGAAAGAGCAGTAACAGACAGACAGGCAAACACACATACAGACAGGCAAACACGCATACAGACAGGCAAACACACATACAGACAGGCAGAGAGGGGAGGAGAAGGAGGGGTAAGGGTGCCGTGTCACATACAGAAATATACAACAACAGACAGACAGCAGGCACACACACACGCCCGCGCGCGCACAAACAACAACAACACACCACACACACACACACAACACACACACAGGCACACACACAGGCACACACAGAGGTGCGCGTGCGCGCGCGCGCGCACAAAACACAACACACACACACACACACACACACACACACACACACCACACACCACCACCACCACCACCACCATCACCACCACACCCACCCCCACACCACACCACACACACACCACCACCCACCACACCACCACACCCCACCCCCCCCCCCCCCCCCCCCCCCCACACACACACACACACAAAAGGAGGGGGATAAGGTACCGTGTCAGAGCAATACAAGCGAACAATCCCAGCTGTCACTTGCAGGAAGGAGCGAGGATCGTGCAGGGACTTCGCCACTAACTTAACCAGCCATAGGTCCACCATGAGGGGCTGTTGGGGGCCGGTCCGGGCCGTACTGGCTGCAAAGACAAATCCATCGATCTTTTCTTCTCCTCCCGCGACTACTGGCCCATACACACCTCGTGTATAGCATTGCCCCAGCCCACAACAAAGGAGGTATAGGGTATTGTTACTTACCCAGCGCTCCGCTCCGTCTTCGCTTTCTTTCTTTCTCTCTGTGACAATCAGTCTCCCGTGGTGACGATGTCGTGTTGGTGACGTAGGAAGTGGTGGTGTCATTGGATACTTAGGATGATATTATATGGGTTTATTGGTTGGTTGGTTGATTGTTTTAGTGTCCCAGCCGTGTTTTGTCCGATTTAGGGACAGGTGAAATTTTATGGATTAGTGAGCTTTCAGGAAAATGTACTGCTGCGTGGGTTTCTTTTCTTCCGTAGTCGTTGCTAATAATGTTATAGACTTCTTTTTTGTTGTTGTTTTGTTTTCTTTTGGCATCATCCTTGATCCGTTGATTTGATGACTCTATTTGTGTGGTTGACTTTGAAGCTTTATTTCATTACTTCTCCAGAATGCTGCCTGGTGCCTAGAAATTGTTGAGTAGATTTTTTTTTCCTTGAGAAGTTTGATTGGATTTTTTTCCCCAAAAAGAATTCAGAAAAGAAAGTGCCCAGGTTTGGCATATAATATAATTCTTTCCAAGGAAAAAAAATAAACAATTTTTTTTAAAAGCACAAAGAAATTCTTTTCAAGGAATTGCTGCAAGAGGTGCAGATATTGATACAGGACCGGTAAAAGAAACTGTTATAAGAGTTGAAAGAAAACGAATATATTGGTCATTATTGAGGACTGAAGTCAGCTATAAATAAACAGAAATGAAAGCCAGCATCACGTAGTTCGAGATGAGGACGCCCACGGGAGAGTTTCTATATCAGTTTTAATATCATAATCGGCAATATACTTTGCTGAATTATTTAATGGTTATTGGTTTGGGGGTTGCCTAGTGATTTTCTGGCGTGTGAAGAGAACAAAGCGCGTGAGCCTAATTGTTATGAAATAGATGGTAGGCATATACCCTGCTGCCAGTTCTGATGTGGGTGATTTCAGTCTGGAAATCAGTTTTACCACCATCCCTTACAAAGCAGTTGAACAACTACTGAGTTGGGGGAATATGAAGGAGTAAGTATTCTTGTTTGAATTTTTTTTGTTTGTTTGTTTATATTGTTGCTTTTATTTTTGATTATTTTTGTTTATCGTGTTTCGTTTTTCATTAATTTCGTGTACTGTAATAGTGATAGATTGACTGATGTGTCAAGACATTGGTTCTGTTTGATTTATGGATATCTGGATAAAATTTACTATATCAAGAACTAAAGGATTACGGTCTAAAATATGGATCAGCGATAAAATTCAGCGTGAAAACAATATCAGAATGATATTGTTACGCTTTATCTTCTTTCCTTTAAGCAGAAAATTCATTTTTATGTTGGTTTGTCGGTTTGCGTTTTGTTTTACAGTACTTTGTTGTTGTTGTTGTTTTGTTTTGTTTTATTTTGTTTGTGTTGTGTCAAATTAAAATGTCTTAAAACAATTTTGGCATTCTGCATTTTACGATTTATAGTTTGTTCTGATTAGAAATGTTTTTCTTTTTTCATCTATGCGTATTGATGAATATGGAACTATTAGTTGCTCGTAAACTAATCTCTCACACACAAAATTAAGACTTTTTTTATATAAATCTATGTATTCATTTTTTGCATTTTTAACATCACCCTTATCGGGAACATTATCATTAGTATTATTGTCATTTACATTACCATTATTTATGCAACAAAATTGATTGTCAAATTTGTAATTTTTCAATCCACACTCACACGCACGTCGCGAGCGCGCGCGCACTCACGCACACACACAAACACACACACAAACACACACACACACACACACACACACACCACACACACACACACACACACACACACACACACACACACACACACACACACACACACACACACACACACACACACACACAACCACACCACACCACCCACCACCCCACACCACCACCACCACCACCATCATCATTGCCAGGAGAAAAAGAGAAATGGAAGAAGAAAGAGAGAAAATACAAACAAGCAAACAGACCAACCACCCGACCTTCAAGAAATGGAAAACCAAATATAATCCAGGAATATACATAATACATAAAGCGAGAAGAAAACGACAGACAATCGTAAAAAGTAACTTTCAAAGAGTATTCTTACCAAATATCTCTTTCAGGGCATCATCAAAAGAAGGAAAGAATGGGCAGAAAAAGACAGAAAAGAAGCAGAAAGGCCATAATATGGCAGTCTCAGTGTAACCGTTTACCAAAATAGATCGGTTAAGCGTTTAGAGGCCAATAAACACTAAATGTATTCCGATCATTTTGAAAGCCCAATGTTGCCGCGTAAACAGACCATAAATCGCGACGAATCAATCGGAGATAGTTTAGGGCTGTCGGCGATCGCGTAAGCTTATAAGCGTTAGCGTGTGCGCACTCACGTATACGTACAAGCATACTTGCAGACTCATACGTACATGCGCGCATGTATAAATGTATATTTTACACATACTGTACCACAAGCAAGCATGTAAAGAAGCGTATACACACACACATACACACACACATACATACCACGCGCGCGCACTATACACACTCATACACACACGCGCGCGCGTACACGATCACAAGAAAACAGAAAATACAGTGAGAAAGAGAACAAGGGCAGAAGATAGATAATAGAGATGATAGATAGATAGATAGATAGATAGATAGATAGATAGATAGAATAGATAGATAGATAGATAGATAGATAGATAGAGATAGATAGATAGATAGATAGATAGATAGGTGGTGGTAGTGTGGTTAGGTAGGTATCGGTCGGTAGGTCGTGTGGTACGGTCGTAGGTAGGACAGAAGAGAAGACAGGTAGAAGACGATCAGAAGAAGACAGACAGAAGACAGATAGATAGATAGATAGATAGATAGATAGATAGATAGATAGATAGATAGATAGATAGATAGATAGATAGATAGGCAAACAAATAGAGAGAGATAATAATAGACAAATATGCTCACGCACGCACGAACGCATGCACGCGGGAGCGCGCGCACACACAAACAAACAAACATACACACACAAGCATTCATGCATAAATACATACATACATACATACATACATACATACATACATACATACATACATACATACATACATACATACATACATACATACATACATACATACATACATACATACATACATAGTAGTAGTAGGCACCCATCAGTCTCGGAAAACTATGGAGTTGCGCTCTAGTCTTTATAGCGCAAAGCCTGGGTAAGTAAGTATGGAGGCCTGGACAAGCTGTTACCCATGCAGCAGACCCCCCCCCCCCCCCTCCCACCCACTAAGAATGGTCCATTGGAAAGGCAGTCGCCGATACGAATGGCCGCAGGAGCTGCCAGAATGTTGACATATATACAGCCCCGATTTTTTTTTCTCAGGTATAGTGTCTAAACACGACACCTGTGTGTATGCTGTGTTTTTTTTTTATTTTGTCATCCGCCCCTACCGGCACACGATGGCCTGTTCTGAAATGGCGGAACGGGGTTTTAACATGTTCGCACACAGGGCCTCGGTTTATAGTCTCATCTGAATGATTTTGACGTTTAGTCCGATTTTTTTTTTGTCAAACTGGGAAGAAAGGGCGAGGCTGGGAACCGAACCCAGAACCTCACGGTTTACTTGTTGGCAGGGGAATGTCTTATCCATCCTACCACTTTCCTTCCTTATATATATATATATATATATATAGAGAGAGAGAGAGAGAGAGAGAGAGAGAGAGAGAGAAGAGAGAGAGAGAGAGAGAGAGAGAGAGATGAGAGTGACATAGATACATAACGTACTACCTACGTACACTACGTACTACTACTACGATACATACTAATACATACATACATACATACATATCATACATACATACATACATACATACATACATACATACATACATACATACATACATACATACATACATATGCGCGCACACACGCAACACATACATACATACATACATACATACATACATACATACATACATAACATACATACATACATACATACATACATACATACATACATACATACATACATATGCGTGCGCACACGCACACACACATACATACATAATACATACATACATACATACATACATACATACATACATACATACATACATACATACATCATACATACATACATACATACATACATACATACCTAATACGTACATACGCACATACTCACATACTACTACATACATACATACTACATACATACATACATACAACATACATACATACATACATACATACATACATACATACATACATACATACATACATACATACATACATACATACATACATACAACATACATACATACATACATAAATACATACAACATACATACATACATACATACATACATAATATAACTCAAAAAACAAGAGTAACAAAGAGGCAGAGAGAGACAGACAGATGGAAAAAAAAGAAAAAAGAAATAGAGGAGAGTAAGAAAAAGATACAGAAAGAGAAGCAGAGTAGAACGGGCGACAGGCAGAACAAACACAGACAGACAGAGAACAGACAGAAGAAGACAGACAGACAACAGACAGACAGACAACAGACAGACTACTAGACAATAGAGAACAGAAAGAAGCCTTGAGAGATAGCAAGGCATAATATCATTATCAAAGAGGGCAGAAAGGAGAAACACCGACCTTGATTGTCAGCACTGTTGTCACTTATCATCACGGCCGGGGGGCTTGGTCTAGGGGCGTGTGGGGGGGGGGGGGGGGTCAGGGGGGGCAGGGGGGGGCAGGGGGGGCAGTGGGGGTGTTGGTTTGCTTTGCTTTAGCTCAGATTTGGGGGATTTGGGGCCGGTGGGTTTCTTGTGTTGTTGTTGTTGTTTTTTTGGGGGGGTGTTTTGTTTGGGGATTTTTTTGGGGGGGTCTTTTGTTTTTGGTTGGTTGGATTTTTCATTCCTCGGCTACTACAGCTCCGAAGTTGACCCAATGCTGTAAACTCACGGGGACTGGATGTAAAAAAGCACATGAGTGCTTATTCCATTATCCTCGATATAAAAGAATAAATATAACATAAATAGTCTAAATGTTGAGATTTTTGCGTATATTTTGCGTTTTTTGCCCATCATGAAGGTAACTGCATTCCACCTTCAGGTTTGTATCCTAAGTATCGAGTCAAGTGAAGTCAAATCAAGTCAAAGTGAGCTTTATTGAGGGTAAAAGATTAAGTTGACACAACTTTTTTTTTCATCCTTGCCTGGTGTCATTTATTTGAGCTTCCGCAAACCCATTGAACGCTGATATGAATTGCAGGATCTTTAATGTTCATTTGTGATCTTCGGCATTGGTATCATACACTAAGGAAAACAAGGCTCTGGCAGGTCTGCACTTGAAGTTGACCTGGGAGATCGTGAAAATCCCCAACCTTAACTCATCAGAAGCCACTGAGATTCGAACTCACGACTTCGTGGACCTATGGGATTGACATAGTACGGTCTTAACCACCCGGCTGAGGCATCTGTTGGCTTTGTTTAACTTAGTTTGGCTTGGTTGTTATTTGTGTTGTTGCTGCTGCTGCTGTTGCTGCTGCTGCTGTTGCTGCTGTTATTGTTGTTGCTGCTACTGTTGTTGTTGCTGCTGCTGCTGTTGTTATTATGCTGCTGTTGCTGTTGCTGTTTGCTGCTGCTGCTGCTGTTTTGGAGAGTCAGGAGAATATAAAAAATCTATCAGCTGTCAATAGCTCTGATTCCTAGCAGGCGGAATGCTCTGGCACAAGATGAAAGGTATTCGATAAACTATGCAGATCAGTAGAACTCCTTTGGGTTCTGATAGATAAACCTGTGGACAGACAGACGACAGTCAGCAGACAGACATAAGACACAGACAGACAGACAGACAGACAGACAGACAGACAGATAATCAGTACAGAAAAGACAGATGACAGAACAAGATAGATAGAAGATAGATAGATTAGTAATAGATAGATAGACAGACAGACAGACAACAGACAAGACAGACATAGATATAGACAGACAGAAGACAAAGACACAGACAGACAGACAAGACAGACAGAAGACAGACAGACAGACAGACAGACAGACACAGACAACAGACAGACAGACAAACATGCATTCGGGTAGTCAGACGCAAAATCAAAGACACAAACTTGAACATGCCAAATGTACGGGAACTCAGCAAAGAAAAGGACCGGCCATTACATTTTGTTTTCACCTTCTATGTTTTTCTTTCACTACGACATCCCCGAAGCTACATTGCGGCTACCTCAATGGGTAAAAACGGCCGCATATGCAAAATCTCACCATTGGTGAACCTCAGAGCTCAAGCCTAGAAACGTAAAAAAAGATTTCGGTATAGAAATGAATAACTTTTCATTCATAAAGCAAAAAGGTGGTAACAGGAGGTGTGTGTGTGTGTGGTGGG
>CM060319.1:36219901-36272401 GCA_030674155.1 Stramonita haemastoma | reverse complement strand
TCTTCTTCTTCTTCTTCTTCTTCTTCTCCTTCTCCTTCTTCTTCTTCTTCTTCTTCTTCTTCTTCTTCTTCTCTCTTCTTTTCTTCTTTCTCCTTCTTCTCCTTCTTCCTCTTCTTCTTCTCCTTCTTCTTCTTCTTCTTCTTCTTTCTTCTCTTCTTCTTCTTCTTCCTTTTCATCTTTTTTTTCGTTTTTTATTCTTATAGTGCCGTGTGCCGTGTAAAACGCAAAGGGTAGATAAACAGCTGCTGTCTCTTTCTTTTTTTTCAACGAAGGTTTTTGGTTGGTTGTGTGGGGTTTTTTTTTGCCATGTCCCTGCTGTTTTAACTTACTTTTGTGTGGGTTTAAGCAAGCTTTATTGATACCTTAGAGTATAACACATACAATACTGAATTGTATACGATTTCAGCAGCATAGCAACATCTGTGTGTTAGTATCGTACTTTTCACATTCATTTTATATTGTAGTGGCTCTTACATGTCAACAAGCTGTTTCATGATATCCGGTATGTGTGGGAAAACTCTACTGTTCCCTTTAAAGGCTAACAAATCTTGCTATGAAATCGAAGTACAATTGCATGTAATGTGAAGTACCTGAAAACAGCCAAACAGGCGAATTTCTCATCTAAGTATATATACGTACAGTCTCAAAGTGATCCTGCAAGAGAGAAGTAAGACAGGGTGCATATTCTAGGTGACCCCCCAAAGTGTTAAGTTGGGGAACGCCCAACAAGAATCCCTTACTGACGTATGCATCAGTCCCTAGTGCGTCTAAACTGATCTGTCGCAACGGCTGTGTTTTGGAAATGGTTGTTGATAATGCGCTGCCCTGCTGTGTATCCTGCTGTGAGTAGGGAGATCCGGGTACCTCCTACCCCATGGGTAAATGACCTGCAGGTTAGAGCCATGGCGTAATACAAGACTATCACCAACGGTTATTGCTGACTGGTTTGGTTTGATCTTGGGTCCCCTGTTGGGGGACGATAAAAAAAAATGGTGGTAACTACCACAGAGGAAAAAAAACACCTTAAGGTATAGACCATTCTCTGCAATAGAAGGCTAACACCAAACAGTTGTTGCTGACTCGTTTGTTTTGATTTTGAATCCCCTGTGGCGAGAGGAGGGGGGAGGGACAAAAACAAATTGACCATAGGGGTATGCAGGAAAGGAAAGTCCCCCTGGCTAACTACACCTGGCTACTTTTTTTTCTTTTACTGGGAGTTCATGCCGCATCTACCTTAGCTATATTATAGTATGGCCAACTTGCCTCAGGCCAAAGTCTGTGTCCATCACTGATGTCAGCAAAGTGCCAAGGGCTTTATTTACATGTTGTTATCCTTTAAAGCAGGGGACAGGATAGCTCAGTGGTCAGAACTCTCGCTTTCCCCTGCCATTGTTAAGCAGCGTGGAGCTTGGTTACCAATTGGATGGGTGACCGTTGACGCGCCTTGGCTACAGTACAGCTCCCCCAGTTCACCCAGCTACATATGGGTACCTGCCATCTTTAGGGTCAGGGAAGGTAAAGCAGCGAGGGAGAGGAGATGGGCGCCGCCCTCAACATGCTGGGCCCTAGAGAAGCTGAGGTCTCTGATGCCTCGCTCCCCTACGACCACACAGGTTATGGGACACCTTTTTTTTTACCTTTACCTATACTTTAAAGTGATGGGTTAAGATTGTTTTACAGCTATGACAAGCTCTCGTCTTGATAACTTGTTTTCTCCATAAAAAGAGGGGAGGGAATCTATTGAAACCGGAGTAGGCCTGTCTTTTTAGCAAGGTACTTGAAAACAGCCATTAAACATGCAATACGTCAATTTCTTATCCAGTGTGTGTTCACAGCCTCACAGAGATTGCCAGGTGGACAGAGCGAGACAGAGGGCATGTTCTATATGATCTGTAGGGAGTCAAGCTGGGAAACATGCAACAGCAACAACGACAGCAGTAACAACAACAACAGCAGCAACAAGATGCCAAAAAAAAGCTGATCATCCCTAGAAGTTTAGAGGAAGGAGCATATTCAACACTACACTTTGGTTACAGGCTAACAGCATAAAACTTTTTCCCCATCCATTAGACCATGAGTGGTGGTCTGGGCGCTAGTCTTTCGGATGAGACGATAAACCGAGGTCCTGTGTGTTACACATCATTATCTAGCGCACTTAAAAAGAACCCACGGCAACAAGGGGGTTGTCCCTGGCAAAATTATGTACAAAAAAGTCACTCAAGCATTTCTGTTTACCGCTTTGATATCTATCATCCCAATTTTCCTTTATTTTTCGACTGTTTGATACAAAGCAGTTTGATTTTCTTGATGTCAGTCACATGTACATGACTGAAAGGTGACGGCCCTGATATAGGCTTCATGGTCAGTGGAGCAATAAACAACGTGAACTCAAACGTGCGCATGACGTGTGTGTGTGTGTGTGTGTGTGTGTGTGTGTGTGTGTGTGTGTGTGTGTTGTGTGTGTGTGTGTGTGTGTGTGTTGTGTCCGTGTGTGTGTGTGTGTTTGTCTCCGTGTGTGTGTGTGTCTCCGTGTGTGTTGTGTGTGTGTGTGTGTGTGGTGTGTGTGTGTGTGTGTGTGTGTGTGTGTGTGTGTGTGTGTGTGTGTGTGGTGTGCACTGTCCTACCACTCCACCCTCCTCCTCTTCCTTTACCTTTACTGTCGTGTGTGTGTGTGCGTGCATGCGTGCGTGAGTGCGTGCGTGCGTGCGTGTGTGTGTGTGTGTGTGTGTGTGTGTGTGCGCGCGCGCGTGTCGTGCGTGCGTGCGTGTGTGTGTGTGTGTGTGTGTGTGTGTGTGTGTGTGTGTGTGTGTGTGTCACACGCTGCCCTTCCACTCTACCCTCATTCTATTCCTTTATCTTCCATGTCTTTTCCTTCTCGTTCCTCTTATTTTCATGCGCCATGTTTGCTTCCTTGCCGGACAAACGAGTACAGCAATGGTTTGATTTCATTCAGGCCCCATACCATGATTCACACTCGACCTACTCTCACCGCCTATGTGTGCACAGATAAAGGGTTAAAGGAGAGGACACTAGGTGACTAACGCCCCACTGTGCAGGAACGCTTTTTCTAGACGTTGAAATATCCCTTTCACCTTTCTGTGGGGACCAATTACCTGTTTGCTTTCGACCATACAGAGCGGTGGTATTGAAGCCCTTCTCCCTGACGCCATTCACGCGTCTTAGCGGGGCTACAGCTACCGAGGAATTAATGGGGCTGTTTGCCGCTTTCCTCACAAGTTGGAGATTTGTCTGTGACTTGTAAAATGATTCGATTCGCTGCATGCAGTGCTAGAGGAGAAGGAGAAGAAGAGTCGTCATAGCTGGCTTTGGACTTGCGTGGATGGTGGACGTGTTTTTTTGCTTTTTTCTGGAGATATCAACTATTCAGAGTTCATTGGAAATAGCTGCATGTATGATCTTTTTTATTATTGAAAAGTGATTTTTTTCCTTGTCTACGATAACCATTAAGACAATGATAGTCGTGTGTACATGATACAATAGTGAGTTCTATCTTAAACATATTCATTTTGAGAAAGAAAAAAAAAACCTATCCAAACTGCAGTTTCATTAACGATGTTTTCACCAAGACGTGGTCAAAAATAATGCTAATGTTCTGTGGTTATTCTGAGCTATATACCTGAATTCTTGGAGCATAGACTTCAGAGAGTGAGCGTGTTTTACATGGCGGAACAGGATTCTCTTGGTGCACAAGAGGTTTATACCATCAACTTTGCTGTTGTCAACACACTGGCTGTATCTTGAGACATAGTAGCTACCGATGAAAGTATTTGTCTTCTACTGGACACAGAATCAGTTTCCTATGCTGGCTGGTTTGTGACGTGTATGCTGGCTGGTTTGTGACGTGTATGCTGGCTGGATTGTGGCGTGTATGACTTATCTGCACAGATCAGGAACTTATCAAGCCTGTGTGTCTTTGAAGACACCACGGCTTGTTCCCTCCACCCGGACAACGTATAGAAGCTGAACCTTGTGAGCTTGACCAAAAAAGTTTTTTTTTCCAAAACACAGCTTGGATAAAAGCGTTCATAAACCACACAAATGCCAGAACTGATTATAGAGCGATGAATATCGGTCTCCACATTTTGCGTCATTTCTTGAGTGTTTAAAATGAGAGAGGTTGATTGCTTTGGACTGAGATCTTAGCAATACAGGACTCTCGAGGAAGGTATTTAAGATTGAAAGAGAAGGTGCAAGTTTAAAAAGTCAATGTTTGTCTCAGACTGATCATTTTTTTGTGACAGTGTTGTCGAATTCGCGCACGGCAACGAAAATATGTGGACAACGCTTTACCAACTGAATTATCCTAATTTGAAGTGAAAGCCTGAGCTGTCAGGTTTTGGTTTTGTTTTGTTTTGTTTTTTACTATATACCACTTATGTGAATGCAGTGTTTTTGATTGTGTTTTGTTCTGCACCTGTGCCAAACTTGACCATGGATAAGTCCTCAGAGGATGAGACTGTGCCGTTCGCTGACAACGCTCCAGCCGTTTCTATGTAAGCTGCTTTATAATTTGGGAGGAAATGATGAATTTTTTTTAATGTGAATTCAAATTATTATTAATTTGTTACTGTTTTTTTCTATTTTTTCATCTCGGTGCGCTATCTTTTATCAATTTCAGGCAGAAATACAGGTTAAATCTGCTTTAAGGAACATAACGAAAATGGCTACCTAACTGTCAATGTCAAGCTTAGAATAAACATAGCAATGTACTATCAAGCCATGTGAATTTGAATTACTCTGCAACACATCCAGGAGTCCAAACTCCAAAAAAGTCAAGCCAAAGTCATGGTCTTTATCTGTCTGTACTTCAAAATTAATGCTGTCACAAAACGACCTCATCTTCGAGTGGTTTCGTGGGTGTTTTTTTGTTTGTTGTTGTTTTTAAATCTTTTTGTGTGTGTGTGTCTGCCTGTGGTCCCTTCTGGGCATAGGCCGCCAACTAGCTGTCTCCAGGCATCTCGGCTCTGGGCTAGGCGTTCCAGCTGTCCCCACGTCTTGCCCATCTTTTTCGCATCTGCATCCAGGTCCCGGCGCCAGGTATTTCTAGGCCGCCCTCTCTTTCTTTTCCCTTGTGGATTCCAGGTGAGAGCTTGTCTTGTGATGCTGGATACAGGTTTCCGTAGGGTGTGTCCTATCCATCGCCAACGTCTCTGTAGGATTTCTTTCTCAACAGGCTGTTGTCTGGTTCTTTGCCATAATTCTTCATTACTGATCTTGTCTGGCCATCGTACCTTGAGGATCTTCCTGAGGCAGGTGTTGATGAAGACCTGGATTTTCTTCATGGTGGTGACGGTGTTTCTCCAGGTCTCTGCTCCATACATTAGTATTGGCTTGATGATGGTGTTGAAGAGCCTGGTCTTGGTGGCGATGCTGATGTCGCTTGATCCCCAGACGTTTCTGAGCTGCTTGAAGGCTGCCCTTGCTTTACCGATGCGGGTTCTGACGTCTGTGTCTGTTCCTCCCTGTGTGTCCACGATGCTGCCGAGGTATGTGAAGCTTTCCACCTCTTCCAGCGCTTCTCCTTTGACTGCGATGGGTGTTGCATTGGCTGCATTTGTCTTGAGTACCTTGCTCTTTCCTCTGTTGATGTTGAGGCCCAGTTTAGCTGAGTTCTCCACAACGATGTTGGTCTTTTCCTGCATCTGTTGCTGGGTGTGGGAGAGAAGGGCCAGGTCATCCGCAAAGTCAAGGTCGTCTAGCTGTTTCCAGGGTGTCCATTGGATGCCATTACGTTTCTGGTCCGCTGAGGTTTTCATGACCCAGTCGATGGCCAGCAGGAACAGGAAAGGAGATAGTAAGCATCCTTGCCTTACTCCGGTATCTACTTCAAAGGCGTCGGTGAGCTGTCTGCCATGAACTATTCTGCAGGTCATTCCTTCATATGATTTCCTGATGATGTTGGTGATTTTCTCTGGCACTCCATAGTGTCTCAGTAGCCTCCAGAGGGTCTGTCTGTCAACGCTGTCAAAAGCCTTCTCATAGTCTATGAAGTTGATGTATAGTGGCGAATTCCATTCCAGGGACTGTTCCAGGATGATGCGCAGTGTTGCAATCTGATCCGTGCATGATCTTTCCTTTCGGAAGCCAGCTTGTTGGTCACGGAGATGCGGGTCTACTGCGTCCTTCATCCGGTTTAGCAGGATGCGGTTAAACACCTTTCCTGGAATGGACAACAGCGTTATCCCTCTGTAGTTGGAGCAGGAACTGAGGTCGCCTTTCTTGGGGAGTTTGATGAGGTAACCCTCTTTCCATTCTGTTGGTATTTCTTCTTCCTCCCAGATCTTGCCGAAGAGCGGGTAGAGGAGCTCCACACTGGTCTCGACGTCGGCTTTCAGGGCTTCTGCTGGGATGCTGTCAGGTCCTGCAGACTTACCATTCCTCAATTGCTTGATGGCGCTGCGGATCTCTTCCTTTGTGGGAGCACTACACTTTATCGGCAGGTCGCTTGCGGCTGTCGGTATCTCTGGTGGGTCTGTAGGTGCTGGTCTGTTGAGTAGCTCCTGGAAGTGCTCAATCCACCTGTTCTTCTGTCCTTCGTCATCAGCTATTACTCCTCCGTTCTTGTCTTTTACTGGTCTCTCTGGCTTGGCAAACTTCCCTGATAACTTCTTGATGATGAAGTACAGGTCCTTGGTGCTGTTCTGGTGAGCTGCATCTTCTGCTTCTTTTGCCAATGTCTCCAAGTAGTTTTGCTTATCTGCTTTAATGCTTCGCTTTACAACCCTATTTGCTTCTGTGTATTCCTCTTGGGCTTTTGTTTTTGCTGATCGTGTCCTGCTGCTGTTGACGGCTAATTTCTTCTCTCTTCTTTCTTCTATTTTCTCTAGGGTATCTGCTGAAATCCATTCCTTGTGTGTGAATGATTTGGGGCCCAGTACTTCCTGACATGTTGAGGTCACTGTCTCTCTCACTCTCTGCCACCTCTCTTCTATCGTCTCCTCTTCAAGCAGCTCTCCTAGGACTTGGAACTTGTTGGATAGAGTGACCTTGAACTCTTCTTGCTTCCTGTTGTCCTTCAGCGCCGTGGTGTTGTAACGCTGGCGTTGACTGGATCCCCCCGTCCAATTTCTCTTCAGCTTCTGCTTCAATCGGGCAACAAGTAGATGGTGATCCGAAGCGACGTCTGCTCCTCGCTTGACGCGTACATCCTGTAGGGAGCGGCGAAACTTCTTCACGATGCAGATGTGGTCGATCTGGTTCTCCGTTGACAGGTCTGGCGACACCCAAGTTGCCTTGTGTATCCTTCTGTGCGGGAAAACACTTCCTCCGATGACCAGGTTGCTTGTGGCACACAGGTTTGCGAACCTCTCCCGTTGTCGTTCATCTCGCCTAGCCCATGCCGTCCCATGATCTCCTCGTATCCCTGGTTGTCACTACCTATCTTGGCATTGAAGTCGCCCATTACGATGATGATGTTTCTCTTTGGTCTGTCTTGTATGATGGTCTGCAATCTGTTGTAAAAGTCGTCCTTCTCCTCCTCCTCGCTGTCGTTCGTTGGGGCGTAGCACTGGATAATGTCCATGTTGATCCTCTTCTTCTTTGTACGGAAAGAGGCTGTCATGATCCTTGGTCCGTGTGCCTCCCACCCGATGAGCGCTCCCTGTGCTGGCTTGGAAAGCATCAGGGCGACTCCCTGGGTGTGTGCAGCATCTTCCTGCTCGTGCCCCGAGAACAGCAGCAGCTCCCCGGAAGTCAGTCGCTTCTGCCCGGAACCAGTCCATCTGACTTCGCTGATTCCTAGGATGGTGAGGTTGAATTTCCTCATCTCTGCGGCTACTTGCGCTGTCTTCCCCGACTCGTACATGGTCCTGACGTTCCATGTACCGATGGATGTGGTGGTCCTGGTGGAGATGATGGTCTTCGGTCTGACGGCTTCCAGATGATTCTGGCTTTCACCGCCCGACTTCATACTCCTTCCAGCTGGAGGTCCATCCCTCCCCAGGTCCGCGATGTCTGTTAAATTGCTATTTGGCGTTTCTGTAGCTAGAGTTTTTTTCACAGGGTGGGGTAGCTAACCCTACGCCAAACCCTCCTCCTTTTTCAGCCGGGCTTGGGACCGTCCTAGGCAGAGTTAAATCTTTTTGTAGCCAAGTGGATTCGTGTAGCTCTGTGTGTGAGAGCATAGAGGGCGCGTTGTTTTCGTTTTAACAGCCAAACAGATATTAGGTGTGGTCAAAATAATAATATGAAGTTCCGGGTTCCTTACACAAACTATTGTGGTTGTTATACGTACCATATATTTCTATACTAATAAACAAGGTGGAGATGGCTGCTTGCACGAGTTTGTTTTCTTCCACTAGTGTTTTACTCCATCAGATATTTTACAGAAGGGGTGGACATCTCAAACGCATTGGGTCACAACAGGGACACACTACAGCGAACAGAACCTTCAAGTAAACGCTTAAGCACGCAGAACATCTTGCGCATACGTTAAATCATGATCCACTTATCGAAAGAGTAGGCCATTGTGTGCCGGTGGGAACAGATGACAAAATTTACAAAAATTCATACACGGGGAATGGATTAAAAAAAAAAAGCACATGAGTGTTTATTTCATTATCCTCGATCTAAAAGAATAAATAAATAAACTATAAAACGAGCTTGAAACGAAAACAAATAAAAACTGGTCCGGAAATGTGTAGCTTTTACTTGACACCCACCCACTTTGAACTTAAATCTCTCCTCTATGGGTTGGAATTGATTCAAATTTCAAACGGTGCATGAAAATAGAGATATGTATCTGTTTAATGATGTCAGGTATTAGTAGGTTTTCAAAAAAAAAACGATTTTGGGGGGGTAAAAATCTAAGTAGGACTGGGCCCTTAAGCTGGAAAATTTGTTCAGCTCCCGCCCTTTCTATAATCCGTTATACTTTCATACTGCCTGTCCTTCACTTCAGAATGCTAAACAGAACCATTTTATGCAGAGCGTAGACTCTTAACACATAAAAAGAAGACCAAATCCGTCCAGACACATTCACGAACAGGAAGAGAGAGCTATAGAGCTAGAACATATTTTCAAGAACTATTCCTTCCCTGCCTGCCTGCCTGTCTGTCTGTCTGCTTGTCTGTCGGTTTGTGCGTCTGTCTGTCAGTCTGTGTCTGTCTGTCTTATTTTCTTACAGTTAAACATTGAATCTCTCTCTCTCTCTCTCTCTCTCTCTCTCTCTCTCTCTCTCTCTCTCTCTCTCTCTCTCTCTCTCTCTCTCTCTCTCTCTCTCTCTCTCTCTCTCTCCCTCTCTCCTCTCTTTCTCTCTCTCCCTCTCTCCTCCTCTCTTCTCTCTCTCTCTCCTCTCTCTCTCTCTCTCTCTCTCTCTCTCTCTCTCCTCTCCTCCTCTCATCTCTCTCTCTCTCTCTCTCTCTCTCTCACACACACACACACACACACACACACTTGATATGTTTTGGCAGTTGCCACATATGTCATGAGGTTTTATTTTGTTTTTGCTTTATTTGCTTTGCTTTGCTATGCTTTGTTTACCCCATTCTTGGGGCTGGTGGCCTGAAGAATAAATCTTGTTCATTGTTCTCTCTCTCTCTCTCTCTCTCTCTCTCTCTCTCTCTCTCTCTCTCTCTCTCTCTCTTCTCTCTCTCTCTCTCTCTCTCTCTCTCTCTCTCTCTCTCTCTCTCTCCACACACACACACACACACACATACGCACGCGCGCGCGCCACACACACACACACACCACTCTCTCTCTCTCTCTCTCTCTCTCTCTCTCTCTCTCTCTCTCTCTCTCTCTCTCTCTCTCTCTCACGCGCGCGCGCACACACACACACACACACACACACACACACACACACACACACACACCACACACACACACACACACACACACACACACACACACACACACACACACACACACACACACACACACACACATCCATCCCCACACTGATAGCAGATTCGTTTCATCACGCTATGTCTGTTCACTTTTGACAGGAGGATGGACCCATACGACCAGAACGAAGGCGATGCCTCCACAGGAGACAAACTGCAGGTATGTCCTAGTGACAATACTTCAGTCTTCAACCGAGACACACACACACACACACACACACACACACACACACACACACACACACACACACACACACACACACACACACACACACACACACACAGACACACACGGAGATACGCACACACACACACACACACACACACACACACACACACACACACACACACACACACACACACACCACATACACGGACACACACACATACACACTCACTCTCTCTCTCTCTCTCTCTCTCTCTCTCTCTCTCTCTCTCTCTCTCTCTCTCTCTCTCTCTCTCTCTCTCTCTCTCTCTCTCTCTCTCTCTCTCTCACACACACACACACACACACACAACACACACACACACACACACACACACACACACACACACACACACACACACACACACACACACACACACACACACACACAGAGAAAGACAGAGAGAGACAGACAGACAACACACAGACAAACAGACAAACAACAGACAGACAGAGGCAGACAGAAAGACAGACAGACAGACAGAGAAAGCCTGATAAGAAACGGATAGTGAACAGAGGAAAACTGTAAGCAGAAAACAAATGGAGGGTCTAGGGAGGGAGGAAGGGATCCTCTTTCTACTTCTTCCTTCTCCTTTTCTCTTCTTCTTCCTTCTCTCTCCCTCTCTTCCTTCTTTTCTTCTTCTCTCCTTTTTCTTCTCTTCTCTTTCTTCCTTTCTTCTCTTTCTCTTCTTCTTCTTCTTCTCTTCTCCTTCTTCTTCCTTCTCCTTCTTTCTTCCTTCTCTCTTCTTCTTCCTTCCTTCTTCTTCTTTCTCCTTCTTCTTCTCTTTCTTCTTCCTTCTTCCTTCTTCTTCCTTCTTCTTCCTTCTCCTTCTTCTTCTTTCTTCTTCTTCCTTCTCTTTCTTCTCTTTCTTCTCCCCTTCTTCTCTCTTTCTTCTCTTCTCTCTTCTTCTTTCCTTCTTCTCCTTCTCTTTCTTCTTTCTTCTCCTTTTTTCTTCTTTTCTTCTTCTTCTTTCTTTCTTCTTTCATCTCCTTCTTCTTTCTTCTCCTTCTTCTCCCTTCTCCTTCCTTCTCCTCTTCCACTAAGTCTTCTTCTCCTTTTCTTCTTTCTTCTTTCCTCTTTGCCCCTTCTTCTCTTCAAACAGAAAAATCAAATCGGTCCGTTATCTTTTCAAAATTATACAAGCGCAACCATCTGTGCAAAAAGAAATGATAGGTCTTCATTTGAATTTGATGTTTGATATCCCTTGACATGTATGACAGAAGGGATTAGCTTCTCATAAACATGTTCATGATGAAGCAAATACAGTCGTATAGTGAACATTAACACACCGTATAATTGTAGACTACACTATAGGTCGTCCAAACTTTCATATCCAACCATTACGTTTATAGCCCCGAAAATTGTCCATTAAAAATCCAGTGCAATTATCAGGCTTACACCCGTGAAGATGCCATTAAAAATGCAAAAAAAAAAATCATCGTGTTCACGTGACATCGTGACGATGTCTTTGAAAAAAATGTCTATCCAATCAATATACTGACACTCGCGACAATGTCATTAAACACCTTTTTCAGTGTTTTCAAATGTCTGTTCAGTGTTATATTTCAAAACAGGTTATTTTACACTAAACGTCCTAAGTTCTGCGTTGGAAAAGGTAAAAGGTAAAGGTGTCTCATCACCTTTGTGGTCGTAGGGGAGCGAGGCACCAGAGACCTCAGCTTCTCTAGGGGCCAGCATATTGAGGGCGGTGCCCATCTCTTCTCCCTCGCTGCTTTACCTTCCCAGACCCTCAAGAGGGCAGGCACCCATTTACAGCTGGGTGGACTGGAGGACTGTACTGAATAGGCCTAGAACCCAAGGTGTGCAAACGGCCACCCGTCCAATTGGTAACCACGCTAAACACTGCTTAACCTTAGCTTGGGGAAACCAAGTGCTCTGACCAATGAGCCATCAAGTTTTATCTTTAGTCTGCGTTTATGAAAACATAGCGAGTACTAGAGAAGTGTTTATTGATGAAGAAGATAGGACATTATATTGTATTGTAGACTGCTTTCAACCACAGTTCTTGCGTGAAGTTCGGCTGTGCCTAAGGTACTGTAGAAAACGAAAATGTAGTAAGTTTTCTTTGTATTGATTTTATGTTCTACTTTATGTCACAGCAGATTTCTCTTCGTGAAACTCGGGCTGCTCTCCATGGGGAGAGCGCGTCGCCACAAGTGCAGAGCCACCTTTTTATCTGTCAGATGTATATGTATGCGATCTAATCGATTACAGCCATTCGTTATGAAGAGAGTTGAGGGGAAAGAAGAGAATGATTCCCTTATCAACAGGGTTAAGCATACAGCAAGCCGCTGTTTTATCACGAAAACAGAACTGTGTGAAATGTGATGACCATGACACTATCCCACAGTCAAAGGAGAAAAATTTAAAGGACGTGGTTTTAGCATGGAATTTTATCAACAAGGCTGAACAACAGAGCGCGTGTTTGTAAACAAATAAAACAACTGAAAATAAAGGCATACTATTCTCAGTAAGAAGATAGGCCAAGCACTCGTTAAGCTGAAGAAATAATGACAGTCGGCGCCTATGTAAAAGATCTATTTAAATGTCAAAAAGTCTCTTGTGTGTGTGTGTGTGTGTGTGTGTGTGTGTGTGTGTGTGTGTGTGTGTGTGTGTGTGTGTGTGTGTGTGTGTGTGAAGTTAAGTCAAGTCAAGTCAAGTCAAGTCAAAAACACTTTAATCATCCCGGAAGGGCAATTATAAGTCAGTAGAGAGTATGCCACTTGAGTAATGCCATCTATATGATATTGTGACAATGTGTGTTGTGTGTGTGTTGTTGTGGTGTGTGTGTGTGTGTGTGTGTGTGTGTGTGTGTGTGTGTGTGTGCGTGCGTGCGTGCGTGCGTGTGTGCGTGTGAGTGTGTCAAAATTTCGTATTCTTGATTCTGAGAATTGATTAAAATTAATGACATGTGCCTACATAATCATTGTGTACATCTGTAGACAGGTCATTCAGTGGTTGTCCGATAGTTATCATAGCAGTTTGAGCTCCTTCCTCTTTTCAGCATCTTTATTCAAGGACAACCGAATCTGCAACAAGTGTTCGTGGACTTCCTTGTTCGGCTGGCCATTGTCCAGACCTTGCTCCATGTTTGTTGTTGTTTTTTTTTGGGGGGGGATTTTCCCCTGGAGTTAACATCAGTGCTGACTCCACCCTCCCCAAAAGACCTTCGGATGAGACTATAAACCAAGGCCCCGTGTGCAAACGCACGCAGAAACATCTTGCGCACACGTTAAATCCTGTTCGCTTTTCGTAAGAGTAGGCCATCGTGTGCCTGTGGGAACAGATGACATGATATACAAAACTGCATACACACGGGGACTTGATGTAAAAAAAGAAGGTACATGAGTACTTCTTCCATTATCCTCGATATAAAAGAATAGATGGATAAATGAATGAATAAAATAAATAAATAGAAATAAAAAATAAATTTAATTTAAAAAAATTTTTAATATTCACGTTGACCACCACTCCTCTGCCACCCCCTGTCCCACAGCTACGCCTGCTGCTCCTGGAAGGCAAACAACGCAGCGACCTCATGTGGAGACACTGACAGCCTTCCAAGAGAAGGTCACTCTCTGCCTCAACACCTTCGACCCGGAAGCGCTCTCTGCACCTGCGCTCGCTGGCCTCGCTGCCCAACCAGAACAGTATCCTGGTGACCTCCATCCACTCTCTGGCCAGACTCCGCATGGTGGTACAGCAACAGCTTCGGCACGCCAGCATGCGCTCTGACGGAACCATCTACTTCACCGGAGAACAGCAGTCGTCCCTCGTCGCTCGCTGCACGCAGTACTTCATCTGGTTCTTCGATTCATGGACTACCTCAACGAACTGCATTCCAACTTCGTGGAGAGAATCTTCCTCCCGCTGTTCAAGATTCTTCCACGAGATCAGTTTCATGAGCAGTGAAGGGAGAACGTCCACGTCGGGGTCCACCTTCTCTAAGATGAGTCAGTTTTCTGCAGAGAGTGGAGACACGGAGGAGAACGAGCATCACGCTTTTCACGCTGGGGGGACTGGCAGTGAGGTGGATTTCGGGGATGGGGAGTCTGTCTGATGGTGGATACGGCTAGAAGAAGGGCGCAGTCCAAGACAGCGTTGATGTTGCTGAGTAAGGAGTTTAAGGACATCAGGGCTCTGTATGACACCACGGATGTGGACCGTGTGGCGCAAAGACTGTCTTCTCTCAAGGACCAGGTGAGTGGGACTTATGCCTGTGGGAAAGTTTCGGTGTTTTTATTCTCAACACTTTTTTGTATCATTATTCCTTGAATTTTTTTTTTGTCCAAAAAAGTAACAATGTCTCAAATACAACAACAAAAAATATAGCACAAAAACTGTGTGTAACATTTTTGAAGAAAACTTTTGGAGAAAATATACTGCAAAGTCATAAACAAACAAAAAAAGGATAATTCATGCATGCATCAGTCTCGAAAGACTATGGAGTTGCGCTCTAGGCTCTAGAGCACAAAGCTGAGTAAGTAAGTATGGATGGCAAGCGTTACCCATCATTTTTTTTTTTACTTTGACCTCAACACTTTCAATTTAGACCTACCAAAGTATATATCATGGTAGTAGGCTCTCTCTGTCTCGGGAGACCATGAACTGCGCCTTCTTTGGGCACATCAGTTCTGTTTGTTTAATGTCTGCAGTGGTTCAGCTGACCAATCCTTGTGTGGCAGTCTCTGCCACAGTTGTGAGGTAGAGGGTAAGAAACGGACATACACGCAAAAAATATAATACCCATAAGAAGCTAAGTAAGTGCTGTTTTAGAAGCAGTTCTTAGTTATAGTTTTGTTTTGTTTTTTCATTTTTACACTTCAACCATGATCGCAGAACATCTAAATCTTTTCCGTTTTTCGTAAGAGTAGGCCATTGTGTGCCGGTGGGAACAGATGACACGATTTACAAAACTGCATACATACGGGGACTAAATTTTAAAAAAACACATGAGTGCTTATTCTATTATCCTCAATATAAAAGAATGAATAAAAGAAAAAAAAGAATGATCATTAACAGCACACCTGTGATGTATGCACAGTTTCTTAGTGATAGCTATATCTTTTCTGTTTTACACTTCAACCTGATCATTAAAACTAACAGCACTATCCTGTGATGTATGTGATATGTTAATCAGTGATAGCTATATCTTTTCTGTTTTACACTTCAACCATGATTATTACAGTACACCTGTGATATGTGTACAGGTTCTTAGTGATAGCTATATCTTTTCTCTTTAACCCTTCAACCCTGATCATTAACAGCAACCTGCGATGTATGTACAGGTTCTTAGTGATAGTTAATCTCTCTGTTTCACACATCAACCATGATCATCTATAGCACACCTGTGATGTATGCACAGGTTCTTAAAGATAGCTATATCTTTTCTTTTTTACACTTCAACCTTATCACCTGTGATGTATGTACATGTTCTTAGTGATAGCTATATCTTTTCATTTTTACTCTTCAATCATTAATTACCAGCACACCTGTGATATATGTACAGGTTCTTAGTGATAATTATATCTTTTCCTACATCAACCCTGATCATTAATTACCAGCACACCTGTGATGTCTGCACAGGTTCTTAATGATAGCTATATCTTTTCTTTTTTGCACTTCATTCAATGTACATCTATGATAGCACTTTTCATTCATTCAACACACATTACCACACCTGTGATGTTTACAGGTGGACTTCATGCTGGAGGAGGAGGACGAGCTGGACCCTGACCTGTTCAGCATGGAGAGCGGCCAGCTGCTGTACCACCTGGAGATGGACGAGGGCACGGAGAACCTGGTCCGCCTGCCCTCGACCTCCTCCTCAAGTTCCGCAAAGCGCTGTGGCTGGCCGCGACACTGGCTGGAGCTGTACGACAAGAGGACGCACGACCTCAACAGCAAGCTGCAGAAAGTCCTCACCCTGGAGGACGGCCTCAACCGAAAGCTCCACACCCTCAACCACGGCATCGGGCAGCGCGAGCAGCAGCTGGAGAGGCAGACGGACGAGCTTCACCGGTTGATGAGTCGCGAGGAGCGGAGCGAAGGGGCTGAACTTGACGCTGTACGACTTGGAAGCCAAGGGCGGCACCCTGAAGCAACAGCTGGACAAGCTCCGCAAAGAGCGGGACGCCATCTCCAGCACGATCCTGCAGTGACCAAGAAGGGCCAAGCTCATAGGTACCGCGCCATCAAGATGGAGTACGAGAAGAACAAGCTGCAGCGCTTTCTGGTGGAGCGGCAGCTGGCCACGGTGAACTACCAACGCCAGCTTGCGGAGCAGGACCGGCACGTGGAGCTGCAGGTGCGCCCCAGTCTGATCCGCTACACCAACCACGTGCAGGACACCTGCGAACGCCTGGAGCAGACGTTGCACCAGCAGAAGCAGGAGCGAGAGAACATTCGCTGTGCCTTGCTCCCCATCCAGGAAGATCGCCAAATGCTCAGAGACAAACTGTCCAGGGGCAGTTCTATGAGAGGGGGCAGGAACTCCGGGGGAAGGTCCGGACTCCGCACAGGTGAAGCTAAGTTTGTCAGGACTCATTATGCAGCCCCCCAGCGCCCCACAAAACCTTCCCGCATGAACACGTACCAACCTTTAAAAGTCTCGAGCCACACCGGGGTGGATGTCACCTCCTCAGTGGTGATACCCGTGCTTGGCATCACCAGAGCGACATTCTCAATGACTGCAATAAACAGTAACTATGATGTGATCACAAGAATGATGAAACAGACATCTCCTGTGAAAAGATGCACAGTAATATGAGTTACTAGGATGGTGATTGTTGTGAAGGGAAGCAAGGTTCTGGCTGACGTAACTCAAAGATCTCATCTGTGAAAATCGGTGATCCAACTGACCACTTGTTCTGTTTCAGTTTAACGTCGACACCCAGAATTTGTGATCGGTAGACAATGCCTTTCGTCCCCATCCCTGGAGCCAAGATGCACTGGAACTATTTAATGCTACACTGCGCCAACAGTAGGAAAAGGCATTGATGGCTTTTAGCCATCTAAATGAAGTAGGCATGCACCGTAGGGCATTCTTTATGTGACAGTGTGGCAGATAGTATTGGTTCTGACGGCAAAGCTGGAGAATGTCATGCAGGCAGTATGGCTCCATTAGTGAATCGTCAGACGAAGATATATACTGCCCAAACTCAGACAGGAACAATTTACTTTCTATTGCCAGAGTACATGTGCGTACAAAGGTAGAAGGCAGGACACTGCATAACGACTCTACGCTGTTTTCTGGCTATATAGACCTAGTTAGCTCCTTACTGGTGAACGTTTCTGCTGCAACTGAAAATGACAACACCTGTGCACACCTGAACGAAAGGTACACCACCGTGAAGAAAGTTATTGTGTCATGTTTAATGAGAGCCATGAATGAGACAGTTTTAATAACAATTATGCTTGACAAAGATCACAAACTTATATAAACATGCTTTCTTCTCTTCTTCTTCTTCTTCTTCTTCTTCTTCTTCTTCTTCTTCTTCTTCTTCTTCTTCTTCGTGTTATTTAATCTTTTCCTTGAGGTAAATTGAATTTGTTTTTACATGGAAAATGACTTTAAAAATTCAATGTCCATGTGGAAAAAAATGTGTAGATATTCATTGAAATCACAAACTAACTTTCTTTTCTATTCGTCTGTCTTTTCCAACAAGTGTTAAAGATGTTTCGATGTTTATAATGCTTAACATGCTGACAATGTCATTGACACATAATTGTAAGAGGAATCGCTGGATTTCTTATTAATCTAAAACATCAAAGAATAGTTTTTCTTTCGGTGACCAAGCACTTCTGAGGTGTAGGCTACTGTCTTTTCAAGGAAAATCGTGTCTGTGATGTCAATCCTTTCTGCTTCGTCATTTTCGATTTCGTTTGGCGAGGATGGCGGCATGAAGCAAGGTAACACACACACACACACACACACACACACACACACACACACACACACACACACATAAAATATATAAATATATATATATAATATAATATAATAAAATATATATATATATATATATATATATATATATTATACAGTGAAGTCCGGATGTAGTGATAGCCCTCGGGACCGTTTTTTATCACTACATCCAGACTATCATTACACCCGGACGTCCGGTTATAGTGATATTTTTGGTATGTTTTATCACTACATCCGGACGTCCGGTTATAGTTCTTTTTTTGTAGGTTTTATCACTACATCCGACGTCGGTTATAGTTCTATTTTTGTAGGTTTTTTTTTTTACTACATCCGGCCAATCGCTTGTAGTTGTAGTGATATCTTCAAAGCTTGGTTGCCCTCAGGCCATCCACTTTGATGTGAACTGTGCAATTGTCTAGTGCCAGAAGCACCTTTCTGTTCATATTGTCCATGGTGCGGTCAAAGTCTCTCAGCCATTTTTCAAATAGATCTGAGGTCATCCAGGCCTTTGGGCTGGCTTCATATGTCACTGGTAAATTCTTCATCCCTTTAAAGCAGCGAGGGCAACGGAATTTTCCAATGACCAGCAGAGGACGCTTTTCAGTCCCTGTCATGTTGCAGCACATGGCTATTGTGACTCTTTCTTTGGATAACTTCCCCCCATGACATTTTTTTTCTGCTTTGAAATCAAATGTGCGGTCTGGCAGCAGGCGCCAAAAAAAGTCCACTTTCGTCCATGTTGAAAATGTCATTTTCATCATACTCGCTTAGAAGAGGCAAAAGGACATCACTGACCCAACTATCTGTGGCACACTCATCAACGCTGTTTCTCTCACGGCTGATTTTTCTGAACGTCATGCCCTGTCAGCAGTGAAGCGCTTAACCCAACTTTTGGAACATGTCCAGTCACTCAACCCAATTTCCTTTGCAAACTGTTCTGCCTTCAACCGCAACACAGACCCATTGACTGGCGTGTTGTTGGCCCTTGCCATTCGGAACCAATCCAACAGTGCACTGTCTACTTTCGGTTCCCCAGGGCATCTCTTGGGCTTCCTATTCGCACTGGTCTCACCACTATAAAACTTCTGCTTTAATTGTTCACCATTTTTCACAATAGTGCATACTGTTGACTGTGCAACCTTGTACTTCTTTGCAATTTCCGTCTGTGTACCTTGTTTTCTTTCAATGTCTTTCAAGAGATCAATTTTCCGCTTCAGAGTAAGCACAGTGCGTGGCTGGCTTTTGCTCGCCATTTTGGTAAAGGGAGATTACTCTCGAACATATCACTACAGCCGGACTTTAGCTTCCCGGGACTTGAAAATAGTATCACTACAAGCGGACTATCACTATATCCGGATTGGAAAATATCACTACAACCGGACTAAGTTAACAAAGAACATGAACAACTGGGACCGGGACCCAGAAATTCTATTACTACAGCCGGACTATCACTATATGGGTCTATCACTACATCCGGACTTCACTATATATATATATATATATATATATATATATATATATATATATATATATATATATATATATATATATGTCATGTAGATGACAGTGAACTGCACCTTCACTTTTTTACTTTGGGCATTATTTTACTACTTTACCATGTCGTTCTTTCCTTTTGAGGGAAATGCTATCACTATAAAGTTCTAGTTATGTTACATGTTAACCTGTCAAATATGAATACAAGACTATTATATGATCGATGAAAAGGGTCATGTTTTGTCGTACAAACACATATAGGCCTGCTCTGTTTCTAGCTGCTAATTATTATATCCCTGCACAGTAAACCATACATGGTTGATGCGAAAACATGCAAATAAACGAAGTAATGAAAAAGACTAACCGCTTGCTTGTCTGCTTTCCGTTTAAGATTATCTTGTATTTGTATTTCTTCGTCCTCACATTTGTAATCATAATTGCCACCGTCATCCACATCTTCTTTCTTCTTTCTCCTCCTCCTTCTCTTTACTAAGTAATGAAAAGAACTTTGTAACCCATAAAATAAATAAACCCTACTTTAAAAAAAATGAAATAAATGAAATCAAATGCTGTTTGGGTTTTAAGTGGAAGGCATGCGTACTTTATGCTACCAACTTGTTCTTGTCAATAACCCACAGACCATAAACTTGCCTGATAAAATAAAAGTAGCATGTTTCAGCAGTGAAAAGAATTCATTCTTCAGTATCTTGAGGGTGGCACCCATCTCCTCTCCCTTCCTGCTTTACTTTCCAAGGAGGGTACCCACTTACAACTGGGTGAACTGGAGAATTGTATTGTGGCCCAAGCCAACACTCATGAACGATAACCCATCTGTGAGGCAGCCTCGTTCATCTCTGAACAATCTTAAGCAGGCGACAGGCCTCTCGAACCGTCTTGGGACGGGACAGGCTAGTGGTCAGAACATTGCGCTCGCAATTTGACGACCCAGGTTGATTCCCGTTCGAGGTGATTTTTCCCCTGGAGTTAACATCAGTGCTGACTCCACTATCCCCAAAAGTCCTTCGGATGAGACTATAAACCGAGGCCCCATGTGCGAACGCACGCAGAACATCTTACGCACATGTTAAATCCTGTTCCACTTTTCGTAAGAGAAGGTCATTGTGTGCTGGTGGAATAGATGACAAGATTTACAAAACTGCTTACACAAGGGGAACGGATGTAAAACAAAAACAAAACCAAAAAAAAGCACATGAGTGCTTATTCCAGCATCCTCGATATAAAATTAAATAAATAAACAAATACATAAAATATTGCCGGAAAGAGCAAAACAGATCCCAAACAGATTGTCACTGTAACACACGCAACGAGCGGACTATGGCGTCAGGTTCAACTTGACTGTTTGAAATAACGTAGGCTCTGTTATGCCTCAAACGGCCAGCTTGCATCCTCCAGCCAGCCAACACTCAGTTTAAAGCTTTGAATCATCTTGTACATGCCAGTGTGTGTGTGTGTGTGTGTGTGTGTGTGTGGTGTGTGTGTGTGTGTGTGTGTGTGTGTGTGTGTGTGTGTGTGTGTGTGTGTGTGTGTGTGCCTTGTGAATGTGATCGAAGCCTCAGAGCACACAGCCACCTTTTTACTATGTATGCCTTTCAAAAGTTTTAACGTTTCGTAGAGCAGTTTGTCCTTTCCACACTGACAGGTTGGAACGAACACGTTCGAACGGTCTATACTGCGAGGTTGGATAAGTGTTCTGACCACTGAGCTATCTTGTTTTAGATAATGAAATTGTGAACATTTGTGGATTTTTTTCCCTTCGATTTCAGTGAATCTGTTCTGATACAATATGGATCAAATCTATTATTAAAAGATAACGATAAATGTGTTTCGATACTCTATGGGGTCGTTGGGAAATGAAATGTCAGAGACCTCAGCTTCTCCAGGGGCCAGTATATTGAGGGTGGCGCCCATCTCCTCTCCCTCGGTGCTTAAACCTTTCCTGTTTCTAAAGAGGGCAGGTACCAGTTTACAGCTGGATGAACTGGAGGACTGTACTGAAGCCAAGGCGCGCAAAAATGGTCACCCATCCACTCGGTAACCACGCTCAATGCTGCTTAACCTTAAGCATTGCTCTGACCACCGGGCTATGCCATCTCTTGAATTTATAATTTTATTAAGTGACGACCCGTCAGATGATGGATCTTATTTTCTTAAGTTGTTTTTGTCACTTATTTCTGGTGTGCTCTTTTCACATTAGAGTAACTTGAAATGAACAACACCATCTTTTTTGTAACATGCGAGCTTTACTTATGACTTCAAAGATATGTAGGGCAAAAAAGTGCATGTCTATGAATTCTGATTGATTGTGATATTTATTTATACACTAGATGAAACTTTCGGTTACATGAACTGATTTTTGTTGTTGTTGTTGGATTAAACATGTACACTTCATGGGACAAATAAAAATGTGCTGGTCAAAATATAATTATTATTCATTTTGATGAATGTAATCTCTCTCTCTCCTCTCTCTCTCTCTCTCTCTCTCTCTCTCTCTCTCTCTCTCTCTCTCTCTCTCTCTCTCTCTCTCTTTCTCTCTCTCTCTCTCTCTCTCTCTCTCTCTCTCTCTCTCTCTCTCTCTCTCTCTCTCTCTCTCTCTCTCTCTCTCTCTCTCTCTCTCTCTCTCTCTCTGTGTGTGTGTGTGTGTGTGTGTGTGTGTGTGTGTGTGTGTGTGTGTGTGTGTGTGTGTGTGTGTGTGTGAAATGTGCAATGTCTCAGCAACTCCAAAGGGAGTTAAGAGGGAAGAGAGAAGATACTTGAAGAATTTACTCCATGTCTTAATTCATTCTTCGTGGACCATTTTAATGAATCATGACCATTCTGACTTACGTGCTTTCGAACCAAAATTCGGCAATATTAAAATTACTATTTTGTGTTCACGAATTATTTGCTTGAAAGGGAAAAAACCACTCCGGATTATTTTATACGCGTAGCGAAAATTATCTCCCATGCTGAATGTGTGTGTGTGTGTGTGTGTGTGTGTGTGTGTGTGTGTGTGTGTGTGTGTGTGGTGAGTGTGTGTGTGTGTGTGTGTGTGTGTGTGTGTGTGTGTGTGTGTGTGTGTGTGTGTGTGAACGTTAAATCAAAGCCGATTCTTTAAATTTTAGTTAGTATGTTTTTCCATAAAGCCATTCATTTCTTTTAATCATCGATAGAACAAGCGCAAAACTGACTAAAGTAATATCTGATGTAGACACACATAATTCCATAGATCTGATGCGTTAAGTATTGTACCCCCATCTCAGTCATCCCGTTTCTACTCCCTGTCCACAATTCTGCAAAACACGTACTTACACACATGCAATACATCTTGCGCACACGTTAAATCATATTCCACGTTTCGTAAGAGTAGGCCATCGTGTGCCGGTGGGAACAGATGACAAGATTTCCAAAACTGCATACACACGAGGACTGGATGTAAAAAAAAAAAAAATTTTAAAAATTAAAAAACACATGAGTGGTTATTCCATTACCCTTGGTATAAAAGAGTAAATAAATGATTAAATAAATAAATTAAAGATGCATGTACCAGCCCATGGCGCAGTGGTTAGCTCCTTGGGTTACGGACGGGAAGGTCGCGGGCTCGAGCTCCAAAAGAGTTATAATTGTATGTATTTTCCAGACTCTGGTTCCTAACCAGAGTGAGTTTGCTGTGGGCTCATTGGGAGGACTGGAACCCCACAGTCGAGATCCATCGACTGTATGGAGGCGATTTTGAGTGTTATTCAAATTACCTGACCAACACTGCAGGTGTCTGTATCTCGTGGGCCTGGTTGACATCGGGATGCAATTATTGACAGGAAGCCTAGAATACAACCCTGTCAAGTAGTGTCAAAGCTTAATTATGCACCTCTGTAGCAGCATCTAAACATCATCCTCATCACCATTATCATACACTTTGAGTTTTGTGTCAAAGCCTCTGGGGTTGGAGGTTCATGGTGGAGGGACGTCGTGGCAGTATGCAACTGAAGAAGAAGAAGAAGAAGAAGAGAGAGAGAGAGAGAGAGAGAGAGAGAGAGAGAGAGAGAGAGAGAGAGAGAGAGAGAGAGAGAGCAGATACTCTTTCTACGAAACCAGAAGTTCTCTTAAGCTGTAAAAGTCTATTAGCAAATAATTATATGCGACATGTTTCAAGTCACATCTCTTTAAAAAAAAAAAAAAAAAAAAAAAAAAAAAAAAAAAAAGAAGAATTTAGAACAATCGCGAGATTCGTACATTCTTAAAGACAAATGATAAGTGATAATTTAGCATTGACACATGCTGTGTTGAAGGGGACGGATAACCTAGTGGTCAGAACATTGCGCTGGCAATTTGACGACCCGGGTTCGAGTCCGGTCGAGGAAATTTTTCTCCTGGAGTTAACATCAGTACTGACTCCACTCTCCCCAAAAGTCCTTCGGATGAGACTTTAAACCGAGGACCCGTGTGCGAACGCACGCAGAACATCTTGCACACACGTTAAATCCTGTTCCGCTTTTCGTAAGAGTAGGCCATCGTGTGCCGGTGGGAACAGATGACAATATTTACAAAACTGCATACACACTGGACCGGATGAAAAAAAAGCACATGATTGCTTATTCTGTTATCCTCGATGTAAAAAAAAAGAAAAGAAAAAAAGAAAAAGAATAAAGACCAACACATGCTTTGTTGGCTACATATGACGCATGTCTATGTCTCATAATTATGTTTTCTTTCTGACTTTTGGCTGCTGGGAAGGGAGGGGAAGGAGGGAGGGGAAGCGAAAGCTAAGGACAGTAACACAAGTCACTGTGCATATTTTTCTGACGTCATTGACTACAATTTGACGTTGAAATTTAAGTCATAGGGATAGAGTCTTCAGCAAATATGGCTTCTCGCGGTTGTTCCAGTAAAACGACCCAACGAGGCAAAACGCGAACCACAGTTGAACTGACTGTCCATCCGGTGACTATCTCAGTTAAGGAGCAGAAAAGTAGTGAAGAACATGTACAAAGTAAACGGGAGGCTGCTCACAAACAGGTGAGTTGAGTTGACATGCCAAATCTAGGAGAGGGAAACAAACCGGGCAGTTGGATATGTATGTCCTGTGCACCGGAAGTTTAAACTAAAGGCACATCCTGATTTAAACTTTTCACGTTATCCTAACCCAAAGAGAAACCTTCCCGAGCCCTTAGAGTGACTACTTTCCTTTATTATAATTATAGGCTAAAATAGTTATCTTGGACATGTGGGGTTTTTGTTTTTTAGGAGGGGGGGGGGGGGGGGGGGGGGCGGTCGGTCAACAGGAGATTGACTTAATTCGTAGCTTATCGGTTACGAAACTTCTCTTGTAGCCTAGAGCTGAGTTTAAGGCAGACTTCGCGCGCGCGCGCGCACACACACACACACACACACACACCACGCACGCACGCACGCACCACACACACACACACACACAACACACACACACACAACACACACACACACACACAAATAAAATATTTGGCTTGAAAATGAAGGCAAAGTATTCTGGTAGTAGTTTAGATCTGTAAAACTTAGATCTGTAAATCTAACACACATAATTATTTCGTTATTCAAAACAAAAACAAAAAAAAGAAGGAAGAAAAAAAGACACGCGCATGGAGTGATGTGGTGCCTCAGTTAGGGCCTAGGATGGTCATCCCAGATGAAGGAACCAAACTCTCATCTGCTGTAACAGCCCAGACATCACCAGCAACCATTCAGCCACAAAAGGGAGACGGGTTAGCTTTGTGGTTAGAACATCAAATTTACCGTCTTACAGAAGCCCATGACGTGGGTTCAACTTCGTCTCCCCTGAGGCATGCATGGGAGTAAAGTTTAGCCTAGGTTGATCTGGTGGTGCTGTCTTATCCTGGTTCGGCCACTGAGTTTAACTGATGTCAGTCCTTCAGTTGATGCTGTCAACCTAAACGCTCCTCTGGCACCTGACAAATGCATGCAGAATATTTTTCGCACAAGCTGAAACCCCATTATTTTATCCTTCACAAAAAGAAGAGCAGGTGGCATGAATATCAGACACAAACACACCCAGCATTAACTTGTTGTTTGTTCGTCCGTCTAGTTCAACGATGTCTTCCAAAACAGCAGAGGAGGCAGCTGCTGTTTCGAAAACTGGGCAGAAAATTAATTTGATAATAGTGGAGATGCCTTGCCCACAGTACATCCCTACTCTCTCAGCCAAGAGGGCATTTGGACAGTCAGCGTTGGAGACGTTCTATAAAGGCCAGCTAGCCCCCTGGGCTGCAGCACATAAAGACTGTGCAAGTTAAGCCTTCTAGTCAGAGTCATAGTTGGTCACAAAAGACTAAGCTGTTAAGTGGAATTCCATGAGTGGTAAAGCCACTGATCACACAGCCTCTCACTTTGTTGTTGCCCTCCAGCATCAGTGGTTTAATCAAGAACTGTGATAAAAGCCCAGGCGCTGACGGCGCTTGTTATATAACTTGTAACTGGTTACATAAGGAGATACAGACCCACCAGGCTTCTTCTACAGAATTTGCCCATGTTAGACACGCCAACTGTGTGAATATTTTAATGCAATGCCCCAACTTAAACACCTCAGCTCAACCAGTAAAAAGAGAAACCACTCTAAGTCCAGTCAAACCATTCAAAGCAGAATAGATGCAGTGACTGGATATGATTATGATGTACTCAGTGACATCATCAGCCAGGACAAAGTATCATTTTAAAAAAATCTTTTTTAATTCGAGGGTAAATGGAATTACCACTATTGTGCTTTTTTTCATTCAGTTCCCGTGTGCATGCGGTTTTGTAAATTTTGTCAGCCATTCCTACCGGCACACAATGGCCTACTCTTCCAAACAGTGGAACAGGTTTTAACATGTGCACAAGATATTCTGTGATATCAAGCATGTGTGTGTGTGTGTGTGTAGTTGTCAAATCAAAATGATTTAATTAAGGGCAAAAGGCCAAGTTTACACTGCGTTTTTTCATCCAGCTCCCACAAAACAAAACAAAACAAAATTGAGAGAGACAAGACAAGACAAGACAAATTCTTTTATTCGAGGATAATAGATAAGCACTCATGTGCTTTTTTACATCCAGTCCCCGCCCTTTTCAGGAGAGAGAGATGTGTGTGTGTGTGGTGTGTGGATTGATCTCCCTGCAATGCCCCCCCCCCCCCCCCCCTACTTCTTACAACACTTAAAATTTGTGATTGCAGTGGTGGGTTTCAAACATTTTTGCCCCACAAGTTGTTTTTTTTTCGAAAGCAAGATACATGCTAGTTCCAAGCACAAAATCAATCATTTGCCACCATGTTAAATAACAACAAATAAACAAAACTGTAGAGGCCAGATCCAGCATAAGCTTCTGGATGAAGGGTCTTCTACACGGCACTATTATAGTGAGAAGGGAAAAAAAGACATTTAAATGCATTTTACATGGTACAAAAATGCACAGTGTGGTGTTGTTCAGGAAGTTGAGGAAATACGCTGATGCTAGATAGTCAGAAGAAAGTTGGAAATGGTCATCTTATGTTCCTACGCTGACAACCCCACGCATACTGTAAGATGGGAGGCGTAGCAGATGACAAAAAAATAAATGAATAAGAAGGCACAGTGTTAGGAGGGGGGAAATAAAATGAACAAACCAAATTTGTGTAAAATCACGTACGTTGTGTGTCAGAACCTGATATTTCAGAAAATTGTATTTTATATTTGATACTCCACTGCTGTGTTGTATATGTTTGAGTTTGTTTGTTTGTTGTTGTTGTTTTTAAACTAGAATAACAACAACACTTCACAGCTGAGGGAAATGGGCAAATGGAGTGCGACCGAAATGAGCGGTTTCTGTGAGTTATCCCCCTCTAGGCTACCTCTTGGACAGAAAGCCAGAATAGTCGACTTTCGGCGGACACATTTCTCTCAGACTAAATATAGAAGAACTGAACAACCACGGTATAAGAAAACGCAATCTGTTGTCGGAGGAATCCATCTAAGAGAAAGTCATGGCAGCGAAAAACTCAGCCAAAACAAAAAAGGTATGTACCAGCACAAATCTGTTCATTTTCCAGTGTGATAGGTGACCAAATCAATGTTAGAAAACACGTGCCTATTCGGCTATTGCTAACACTAGCACAGTAGCAGAACATTCATTGTCACACTCTCACTGTCTCAGACCAGTTGAAATCTGAGTTCTAGGCTAACACATTAAACTGAACTGATGATATTAGGCCTATATGAGGGCACCTACTGATTTCTTCCCTCGCATGTACATTAGGAGCAGATAACCCAATACCACTGGCCATATTAAGAGAAATATTGAAATTTAACAAAAACGTTAAGAAAAGAATAACTTCAATAAGGAATAATTTATCAACACTTCACACTTAGTCGTAGTCTTCGGCAGTCAGTTCTTTTGTTGGGCTTTCTCATAAACTGAGTGTATCAGATTGCCGAGTGGTTAGAGCGTTGGTTTTATTATTTGGAGTAGTCAGGGGGTGTGAGTGGCTGCTGAGCTCAGTGTCAGTGTGAAGTTTATATTTGGTTTTGAGTAGCCCAGATTCCTTAGTTAAAAGGTATTTTGAACAATTAAATGTATACTCAGTGTGTAGTCCTCATCAGTGAGAAGTGTGTTCTTATTAACTGAGGTCCATACATCAAAAATGTTACATGTATTGATATTGTATGATTGCATTCATTAAAATGATGTCAGACATGTTATCATCTGCAATGCGCCTATAGAATAACTATTATTACTAGTATTAGAGGGGTAGGCTAACTACACGTGGGTGGAAAGTAGTTCTATAGTGTTCCGTAATGATGATGAACTTGAGTAGAAACTCAGTAATAGAAAGGGTCAAGATCAGACCAAAATATTGGATAAATCAGTAACTTGTTCTATATTTCCTACGAATCCTAGGAATTTGTCTTCGTCAGGTATACTTCTTTCATCGACTCTTTTGTCTTTATGATATTTAATATATTTTGTACCCATCTTCACTTAGAATTCTGTGGCAGAAGCCCCACAACAACAGTTTCATGTCTAATTCAATGCTATTCTATGGGTTATTGCCATTTGGACTATATTTGAACTTAAGTTAAACTGAGTAACTTGAGTGTTTTTTCCAAATTGTTCTCAGCAAGCCATGCTTTTGGTAATTGCATCATATGTAATGCAACATACAATAGTAATGCAGAGTGAAAGAAGAAAATTGCTGTGGAAAAATAGTTTCTTATTATAGTGTGAATCTGTGATGTGTGTCTTTGTGTGTGTGTGTGTGTGTGTGTGTGTGTGTGAGACTGAGAGACTTAAAATTAAACAATTTACTTTTATTTAGTGTGTTTCACAGTTTGAAAGATGCGTGGGGGGGGGGGGGGGGGGGGAATTTACAATGTAAGTTAATTAAATCTTTATGTATGAATTCCCTCCTCCTCCCAAGCCATTGATTAGGCAACTATTTGAAAAAAGCATCTAGTTTACCCAGGAACTTACTGCCTCAGATTTAAGTAATGATATATAGTATATTTTAAAATTAATATGGTCAAATTGATGATATGGTATTCCATTCATTAGTTTCAATATAATCTATTTAGATTAACTCTTAGAGGACGGCTGTCATTATCAACTTCATAGCGGATCAGTGTAAAGCAAGAGTAGGCCATTGTGTGCCGATGGGAACAGATGACATTTACAAAACTGCATACACACAGGGACTGGATGTAAAAAAGCACATGATTGGTGCTTATTCCATTATCCTCGATATAAAAGATTTTTTTTTTTCTTAAAGAATAAAATAAATTTATAAGTAACTCACACACACACACACACACAACACACACACACACACACACACACACACACACACACAACACACACACACACACACACACACACACACACACACACACACACACACACACACACACACACACACACACACACACCACTCACTCACTCATCCTCACTCACTCAGATTACACACACTTACACCCACACACACTCACAGTCACAGTCTCACACACACACATAATTTTAGACCTGTTCAGTGTTTATTCCTCTGGTTATGAATTCTGTTCCCTTTGCTTTAGGCAAAGAAGGCAGCTTTGGAATGCAAAAACAAAAGAGCTGAAGCTTTGACACTAGATAAACATGTTTTTTTAACCTTTCTTCAACTTCAAGGGCATTGTTAAATCCATTGAAATCAGCAAAGTTGGGTGTCGAGGACATTTGTTTTAACAAAGAAAGAAAAAAAAGGACAAATGCTGGGGGAAATTTTACAATGTCGCAAGCTGTGAAGTTATCTTTTTTTCTTTTTTTTTATATTGAAGGTTTTCACAAATCATGTTTTGAAACTACTGTCCACTTACCCATGAATACACAATCCCAAAACCAATAGTTTGACTCAACCCCTTAACTTCTTGAAGTTGTTAGGAGACTGCACTGGATTTTTCAGTGAATATATCACAGGCAGTTTAGACATGGCAGAGCCCATTCCCTCTGCAGGTAGCAGGGTGAATGCTAGTATAATAATGTATAATTGTATGTCTACTTTATGTTGTCCATCCCACCTGCCATAGTCAGCCTTTTTTTCATGAAACTATTAAAAGTTGAATGGAGTTTTATTGAGCATTCATTGTAATTTGTATTATATGTATGCAAGCTGTTCTGTGTGTATTCAGACACAGGGCCTAAGTGTATTTTATAAGTTATCTTAAGAAGAACTTGGTGGCAGTAGAATCAGCACCACAAATGGAAATGTATACTATAGATGCTCTGCGGATTCCAACCTGTGCCAGCAGTTACAAATACATTTCAGATCATGAGTTTGACATTCAAACCAGTAGCCCGTCTCCCACCCACCTGCCCCCAACAGTTTTAAGTCAGCCACTTAGACAGCTCTGAGCTAAAGTGTTTAACTAACAAATATTGGAAACATGTTTGCAGAAAAAGAGCTGACCAGTTTATCATGATCCAGGGGCATTTCAGGTAGTGTACTGAGTACAGTGCTGTAAACTGTAAAATATAATGACAATTCTTTTTTATGAAATACTCAAATAGTTAACAAATTCTTGATTATCTTTATGATTATCAGTCACCTCACAGAAAATTAGTATAACCCTGAAATGGATTATTAGTACTGTGTAGCATAATGCTATTGTGACTTCAATTTGGATTTTTGCCCCCACTTTCATGCTTGTCAAAAATCGGTGTTCAAATGTAATTTAGGGTCAGCAGATTCTCTAAAGCTGTAAGTTTGTCGCACATGCACACACAACACACACACACACACCACACACACACACACACACACACACACACACACACACACACACACACACACACACACACACACACACACAAACACTTTCACTGGAATAATATGGAGGGGAAGCAGTACAATATGGATGTTCACTTGAAGTATACATTACACTCTAGGGGAGCTTAAAATGTTACACTTGGCTGTTATATTTACTACATGAAAACAACGCAGAATTAAGTAGCAAGCATCAGATGTTGAGATTTGCTTCTTTTTTCTCTTTTTTTTTTTTTTCAAAGCTTTCAATTTAGATAAGTTTTTATGGAAAATAAGTGATAAAATCAAGGCAAAGTCAGGCATTGCAACAAATTCTGAAAATGCACTACCTTACACAAAAAATAGAGAAAGAATCAGTGAATTCAGTTTATTGATTTCCTGCTTTGGCACTTAAAGGAGAAAAAACATTAACTTTTTTTTCTTCTTTTTTTTTAACCATGCATTCTGGTATTATAATACACAACAGAAGTTGCTGTCTGAGTACAGTTAGTATACTATACACGACATTCGTATGTACATCAGGTCGAAGTGTGATATTGTGAACAGCTTGAGATCCGGATACAGATGATAAAACAGGAAGAGGTACAACTCTTTCGTAGAGGTGGGAGATAAAAGTTTTTTTAGTGACATCAAAGAGAAACATGTAAATCATATGCGTATGATACGCACAAATGCACACACACACACACACACCACACACACACACACACACACACACACACACACACACACACACACACACACACACACCCACACACACACACACACACACACACACACACACACACACACACACACACACACACACACTCTCTCTCTCTCTCTCTCTCTCTCTCTCTCTCTCTCTCTCTCTCTCTCTCTCTCTCTCTCTTCTCTCTCTCTCTCTCTCTCTCTTCTCTGACTCTCTCTCTCTCTCCTCTCTCCCTCCCACACATGTAGACATACACATGTTTATACATACTGTCTTCGACAAAGTATTTTATAGACAGCACAAATAGAAAAGGCTGCTCCTTTTGTCAGTAGGGAAATAGTTGTGTTGAAGCAGAGATGCATAAAGTATCATTCTTGTGTGCTGCTGTACCAGAGACAGACACCGTCTCCAAGGTATGATTGATCACAAACAGAAATCCATAGTTCACCAAATAGTAACTTAGTTTACAAATCACTTCTAGCTCTTTGAAACCTGGGTGTGATATCTTAAGAAAAAAAGAAAAGAGGAAAGGAAAAAAAAAAAGAAAGTCCATGTATTCCCACTCCCCTCAAGTAGTGCTGTATGATTTAGAATCCTCAATTCCTTTTCCAAGTTAATTCATAAAGTGTCTGTTATAAACATGACCAAGATACAAGACTTATTTTAAATTTAATATACCTCCACCCTCACCCCTACCTCCCTGGCAAAAGAGGTTTGTAACTTCTTGCGTTTTGGTTTTGTCACTGCTTTAAATTCTTTACAATAATTACAGTGACCAAGGACCTCATACTTGGAGTTGGAAGCTGATTAACTATTCAAAGTTGGGTTGGGTTTTTTTGGTAATTGGAAGTTTATTCTAAAACATAACATGTGAGTTATTTGTTTGAGTCCCAAAATCATGTAAGCTGGTTGAATTTTGGAGGAGTTGCCATTGATGAATTAATGTACATACTCTGTAGGAATTTTTTTTCTATGCTTTGTAAATTTTGTTTTATTCCATACACATGTGTACTGTAAACTAATGCGTAATAGATTTATGGGGACTACACTCACTCAGTGAAATGTGGCAGTTATTTGGCTGTGGAAACTTATTTCTTTATATTGTCTGTTTCAGGTTGCAGATTTCATTGAAAACTTCAAAAAACAGGTCAGTAAAGTTATTCATTTTGTTCAATATTTTACCATTAAAAAAAATGTCAGATGTTCTGGTCTGCAGTGGAAAATGCAGTAGTTTATAGTTATGTGCACCTACATATATGGAATGTATGCATGCATGATGTGTGAGTGTGTGTGTGTGTGTGTGTGTGTGTGTTGTGTGTGTGTGTGTGTGTGTTTTCTTGATGTAACTAGATTGTGTGCAGAATTAAGTTAATAATGGTTCTAATTTGAGAAATAAGAACCCCCCCCCCTTTTTTTTTTTCTTTTTTTTTGCTTCTATTATTTTGAAAACTAAGAAAGTAGAGACAAGGAAAAAGAAGAAGACTGAATGTGAAAACACTGTAGAGTTAAGTGTAAACTGTAAAGATATTTAATTGGTATAATATATGAATGCTGTAATTATGGAGATGATGTGAAGTAGGTCTCTTTTTTGTATGCATGTATGTTTGTTTTATTTTTAGCTGTCATGTATGATGTAGAATTCTTGTTCTTTTTTTTTCTTTTTTTAAAGTCATCACAGGCAACCCAATTTCAGTAGCTATTTTTATTTGGTCAGTATGATCAGGATTACAAATTTGTAACTTTGCGTCATTTCAGTAATTTGTTGTTATGTGTTTGCAGACCGAAGCTCTTGTAACGGATATTTTCCCACAGAAAGTGCTGGACATCGAAGAAATTTATCAGGTAAGTTGATTGAAGGTTCAGTGTTTTTTATGACTCTAGTTTCTAATAAATTCTTTCTTTCTAGTAAAGTCTGTGATACAACAGGCAGAGTATCTCACTATCTCAGTATCTGTGATCAGAATAAATCCAGCAGGCATGGCAATTCCTTTCATTTGGTGTGTGATAAGTTGGGAAGATGGTTTTCCTTATCCTGGTTCTTTTTTCTTAATCATTTATGTATCTTATACATACGAAAATTAGGCTTGTGTGATGTGGCAGTTGTGTGACATTCAGTTACGATTTTTTGTTACTTTCAGCAAATGATTGCGGAGAAGATGAGCGATGTACACAGCACCATCAACATTCCAGTTCCAGAGCCTGCAAGTGCATATGAAAAAAAAGATTCTTCAGAAGAGGTACCGTTTTTCTTTCTCTTTTTCTCTGAGCATCAGTATGAAATTAGAGGTAGGGGGTGTGGCTGGAGATAAGACCACAATTCATGATAACAATAATGGTTTATTTTAGTTTTTGCAGGGCATCTAGTCTATGTGAATAGGAAAATACACAGGTGTTCAGTATGTTGTTTGTGAGCAAACCTACATCTTTCTTGACATAAGATTTTTGGTGCAATATAACCTCACTTGCATTAATAACAAAATATTGATATCATTTCAGAGAAAATTCTTGACTGAGAGGAAAGGCTAATTTTGTATCTTAAGTTTCATTAATTCCATTATTTACCTGGCAACTTTGAAAGGTAATTTTCCCTGTCTTTGTTATTACATGATAACAGTAATTTAAATTGTTTATGGAAATGATAGTAATATTGTGGTAAAAAATGTTTATGAAGGGTAACATATTTTGGACAGACCGATATAAGATGAAACAAATCTTCAATATATTTTATTTGTCACATTGTTCATAGAGTGGGTTTTACATTAGCCTAAGTGAGTGTGTGTGTATGTGGGTTTTTTTGGGGTTATTTAAATTTTGAGGATAATGGAATAAGCACTCGTATGCTCTTTTACATCCAGTCCTGTGTGTATGGAGTTTTGTAAATTTTGTCATCGATTCCCACCGGCATTCAATGGCCTACTCTTCTAAAAAGCAAAACGGGTTTTAACCTGTTTGCAAGATGTTCTGCCTGCGTTCACACACGGGACCTCAGTGTGTATAGTTTCATCCAAAGGACTTTTAGGGGGAGTGGTGTGTGTGTGTGTGTGCACAGATAGATTCAAACTAAAAGATACAAACTTGATGTGCTTTTTTTCTGTCCTTAAAACAGCCATCTTCCAAGAAGAGAAAGATGGATGCTAATGGCAGCGACAGTGTTGTTCCTTCAGGTAACTTTCTTGATCATTTTTTTTTAATTGTTGTTGTCTATTTGTATTAATGTTAACCTTTACATGTTTGTATCTGAGAACTGTTAGGGAAGTCCTGTATTGCTGTTTGACCATATTAGCCACATGCTTTAGAATTTAACTTATTATCTATAAAAAGCTACTAAAGTACAAAGTAAGTTTGCAGTGATGTCCTTTTTTTTTTTTTTTTCTGTTTTTTGTGAGCCTCAGTTAGGTGCAGATCATGGAACTATGTATTTTTACAGTAATGTATGATATATGTTGAGAGGGTCAGCATTAAACTTGCAGATTTATATCAGATGGTTGGGGTTTTTTTGTGAGTTAATGGGTAACTTGTGATGTATTTGCATCTGGTTCATCAAAGAGTTACTGGTGGGTTAAAAATAAAAATGAATCAGGGCAGATGGTCATTGAGTCTGGGAAAATGTTTAGAATTATGCTAGGTTTTTATTTTGGCAGAAATGTATATGTTATGATTATCACTTGTTTTTGTTCACAGCATTGATATTCCTCCTTGAAAACATTAAAGATTGATTTTCAAATTTAGTGGATTACTTTTTTTTTTGGGGGGGGGGGGGGGGGGGGGATTGATGAATACAATCCATGCATGCACAAGCGGACTAAAAGTTAATTCATTTTATGGTTTCTTCCCCACAATCAAATGGGCTGAAAGACTTTAGGATGTAGTATGAAGCTAGGAAAAGTGACCAAGATGAATATTACTGGAGGTTACTTTTTTTTTAATAATTGATGATTGCTTTTCGGTGATTGAAAAGTTTATTTCTTTTGCTGTTCAGAAAAAAAAGTCGACTCCTTTCTTAAATTCTCATGGGTTGGCAAGATTCAGAGTAGAGAGCAAACAGACAAAAGATATGTATCAATAGAGAAGTCTACAACTAACTAAACAGCTTTGATTTTGAATCCCCGTTCAAAAAAAACCCAAAACCCCATACTTTTCAGCTAGACATGAGTCCCAGTGATTTGCAATTCTTCCTTTGTATTCTAGGGACTCAAAACTCACTTGAGGTGCAGTCAAATTATTTCTGTTGTGTTGAACAATTTTGGCTACATTTTACAAATCGGCTTACTTACATGTACTCAAAATGATTGAAATACAAACCCTGTGTGATTATAATGTTTATTATGTGTACTTTTATAATTAACAGTCTTTCCATGTCTGCTTTTCATTTTTATTTTGCTTTCTCTGAGATTGATCTTTCTTTAAGTGTATTTTGGGTGGGGAGGTGGGAGGGGGGGGTAATCCAAGTTCTGATGGTGCTCGAGTTTGTCACATCATACTGAACTGACAAGTGTGCTGAAGCATTAAGGCTTTTCACAACACCAATGAGCTTATCAGATGAACAGAATGTATGTACTAAGTGTATGTGTTCTGTTTAATGGTTTTTGTGTTGAAATGTGTGTGCAGGTACCCAGGTCCTTGTGTTCCCTAATGGGAAGGTGCCATATAACGCCTACATCCACAAGTGGGCAGAGAGCATCAAGCCTCTCATCACAGACCTCATGGAGCACGCCAACATGGTGAGCCATGCCATTCTTGACTTTGAGTTAGTCATTTTTATCGTGTTTGATAATATATTGGTTCTCATAGGTATGTAGCTTTTATACATGTATGCTGATAATGATTGCAGTGGCAGCTACTTTTTGTTTTTCAATTTGATAGTTTCATGTAGATCTATTGTTACATGCTTTATTACTTATTTTCTTACAAACGGAATGTTTTCTTGATTTGGAAATGTATATGTGAAGGAACCCATATCACTGTTACTGGTTAATATATCATGGTCATTATTTGATACTAAAATAAATACAGGAGTTAACTGAATTGGCTAAGAAAGTGAAGAAGATAGGTAAGAATCTGGATGTGCAGGTGTTGGTAAGTGCATTATAAATGCAGTATTTAACCTAATTGTTTGTTTGTTTGAACAGGTGAAAATGTGGATCAGTTTTCTGATACCCAAAATAGAAGATGGGAACAACTTTGGCGTGTCCATTCAAGTGAGTTCTGGTTTTGACTCCTTATGATCACTTATCCTGTATTCCTTGACTTTGTAAGTTTAGTTATGGTGTATCCTAACTCACACCAAATATCATCACTTTTCAAACTCAGTATCAAATCATTTGTCGTATGTTTGGTCTGTGTTTTGTTGAGAGGCATGTGGAAATATTACTTTCACTGTATCAGAGTCATTTTGATCCTTCTCTGTGTTATGATAGGAGTATATATCTTGTATTTAGTGCCTTCTTCTTATAGTTGTGCCTAAAACTTAACAGAAGTATTCAGCTTTTTCTGTTGTAGAGCTGTTATTATCTTATGGTTCCTTCCAGTCAGCTTTACTCCTAATGACAATATCTTTGCTGTAATGTTATTCTAACTGGACGTTTGGGCAGCATTTTTGCTAATGCTTTGGTCAGGCTGGAGTTCAGAAAACATTCATGCTTCTCTACCCCACCTTACCCATCATCTGCCTCTGAGTGTTTCCTCCCCTTTTTTTTTTTACTTTGCAGTTATATTGTAGCATACAGAAGACTTTTTTCATTTGTTACAAAGGATTTATGGTGGTGTGGCAAGTATAATAAGAAAAAAATACTTAACATACTAATTCACTTGCCCACTTTCATTTATTTGCCTAGAAACTCATACTCAACATGATCACACACACACAACGCACACACAACGCACACACGCACGCACGCACGCACGCACACACACACACACACACACACACCACACACACACACACACACACACACACACACACACACACAGATAGGTTTCATTCCTCAAAAAAAATATATACTCATAAACCAAGGCTACAAAAGCTATATATATATATTAGTAGAATTATTTAACCAACTTTTAAAATGTAAACAAGGGATATATTTTTAGCACAGAGAAAAGAACAATAACATTGAATATAATTTACATTGAAAGAGACTGACTTCTTTTTCTGTGTTGTTGTTTTGTCCCTGCAGGAAGACACGATGGCAGAGGCCAGGCAGGTGGAGACAGAGTCAGCCACATACCTTGACCAGCTGTCCCGCTACTACATCTCCCGCGCCAAGATCATCTCCAGGATCGCCAAGTACCCTCATGTGGTATGTTGCCCATCTTCTGCTGCTTATTTATCTCTCCATAATTCGTTTGTTGTCACATACCCACTGTAAAGGTATTTATTTCATGTGAACAGTGTATGCTTGTTGATAAAGATTTTTGTATCTGGACAAAGTTTGAAAGGTAATGATTGCTTGCTGTACTGAGAGAAGAGTGATTTATCTCTGTAAATGAAGACAAATTGATGAAAATTGATTTGGGTTCTGATATGAAAAACAACAGTGGACTGTGCTTCTGTAGCTGAAGATTGCGGTACTTTTTATCAATTGATTTAGGTCCTAGAAATCCAAACTTAGCAGTATTGGCCTAATATAGTGTTGGTCTCATTTTGCTTTGTAAAAAGTTATTGCTATGAGACATTGTTATCCATTCTTGAAATTGTGTTGTTAATGCTCCTTTGAACGAATATTGGTGTTCAGGTTTTCATCCATATGTGTATATTTGAATCTGCCATTGTCTTAGTTTTTTTTTCATTTAGTGCATTCTTGTCTTAAATATTCTTGAAATGGTGTTTAGTTAAGTCAGTGTAGTAAAGTCTGTGGACATATTATGAAGTATTCCATTACTGAGTATAACCGTGTACGTAATTCACCAGTTTTCTTTTACCCTTGCATTGTTTGGCATGGAATGATTGTGTTACTTAACACTGACTGAGCTTTTCTGTGTGCTGTTTTCAGGAGGACTACCGCCAGTCTATCTGTGAACTGGATGAGAAACAGATTGTGTGTTTGAGGCTGACTTTATGTGAGATGAGGAATCACTATGTAAGTTGATGCTGCTGGTCCCTCCTCTGTCCTTCTCCTTTCATCTGTTGTCATATGGCTTATTTCAGATTTCCTTTCCAAATGGCTCACTTTCTGTCATAAGAGCTTGGTGTTATCAGCCTTCCAAAGGGAATGAGATGGCCTCACTGTAGCATAAGTACCTGTCTTCTGGAAATTATTTCTGAAACATTTACCCTTTACTGTCGCTTGTTTTTATTTCTTATCTTTTTTCTTTGTGTTTGTGAGAGTGCCCTTGTATTTGGGGATTCATTTGCCCTGATTTTTGTGGTGGAAAAACTGTCATATGGATCTGATCAATGAGCGGACTGTGGCACATTAACTTCTCTTTTCTGTACCAGACCTGCCTGACTTGCCCATTGATTTGGTAGTGGTAGAAGTAGAGGTAGTAGTAGTAGTAATAGATGGGTTGGGTTTGGGGATAACTATTCTATGCCTTTATATGTGTGTGTGTGTTTGTAAGTATTGTATACAAGACACAAGAAATGTGCTATTAACCCTAGTAGCGCTGTTCCCGGATTACTCCGGAGTGACGTAGTAATGCTTTCTGGCGGCTCCCGGAATATTCCGCGATGACGTCGGTGATCGTAATTGAAGGCTTTCTTTCGCTTTCAAAGGTCATCCAATGAACGTGAAGGCCATTGTAGGGCCGCAGAAATGGGTGAAGGTCGTCCGCAGTCGCAAGCAACGAGGATTCTGATTGGTTTAGAGGTGTATTTTTTATTTTTTTTGGACGAACGTCGATCGCCTGAAAACAAAATGGCGGCAAAGTGTTTGCGCTCGTATCACTCGAAGTATTTTTCGAGTTTTTTGACGATATTGACGGCGATGAGGAGTTTTAGAGGCTGGATTTGGTTGAATTAAACGATAATAGAGACGATAAGGTAAGGATTGTGAAATATTTTTGAAAAACTTCGGAAAAATTGATCGCGATCGGACTGAATCGAGCGGCGCTAAGTTTTGTCCAAAGCACTTCATAGCTACCGGGCGATTTCGATGTCATACATTGTTTTACTTTATTTTAACGCAACACGGCTTCGAAATAACTGTTTTTAAGTCATTTCTATATGCTGTCGAGTACTTCGCATCACACGAAATCAAGCGATTGTCGTATTTTCGTCATAGAACGCCGCCAGTTCGCACGAAATAAGTGTTCACCGCCATGACGATCGCGATCGCGTCGATCATTTCGCTGGACTTTTCCGAGTATTTGACGACCGATAAAGCCACGGAAGCTCTTTATTTTTTCAAAACTTATGTCAAGAGACAGTATTTATCGAATCATGACATTTTTGCACCGCAACAACATTGCATATCGTGTTAAAATCAATCTGGGTCACCGACATCGCAACAGTGATTGGTAGTGCACGCGCAGTGTTTAAACTTTATTTATTTTTTACATTATCATAAACACTACATGCTGCTATAAAATTTCACTCTTTTAAAAGCTTGTTATCTAAGCTTTCCAGTGATTTACAACTTTACACACTTAGTTTAGTTTTACATATCAATATCAGGAGTTGTTTGACCCCACCCTACTGCAAATCAACAATGGCTGCTGTTAATTCAGCCAGCAGCACCTAGTACCGCTGCCGTTATTACAGCGCTACTAGGGTTAAGAAAGTGAAATGCATAAAGGTTTGATTTCTGCAATATAGTTATAGTAATCGATTCTTATTCATTTCCTTCTACAGCTGAAACTGGAAATGAGTTCAGTAAGCAGTTATGGCTCTTGTTTTTTTTAATATCAGCAAACTGTAGAGTGTATGTAGCAATTCCCAGTGGCTTATAGGATTGATGAACTGTGGCAGCTGTTGCAGTTAGAATGGACAAAACCTTAAAGGACCCACCCTAAATGAATCAGTCTGGGAATTTATGCATAAGTCATGCATTTAGTGCTTTCCCAAATAAAAAGGGTAGACAGTCCTGCTCTGAAAGACTGCACATTTCCAGCATTTGATTGTTTAAAAAAATGTATGATTCATTCATTCAAGTGTCTCTAAGCCTGACTAAGAAAAAGTGACACCCCTCTTGTTTCTTGCTCCCCCCACAGGCCAGCCTGCATGACATCATTCACAAGAACATGGAGAAGATCAAGAAGCCCCGCTCAGGGAACGCAGAAAACTTGTACTAGTGACCGCTGTGGCAGGGAGGTGGACCTCGCAACAGGGAACCAAGGCTGGAGCTACTTTGGCCAAGTCAGTCAGCCCTTTGTCAAAACAGAAGAGGCAGAGCTCTGCACATTGTCAGACATAAGAGATTGAAGGGCTTCATGGATCAGATCGTGATCATAATGATGATGTGTGTGTGCCTGGTGTTTGGGGGAGGAGGTGTGTCTGTATGCCATAGTGTGTTCCATATTCAGTTTGAAAAGAATCCACGTACAAAAAAGTAATAAATAAAAAGTTTATTCAGTTTAGTCAAATTTTGTGTTTCGTCACTATTGTGTTTTCTTCCTTTCTCTACTGTATGAGGTTGAATGTCTTATCCTATGGGTTCAGTGAAATGCTATGATTTGGGTAAAAAGGAAAGTGTGAATCATTGACATGACTGCCCCTCATATAGATAGATGAACCAAAATCAAAACCACTTCACTTACCATTTATCCCTACGCATTAGGCTGTTTGGTTCTGGGTAAGACGACAATGAGCATTTCCTTTCTAGGAAGTCTTACCGCTTTACCTTTTTTGAATGCACTGACTCCATGTTTCTGACTGCTTCACAAAATTTGGATGCTTTGTTCAGAAACTTGAGTAACAAGTCCTCAATAAAGAGCAGCCCTTCAGCGTTGCATCACTTGATTAACATGTATATAATGTAATTACATGTTCTTGTGGACACATGCATACACACACATATATACCCACACATATGTGCTGGTACAGATGCACCACACACACACACACACACACCTCTTCTCTCTCTCTCTCTCTCTCTCTCTCTCTCTCTCTCTCTCTCTCTCTCTCTCTCTCTCTCTCCTCATTCTCTCCCCCTTCATAGGTAAGTTAGTTCTCTAGCCATTAATTGTAAAGTTAACTGATCAGTTCTAAAACTGCATTTCACAATTTTCAAGTTACATTTATTATTTCATAGCTCTTACTCCTACTATTTTCTTGCTTAGAAAGGAGATGCTGGACAAAAGTAGATCTGATAGGAGGGGAGAAGGTGGGGGTGGGGGGGTCAGTCTGTTACCAGTTAACCAGAACTTTTGTATGATTTTCTTGTAAAACCAGTTGTTGAGATTGATTTTTTTTTAAGCACACTTTTTATATCTTAAATTTTTTTTTACAAAAAAAGAAAACAATGCACAGATATTACCTGTACACTGTACTGAAAAAGTCAAGATCATTAGTTCTATAAGTAGTAAGGAGCAAAAGCAAGAAAAATGAACAGAAAAAAATCCACAGGAACAATAATAGTGGCATTAAAACAGGCCAACCCAGTTAATAATCTGGGTCCCCCCAAAAAAAACTATGGGGATATATTATTCTTACCTGTACATATAAATGAAAAATAATTTTAAGCAGTGAGCCAAGAAATCAACACCCAATCATTCAACTAGTCAGGCAACCAGTCTCGGTTTAAAACCGATTATATTTAAATTCTATCAGTTACCTCTCATGTACGTGAAAACAAAGTATTCTGTCCAAAATCAGCACACTTCATAAAGTAATGTACATTGCTAAAAAGGGACATACATAACATGTCAACTTTCGGTGATGTCATATTTTGAAGCTGTGTAGAGTTGCAGTGTAGCAATATTTTTCTCTTGTGAAATAGTGTGATGGGGCTGTTGATGTTTAGGAGGACAGTGAGTTTATCTCCCCCTGTTTCATTTTTATTGCTGTCAACAGGGTCAGGAAATGGCAAGGTTTTTGTGTGTTTAGGGGGTTGTTTGTTTTTTATGATAGTTTTTATTGAAATTTGCTCTATTTCTCAAAAAGTGGGTCTAAAATGTGCTTTTGTGATTGCGTGTGTGTTTAAAAAATAAAACCCAACTCATGAATGCATTTGCATATTGGAAAACGAGTCTCAGAGCAGTTCATTACAACGTTAAGTAAATAAGGGTTCACATAGGTGCCAAGCTGTCTGTCTGGAAAAGATTATGTTTTCCATTGAGTCGACTCTCTTTCCCTGTAAGTCATGTGTGGATGAGACTATCAATGAAGGTTCTGTGTGTGAATGAACACACAACTCCTTGTGTGTGCACATGGTAAAAGCCCATCTATCTTTCATTGAAGAGTAGACTAGCTATAGCTGGTGCTATCAGTGACTGGAATATCCTCCAAATGCAATCTTGAGCCAGGTTGGCACTGCCAGGTTCAACTTGCCAGAGACAGTGAGTTTTAAGGCTGTGCCCTTTTACCCCTCAAGCAAGGGGAAAAAAAAAGATATGAGATCTCAGTAGAAAGACATGAACATTGTTTCTTGTCAAACCAACCCATTAACCCTACACAGATTTCTGCACCTTCGACAGTTATAAAATTGATTGATGTTTCATGTGCATATGCTTACCACTAACCCCAGGCTGGTAGGTGTGGCATACGTTTTGTTGAAACTAAATGGCTTAACTCTTAGAAGTATCATTTAAAGTACACTTCCTTTTTCATCATTTTTGGTCACGTTGTTATAATATCAATTTCTTGGTTCTTGCTACAGAATGTACTTTTATCTTTTCACTGTTCCTTTTTGCTCTTGCACATGCGCGCATAAACACACATACAATAGAACTAATGTCATATAAAAAAAATGACATAAGTATCTACTGTAGGCAGTTCAGCTTAAGGACAAGCTGCCAGGGTTTGGGTTTTTGTGCAAGTTTTTTGTGTTGTGTTTTTTTGTGGTTTTGTCAAAAGCTGCGACTGAGAATGGTTTGCATGAGCCAGTTTTGATGTAGGTGTGGAAGAATGGGAGTTGGTGCTCTTGAAATGTGTAATTCAACTTTTATCAGGCATTTAATGTGCAGAACTATGTCACTAATAAAGATGAAAGTGTTTTTTGGAGGCTGACAACAAGTTTTGATTTGATGTGTTTGGTGGGTGTGCATGGATACAGCCTAGAACTTTGTGTTTGACATTCAGAGAGATCAAGTCACCCAAAGACTGAGAATTACAGGGTTAGTGTACAAGAATCATAGGTGTATTAAGTTGTTTGTATCAGTTCTCATACTAAATGGTGTTCAGGGGAAACGCAACAGATTTTTTATAACTATGTGAATGGTCTGATAAGAAAACATCTAAAGTAAAGAATTTATGGTCTCTTTATGTATTTGGAAAAAAAAAACAACAGTTTTTAATTTTCTCAGATAATCGCCATAATGTATGATTTTTTGTTTTTGTTTTAGAGGCATTATCATCTGTTAAAAACAAAAAATCCCTGTTACAAGTACATATGTTGAACAGTGCATTAATCCAGTGTGCTGTGAAGCTTCATGTAAATGCTATGTATGTCTATGTTTTCACAAACTACTCAGTGCAGACAGAAATTGCAGGACCTTTAACATGCAAAGTTTTTGGCATTTGTATCTAATCAGTAATGCAAAAACTAAGGGTTTTTTTTTGTTTTGTACAAAAGAACTGCAGAGACTGATGATGCTATGCAGATCCAGTTTACAATTTAGTAACAGGACTATAGAGTATAGTCTGTGCACCCTTCCGAATTCTCTGTTGCACCAAACAGGCCTGAGAGACACAAAATAAATACCAGCGGAGTCCAGAGCTTCAAGTAGTGCTTGTCATCTCTGTCCGTCTTTCTTTCCAATGCACCATGAGTGCACTTTGAACAAGAACCAATGAGGCCAGAGCCAAAACATGAGGCAAAAGGTGACATGCCCATGACATAAACTTCACTTCTCAGTTCTGAACTTTCTGTTGACTTGTTTAGACTGCCCTGCACTGAAATATTCAGGCACCAAGTTTTTGGCTTGTTGAAATTTTATTCTTTTATATCGAGGATAATCGAATAAGCACTCGTGTGCTTTTTTTGCATCCTGTCCCCTTGTGTATGCAGTTTTGTAAATATTGTCATCTGTTCCCACCGGCACACAATAGCCTACTCTTACGAAAAGCGGAACAGGATTTAGCGTGTGCGCAAGATGTTCTGCGTGCATTCGCACACGGGGCCTCAGTTTATAGTCTCATCCGAAGGACTTTTTGGGGGGAGTGGAGTCAGCACTAATGTTAACTCCAGTCCAGAGGAAAAATTCCCTTGACTGGGAATCAAACCTAGGTTGTCAGATTGCAAGCGCAATGTTCTGACCACTAGGTTATCCCATATAGTGGAGCCAATTACTTCCAAGGCTGCTGACTGCATGCTGGGCATATTCATGTCAGTTGTTCCCTCAGCCACAGCTGGCTAACCTGACTATTCTACAAAAGATTGATACTAGATCTTCAATATTATGTGTGGTGTGCTCATGGGACCTTGGTGTACAGTCTTGTCAGAAAAAATGGGAGTTGGAATCAAAGGTGGTAGTTCCATGGGGAAAATCCTTTCAAACAGACAGCTCCCAGGTGACAGACTCAAACTTACTCATGCCCTCCGAGTATATACCCTCAGATCATGTAAGTCCATTCCAACCACGCTTCACCAGCATCAGTTTGATTGAAGCTAGGAAATCTTTTGTCAAATATTGAGCAAAATACAAAAAAAAAATTAAAAAAGACAAAAATGCTCTTTTTTGGTGGATCGGTGGTCTAGGTGGTCACGCGCCTTGCCTAGAAAGCAAAAAGACCGGGTCGGAGTGTGCGGGGTTCGTACCCCGTTTGGACCCAAAACTTTTTCCCCATCCATTAGACCCTGAGTGGTGGTCTAGGCATTAGTCTTTCGGATGAGACGATAAACCGAGGTCCCGTGTGTTACATATCACTATTTAGCGCACGTAAAAGAACCCACAGCAACAAGGGGGTTGTCCCTGGCAAAATTCTGTAGAAAAAAGCCACTCTGATAGGGAAACAAATACAGTTGCATGCAGGAAAACGAAAAAAAAAGGGTCGGCGCTGCACATGTGGCGACGCGCTCTCCCCGGGTGAGCACACGCAGAGAAATCTGCTGTGACATAAAGTGGTACAAATTAAAAAAAATTTAAAAAACACCAAGGTCTGCATTGAAATATTGTTATTCTATGACAAGCACTCTCATATCCACTTGTACTCTCCATTACTGTTTGCAGCTGAAAAATCCTCCGAAGTTGGAGTATGGCTACTTAACATTATGGTGTGGTAGTTAAGAACAGCAGCTAGTACAAACTGTTTATCTAGTGTGTAACTTACAGTCTGACGTTTATGCCCAGGTGTCCTGATTGAGACGGATAAAGTGCACGTTCTGGGTCATGCTGACCCACTGGTGGTTTAGCTGGGGAATGTCCAACAACAATCACTGCTAACATCACTCAGCCCAGAGCAAATAAAACTTGTACTTCAGTAACATCACTTTATTGTTCAGAGCATAATGAAATATTTATAGTCATTCAGTATATAATCATCCACAGCAAACAATAATCACAGTCCTTCAATAGTGTCACTTACCCTCAGCAAATGAGATATCATAGTCCTTCAATAACGTCACTTGCCCACAGCAAATGAGATTGTCTTATTGTTCTTCAATAGTGTAACTTACCCACAGCAAAAGAGATTCTTATTGTTATTCAATAGTGTAACTTACCCACAGCAAAAGAGATTCTTATAGTCCTTCAATAACGTCACTTACCCACAGCAAGTGAGATACTATAAGTCCTGCAATAATGTCACTTACCCACAGCAAAAGAGACACTTTAAATCTTTTATTAGCGTCATTTACCCACAGCAAAAGAGATTCTTATAGACCTTCAATAGCGTCACTTACCCACAGCAAATGAGATAATTACAATCCTTCAGTAGCGTCACCCACAGCATAAGAGATGTAAGGTTTCCTCTAAGATCACTCGTCCACAGAATGGTGGGCAGCTAACTATAAATGCTTTGAGAATGAAAGTGACATTCGGTAAAGAGATGGAAACATGTTCATAGGTAAGATGAATCAGAATCATTCTACAACCTAGAGATCATTTTCCCCAATTACTCTACACCATGTCTAAGTGCAGTGGACAGTCGAATGCTAGAGCAATCCCATGTGACATTCCACTCTCAACAACCCAAGCGTTATATAAATTGCTCAGAACAAGGGTTTAGAAAAAAGCCACCACTTTGAGCTGCTTCTCCTCTCCAGATAAAGGTGAAGGTGTCCCCTGACCTCTGTGGTCGTAGGGGAGCGAGGCGTCAGAGACCTCAGCTTCTCTAGGGGCCAGCGTATCTTTCTCTCTCTGTCTCTCATGTTGAGGGCGGCTCCCATCTCCTCTCCCTCGCTGCTTTACCTTCCCTGACCCTAAAGAGGGCAGGTACCCATTTACAGCTGGGGGAACTGTACTGTAGCCAAGGCGCGCAAATGGTCACCCATCCAATTGGCAACCACGGTCGTAGCTGCTTAACTTGACTGGGGGAATGTGAGCGCTCTGACCACTGAGCTATCCCGTCCCCAAATCTCCTCTGCAGATGGTCCCAGTAAATGAACAGCCTTACACGTATTATTCAGACATACGCAGCTTCACATGACTCGCTGATGATCAGAAGCTACTCTCGCCATTCTGTTTGTGTTGTACTGTAAAATAAATAAAAAAGACCAAAGAAACAAACAAACAAAAATATGGTGATTCAAACATCATTCTTTGTGATGAAGTGTGTTTAATGGTGATACCATTGATTCATTCAGACCTGAACACCCATAGAAAACTCGAGCAGTTCTATCGACAAATGTTCATGAGGAAAACAAAAACAAGGAAAACAAAAAATGTTTATGTAGAGAGAGACAGACAGACAGACAGACAGAGAGGGGGAGACAGACAGAAGGGGGGGGGGGGGGGGGGGGCCGAACAGACAAACAGACAGAGAAACTTGTCATACCAATGGCAAACATGAATAAAGTTTTCTCACATCTAAAACACACCAAAGAATGATTCCTTCTGGGTTGAAGGAAGGAATTTGTGACGCGAGTCCACCATTTTTTTAGTCCTGTTATCTGTCATTCATTCACTCCGCATAGCGACGATCCACATGAAATTGAAAGGCATCCTGTGCACACAACCCCAGCAGATCAGTGATGAGCATGAAGAGGAGGGGCAGAGCACAGAAGATGATGCCCACGGCACCGATCATCTGAGAACTAGGCCGATAATCCGGGGCACTGGTGTGCCGGCGACGTACTGCCGATATGTTGTCCTTCTTCACAGCTAAAGACGTGATCATTTTCGCCATTTCCTCTTGCTTTTGGTTCGCCTGTAAATCGGGAAAAACGCCATCAAGCTATCTCGTGATGTCTTTTAAGCCAATAATAATAATAATAATGATATAATATAATAATAATATATATATAATAATAATAGAATAGATAGATGATAGATGAATAAAAAATATAATATATAATATAATAATAAGTAATAATAATAACAAATAATAATAATAATAATAATAATAAGATGATGATAAGAAGAAGACATTTTCTTGTGTATAGTCCCGCCCACCGCAGAGGCCATGTCAGGGCTGTTATTTCGTAACATTATTTCCTAAAATATATTAAAGCTGCACAAGTATACACAGACTGAAACAGGGTTTGAAACCAACTCTACTGTCATTCCTCGAATCAATGCCCCGGCCAACAATAAGAGCCAATCCAGGGTGGTCACCCTGTTGGTGATATTATTATTATTATTATTATTATTATTATTATTATTATTATTATTATTATTATTATTATTATATACCACTTTATGTCAGCAGATTTCTCTGCGTCAAATTCGGGCTGCATTCCCCGGGGAGAGCACGTCGCCGCAAGTAAGCGGCCACCCATTATTTTTTTTCTTTTTCCTGTCTGCAACTGTATTTGTTTCCTGTCAGAGTGGCTTTTTTTTCTACAGAATTTTGCAGGTTGATAATGGAGAACAAGGGAGTAAAATGAACAGATTTTTCAATGGGGTTGGTGTTGCTTCTCTGCTAAAGTACTGTCCACTAATCTGTAAGTGGACATACAAAAATCCGATGTCTTTGCAGTCATGGACTATTTGCTGGTATGTACCTGTAGACCTATCCCCGTTAATTAACCTGAAAAGGCTGTAAACACTCTGCCATAATGAACAAGACATTGCTTGGTCAACAGCAGGAAAGAAACCAAGAATTCGTAATTTATAAACGTTCGTTCAGAGGAGACGTAATTTAAACGTTCGTTCAGTATTATACGTCAAAAATTCGAAAAAATCCAAATAAAAGAGACAATGAATACTAACTAAAAGTTATTTACAAAGTGAAAACAAAATCACAATGATAGACAGCATTGCCAAGAAGTAAGTTGGTAGGACGGTTCAGACGTACAAATGCCCAACAGCTAAACCGTGAGGTTCTGGGTTCGATTCCTAGACTTGCTTTTTCTTCCCAGTTTTTCGAACTGGCGGAGGTGACACTAAACCAGTCGGACACATGTGTTACGGATTTGTGCAAAGTTCAGAATCGGAAAGATCAAGGAGGTGATTCCAGACTGTCTGGCAAACTTGCTAGGTTCAATTCTCAGCTGTATCCCCAAAGTCGGAATGCGGCTACCTTAATGGTTGGGAAAGAACAGTTGCATACGCAAAAATCTCACCATTGGTGAACCAAGAGTTTTATCCGAAGAGAGAGAGAGAGAGAGAGAGAGAAGAGAGGAGAGAGAGAGAGAGAGAGAGAGAGAGAGAGAGAGAGAGAGAGAGAGAGAGAGAGAGAGAGAGAGAGAGAGAGAGAGAGAGAGAGAGACACTGCCCATTAAAGCATTTGGTTTTAATTGGTCGCACGTGTTGGGTTTCTCTTTTTTCTTCCCTTTTTTGTGAAGGGGGGGGGGGGGGGGGGGGGGGGGGGGGATGATTAATTGATGGCTTGTGTTCTCTTGTTTCTGTCATTACTGGTACTCTTTTCTTTTTTTTTACTTCCTGTTTGGAGTACTGGTCTTTCATGCTTCTCTTTGTCTCAGAACTTAAAAAATCAATTTAGCATGCATACACCTAAAGAGTGACTGAATTTGACATGCTACCCCTCTAAACATCCCCCCCCCCCAAAAAAAAAAAAAAAAAAAAAAAAAAAAAAATTTCCATCAACAACTTACCAAAGTCGCCATCTTCTTGGTAAACACACATCGGCAGCTTTTCTGTGAAGGCAAAAGTCTGGACTGATTTGTCGTTGCCAAAGTAGTACCACCGGTAACAGGTTGACCCGTAAAGGACATTGTGACACCTGTCTGCAGGTCAGTGCTGGTTTCTGGAACATTCGTTGTTGGAGGAAGAGAGCTGCTGAAGACACTACCAGTAGTACTACCATTCTCATTCAACGCTGAAGTATTGTGCACTGTGCTGTTGGGTGTGGAACCAGTCACCATGTGGACGGCTGACGTAGTGTCCTCATTATGGTCAGTAGTAGTAGGGGAACCTGTGTCTGCCCCTGGTTCTGTCGTTTGCTGAGGTGATGAGTCTGCTGCTGTGGATGTGACGGTTACAGAGCTTGCTGCGTGTGTCTGCTGGACTGTTGACTGCGTAGTATTTCCTGCAGGGGTTGTGGCGTCTTCTGTTTGTGACATGACGGTACTGGCTTCAGATGATGTCGTCTCTTCGGTACTGCGTTCTTGCGTTACTTCTGGACTGCTGGTATTTTGGATGGATGAGCTGGTAGAGGCTGGTTGTTCCGTTGAGGGAGAATCAGTTCCGTTTGGGGGACTGGAAGTTTGGACGGTGGAGTGGTCTACGCTCGGCTGTGTACTTTGTTCTTCCTGCGTTGTTGTGGGGTGGGATGCTTGTCCTGTGGTTACGTTGTGTGAGTCGGGAGTGTGGACAGAGACCCCTTGGGTGACGTGGGAGGTGGAGATGGTGACGTTCTCGTTGACAAGGCTCGTTCCACCTTCCGTCCATCCACTGGTTGGTGTGACAGAGCCAGTGTCTGATGTGGCAGCATCTGACATGGTATGGCTGACATGTGACGTGGTTTGACTCACGTCTGATGTGGCATGGCTGACGTTCGATGTTGCCTCGTTGATCTCTGACGTGGCGAGGGTGACTACGTCAGAGGTGGCCACGTCAGTGATGCTCCCGCCACTTGCGGTGTCTGCCGTGGTTTTCCCGAGGTCAGCATCTCACTGACTGTGGTCACGTTCCCAGCATCAGCACTGGGGGTCACGCTGCCATTGGACACTGTGGAATCAGTCACGGTAAATCCACCCGTGGAGCTTTCTCCTCCCGTACCTTGGGTATGTACAGTGCCACCCCTAGACGGTGTGGGTGCTTCTGTTTCCTCAGTTTCCTCCTCATCATCACGGGCTGTGGTAGTGTTGTGGGCTGTGAAAACTGCTGTTGAAGACTCTGTCGAAACTTTAGTTGTTCCTTCAGTTGCTTTACTCACCGTAGACAATTCTCCAGGGTTCGCACTGGTGGTGTTGAAAGAGGAAGGATCTGTGCTGGCTTCATCTTCAGGGTCAGGGGATGTTTCGGTCACTATACCTTCCGAGGATGTACCAGTGGTTGCTGGCGTGGTTGACTTGAGTTCAGTTTCAGTGGTGGGGCCTGATGTTGAAACTGCGTCCGTGGATTCCGAACTGGGTGCCGTTGTGGTGGCTGAGACAGTCGTCTCTGGCGGGAGAACTGGAGACAGAAAGAATGTATTATATATATATATAATATATATATATGTATATATATATATATATATATTACACACACACACACACACACACACACACACACACACACACACACACACACACACCACACACACACACACACAGGGGGTGGAGGGTAAGCCACTGACATCTGCCCATACAACCATGCCGAGAAGCAAATCTTTTAGGTCAAAATGTCTAAAACTAGAGGTCTAACTTGCAGTCTTATCCTGAATATGCCTTTCTTTTACTCAGAAAAATACACACTATAAATTCGATACATGATACTAACAGTTAAACCAGAAACAAAACATATGACAAATTACTGGTTGTGACAGATAGCTTATAAGACTCGGATTGCAAATGTATAGTAGCTACTTCTCATAATCCAGAAGATTTTATAGTGATTGTTTAACATCTAGGTTCTATCCAAAGTCTGTCTGTAACTCTCGTTTAAAAAAAAAACCCACAGAATTAGAAAAAAACACAGTCTTTGTGAAGCTGTCAATAGCTGTACAGCACTGACACCTTTTTCAAACATAAGTATTTCCAGAATAACTTGGCGTCATTGTTTGGAACGGGAAAAAAATGCTTTCTATAATGTCTGTTAAAAATAAAACACCAAAGAAATGGGAAGGAGAAAGAAAAGGGGGAAATAGAGAAAGAGAATACTTTATCCCTAATGAACAAAGAGGCTTGAACCTCTCACACGAAAAAAGAGAACAACAACCACAAAAAAAGAAAAACAAAACAGATGATGTTTCACAATCTGCACGCAACTGAAACTTAAGAAAAAAACCCAACAAAACCAAAACAAACAAAACACATAATTAAAAAAAAGTGTTATGACGTATCGAACACAAAAAAACCCAAACAAAAACAAAACAAAACAAACAAAAACGTTCTTTGTCGAGACACTTCAAACACAGTAATCATAAAGCTATTGAAAAAACACACGACAGCACAACAAAATCATTGAAGCTAACAAAGACATGGGTAGGTTGATGAAAAGAGAGGACGGACAGAGAAGACAAGGCAGGCAGAAGAGTCAGGAGGATTTCTCCACCCTCCAGGATGGAAAAGGAGACGTTAAAACCAGACTTGGCCACAAACTGATCAGAGTAGAACGACATCACAAATTCTGTCCCGTTCACCCGAACTGCAACAAAAAGAGAAAAACACATGCACGTTCATGAGCATGCACCTGTTACA